>CM060902.1:872518054-873768054 GCA_030737815.1 Allium fistulosum
GAGTTGCAGTAGCAGTACGATAAGTAAATTATATACTATATTGTAAAGCAGTATATCAGAGTCATCGGTCTTTGTAGCTAATTACAATAGACTAGCGTTGATGATGTAAAAGGCCCGCTTTATGATTAAGAAGTATTAAGTGGCCACGGTTTTTGGTAGAGAAATGTTAGAATGTATGTGTGTAAATAGACACACATATATATATAGTATACCTAGGAGAAGGTTAGGATAGATATATCATACGCGCATATAAAAAATTAAACAGAATAGCCATAAATAACAGACATAACATTTAAATGGAAACTAAACGGTGTAAATTTATGTTATGGATAACGCAGGCAATTTTCTAATCACCAGAACGTTGTTCTGACCTGTGACGTCCCGGATTTTTAACATCTGTTAATTGGGAAATTAACTGATTTTAATTATCGGAATATTAATTTTGATTGATCAAATAAATAAATTTTCTGATGATAAAATACCTGAATCTATATAGTATTCTAAAAATTATATATATTTGGGATTTGTAAAACAGCTGGGTATGTATAGATTGATAAATATTCTAGAAATGTGTATATATATAAACTCCATCATTTAAATTAAGGTAAAATACCCATAAATATATACAAACTTTATGATGTTTAATATATATAAATATGTAAATGCATATATATGCGTATATACCTATATGAAGTAAAATATGGGAAAGTTTGAATATAAAAAAAAATGTAATATCAAAACATACATAAGCAATGTATATGAATAGAAAACATATGCAAGTAAATAAAAGTGTAAAAGTTAGAATATAGGTAAATATATATAATGATAAAAATATATAAGTATATGTGTGTGTTCATATTAAATAGGATATGTAAATAAGCATGTGTATATAAATAGGTGTAAACATATAAATATGATGACAAATGCATATAAGGATATATATATATATATATATATATGTGGACTATGTAGGTAGGTACATAAGAATACATATATATCTACATAAATGAATGTACATGTAAGTGTGTAAGGGAACATCATCATGGGCTATGCATGTAAATACATAAGGTAATTCTAGGAACATATATATACTATGGAAATACATGGGTATATGCAGGGCAAGAAGAAAAAAAATTCTATGTACATACAAAATCAAAGAATAAGTATGTAAACATATAAAAGGACACTTGCATTTAATGCTATCATTTCATTGCCACAAGAAAGATAAAAAAATCTCTAACCAGAAGAAGATGTTTACACCAGTAAACACCCATTCCTGTAAACTCTTTTCTATTTATACATCTCTTCTTGTTCCATTTTCGTTCATCAAAATTTAGCATACCAGAAAATAATCTTACAACTGAAGCTTAATTTACAACTCAACTAAGCAAACAAGGAGATCAAAACAAACCAAGACCAAAGGCACTTAGCAACTTCCAGATATTGTTTCTCTGTTCAAACTTTTTACTGGTGAGTAAACTACTTTAAATCTGGGTAATAACTTGTTGTTTGTGATGATACTTGAAGTAAAGTTGTAAATTGTTTGCATGTATACAAATATGTATATATATATATGCAGTTTTGTGTGTGCATGCCTATGCATCAGTATATCTGCTCTGTTCTTCATTTACAGGCTTCAAACCTGTTCAAAGTTCAATTCTTCTCCCCTAATCTTCTATAGTTTGTGATGTTAATACAAAATGGGTTTAAAATTACCATAACTTAATTTCAAATATATTTCCAAGGAAAAATATGAGATGGCTTTTGTCTGGAAGAAGAAATATAGTGAAAATTCAAAGTCTATCCAATTTTCAACTTTCATGGATTCAAGATTCAATTACATCATCCAAATACATTTCAAAAACAAGGATTTTTAAAACTAAAATCAGGATTTTTAGTTTTGAATTGAGGTAGTATTTCTAAGATGAACGGAATAGCTATTTTCATCATTTTCTAGCGATGAACGTGATGATGGGTGTTGGGCTTGAGGCAGGAAGTGGTTGGTGGAAGGGGATCATCGGAAAAATACTCGCAAGTTTTCGAGATGATCATGGCGATGACGCAACGATGAACTAAGGTTTAAGCTTCAGTTTTGTTCGACGAAGATGACGCGGCAATTTCGTCGACTGTGGTGCATCGAGTTCGATCGCACCGAGGGGGATGGGTTCGTGGTTGAGTGGCGAGGCTCTAGACGCGAGGGCGTGATGACCGGTGGTCTGAGGTGAAGGCACGAGGTGGTTTTCTTCGATCGAGTTTTGATTTCAGGCGCTCGAGTTGGTTCGAATTCGATTGGCCGTGATGATTCGGTGATTTGGGTGTTCGTGGCGACTGAGGGGAGGAACGGCGATTTGATGGTGGTCTTAGCACTGGTCGGAGATGACCAGATCGATTGTACACGTGCACGCGTGTACCTGTGTGTCTGAGTGATGTTGTGGTATTTGGGGAAGACGATGTTGCTCGGGTTTAACTCGAGAAACTGTAGGGTTTGTCACGAAGTTTTGTGGATGCGAGTTTCTAGTGTGTTGGCTCGGGGAATTTAAGTTTTAGCTCGAAGTGTATTTAGGGTGGGCTCGGGTCATTTGTTGTTAACCTGTCAGGATTTTAAATTTGAAAATGAATTTAAAATGTAAAGCAAGATTTAAAAAAAGTTTTAAATCAAATTTTTAAGTATGGATTCAAATTCAAATTTGTATCCTAGTTTTGAAATAAATAAAGTTTTATAAAATTTAATTGTTTAAACAAGTTTTATGGTTTAAAGTATATTTTTAAATAGAATTAGTTTTCCAATAAAAGGGTTAAAACTTTATTTATATAAATTCTTATATAAAAGTTTTCTTTAATATTTGAATGAAGAGTTATATAAATTTGTTGATTAATAATAATTAATTTAAGTTTAAGTTTAATTACTTAAGAGGAGTAAAAAAAATAAAAAATTGTTAATAGTTAATGAAGATCATTAACATGGGATTATTGAATAATTAAATAATGTGGTTAATTTTAATAATTAATTAGATTAATTAATTAAAGATAATCATCTGTGGAAATTGTTTAAGTATAATTACTTGATGTATAATTACTTAGTGAAGTAATTAGTGATGATAATTACAGGTGTAATTAATTGTAGATTGAAAATAGTTTTAGGTTGGAATGGTTAAGAATAATTGATCTATGTGGTCAATTAAGGTTAGATTAATTAATGTAATTAAAATTAATCAAGGAGGATTAATTAAGATAAATGATTATTGGATGATAAATTAATTGATTTGTAAATAATCAATAAGCAGGATTTAAAGGTAATTAAAGTAATTAATTTAATTAAATTGAGGTTAGTTAAATTAATTAAAGATGGTATGGTTGATTAATCTTGCTTATGGATGATTGAATAATATTGAATGCCTTGGATTATTTGATATATCTGATATGTAATTGTGATGCTCTGTGATATGAGATGCTTTGGATGAATTGTGATAATGTAAGTTATCTATCTGTGATAGAACTGCTATGTGAATATGATATCCAGAATATAAATTGAATTGTTTAAACTTAAAACAACTTGGCTTAAAAGATGACATTTGATTCGAAGAGACCGAGATCGGATATTAGCGATATCCGAAACCACTTCGATTTGAAATCTTCTATAATTCCTTATAGATTGATATGTGAAATCAATAGGTTGGTTTGGGATAATATGGACCATTTAAACTAAGTTGGATACTTAGATATTGTTTTGTGAAAATAAGTGTTGACTATATAAGTTGTTTACTTGTAGTAAAGTATGAGTTTCCCCGGGTTTAAATAAGTTCTATGGATTGAAATTTCATGTCAGATGAGTTTACTCACGTTGGTTTCCAGCCTGACCCGGGTGTTACTTTGTTGTAATGCTCGAGTCAGACTGAGTATTACAGATTTTCAGGTTAGGACGTTTGGAGCTCAGGAGACGAGCTGCGAAGACCCAAATTATTGAGATAAAAATAATTTTGAAAAAAAATTGGAAATCAGTTAGCAGAGAATATTTAAAGAATAGAATAGTTTGAAAATAAATATTAAGAGTGAGTGAAATAATTAAATGAGAGGATAGTGATTTTTCAATGAATAAAAATGAGAAGAAAATGATTAAGTATGAGTGAGTTTTACATACACATATCTCATACATACATACATACATACATATATATATACACACTAAATATGAGTAGCCAGAGAAATATAAAGTGATAAAATAAATCCTTCTGATAATTAAATTGCATAAAACCAGTTTAGTATTATTTGTGCATAAATACATTTTTAAAATAAGTCGAGAGAAAAATAAATAGTTTCAAATAATAGCTAGGAATAATAATAAAGAGGGGAATGAGTGAACTATTCAGGTTTAACAAAATATACAATGAAGCTAAGTCAAAAAAAATGTATAGGTGAATCATGCAAATAGCATGTACCCAGAAAAGCAGAGAAGCAACTGCTTTTACTTGAAATGGGAATCAAAAGAAAATGGCATAATTAGCCATAAACATGCATACAAACTTCTCTTATTTAGTGAGGATAAAATGGGTTTTTCCTCCATTAAAAACCCTAGTTAAATGATTTAAATCAAGGGGGAAGCAGTAGTTTTCTCTGAGGGAAAAACAGAAACATATTTTCAAAAAAAAATAGAAGGGAAGAACTCACACTGTCTTCAAGCATAAGCATTCTCGGGGAAAAGAGGAAGGAAGGTGAGTGATTAATCACAAATGAGATTTAAGGCATTAAGACCCAAGTGAAGGGCAGCCTTATTATTTTCATAAAACCATATTATGCTTATGTTTAATTTGTATCCTCTGAATAAATGAATGTTGAATATGGTTGATACTTTGGCTGAATATTTAGTTGTTGTTTTGAATTGTTATGTTTGTTTTGATTTTTGCTTTGAGAAAATATATAAATAAACAAACAATTACCCTGATCATAGAAAATGATTTCATAATCCAGTTTTTACATGAAAAGGAGCTAAATGATTTTGCTGAGAAGTAGGGTATTAATGAAGGATGAAGTAGGCAGTGTGAATAATGAGGTTCATGCTTATGTCTAGTTCATTTAAAAATTGATATGAACAAAGCAATATTATATATATGTGCTGATTTGTTCAGATCATAAGCCAATATGTTTTTATGGGTTTTTCTCAAAAACCATATCCTATGTTCACAGTAAAATAAACATAGTATTTCATATGCTTTCATCAGATTTATGCAGGAAATAGGAAAATTCCTAGAAATAAATATATAAGTAGGCTTTAGAAAAATATGTTTAAGCAAAAATAATTTTGTAATGAGATGTGCAATTTTGCATGAATGTTTGGTATGTCTGGATGTAATCTTTGAGCGAGTTTAATGATTTTTTACTTATGTAATGAAGGAAAGAACATATGCATCTCTGGAATTAAAAAGAAAAATTCCTCAGAAAATAAATAAGCATGGTCTCTAAATTATAAAATAATTTAGGAGTAGTGCCTTGATCTATTCATCATCAGATGGATGATGGGTATGTGCATGACTTGCTTAAGTCTTGTAGGCCTCTGTGTAAAGGGTTAATATAACTGAGTCCCTTTATAATGCACACATGGTGTTCAATGGCAAGAGTAAGACCAATGAAAATGATAAAGGGGATTGAGGAAATAAGCTATGGAATTTAAGTGAGTAATCCATAGGAGAATATGTACATATAAACTGAATGATGTTGATGAATGAATGCTTGGGTGTATGTATGATGGAAAAATTTGCATATGTATATGTAGATACCCTGATTTTTGTATGAACTTAAATGGGCTACAAACAAATGAATTTCACTCCACCATATTTAATAATTACAAGTTGTTTATAATTTATGATTTCACTCACACCAGAATATATTTTCTGACCCTATTTGTTGCCTTTGCAATATTTGGGGTGTCTCATTTTTATTGAGGCAGCTCAAAGCATTGCTACAGGGAAAGATGCATGAGTAGCTTGCTTGCATGGATATTTGGAGATCTTAATGAGTCTAAAGTGTTTAAGAAAAATAGCAGTGTTATTGTAATAAATAAGTTAGACAAACTCTATTATGTTTTAAGTATTTCCAGGATTGTCTTTTGCTTTGTTATCTTGAAAAGAACATGTAAGAAGAAAAATAAACTTAAGTGTTATATGTGTTTGTGAGCTGTGGATTTAAGTAACAGGTTCTGAAATGATTTAGTACCTCATGGTGAAGGAGAAGATACCATATAATTTGATATGTGGACATATTTTCCTTGGCAAGCTTGATGCACCTCAGTTATGAAGTTAAAACTGTTTTGAATGAATATGTGCTAAAATAATAAGTATCTAGGTTGAATATAATCTTAGCTAACTGGTAAGGCTTATGCATGCCCTATAAGCTGATATAAGTACATGTGAAGGCTTAAAGTTTTAGTCACCAGATTTTTGAGAAGAAAAACCATAGGGTAAGCTAAGTTGAATTGCAACACAAATCTTGTGATATAGCTAGAACAAAAGTAGAATTAAGATACCATGAAACCTGAAAATTATAAATGTGTAAGAGTTGAAAGATTAGAATTGGAAAAAAATCTGATACCATGACTTCAAAACTGATACTAAGTGGCAAGACAAGGTTAAGGGTAGACAATATGTATTCAAACAAGTATGCAGAGTAATGGTGTTAAGAGTTAAAGGTTCAGAACATCATTTTTACATGTTTTTAGCCAGAAGAATGCAAAAATCTTTCTAAAATCAGCTTCAACACTTTTTCCAGTTCCAAATATCAGAAGTTGTATGACTTATAGATTAGATCACAACACTATCACTCATATGATCATTATTTGCTCTATTAATCTAGATCTGTGCATTTTGTCTGTCATGATTGATTTGTGCATGTTTGTGCTTGAATTCAGAACCTAGGCTAGACTAACTAGTGAACCATAGGTTAGGCCAAGGTTTGATATGTTTTATCATTTTAAGAATAACATGTATAAATTGCTGAATCCCAAAGATCAAATACATGGGATTATAAATCCACCTAAAATTCATTAGTCAGGTTTATAAAACAATCTGAAGAAAAAAAATATAAATAGCTATGGACACAAAACCTTTCCATTATGACAAATATTGTGTAATTGAATTTCTTTGCTAATTTAATTACTCTGATAGGCAAAGAAACATTTATATATCTTCATATATATAAATGACATGATTTGATTTAAATACCGATATTTTTATATTGGTAAATTCTGGATCTTGGGGAAATTAATTAAGAGAAGTGATCCATTGTTTTATATTGTGTAAAGAAAACTCATCTGAAAATCACTGCAAATAAATGATAAGAGAAGTGGGTCACTTCACGAGCTGGATGGCAGAGACGTATTGAGTATATTTCGATGTGTATTAGAGACTGTATAGATAGTATTCAGGGACAAGTTATTACAACTGTCCAGATTCATTGTACCCTGATATATTGTATGTATATTGACAGTTACAGCATTTCTTTGTATAAATGCTATTATTTTATATTATATTTTGTTCCGCTGCGATTGTGAAAATCTGTGTTGTGTTTCTGTTTCTTCTTCTTCTTCCTCTTTTCTTCTTAACTTTAACAATCTGGAATTTTCGCGATCGAAAATTCCGGGTCGTTTCACTTGGTATCAGAGCTGAAAGGTTAAGCGAGAACCTTGGCTCTGGTGGGTTTACTCATCAGGGATAGGGTTAGTATTACCCTAGGATGAGTTGAGTATACATACATACATATGTATATATATATATATATGAGCGTACTTGTTATTTTCATATATAAAGATTTTAAATGAATTTATATAAGAATATATTTTGATATATATAAAGCAATATTCCTTAACCAATAAATGTTAAGGTAATTGGTTGTTAAGTTATTGGAATTAAATTAAGAGATAATAGAAATACAACCAAGTTGAAATTAAATAAAGGTAAGTTTAAAATGGATTCAAACTGAAATTAAATCTTGAATTTAGAGAAAAGTTTCAGAATAAGATAATAATAAATTGGTTTCCAGATATGATAATCTTGGTTATTATCATAAATGATTGTTGTGTTTAATAATAAGATGTGTATTAATGAGTAAGCAAAATGAAATGTTTTAGATAAGTATGACTTATAAATTGGAACTGAAGATGATCTAGATTGTGAAGTTTTAAATCTAAGCCAGAAAATTTGGAATTTGTGTCAAAGTGCTAAAAGAAATAATAAATAAGTATTATTTGAATAAAAGGGACTTGTTGCAAACAAGGGTTGTTTGAAAACTGTTTTGAATTAAAAACCAAAGGTATTTAAAATTTAAAGTATAACTTGGTGTGTAAAGGAAATAATATGTATATATGAGGGATATACATAATATCAAAAATGGGTTGAAATAAACTCTAAATGTTGAGTTTTAAATTTGGAATGAGATGTGAAACCCAAGGTGATAAGTTTTTGAACTTATAAGATTATTAATGTGAAGTTTAAAATTTGAAATGGGAATCCAAATTGGGTAAGGTTGGTTGGATTAAGTAAATTGAATTTAACTTTGGGAAAGTTAAATAAGTTAACAAGCAACCTGAATTGGAAATTTCAAAATAAAATTGGGATTTAACTGGAAGGTTAAATGGTTATTTTGGATTGGGAGTTTGTGTGATCTCAAAATGGGTTTGAGATCTGGAAATTGAAAATGGATGGATGTTTTAGAATAAACTGGATGATGTCATCCTATTGTTATTAATAATCTTTAAATTGTGAATTTGATTTGTTTAAATGAATGAGGAATGAAGTGTGGTAATATATCCATTATTGTGATAAAAGGGAAATTAAACTTTAATTTGAAATTAAGGATATGGAATTACTTTGAACTGAAAATTTGAATAATTGAATTTGTAAATTAAAATTTGTTTTGAACTCTTATTTGAACTTTGAAATCAGTTAAGTAAAGATAATTTAAAATGGAATTTTGAGAATTGGACTCAGAATTAAATTGTTTAAAGATTTGGATTATTGATTTAAAAATAAAGGTTAATTTGATTTAAGGGGTTAATTATACATTTGAAAATTTAACTCGAATTTATATAATTCGAGATGGTTTAAAATTGAGATTTAAATTGAATTGGTTCAAACTGAATTTGATTTGAATTAATGGGAATTGTGATTTAAGAAGGATAAGTTTAAAATTCAAATGGAAAATTTGAATTGGATTAATTTGAAATAAAATTGAAGATTGAATGAGTTCAAATTCAAATGGGAATTGGGATTAATTCTTATAGAAATTGAAATGATTTGGAATTGAAGCGGATTCAATTTGAAATTAGTGTGAATAATTTGGAATTGTAATTAAAGTGAATATGCTTAAAATCAAATGGAATTTGATTCGAATTTGGAAAGAAATTGAGGTTAATTCAACTTGAATTGGGGATAAATCAAGTTCAAGTGAAATTGAAGTTATTCAAATTAAAAGTGAGTCAATTTAAATGGAGTGGGAATTTAAATTGAATTGATGGGGAATTGTATAGTTTGACTCTGGAATATTTTCAAAATAAATTGTTTTAATATAAATCTATTTTTCCAAACTATTTACTATACAACTTTTCTTTTTAAACCTAAAACTATCTTAAGCTTGTTTTACAATTACTCTTGGAACTATTTAACAATTTTACAACTGATTTATAAACTAATTACTGTTTTTCAATTGTTTTATAAATAATTACTATTTTTCAACTATTTACAATTACTTAACTATTTTACAGCTTTTTACAATTAATAATTATTTTTCAACTACTTATATATTTTTAAAATTTTCAACTATTTTCTAAATAGAAATTGGTCAGAGTTCAAACTGTTTATGATTAAATATCCAATTGAGATAAGAATTAAAATGGTAATCCAAGAGAGGATTGAAGCAAAGGTGAATAAGTGGATAGAGATTAAAAGGAATGTGAATAGAAATGGGATTGATTTAACTGATAATCAATGAAGATAAATACTTAGGATGTACGTATATTATTCTATTCGCATAGTGATTTGATCCAGATTCGAGCACAGAATTTCGAGGTAGTATTATCAATCCGAGTTGGGATTTTTCGCTCGATTTGCGATAGCGAACCTGGATATGGATTTTTGATTGGTTCTGGATATTCTCTATCATAGTTGAGACTATGCAAGGAGAATGACGGTTTCTGATCAAGAAACGAGATCTGAGTCCGCACTAGGAAGTCGGGTGGACAATACTAGTTCGGAAGTAAAATTGTGTGATCGAGTGAGCGATCAGACTGATATTGCGTACGGATGATATGTGGACATCGTACGAGTTTGAATAAAATTGATATTGAAAATTTGTGAATAAGAACTGTAACTGATTTTGAAATTGGAAGTATATTTTGTGAAATATATGATGAAGTAAAGTGGAAATTGGATATTTCTATGGTAAAAATTTACTTTATGGAAGTAAGAAATTTGGTAAGTGACTTTATAGAGTATCAAATTTGAATATTTGATTTGGAATAAAAAAAGTTATGTATCTTTGTTATATATATGATAAAACTCCCCTTGTTGAATCTTTTGCCAGAAGAAAAGGGTTTTTGAAAGTATTTGAAGTATAAAAGTGAATTTATACAAGTATGAAGTGATTCAAAAATTTCCCAAGGTTATTATATATATATATATGTATATATAAAGGATTTTGTGAAAATAATTTTGGGAAAAAGTTTTGGGAACCTATGGATTTCTAAAAAGGCTTTTGATTTTTGAGGAAAATCAAATTTGGGAACTTGGAAAGCCTAGATTGTGAATTATCGATTTATGGGATAATCGATTTTGAGAAAGTAGATTTATATGGAATTCATACTAGATGTATGATTTGGAAAATACTATATGTGTATAGTATAAAGTGTTTTGAAAGTGGCTCTAGGGAAAAAGGCGCTCCCTTGAATGAACTTCTCAGGAGTGCCACAGAGTGGTACTGCCTTGAGCCTCAAAGAGGGGGAGGTTCTAAAATTGATCCTATGAGGAGTCCGGACAAACTAGTTCCTGAGGATTATTGGGTAGCGAAAGTCGAGGGCGCTGATGCCTATAGGGGCATTTGGGTTATGCTGTGACGAAAGTGTAACTCGATGTCGCTGCGATCTACTGTGTGGACCATAGCGAAAATCATGTGGAGGATGAGTGCCAACAGTCTATGCTTGATTTTTCCGGGACGGCAACGTAACATCGGTAGACTGCGATCTATGGTCAAGTGGAGGAGTTTCATTCTTTTGGTAGCGAAATTCGAGGGCGCTGATGCCTACGGTTATATGGGTTTTTGCTGTGATAGCAACGTAAAGCCCGGGTATAACTGCGATCTGTAGCGGGTTCCATGGTGTAATCGAGGGGCGCGGAGGCCTATAGTTATCTATGGATTTTGCTGGGATGGCAACGTAACCATCGAGTTAATTGCGACCGTGGATGGGGTTGATGATTTCCAGAGCATTCTCACCAAAGATATTTTCTCTATTTTCGAAACTGTTTTCTATATTTTCACCAAAATATTTTTCAAGTATTTTCACTGGGTGTTGAAAACGAGTTTAGCAAGTACTTATAGATTTTCAGTCCTACGCCTGATCAACGTATGACCGAATTTCTATGAGAACAAGGATGGACTTGTTGAGACATCGAGTTATAAAAGTATTTTTATAAAAACTATTTTAGTAATATTATATAGATATTAAAAAGTGTTTAAAAAAATAAATAAATATTTATCTGATTTTAAGCATTTTAATAATTCTGACTTTGTTCCTTTTCGAGGACGAAAAGATTTAAAAGGGGGAGGTGACGACCCGAATTTTTAACATCTGTTAATTGGGAAATTAATTGATTTTAATTATTGGAATATTAATTTTGATTGATCAAATAAATAAATTTTCTGATGATAAAATACCTGAATCTATATAGTGATCTAAAAATTATATATATTTGGGATTTATAAAACAGCTGGGTATGTATTGATTGATAAATATTCTAGAAATGTGTATATATATAAACTCCATCATTTAAATTAAGGTAAAATACCCATAAATATATATATATATAGACAAATATATACAAACTTTATGATGTTTAATATATATAAATATGTAAATGCATATATATGTGTATATACCTATAAGAAGTAAAATATGGGAAAGTTTGAATATAAAAACAAATAAATATATATGTAATATCAGAACATACATAAGCAATGTATATGAATAGAAAACATATGCAGGTAAATAAATGTGTAAAAGTTTGAATATAGGTAAATATATATAATGATAAAAATATACAAGTATATGTGTGTGTTCATATTAAATAGGAATATGTAAATAAGCATGTGTATATAAATAGGTGTAAACATATAAATATGATGACAAATGCATATAAGGATATATATATATATATATATGTGGACTATGCAGGTAGGTACATAAGAATACATATATATCTACATAAATGAATGTACATGTAAGTGTGTAAGGGAACATCATCATGGGCTATGCATGTAAATACATAAGGTAATTCTATGAAGATATATATACTATGGAAATACATGGGTATATGCAGGGCAAGAAGAAAAAAAATTATCTATGTACATACAAAATCAAAGGATAAGTATGTAAACATATAAAAGGACAATTGCATTTAATGCTATCATTTCATTGCCACAAGAAAGATAAAAAAATCTCTGACCAGAAGAAGATGTTTGCATCGGTAAACACCCATTCCTGTAAACTCTTTTCTATTTATACATCTCTTCTTGTTCCATTTTCGTTCATAAAAATTTAGCATACCAGAAAATAATCTTACAACCGAAGCTTAATTTACAACTCAACTAAGCAAACAAGGAGATCAAAACAAACCAAGACCAAAGGCAGTTAGCAGCTTCCAGATATTGGTTCTCTGTTCAAACTTTTTACTGGTGAGTAAACTACTTTAAATCTGGGTAATAACTTGTTGTTTGTGATGATACTTGAAGTAAAGTTGTAAATTTTTGCATGTATACAAATATATATATATATATATATATATATATATATATATATGCAGTTTTGTGTGTGCATGTCTATGCATCAGTATATCTGCTATGTTCTTCATTTACAGGCTTCAAACCTATTCAAAGTTCAATTCTTCTCCCCTAATCTTCTATAGTTTGTGATGTTAATACAAAATGGGTTTAAAATTACCATAACTTAATTTCAAATATATTTCCAAGGAAAAATATGAGATGGCTTTTGTCTGGAAGAAGAAATACAGTGAAAATTCAAAGTCTATCCAATTTTCAACTTTCATGGATTCAAGATTCAATTACATCATCCAAATCCATTTCGAAAACAAGGATTTTTAAAACTAAAATCAGGATGTTTAGTTTTGAATTGAGGTAGTATTTCTAAGATGAATGGAATAGCTATTTTCATCATTTTCCGGCGATGAACGTGATGATGGGTGTTGGGCTTGAGGCAGGAAGTGGTTGGTGGAAGGGGGATCATTGGAAAAATACTCGCAAGTTTTCTAGATGATCATGGCGATGACGCAATGATGAACTAGGGTTTAAGCTTCAGTTTTGTTCGACGAAGATGACACGACAATTTCGTCGACTGTGGTGCATCGAGTTCGATCACACCGAGGGGTATGGGTTCGTGGTTGAGTGGCGAGGCTTTAAACATGAGGGCATGATGACCGGTGGTCAGAGGTGAAGGCACGAGGTGGTTTTCTTCGATCGAGTTTTGATTTCAGGCGCTCGAGTTGGTTAGAATTTGATTGGCCGTGACGATTCGATGATCTGGGTGTTCGTGGCGACTAAGGGGAGGAACGACGATTTGATGGTGGTCTTAGCACTAGGCGGAGATGACCAGATCGATTGTACATGTGCACGCGTGTACTTGTGTGTCTGAGTGATGTTGTGGTATTTGGGGAAGACGATGTTGCTCGGGTTTGACTCGAGAAACTGTAGGGTTTGTCATGAAGTTTTGTGGATGCGAGTTTCTAGTGTGTTGGCTCTAGGAATTTAAGTTTTAGCTCGAAGTGTTTTTAGGGTGGGCTCGGGTCATTTGTTGTTAACCTGTCAGGATTTTAAATTTGAAAATTAATTTAAAATGTAAAGCAAGATTTAAACAAAGTTTTAAATCAAATTTTTAAGTATGGATTCAAATTCAAATTTGTATCCTAGTTTTGAAATAAATAAAGTTTTATAAAATTTAATTGTTTAAACAAGTTTTATTGTTCAAAGTATATTTTTAAATAGAATTAGTTTTCCAATAAAAGGGTTAAAACTTTATTTATATAAATTCTTATATAAAAGTTTTCTTTAATATTTGACTGAAGAGTTATATAAATTTTTTGATTAATAATAATTAATTTAAGTTTAAGTTTAATTACTTAAGAGGAGTAAAAAAAATATTGGTAATAGTTAATAAAGATCATTAACTTGGGATTATTAAATAATTAATTAATGTGGTTAATTTTAATAATTAATTAGATTAATTAATTAAAGATAATCATCTGTGGAAATTGTTTAAGTATAATTACTTGATGTATAATTACTTAGTGAAGTAATTAGTAATGATAATTACAGGTGTAATTAATTGTAGATTGAAAATAGTTTTGGGTTGGAATGGTTAAGAATAATTGATCAATGTGGTCAATTAAGGTTAGATTAATTAATGTAATTAAAATTAATCAAGGAGGATTAATTAAGATAAATGATTATTGGATGATAAATTAATTGATTTGTAAATAATCAATAAGCAGGATTTAAAGGTAACTAAAGTAATTAATTTAATTAAATTGAGGTTAGTTAAATTAATTAAAGATGGTATGGTTGATTAATCTTGCTTATGGATGATTGAATAATATTGAATGCCTTGGATTATTTGATATATCTGATATGTAATTGTGATGCTCTGTGATATGAGATGCTTTGGATGAATTGTGATAATGTAAGTTATCTATCTGTGATAGAATTGCTATGTGAATATGATATCCTGAATATAAATTGAATTGTTTAAACTTAAAACAACTTGGCTTAAAAGATGACATTTGATTCGAAGAGACCGAGATCGGATATCAGCGATATCCGAAACCACTTCGATTTGAAATCTTCTATAATTCCTTATAGATTGATATGTGAAATCAATAGGTTGGTTTGGGATAATATGGACCATTTAAACTAGTGTAACAACCCTAGATTTTTGCATATATTTAAAATTTGACTTTATTTTATTTTGAAATTATTTTTAAACTTGTTTTATTTTCAATATTTCATTTTCAAATATAAATTTCGATTATCATATGAATTATAATTTCAAACTAGTATAAATTGAATATTTTCCTGAAAGTGGATTTCTGGTCAAACTTTGATTTTTAAACTATAAATTTAAATATTTAAAATTCTTAAATTTTATCTTTTATTATGAAAATATATTTAATAACATGAATACTGCTTTTCGTTTCGTTGAAAACGGAGTTATATTGTGAAAGTTATACATTTTTCAATATTGTGTGTAAACTGATTTATTTAGCAACATTGTCTATTTTAAATTATATAAATTTTATTTTTATTGTCATATTTTATTTTAATATGTGTTAATATGTTACTTTATGTATATTTTTGTCTTCTAATATTTTTAAAAGGGATAATAAAAATTTTCCAAAATTTATTGCATTTATTTTCTATTTTAAAGGCTAGTTTCTATTTTTCTGCTATTTTCTTCAATTAAATTATATTTAATTAAAGTTTATTTATTCATTTTGTGAATGCATTTTTATTTTATGTTATTATCTTTATTTATAAATATTTTCTAAGTCCATATAAATCTTCCAAAGTTTATCTTGTTTATTTTCAAATTTTCTAGACTAGTTTTCATTTTGTACTATTTTCTTATTTTAATCATATATAATTAATATTTATTTATTTATATTTTGTATATTTGTTATATTTTCGAATTTTAACTGAAATTATATGTAATTTCAGATATTTAAACTTATAAAAAGAAATTAGAGAAATTCGAAGAGTTTTGTGACTCTTTAGTTGCTTGAGACCCTTTGTTTTCCCGCCTTTTCATTTTCTCACCTCTTGCATTCATTTCCCTTTAGCCGACTTTCTCATTTGTTCAGCTGCTTATTTTTCTCATAATTCACGTATACAATCTTTCTCATCTCTACAAAAAAACCTCACGGCCATTGCTTGAGAAAAAAATTGGTAAACACTTCTCTTCTTTTCTATGTTTTTCTTTGTTTTCATTTGTGTTTTGCACTTGTTTTCTTCCTTCTTATGATTGGCTCCTCCTTCCTCCTTCACCATGGCCACCTCCACCACTACCTGACCCATCCACCACCACCTCCAGCCCAACCCTAAGCCATAGCCGTGGCCACCCTTGATGTAGATCCACTTAAATATATGCAAAACTCCACCTATATCATGCAAGCCGAGCACCAAATGATTCCACCACCTCAAACCACCCCTTGGCCGCCACCTACACCACCACCACTAGCAAATTCTGACCTGACACCCTCTGCCACGTCTCCTCCAGTCCACCTGAGCCATGGCCATGCCTAGGTTAGTCTTGGCCGTGACCATAGTTGCCATAGAAACATGTTGTTTTGCCTTGTGTAGTTGTGTTCATGCCCATATCTCTCTACCATACTTTGCTCCATCATTTTCCCATGCTAGGCCGACCTTTAGGAACCCAAACCAGATCCAAACTATGCCTTTAGCCGTGCCATTTCAGATCTGGAGCTGAAGCATAGGTGGTAGGAAGCAAGTGCAAACACTTTGACTTTGTTTATGCATCCATTTCTAGCTTTGTTTAGTGGTATTTGTGTTGAAAACTTATATCTATTCTATTGCTTTGTGTAAATGTTTGTTCAAGGCTATTACCTTTGGCTCACCACTCTCAAATCATTGTCGTGTTATCGTGCCTTTGAAGTTCCTTGTTTGTGCATTTGGTTGTCATCTCCAGCTTATACAAGTGAGTAAATCTCACCAGACTAATATGTACTTATATAGTTGATAAACTAACATCACTTGAATCTGTAAATGCATATCATCCTGTTATAACTGCTATATTATAATCATATGATGTTCATCCCTATTTATACACATGTTATATCATCTATTAATGTTATATATTGTATACTGTTTATTTATATCAGTTTATCACACTGCAAGTTCCCTGTTAGTATAGAAATCACTATGGGTTGAAATGATACATACCCGAACAGACTTTAGAATAGGGAACGATCGTTATGGGCTGAAATGATAAGCCTGAGCGACTTTTTATTTATTTTATTTAACTTGGGATTGCGGGTTTGAAATGATAGAACCCGGTTTTTCTTTGTAAATTGCGGATTGAAATGATACATATCCGTATCACTTGACCTAGGCTAGAAAATTGTATATAGACCCGTGGTTTATATATTTTTCTGAAAATTTTAAAATATTTTAAAAATGTAAATATTATGATATTTTGAGTTAAATTTTATTAAAATGATTTCTATAAAATATTAGTGCTTTTCTACAAATTTAATAAGAGAATTAAGTAAATGGTGAAGTAGAATTTGAAATATAAGTAAATTTTGGAATTTATGATTTTGTTTATAAATGGAATTTATGTAAAGTAAGAAAATATGACAAATTTGATTTAAAAGATGAATTTAATGATTTTATTAAGTAATAATAATTTTATAAAGTGTTAATGATTTTGTATAAATTAAAATATGAAATAAATGAATATTTAAGCCGAATTTGGAAATATAACTTAAATTGAATTTTGTGGAATTTGTTTACAAGTGAAATTTTAATTAAGTAAAATAAATGGAAATAAGTTATATTTTGAAAATTTAAACTTAGTTGTTAAGTTAAGAATTTAATTAAAGAAATGAAAATTTAATTGTTATTTAATTTGATTTTTGTATGGAAATTTGACTTTATAAAAATCATAGAAATAAAGGTATTTAAATGATTGTTTGTAAAATGTGGAAATATATGATTTTATAAGTTAAAATGATTTATAGTAAAAGTTAATTATGTGTGAAATTGTAAATAAAACTCTGAATTTGATTTGACGGCATTTTTGAAGTGTAATGTAAAGATGTTATTATAGCACCTTGTTGGTGTTATAGTTGTTAAATTTAACAAAAATTTTAATTGAAACTAAATTAAGATATCACAACATTTTAAATGTTGTCTTTTGTTAATGAACTGTTTTAAAACATAACATTTCGTTGCATTTCCTAAGTGCTGCGAAAGTTGAATTTTCATTGTTTTAATAAACTTAAAGGGATAAATGATCTTTGAAAAAGATTAAATTTGGAAATTAAATATTTAATAATTAAATATAATGAATTGAATTTAAATGATTTAAATGGAATAGTTGATTTAAAAAATACAACTATTTTGAAATGTGATTAAATGGTATATAAATTTAAATTAAATAAATGATGTTTTGAAATGATATTTTGATATTTTGAAATGAATTTGAAATGATATTAAATCTTGGAATGAATAATTGAAGTTTATATTAGTTTGAAAAATATTTGGTTTACTGGTAATTTGAATCTATTTAAAAGATATTGGACTTATGAAATATAGGATAATAAAGCTTTGGAATTTATTTTATAATTTGAATAGTTATTTTGTGGATTAAATCTATATTTGAAATTTATAAGATTTGAAATGGTCTATGGATTGGAAATTTAATTGAAATAAATGATTGAATTGAATTGAAACTTTGGAAATTTTAATACTTGATTTGAAAGTATAATAATTACACTTTTAAATGGTTTAAATGAATTATTTTGATTGAAATATAAATTATTTAAAAAGGTGACTTGAAATGATAATAAATGAATGATATCTTTGAATTTATAAAGGTATTTAAAGTTGGATATTTGGATTTGAACTCCAATAATGATTTGAAATGAAGTTTTGAAAGGATATGATATTTTGATATATTGAAATGATTTGAAATGAAGTTTGGAAATGATATGATATTTTGGTGTATTGAAATGAAGTTTGAAAGGATATGATATTTTGATATATTAAAATGATTTGAAATGAAGTTTTGGAAAGATTTGATATTTTGATATATTAAATGATTTGAAATGAAGTTTTGGAAAGATATGATATTTTGATATATTGAAATGATTTGAAATGAAGTTTTGAAATGATATGATATTTTAAATATATTGAAATGGTTTGGAATTTATTTAATCTTTATTTTGATAAAGATTTGGATTTGAAATGATATTCTATTTTGAAGTATAAACTGTTTTTAAAATTTTAACCACGGGTTATAATAACGATTGGTTGTTAAAGAGACCGAGATCGGATATGGACATACTCTCTGTCGATACCGAAAACCACTTTGACAACTGTGTACGCGGTGGAGTTTCCAGAATGAAGTAGGATGGTGTTGACGATCCTAAGGTATATAGGTGGACCCAACTCCCGTGAGTTGGCATAAGGTGGCTAAAACAAGAGCGATCGACGGGCCAAGGAGATAGCACCTCTGATCGGACACACTTCTTCGATACCATTCTATTACTTATGATTGATTTGGTGCACACCCTTGATTTGGGAGTGTTGTTCGAGGTGGGCGGTAGTGGCTGCTATGTGTCACCACCAGTCCGGATGCGTAATTGGTATATCTACCCTGGCATTGCCTTGTGTGTCGTGTCACCTACCATATCGAGCTTTACTACGATTTGTGATTTCTCCCGTAGCCTGTGGAGTATCGAGGGTAGCCCCCATTTTTGGGAGTATGCTAATACTGGATAGACTACTGGGACTATTACGTGTTAAGGAGAATATTGGGTCACTCCTTAATGCTATTTAAAAGTATGTTTTATTTTATTATTAGACATTATTATAATAGCGAATATTACTACATAGTAGATAGTTTACCGGATTCTTAAAGAATGGGCGATCCCAAGCATTCTTTAAGTTACTTGTACCTTATTACAGTTCACTTGAGTTGGTTTACATTATATAAGTATATATTGTCCTGACTCGAGTGTTTTGTGTTTTGCTTTACGCTCGGGTCAGCCTGAGTATTCACAGATTTGGATTCCACTTTTTGGAGATTGGAATCGCTGGAGATTATCTGCTTATCTAGTTTTATCTATCTCATTTTTGTTGTTTAATTCAGCTTGTACTTGGTTATCATATTGAGACTTCTGTTGTCCTTTATGTCTTTTGTTGTATCTTATTTAACTCTGATATATTTACATAGTAGCTTCATGAACTACTATTTCTTTTACTTCCGCTGCACTTCTTACTCTGTGTCTGTGATATGTGATTATTTATTTACTGTATATTCTAAGATTTGCCAAATTTTATTTACAACGCGGTATTTTGAGCAATTCAAGTCCGACATGTGCGGATGCGAATGGTTGAAAATACCGGGTCGTTACAGTTAGTATCAGAGCTTTGGCTTTGAGGCAAAACTTAGAATGTATGGTAAATTTAGTTACAGAATCACTTTCATTCGAGCTTGAATCTCTTCATTTTTATTTGATTTCCTTTGAATTTTGGAACGTTCCCTGCAGTTCCAAAATCCATTCTTGTCCCTCACTATTAATCTTCTTTTGATTCTGGAGTATCCCATAACTCCACTTCGAATGAGCTTTATAGTGAATTGGCGGTCTCGCCAATACTCTAATGACTTGTAAAAAAGGGAAACTCCTTTACAATTAGCATCGATTCACTAGAGATTTATATCTTCCCGTCTTCTTTGACCGTGGAAATCACGGTTCGGGCTTTAAGCAAAGCAAATAATCACTTGTTCCCGAGTCTTACTTGGATAGCTGAGGATATTTCGTGTCTAATCCGGACTCCTTATCTTAGAGAAGTCTTAGAATTCCATATCGATTTATGTATTGGTAGAGCTCTTTGACAAAATCTCAGCATGTTATGTAGTACTAAAAGATTAGAGAACTTAAGCAGAAGGCGAGGAGAATTCATCCGCCCATGGAACCCATATCCCTATCACTAAGAAATCACTATCCTTGGTTTAGATGCTAATATCTTTTGTTATTCCAAACTCAATCTCTTGAGATCGGATGTAGATTTACCCCAAAAAAATCCACATTTGATCTTATTCATTAAGTCATGGTTGACCCGGTTAAGGTTGCCCGCGATTTATCTAAGCTTATCCATCTTCATAATTTGTTAATTAATCATCTTGTCTTTTGTTTCCAAACTAGCTCCAAACATTTTTTTTAATTATGCTTGTAAATCTATGTTTTGTTTTATATATTGTGTTGTTTGAGTTGTTGATGTTGATTTGGGCTTCCGATCGATTCGTCTGATCAACGCTATCGATAGGATTCCTAAAACACTTTGATAGAACAAACTGACACAATATTATTTTAAAATTTGGTTAATGAAATAAATTTTGATATAAGTAAATATTATGGAACTTAATAAATTGATTTACATTGATTATTTGAAATGATAATACTTGATTTATCAATCTATAAATGAATTTATAAATAGTTGTTTATAAATTTGATTTGGGAACTGAAATGAATTTAAATCAAGAATTTGAGAATTTAATTTCCGATGGTTTCAAACCTCGTGTTTAAAGTTTTAAAAGGATATATTATTTAAAGTATTTTGAATAGAAATTTGTTTCCAAAGAATTTTAAAGTTTTGAAATTTTAGTGCTCTTCTCTTTGTCGCTGGAAAATAATTTCGGTGATGACCGCGGCATCATCGACGTTCATTTTCGAGTTTCAAAGTGAAGAAACCATTCTGTAATTTTGCTACAGCTTTGTTTTGGGAAGTTTGTTTGATTTGAATTTCTAAAGGATAATTTGATTTAAAATATATATAGAGATATGATTTAAATTTGATTTACAAATTATGTACATACATTTATTTATCTCTAAATGGTTTGAAAGGAATCGAAAATTTTATTCTTAAATTCTATCTTAAATGATAACTTCAAGTATATAAAAAAATCAAAATTTTGAATAAATATTCAAGCTTGAAATGATTGAATTAGAATGTTTATATTGTATATTAATTTTAGAAAGTTTTATTTGTATAATTCTTAATTGCATTCCAATATAACTTACCTTTATTTTTAGAAGTTAACAATGTAACTGGATAATATACAATATAAAAAGATTTTATAAATAAAATTTGAGTGGTTATAATAATTGTTATACACTTAAATTTTAGTTATAAAAAGATTAACAGAGGTAAATAGAGTAAAAGAGTAATGGAATAATTTACACAATAAAATGATGTTAAAGGAGCTAAGAATAAATTAAAGTAGTTATAATAGGTGTAAGTATATTTAACATAGGTTATAAAAAAATTGAGAGGAATAAATTTAATTTTAATTAGGAATTAAGAAGAATTAAATTTATTGAATGTTATACACTTAATTTTAATCAAATCCATGATTTTAGAGATTGTTAATTTAAGAAAATTAGATGATAAGATAATGAAATTAGAAATAGTTAAGATTTATTTAACTTGTGTAAAATTAATTATCAATTTAAGTTGAAATCTCCATGGTTTCAAACTTATTATCTTATTTTGTTTTCAAAACTAACTTTGGGTGTCCTTATTTTCCTTATCGTGCTACAGACTGGTATATGTATCTTTCCATGATCTTTCTATTTAAAAATCTTTCTATAATCTTTGATGATCTTGGGTACTCAATTGAATCTGAGCACTGTTTGCCATCCACAGACCATCGGTCAAGCGGAAAGGGTGAATCAGATTCTAGAGGATCTTTTTCGTGCTTGTGTCCTTGATTTTGGAGGATCTTGGGAAGACCATCTCCACCTTGTTAAACTTACCTATAACAACAGTTATCGGGTATAGTTTCAATCTTCTTGTCATTTTGTCTTAATCCTATATCATTCTATCTTTTTCTGTGCTTTCCCGTACCTCATTCCTTTTCGGGGACGAAAAGTTTTGAGTGGGGAAGAGTGTAACAACCCTAGATTTTTGCATATATTTTAAATTTGACTTTATTTTATTTTGAAATTATTTTTAAACTTGTTTTATTTTCAATATTTCATTTTCAAATATAAATTTTGATTATCATATGAATTATAATTTCAAACTGGTATAAATTGAATATTTTCCTGAAAAGTGGATTTCTGGTCAAACTTTGATTTTTAAACTTTAAATTTAAATATTTAAAATTCTTAAATTTTATCTTTTATTATGAAAATAGATTTAATAACATGAATACTGCTTTTCGTTTCGTTGAAAACGGAGTTATATTGTGAAAGTTATACATTTTTCAATATTGTGTGTAAACTGATTTATTTAGCAACATTGTCTATTTTAAATTATATAAATTTTATTTTTATTGTCAAATTTTATTTTAATATGTGTTAATATGTTACTTTATGTATATTTTTGTCTTCTAATATTTTTAAAAGGGATAATAAAAATTTTCCAAAATTTATTGCATTTATTTTCTATTTTAAAGGCTAGTTTCTATTTTTCTGCTATTTTCTTCAATTAAATTATATTTAATTAAAGTTTATTTATTCATTTTGTGAATGCATTTTTATTTTATGTTATTATCTTTATTTATAAATATTTTCTAAGTCCATATAAATCTTCCAAAGTTTATCCTGTTTATTTTCAATTTTTCTAGACTAGTTTTCATTTTGTACTATTTTCTTATTTTAATCATATATAATTAATATTTATTTATTTATATTTTGTATATTTGTTATATTTTCGAATTTTAGCTGAAATTATATGTAATTTCAGATATTTAAACTTATAAAAAGAAATTAGAGAAATTCGAAGAGTTTTGTGACTCTTTAGTTGCTTGAGACCCTTTGTTTTCTCGCCTTTTCATTTTCTCACCTCTTGCATTCATTTCCCTTTAGCCGACTTTCTCATTTGTTCAGCTGCTTATTTTTCTCATAATTCACATATACAATCTTCCTCATCTTTACAAAAAAACTCATGGCCATTGCTTGAGAAAAAAATTGGTAAATACTTCTCTTCTTTTCTATGTTTTTCTTTGTTTTCATTTGTGTTTTGCACTTGTTTTCTTCCTTCTTATGATTGGCTCCTCCTTCCTCCTTCACCATGGCCACCTCCACCACCACCTGACCCATCCACCACCACCTCCAGCCCAACCCTAAGCCATAGCCGTGGCCACCCTTGATGTAGATCCACTTAAATATATGCAAAACTCCACCTATATCATGCAAGCCGAGCACCAAATGATTCCACCACCTCAAACCACCCCTTGGCCGCCACCTACACCACCACCACTAGCAAATTCCAACCTGACATCCTCTACCACATCACCTCCAGTCCACCTGAGCCATGGCCATGCCTAGGTTAGCCTTGGCCGTGACCATAGTTGCCATAGAAACATGTTGTTTTGCCTTGTGTAGTTGTGTTCATGCCCATATCTCTCTACCATACTTTGCTCCATCATTTTCCCATGCTAGGCTGTAACGACCCGATATTTTGGACCATTCAAATCGACAATAAATCCACACATGTCGGACTTGAATAATTCAAAATAACAGATTGTAATAAAAATTTGGCAAAACTCAGCATATGCAGTAAATAAATCAATCACAGAATTCACAGACACAGAGTAATACAATAATACGCAGCGGAATAGATAAAATAGTAGTTCATGAAGCTACTATATAAACATCAGAGTTAGAAATAAAATACAGCAGAATATCTCAAATGCAGTGAAGTCTCCAGTACAACAGATGACTTCTCTGAACAAATCAACTAGAAGAGCTGAAAGCTGAGGCGATAGTTGGATCTCCAAAGGAAGCTCCAAACTCCAAGGGTGAGTCTCAAATGCTGTATCACTCGGTCTGACCCGAGCGTAAAGCAAAACACAAAACACTCGAGTCAGGATTAACATTCTTATATAAATAAATCCAACTCAAGTGAAATATCAATTGAAATACGAGTAACTTAAAGGATGTTGGGATAACCATCCTCTAAGGATCTTCAGAACTATCTACAAGGTGGAAATATACATTTTAACACCGTGGTCATTTCAACTAAATTTATACTTCAAAACCCAAATATCATTTCATTTCAAATATATCCATTTTCCAAAATAGTATATATATATATTAAATGATTTAAAAAGTAAAGTATTTAATTTCCTCAAGTCTAGCAAATCGATTCAAATCAACTTCAAATTCCAACTTCAAATTTATTCAAAGCTCAATTCATCAATTTAATTCATTTCTAAACAGATCATTTAAATTTTCAATATATTTCAAAGCTTTAATATTCAACATTTCAATGTTAAATTTAACAGTTTCATATAGCTCTTGATTTAACTTCATTATTATTTAATCAGGGAATATTCACTTAATAAATTCAATATCATTTAACTAGCCTTAAATTACATTTTTACTAAATATTTCCTTAAACTTTATTTAAACAAGAAATATTCATTAGATTACTTATAAATCAAACTCAAGTTATAAATCATATCTTACATCTCAATTTCAATGAGTTTCAAAATCGGTTTAATTAAATACAATTCTTTATTGAATACAATTTCAACTAAATTCAAATTATCTTTCTAACCTTAACTTATTCAAATTATTACCAAAATCTATTTTGAAATATTTTTAATTACTCAACATATTATATGTATTTAAATCAATCATTCCCATTTATATATAATAATTTAAGGCTCAACATTTATTAAAACCATATATTTCTTTCCAAAACCATAAAATTCATTTTTTTTTTTTTAAAATATTTATATATATGGACCAACGGTGTCTGTATATATATTTATCGTATGGTTAAGTGATACGGATATTTATCATTTCAATCCGAAATTTAAATATATACGGGTAGATATCATTTCGACCCGTAATCCCAATTTCAATACAAATGAAAATTGCTTGGGTTTATCATTTCAACCCATAACGAAATTCTCCTATTCTAAAGTTCGTTCGGGTATGTATCATTTCAACCCATAGTGAATTCTATACTAACAGGGAACTTGCAGAGTGATAACAGATACTAAAATATATAACAGCAGGCATATATCATCAGTATAAATACAGATACGGGTGTCAGATGTCACAGGTGAACAGATATAAATAATAGTAATAGCAGGCATATAATACTAGATACTGGTGTCAGATGTCACAGGTGAACAGATACAAATAATAGTAATAACAGGCATATAATACTAGATACTGGTGTCAGATGTCACAAGTGAACAGTTATAGATAATAGCATATATAACAATGTAAATAACTACAGCAGCATATTTCAATTGCTATTTCAATTTGAAATCAAATTTAAATAATAAAAGAACGTTAATCGTGAGTGATTGCTCACCTTTCGAGGCTAGAGAAATCTGACAATGAAATGAGAAGAGATATGAACCCAAGCACAAATTTCGAAGCAAAGCAAGATGGACACGATAGAAATGAGTTCGACGATCAAAGCTGATAAATAGAAATTGACGAAATCAAGTCAAAAAATGGAATCGATGAGGGTAAATAGTGTAAGTGAACTCATATATATATATATATATATATAACTATTTATATAAAAGTATATTCAAAATTTCAAATGCATATTAAATTAAATATATATATATTTCAAAATTATTGTTTAAATTAAACACAATTATTAAACTCATTATATATATACATAATATATTAAAAATCAATACTTGTATATTATATTCATTTCAACCCAACATATCATGTATATATTTAAAGTACTATATTTATACCGCCACA
Organism: Allium fistulosum; assembly: GCA_030737815.1. Lineage (NCBI taxonomy): Eukaryota > Viridiplantae > Streptophyta > Magnoliopsida > Asparagales > Amaryllidaceae > Allium > Allium fistulosum. The sequence goes on from CM060902.1 coordinate 872,544,814, forward strand.
TTCAAATTTAGTATTTATAGAATCAATTCAAACACACAAAATAAAATAAATAAATATATTATTATAAGAAACCAGACCCATGTATATATACATAGCTTATTTATATAACAAGTATTATATATAACTGCCAGATCGAATACCAGTATAAATATAAATAATGCAACCCACTTAATATCTATATATATACACATAAAATCAATATTGCTAACAAATATTTACCCCCCCCCAAATTTCATATATTTTAAAACATATATAAATTGCATATAACCTGCTATGTGTAAATGATATAAACCAGTAAGTACTTTCCTAACTTCATAATATGTATAACTTGCATAGCAACAAAAATTTTTTTTACAACACTGTTATATAACTAATCACATGAACATAACTTAACAGACAACAGATTTATAAAATTTTCATACCAACTAAACATATATACTTATGGAGTAGCAGCAGCCGCAAAATATGGGTTGGTAAATATAACATACATATCTATACATTTTGAAAAAAAATCGAGATATATTTATCAAATACATAAATATACTTATGGCCACCCCAATACACTCTAATTTAAATACCTATATCTACTTATACAACTATACAGACAACTTAATTCATAACTTACAATTAAATATATAAACAAATTTGTAAATATAATATGCATAAATACCTCTAAACCATATATACGTATATAAGTACTTTATAACAACTGTATATAAAGAATGCAGTAAAACTTTATACTCATATAAGCGAATATATATATAAACTATATTCTTTTATGTAAAATATGATATATATACACGTAATATATATGTAACAATATACAGGTAGTATAAATGAAATAAAACAAATATAGATTTGAAAGCAACAAAATATGAGTATATATCAGAAAGCGTAAAATATATGTAAACAAAAATATATATAAACTGACCTTTGAACTCAAATAAATGAGAAAGCATGGAATAAAGGGAAACTCGGCCGAGCTTTGGCAGGTTGAAGGAGCTATAAGCGTGCTCGACTGGGAGGGGATAGGAAAAGTCTTGGTTAGCCGATTGTCGCGAAGGGGAAGATACGTGAGCACGGCAAGGGGAGGCGAGTTAGGCGGAGTGGCATTTGCTGTCAGGTCGAAGGCTTGTAGAGGGCAGGTGGTGGCTATTCGACTTGCCATTTGGGTGATGGGGTTCGAGATGAGTCGGCGACTCTGTGAAGGCTGGGGTTGGGTTTGCGAGTGGGGATGCACGGCTTCAACCTAGATTTGTGGAGGAGGAAAGTGAAGGGATGAGGCCGAAAGTTGATGGGATGGAGCAGGTGATTCTCGGTGGGTCGTGGTCAGTGGTGTCGGAGATGAGGGGAAAGGCGGAGAGAACGCGAAGATTGGTTGGTGATGGGTTTTGGCAAGAATGAAACTGATGTGAAGAAGAAAGAAAACGGGAGCAGCCATGACCAGATATGAAATGCAAAGTGAAAGACGAAACTGAATCGCACTTATGTATTGTTTCCTTTCAACAGTGAACAGTCAGCAGTTTTTTTTTTTTTTAAAAGTGAATAGTCGAAAGTCACACCTACAAAATAGCAATCATAAATGTAAACAGCTAGAAAAATTTAAAGGCAAATAATATTTGCGGTCCCGATACACGTTTCAAATTAGAAACCTGAAGGGAAGTTAACAGTCAGAATTTACGGTACCGATATGACACACCATTTTATTGTTTCCATCGCGAACCGGACCTCCAAATACAGAATTGAGTATACCGTAGAGAACAGCGTGATGAGACGATCAAAACGGTACACAGATATCAGTGGTACGGTCATCCGATCAAAAGTTGATAACCGGTACCAGAAATGCTGCTATTTGGCCAAAATTAAGATAAACGGAGCAGTAGAAGTCCAAATTTGGAAAAACGAATTTCGCAGTCTGATTCAGAATGACCTGAATAAATTTTCTCCTGTTGACATATTTTGGTTTCGGAAAACTTTTAAATTCACTGTTATTAACCGGTTAGATTTGAAATGAAATTTTACCGGAAAATAAACTTCAATATTATCAGATGAAAATTTACCAGTTGCTATATTAAAATAGACGTATTCCAAATAATAAATTTCAAATTTCAAATTTTATTGTTTAAAATTTCACAAATTTCCAGTTAAATATACTTTAAAAACCATTAAATTTTACGGGTCGTTACACTCTCCCCCACTCAAAACTTTTCGTCCCCGAAAAGAAAGGAGGTAGAAGAATAGAAACAACCAGACAGAAAAGATAGATTGAAAGTCAAGATTAAACAATAAATTTGAACTATATAAATTTTTCTTAAAATTTTAAAACTTCATTAGCAATTCAATTATCTTATATACTTTAAAACCTTTCAAAAATCCATTTGTAAAATTTCTTGCTTCCTTTATACTACCATTTATATGTTTAAATGACACCTTTATAAATGTATGAAAACCATTTGAAAACAATTATTTACATTATTACTTATATTTACAAAGAAGTTATTTGAAAACATTAAATCCATAATTTATAAATTATTAATTTATCTCAAGATACTTTCAACATTATTAATAAATCAATTATCATTTCTTTTAAATATGTTGTATTTAATTAATAACTCAAAATATTTATGACACTAAAATTTCTATTAAACCATATAGTATATAAATAACAATATTTAACGGGATATAGTCAACAAGGAGAAGAGGGACTTGGAAAAACAGAATATAGGTGAATAAATAAAGCTGAGCAGATAAGATAGATTCAAAAGATTAGTATCGGGCATGAATAATTTATTCAAACCATTAGGATTTAAATTCGAATACAAAATTTCTTTGTTGGAAATACTTTTATAATAAAATTTTTTTTTTTTATAGTCGAAACAAATTTCCTTTCGAAAATACTTTTATAACTCGATGTCTTAACAAGTTTATCCTCGTTCCTGTAGACTCTGGCAGTGCGTTGATCAGGCGCAAAGCTAGAATTCTCCAGGTACTTAGTAGACTTGTTTCGACACCCAGTGAAAATACTGGAAAACTTTTAAAAACAGATATGGAAAGTACAATCCAATCAAAAACGAACAAAACCTTTGTCTAACCATGGTTCGCAGATACACAATGGTTACGCCTGGTTCCCCCAGGAAACAATCCATATCCGTAAGCTTTCTCAGCCCTGCGAGTTACGCCATGATGACTAGTAGAATGCAGGATACACAATGGTTACGCCTGGATCCCCCAGGAAACAATCCGTACCCCCAGGCAAGACTCAGCCAAGCATTTGCGCTACTATTCGCGACCTACACAGATTGCAGGATACACAATGATTACGCCTGGATCCCCCAGGAAACAATCCGTACCCCTAGGCAAGACTCAGCCAGGCAGTTGCGCTATGCAGTCACGAGAGAACAATAAGACCATGGGTAACGCCATGGAATTCGAAGGACACTCGAGTATCATATCCGGAAAACCAAAAATCAGAGAAATATCGATAGAATGAATCCAAGATGTGGCCACAAATCGGATATCAAGCAGAAGGCACTTTCCATATCTTTACTTCGAAAATATGTATCATATAGTACCTTTTCAAATCACTTTCAAATATCGTACTTATATAAAATCCATTATATATAAGATTTAATTTTCAAATCAAACACTTTCCAAAATCCATAGTATATCAAATCATACTTATATAGACTTCAATTATATAAGATTTCACTTCAAATTGAGTACCTTTTCAAATCTATAGTTTTCGAATCAATTTCATACTCATACAAATCAATTTTATATAAGTTCGACAACTCCCAAATCAAGTGTTTAGTAACATAAGGTTCCCAAATTTCAATTTGTTTCAATATCAGTTCAATTTCAAAATCATATACAATTTCACCAAATTATTTCTTCTCAAATTAATTATCTTTTAGTTTCGAAGTTTCCAAAGTAATAGATTTAGAAAATAAATCCAAATTTCCAAATCAATAATTTAAGTCAACCAATCCATTTCCAAAATCAAATATTTTCAAAATCATCTTATACTTATGTAAGGTCTATCTTATATAAGGATCAAATTTTTCAAAATAAATTTCGCTGTATGAAGAGCCATATGGGATTGAATATCTTTGCTTTTATGGGTTATATATCTTTGTAATTTAAATTGGAATTTTCTTTTAGTAAGCAAAGATATTCTAACTCGACAGCTTTCAATTTCAGCGTCAAAATATATCAATGATATTAGGATATAAGATGTACATACGTCATCATTTCGCAAAATCACATTTGATCGCTCGCTCGATCACACAAGTTCGCTTTCGAACTACTATTGTCCATTCGACTTCCCTAATGCGGGTTTCGATATGGTTTCTCGACTAGAAGCCATCAGTCTCCTTGCATAGTCATATACTACGATAGAGAATTCTAGAATCAAGCCCAAAATCCATATCAAATATTCGCCATCAAGAATCAAATGAAAAATCCTAACACGAAATGGTGTAATCCACCTCGAACTTGTGTACTCAAACTTGGATCAAATTAATTATGCGAATAAAACAGCATACGTACAACTTATATATTTATTCCAACTTGTTAAATATATAGTTTCATAAAGATGTTATTAAGTTAAAACATTTAAACTAAACTTCATTCAAAATATTTTGAAGACCAAATTCTTTTCAAAACATTTCAAATCTAAATTTCATATTAGAAAAAAAAAAAATTAAAATTTTCTTATTCGTTTACTTAACAAAACAGTTTCAACTTATTAAATCATATTACTACATTCTTAAACATTCAAAACAAACTTATATACTTTATACTTCAAAATTTCTTAGCTTTTGAAAAGTTAACCTTGATTTGGAAGTGCTCGAACCTTCAAAATAGTTGAAGAAATCATTTTCAAATTCAAGAGTTGGAAATTAACAACAAATCAGTAAATCAATTTCAAAAGATAAGTTTATATCAAATTCGAAACTCGAAGACTGAACACCGGATTACTTCAAATCATTTCAAATATATATATATATATATATATATCTTTCGAATATCAAATCATACTTCAAAATTTTGAAATCAAAATTTGTTTCGCAAAATCACTCGCGTAGCAATGCTACTAAAGTGGCCTTTCCCTCACTCTGAGACTCGAAAATCAATGTCGATGATGCGTGCACTCATCACCGAAATTATTTTCCAGCGACATAAGTGAGTTCTGGACTTTTATTTTCTCAAACTTCTTTGAAATTTCTTCAAAATTATTGGAGTTCATTAGAAACATTTCTTATTCATGAAATACTTTTAAATCATATTATTTTCATATATTTTCCAAAATCTTAAAACCAATTTCAAAATACCGGAATTCAATTCTCGAATTTCAAATTTAACCCTTTAGTTATAAATCATTTTTAGATAAATCAAATTTCTTATATAGTCTTTCAAATTTACAAATCCTTTCGAAACCTCAAATTCTTATTTTAAAAAGGGTTTATAATCTTTATCGAAAACATTTCACTTTTATATATAGAATATAATGATTTCAATATATAAAACAATTTCTAAAATATAAACAAGCCTGATTTTTCAAAGGATGGTTCAAGAATGGATTTCAAAACAAAGATAGAAATTCAAATTAGAGGGACTCTAATCAAATAGGATTCTGATTCGAAAATAAGTTCGAACGAAAATGAGATAATTTTTTACAAAACAGTAGATGGATACACTTATATAAATCGCGGGCGACGTTAACCGGGTCAACCGTGACTTCAAGAATATAATCGACGCGGAAATCTAAGGCAAATCGACATTCGATCTCCAGAGATAGAATTCGGCATATCAAGAGATAACAGCATCTAAACCGAGTAATATATAAATCTTCGGTGAATCAATGCCAATGGTAAAGGAGTTCCACCCCTTTACAATCATTCAAAGATTGGCGGGATCGCCTATTCTTATGGAGATCATTCGAAGTGGAGTTATGGGATACTCCAGAATCAAAAGAATACAAATAGGGAGAGACAACAATGAATTTTGGAACCGCGAGGAACGTTCCAAAGTTCAAAGGGAATCAAGTTAAAAGGAAGAGATTCAAACTCGAACGAAAGTGATTCTGTAAATAAATTTACTATATATGCTAAGTTTTGCCTAGAACCTGGCTCTGATACCAACTGTAACGACCCGATATTTTGGACCATTCAAATCGACAATAAATCCACACATGTCGGACTTGAATAATTCAAAATAACAGATTGTAATAAAAATTTGGCAAAACTCAGCATATGCAGTAAATAAATCAATCACAGAATTCACAGACACAGAGTAATACAATAATACGCAGCGGAATAGATAAAATAGTAGTTCATGAAGCTACTATATAAACATCAGAGTTAGAAATAAAATACAGCAGAATATCTCAAATGCAGTGAAGTCTCCAGTACAACAGATGACTTCTCTGAACAAATCAACTAGAAGAGCTGAAAGCTGAGGCGATAGTTGGATCTCCAAAGGAAGCTCCAAACTCCAAGGGTGAGTCTCAAATGCTGTATCACTCGGTCTGACCCGAGCGTAAAGCAAAACACAAAACACTCGAGTCAGGATTAACATTCTTATATAAATAAATCCAACTCAAGTGAAATATCAATTGAAATACGAGTAACTTAAAGGATGTTGGGATAACCATCCTCTAAGGATCTTCAGAACTATCTACAAGGTGGAAATATACATTTTAACACCGTGGTCATTTCAACTAAATTTATACTTCAAAACCCAAATATCATTTCATTTCAAATATATCCATTTTCCAAAATAGTATATATATATATTAAATGATTTAAAAAGTAAAGTATTTAATTTCCTCAAGTCTAGCAAATCGATTCAAATCAACTTCAAATTCCAACTTCAAATTTATTCAAAGCTCAATTCATCAATTTAATTCATTTCTAAACAGATCATTTAAATTTTCAATATATTTCAAAGCTTTAATATTCAACATTTCAATGTTAAATTTAACAGTTTCATATAGCTCTTGATTTAACTTCATTATTATTTAATCAGGGAATATTCACTTAATAAATTCAATATCATTTAACTAGCCTTAAATTACATTTTTACTAAATATTTCCTTAAACTTTATTTAAACAAGAAATATTCATTAGATTACTTATAAATCAAACTCAAGTTATAAATCATATCTTACATCTCAATTTCAATGAGTTTCAAAATCGGTTTAATTAAATACAATTCTTTATTGAATACAATTTCAACTAAATTCAAATTATCTTTCTAACCTTAACTTATTCAAATTATTACCAAAATCTATTTTGAAATATTTTTAATTACTCAACATATTATATGTATTTAAATCAATCATTCCCATTTATATATAATAATTTAAGGCTCAACATTTATTAAAACCATATATTTCTTTCCAAAACCATAAAATTCATTTTTTTTTTTTTAAAATATTTATATATATGGACCAACGGTGTCTGTATATATATTTATCGTATGGTTAAGTGATACGGATATTTATCATTTCAATCCGAAATTTAAATATATACGGGTAGATATCATTTCGACCCGTAATCCCAATTTCAATACAAATGAAAATTGCTTGGGTTTATCATTTCAACCCATAACGAAATTCTCCTATTCTAAAGTTCGTTCGGGTATGTATCATTTCAACCCATAGTGAATTCTATACTAACAGGGAACTTGCAGAGTGATAACAGATACTAAAATATATAACAGCAGGCATATATCATCAGTATAAATACAGATACGGGTGTCAGATGTCACAGGTGAACAGATATAAATAATAGTAATAGCAGGCATATAATACTAGATACTGGTGTCAGATGTCACAGGTGAACAGATACAAATAATAGTAATAACAGGCATATAATACTAGATACTGGTGTCAGATGTCACAAGTGAACAGTTATAGATAATAGCATATATAACAATGTAAATAACTACAGCAGCATATTTCAATTGCTATTTCAATTTGAAATCAAATTTAAATAATAAAAGAACGTTAATCGTGAGTGATTGCTCACCTTTCGAGGCTAGAGAAATCTGACAATGAAATGAGAAGAGATATGAACCCAAGCACAAATTTCGAAGCAAAGCAAGATGGACACGATAGAAATGAGTTCGACGATCAAAGCTGATAAATAGAAATTGACGAAATCAAGTCAAAAAATGGAATCGATGAGGGTAAATAGTGTAAGTGAACTCATATATATATATATATATATAACTATTTATATAAAAGTATATTCAAAATTTCAAATGCATATTAAATTAAATATATATATATTTCAAAATTATTGTTTAAATTAAACACAATTATTAAACTCATTATATATATACATAATATATTAAAAATCAATACTTGTATATTATATTCATTTCAACCCAACATATCATGTATATATTTAAAGTACTATATTTATACCGCCACATTCAAATTTAGTATTTATAGAATCAATTCAAACACACAAAATAAAATAAATAAATATATTATTATAAGAAACCAGACCCATGTATATATACATAGCTTATTTATATAACAAGTATTATATATAACTGCCAGATCGAATACCAGTATAAATATAAATAATGCAACCCACTTAATATCTATATATATACACATAAAATCAATATTGCTAACAAATATTTACCCCCCCCAAATTTCATATATTTTAAAACATATATAAATTGCATATAACCTGCTATGTGTAAATGATATAAACCAGTAAGTACTTTCCTAACTTCATAATATGTATAACTTGCATAGCAACAAAAAATTTTTTTACAACACTGTTATATAACTAATCACATGAACATAACTTAACAGACAACAGATTTATAAAATTTTCATACCAACTAAACATATATACTTATGGAGTAGCAGCAGCCGCAAAATATGGGTTGGTAAATATAACATACATATCTATACATTTTGAAAAAAAATCGAGATATATTTATCAAATACATAAATATACTTATGGCCACCCCAATACACTCTAATTTAAATACCTATATCTACTTATACAACTATACAGACAACTTAATTCATAACTTACAATTAAATATATAAACAAATTTGTAAATATAATATGCATAAATACCTCTAAACCATATATACGTATATAAGTACTTTATAACAACTGTATATAAAGAATGCAGTAAAACTTTATACTCATATAAGCGAATATATATATAAACTATATTCTTTTATGTAAAATATGATATATATACACGTAATATATATGTAACAATATACAGGTAGTATAAATGAAATAAAACAAATATAGATTTGAAAGCAACAAAATATGAGTATATATCAGAAAGCGTAAAATATATGTAAACAAAAATATATATAAACTGACCTTTGAACTCAAATAAATGAGAAAGCATGGAATAAAGGGAAACTCGGCCGAGCTTTGGCAGGTTGAAGGAGCTATAAGCGTGCTCGACTGGGAGGGGATAGGAAAAGTCTTGGTTAGCCGATTGTCGCGAAGGGGAAGATACGTGAGCACGGCAAGGGGAGGCGAGTTAGGCGGAGTGGCATTTGCTGTCAGGTCGAAGGCTTGTAGAGGGCAGGTGGTGGCTATTCGACTTGCCATTTGGGTGATGGGGTTCGAGATGAGTCGGCGACTCTGTGAAGGCTGGGGTTGGGTTTGCGAGTGGGGATGCACGGCTTCAACCTAGATTTGTGGAGGAGGAAAGTGAAGGGATGAGGCCGAAAGTTGATGGGATGGAGCAGGTGATTCTCGGTGGGTCGTGGTCAGTGGTGTCGGAGATGAGGGGAAAGGCGGAGAGAACGCGAAGATTGGTTGGTGATGGGTTTTGGCAAGAATGAAACTGATGTGAAGAAGAAAGAAAACGGGAGCAGCCATGACCAGATATGAAATGCAAAGTGAAAGACGAAACTGAATCGCACTTATGTATTGTTTCCTTTCAACAGTGAACAGTCAGCAGTTTTTTTTTTTTTTAAAAGTGAATAGTCGAAAGTCACACCTACAAAATAGCAATCATAAATGTAAACAGCTAGAAAAATTTAAAGGCAAATAATATTTGCGGTCCCGATACACGTTTCAAATTAGAAACCTGAAGGGAAGTTAACAGTCAGAATTTACGGTACCGATATGACACACCATTTTATTGTTTCCATCGCGAACCGGACCTCCAAATACAGAATTGAGTATACCGTAGAGAACAGCGTGATGAGACGATCAAAACGGTACACAGATATCAGTGGTACGGTCATCCGATCAAAAGTTGATAACCGGTACCAGAAATGCTGCTATTTGGCCAAAATTAAGATAAACGGAGCAGTAGAAGTCCAAATTTGGAAAAACGAATTTCGCAGTCTGATTCAGAATGACCTGAATAAATTTTCTCCTGTTGACATATTTTGGTTTCGGAAAACTTTTAAATTCACTGTTATTAACCGGTTAGATTTGAAATGAAATTTTACCGGAAAATAAACTTCAATATTATCAGATGAAAATTTACCAGTTGCTATATTAAAATAGACGTATTCCAAATAATAAATTTCAAATTTCAAATTTTATTGTTTAAAATTTCACAAATTTCCAGTTAAATATACTTTAAAAACCATTAAATTTTACGGGTCGTTACATAGGCCGACCTTTAGGAACCCAAACCAGATCCAAACCATGCCTTTAGCCGTGCCATTTCAGATCTGGAGCTGAAGCATAGGTGGTAGGAAGCAAGTGCAAACACTTTGACTTTGTTTATGCATCCATTTCTAGCTTTGTTTAGTGGTATTTGTGTTGAAAACTTATATCTATTCTATTGCTTTGTGTAAATGTTTGTTCAAGGCTATTACCTTTGGCTCACCACTCTCAAATCATTGTTGTGTTATAATGCCATTGAAGTTCCTTGTTTGTGCATTTGGTTGTCATCTCCAGCTTATACAAGTGAGTAAATCTCACCAGACTAATATGTACTTATATAGTTGATAAACTGACATCACTTGAATATGTAAATGCATATCATCCTATTATAACTGCTATATTATAATCATATGATGTTCATCCCTATTTATACACATGTTATATCATCTGTTACTATTATATATTGTATACTGTTTATTTATATCAATTTATCACACTGCAAGTTCCCTGTTAGTATAGAGATCACTATGGGTTGAAATGATACATACCCGAACGGACTTTAGAATAGGGAAAGATCGTTATGGGCTGAAATGATAAGAGCGACTTTTTATTTATTTTATTTAACTTGGGATTGCGGGTTTGAAATGATAGAACCCGGTTTTTCTTTGTAAACTGCGGATTGAAATGGTACATATCTGTATCACTTGACCTAGGCTAGAAAATTGTATATAGACCCGTGGTTTATATATTTTTCCGAAATTTTTAAAATATTTTAAAAATGTAAATATTATGATATTTTGATTTAAATTTTATTAAAATGATTTCTATAAAATATTAGTGCTTTTCTACAAATTTAATAAGAGAATTAAGTAAATGGCGAAGTAGAATTTGAAATATAAGTAAATTTTAGAATTTATGATTTTGTTTATAAATGGAATTTATGTAAAGTAAGAAAATATGACAAATTTGATTTAAAAGATGAATTTAATGATTTTATTAAGTAATAATAATTTTAAAATGTGTTAATGATTTTGTATAAATTAAAATATGAAATAAATGAATATTTAAGCTGAATTTGGAAATATAACTTAAATTGAATTTTGTGGAATTTGTTTTAAAGTGAAATTTTAATTAAGTAAAATAAATGGAAATAAGTTATATTTTGGAAATTTAAACTTAGTTGTTAAGTTAAGAATTTAATTAAAGAAATGGAAATTTAATTGTTATTTAATTTGATTTTTGTATGGAAATTTGACTTTATAAAAATCATAGAAATAAAGGTATTTAAATGATTGTTTGTAAAATGTGGAAATATATGATTTTATTAGTTAAAATGATTTATATTAAAAGTTAATTATGTGTGAAATTGTAAATAAAACTCTGAATTTGATTTGACAGCATTTTTGAAGTGTAATGTAAAGATATTACAGCATTGGAAAATGCTGTAGTTGTTTTAAATGAACCATATAGCAAATTTGAACTAAAGGTTATTATAGCACCTTGTTAGTGCTATAGTTGTTAAATTTAACAAAAATTTTAATTGAAACTAAATTAAGATATTACAGCATTTTAAATGCTGTCTTGTTAATGAACTGTTTTAAAACATAACATTTTGTAGCATTTCCTAAGTGCTGCGAAAGTTGAATTTTCATTGTTTTAATAAACTTAAATGGATAAATGATCTTTGAAAAAGATTAAATTTTGGAAATTAAATATTTAATAATTAAATATAATGAATTGAATTTAAATGATTTAAATGGAATAGTTGATTTGGGAAATACAACTATTTTGAAATGTGATTAAATGGTATTTAAATTTAAATTAAATAAATGATGTTTTGAAATGATATTTTGATATTTTGAAATGATATTAAATCTTGGAATGAATAATTGAAGTTTATATTAGTATGAAAATTATTTGGTTTACTGGTAATTTGAATCTATTTAAAAGATATTGGACTTATGAAATATAGGATAATAAAGCTTTGGAATTTATTTTATAATTTGAATAGTTATTTTGTGGATTAAATCTATATTTGAAATTTATAAGATTTGAAATGGTCTATGGAAATTTAATTGAAATAAATGATTGAATTGAATTGAAACTTTGGAAATTTTAATACTTGATTTGAAAGTATAATAATTACACTTTTAAATGGTTTAAATGAATTATTTTGATTGAAATATAAACTATTTAAAAAGGTGACTTGAAATGATAATAAATGAATGATATCTTTGAATTTATAAAGGTATTTAAAGTTGAATATTTGGATTTGAACTCCAATAATGATTTGAAATGAATTTTTGAAAGGATATGATATTTTGATATATTGAAATGATTTGAAATGAAGTTTTGAAATGATATGATATTTTGGTGTATTAAAATGATTTGAAATGAAGTTTGAAAGGATAAGATATTTTGATATATTAAAATGATTTGGAATGAAGTTTTGGAAAAATTTGATATTTTGATATATTAAATGATTTGAAATGAAGTTTTGGAAAGGTATGATATTTTGATATATTGAAATGATTTGAAATGAAGTTTTGAAATGATATGATATTTTAAATATATTGAAATGGTTTGGAATTGATTCAATCTTTATTTTGATAAAGATTTGGATTTGAAATGATACTCTATTTTGAAGTATAAACTGTTTTTAAAATTTTAACCACGGGTTATAATAACGATTGGTTGTTAAAGAAACCGAGATCGGATATGGACATACTCTCTGTCGATACCAAAAACCACTTTGACAACTGTGTACGTGGTGGAGTTTCCAGAATGAAGTAGGCTGGTGGCGACGATCCTAAGGTATATACGTGGACCCAACTCCCGTAAGTTGGCATAAGGTGGCTAAAACAGGAGCGATCGACGGGCCAAGGAGGTAGCACCTCTGATCGGACATACTTCTTCGATACCATTCTATTACTTGTGATTGATTTGGTGCGCACCCTTGATTTGGGAGTGTTGTTCGAGGTGGGCGGTAGTGGCTGCTATGCGTCACCACCAGTCCGGATGCGTAATTGGTATATCTACCCTGGCATTGCCTTGTGTGCCGTGTCACCTACCATATCGAGCTTTACTACGATTTGTGATTTCTCCCGTAGCCTGTGGAGTATTGTGGGTAGCCCCTATTTTTGGGAGTATGCTAATACTGGATAGACTACTGGGACTATTACGTGTTAAGGGGAATATTGGGTCACTCCTTAATGCTATTTAAAAGTATGTTTTATTTTATGATTAGACATTATTATAATAGCGAATATTACTACATAGTAGATAGTTTAACAGATCCTTAAAGAATGCGCGATCCCAAGCATTCTTTAAGTTACTTGTACCTTATTACAGTTCACTTGAGTTGGTTTACATTATATAAGTATATATTGTCCTGACTCGAGTGTTTTGTGTTTTGCTTTACGCTCGGGTCAGCCTGAGTATTCACAGATTTGGATTCCACTTTCTGGAGATTGGAATCGCTAGAGATTATCTGCTTATCTAGTTTTATCTATCTCAGTTTTGTTGTTCAATTCAGCTTGTACTTGGTTATCATATTGAGGCTTCTGTTGTACTTTATTTCTTTTGTTGTATCTTATTTAACTCTGATATATTTACATAGTAGCTTCATGAACTACTATTTCTTTTACTTCCGCTGCACTTCTTACTCTGTGTCTGTGATTTTTTATTTACTGTATATTCTGAGATTTGCCAAATTTTATTTACAACGCGGTATTTTGAGAAATTCAAGTCTGACATGTGCGGATGCGAATGGTTGAAAATATTGGGTCGTTACAACTAAGTTGGATACTTAGATATTGTTTTGTGAAAATAAGTGTTGACTATATAAGTTGTTTACTTGTAGTAAAGTACGAGTTACCCCGGGTTTAAATAAGTTCTATGGATTGAAATTTCATGTCAGATGAGTTTAATCACGCTGGTTTCCAGCCTGACCCGGGTGTTACTTTGTTGTAATGCTCGGGTCAGACCGAGTATTACAGATTTTCAGGTTAGGACGTCTGGAGCTCAGGAGACGAGCTGGATGGCAGAGACGTATTAAGTATATTCCGCTGTGTATTAGAGACTGTATAGATAGTATTCAGGGACAAGTTGTTACAACTGTCCAGATTCATTGTACCCTGATATATTGTATGTATATTGACAGTTACAGCATTTCTTTGTATAAATGCTATTATTTTATATTATATTTTGTTCTGCTGCGATTGTGACAATCTATGTTGTGTTTCTGTTTCTTCTTCTTCTTCCTCTTTTCTTCTTAACCTTAACAATCTGGAATTTTCTAATCACCATAACGTTGTTCTGACCCCTTCCTTATTACAATCCGTAGGATAGATTTAGAGGAACAGGTCACCAAAGCAAGACGACAAATTTGATGTAGAACTCTTCTTATTTATGCCCAGTACTGACAAGCGGTTGGGTGTCCAAGGAACACCATTGATTCCGAGGTAGTAGCCACAGTTAGTATTTATATCATATTATATTTTCCATTCCGCTGTGAGTTTAGATTGATCGACCACTGATATACATATATTTATTACAGGTTACCAAAAACCATTGATCCGTACCCCAATGGACTTGGGCTTCGATTTTGTTGAAATTCGGGCCCATTAAGTTATGAGTTGTTGCATTTGATATCAGAGCCTGGGTTAGTCGATCATAAGGATTAGGATATTCTGGGCGAACGTATTTATATTTTTCTTCCTATAAATAAATAAATACATATATATATATATTATAAGCCAAACTCTATAAATTCTGACTATAAAGTAGCTGCGATCATATTTATGAAAAGATGAGCGAGGTGACTATAAGTAAGGAAATTTTTTACAGAGTTAAAACTTACGCACCTACCCTGATTACCCCACTTAGCGTTGGCTACACGTAAGGCATTAACATAGAAGAGCATGAGCATGACATATGGAGGATTCCAAAGGCTAGATGGTGTTTGATTTGATTTTTGAGACATAGCTACCATATGATTGTGGATTCTGATGGATTAGTAGTTGAAGATTCATATTTTATCTAAACACGTGGGAAATAAGAGTCTATATGTTGCAAACATCTGAAGGAAAGTTCTTGCAGAGAATGTTCATCAATCACCACGAGATGATGAATAGGATTTTATCAAAGAGGAGTAAAGTCCATTTCTGAGTCCAACCCTAAGTGAGAGAATTTAATAAAATATTTCGAAAATGCCTTGAAATGTTTGAATGGGATTTTTAAAGAATTTTTCCAAAGGAGCTATTTGGAAATTGTTATTTTGAAAAGTTGAAATTTTTATTTTTATTTTAAAAAGGTTATTTGAAAAAGATGCAAGTTTTGGAATTCTTGAATATATGGTAAAAGTAAAAGTTTTTAGATTTATATTATAGATAAAGTATGCAATTTTCCAATCACCAGAATGTTGTTCTGACCCCTTCCTCGTTATAGCTCACATGATAAATTTAGAGGAACATATCTCTGAAGCAAGATGGAATGGTTGATGGAGAAGTCTTTTTATTCATGCTTGGTACTGACAAGGCGGTTGAATGTCCAAGGAACACCGTTGATTCCGAGGTAGTAGCCTCAGTCAGTATGCATATCCTATTAAATTTCCATTCCACTGTGAGTTTAGATCGACCAATCTTTCATATACTTAGGCTTATATAGGTTACCAAAAACCAATGATTTGTACCTTGATGGACTTGGGCTTCGATTTTGTTAAAATTCGAACCCGTTAATGTGCAGGTTGTTACACAACTCAAAGCCAAAATCTTTGGCCAAAGCAGTATGGTTGATAATTAATATTATTATTGAATCGAGGACTTTATTTTTGGACTAAGCGAGTTGAATGTGGATAATATTGGAATTTTGACCAAAATAAATTTTGTATATTCTAAAGTGATATGCATTGACAAAGAGAATCTGTGTAAATAATCATTACTAAAAGGTACCGCTTAAATTATAAAATCAAGTCTTACCGAATTTTTTATAAGCAATGAATCAAGTCAAAAAGTCACATCGCTGACTAAGGTGATGTGTGAACATAATATTTGAATTATTCGAATATTAACCGCTAGGTAAATTCATACATGTGAGTCGCACAACCAAATCTATTCGATTTACAAAACACCACTGATTTTTTTCATTTATAATAGTTATAAATTAATTAATAGTTATGAAATATTTTAGTTATTATTATTATACTGGGTGTGTTTAGAAACATGGAGTTGCCTCTATAATTATCCAGGTCACTATTAGTAGTTTATTAGGTGCGTATATAAAAGTTATATATATGTGTGGGTGTCGATATATAAAAACAATAAGTATTTTAATGAGGTAATTTACTAATGAGTTTGGAAGCGAATTTGGTCCATTAAGGACCCTAAAAATGGCTGGCCAAGTTTGGAGTGGAGGGATTCTAAGTTTTGACTTGGTAAGGAAGAGATTGGTGCTAGATCTTTTGGTTAGCTCTCCCTATCAAAAAAACCTAAGCTTCTTGTTTTATTTTCACTTTTTATACTCCTCCTTTCCACTTGTTTGGCACAAGTATCCTCCCTCCTCCATCTTCATTTCAAACTCCATTTACCTCTAATCAATTAAAATGAGTAAGAACTAGGGTTAGCACGTCATCAGTTTATAGGGGTGAGTGTGGATCTGAGAGATCTAGGAGGTCAACTAGATCAAGGTGTGAATCAAAAGGTAAAGCTTCTTAGGTAAATTCTTATTTACATTTGACATTGATATTCATCTAATATTTGCTTATTTATATCACCTTTTATACATATATGTCACTGCCTTAATTTATTTATATATAAATATATTGTTTGACAATTATTGATTATCACTATAAATCTTATGTGTATATATATATATCTGTGTGTGTGTGTAAATTATATACATACATACATATGCATAAATTAATTTCGACCACTATACCATATATTTATACATAAATTCATATGTGTGCGCATAATTTTAATGTAATATACATATTTAAATAAAACATTATTTTTTATTTATTAGTTAACATCTATATGTATTAATTTTGGATGTATTATATATATATATATTAATAAATAAATATATTTTGCTTTGGCATGAATTTTTGGTTGAAATTATAATTATAATATATTTAAATAATTTACATCATAATATAACTGGTTCAAATTTAAACATTAAATTTAATACATTTATAATAAAATTACTTTCAGCATATTTATATAAAAGGAATTACCAGAACTATAGTTATAATATATTTTAATATTTTACATCCTAATAAAATTATTTCCAATTTAGACATTTGTGTTTATACAAATAATTTCATATGTGTGTGTTTATGTTAGCACCAGAATTGGTCACTAACCTCGTTGAGAAAGATTGTGTAGTGATGTAAGTGATGAAGTTAAATTAAACAAGGAAGAATATGCTAATTTAAATGCAGAAAGTAAGAATACCAGATTTATAGTGGTTCAGCGTAACTGCCTACATCCACTTTGAGTTTTGATCTTTATTTCTTTCACAAGTAGTTGAATACAGATACAATCCATATATTAATGACTTGAATACAAGTTGAAATAATCAGTCTTGAAAGTGGCAGAGTCTCCCCATTGTTTTCACAAAAAAGGTCCCTTTTCATTGTGACCCTGCCCCTCTATTTATAGACAAATATGGGCTGGACTTCCCAGGTGGGCTTGGTGGCCGAACACTCTAGCCTAAGTGTAGTGGTCATTGTATGTCGAACCAAGTAGACCGAACACGTTGACGCCGAACCACCTTCTCAATGCCGAATGGTACGTTTGATGGGTGGGAAGTGCAGAACAGTTGTCAGTCGAAGCCGAATGTGCCTTCTGGCCGAACAATGCTGCCATGTAGAGTAGTTATATACGCCGAACGTCTTCTAACGCCGAGTACCACTGGATGCCGAGTACTACGTTGAGTACTCCTTGATGACGGGTACCATGGATGCCGAGTACCATGGATGCCGAGCACTACGCCGAGTACTATGAGATGCCGAGTGTTACCTGATGCCGAGTACTACGCCGAGTACTCCTTGATGCCGAACACTCTCTAATGCCGAGTTCCACTGGGATGCCGAGTACTCCTTGATGCCGAACACTCTTCGATGCCAGTTCCGCTAGATGCCGAGTACTAGTTGCCTGGTCAAATCTCTAGGAAACACTTGCCCCCCAAAGTGTGTCGTGTGAAGCAACACAACACGCTTTGAATCAGCGAGTATTCCTTGTCTTCAGAAAGAAATCCACCATGTTTCTTGAATAGTCATTATCCTCCAATTTATCCTCCCAAGGTGTTGTATCCTTCTTTGGTCATCGTGATGCTTGGTCGATTCCCAATATTATAAATCCAGGGTTGTAATTCATTAGTGGCCATCCGTGACTGATTCTACAGAGCTAATAAGCTTCGGCTATCTGATCTAGTCTTTTCTTAATAACCCTTAGTGAGAATTCAATTTCTGTTGATTTCAAGAAGTCGAACTTTTTCGGATGTACACATGCACGTTCGGGTACATGTTCTTGCCATTGGCTCTCGGATTCATTTTATATGCTCATAAGTCGTCACCAACTCCGTCTAGTTTAATAGAAATTCAATCGCGATTCCTTGTTTGTATTTTCTGTGAAATAAGGGTTGCAATCAGCCACTTGAGGAGTTTTCCAAACCTCTCTTCAGTACAGACTCTATGATTTTGTTCACAGCTTCAACCTGTCCATTTGCAGTTATAATGGATCATGGAAGGTCATAAGGACAAATGACGTTATGGATAAAGAATTTGATTTTTTTTCTTCATCTTGGTCGTGGTTAAGAGTTCTTCATGATGAAATCAATAGAGATTGTGCTAGCTTTTGTAGCTTCGGGTTGATATTCAATGCATGGCTCGCGATAGTTAATGAAATCACATATGCATGTCAGAATGGGTCCAAGGGAACATATCATCATTTATTCAGAAAAATCCAACTAATTCTTTTATCATCACTGCACTGAGCTGTGATCCGATATTCAACACCCGGAAAGGGTCACCATGGCTGGCTGTAATGTCGACCGTCAGCTTAGCAGGTGCCATCCTAGATTCTTTGAGTAAAGATGTAACTATTTTGCATAACATTCAATGTGTAATATGGTTGGGACGGTCAATGTTGATGGTTACTCTGGTTGAATCCTTGAGTCTTGTCATGAGTTGTTAAGTCAAATAAATGAAGGGCTCTGAATGCTCTTATTGATTATCTGCAAATGGCCAAAGATCAGGCTTAAAAGCATGTTGAGGGAAACGTCGAGTAGGGGTTGGCCTCGAGTGGCATGCAACTGTATAGCTGGATCTTGCTATGAGTTTGAATTTGCTTGTGCATTCGAGTAACGCACTTTCTATTTAATGCATTCATGATTCTTTACTCGTCCTTCGGGTTGGAGTGAAAGTCAATTGCCCATGAGCTAAGGTGTTGATTTAACGATTCTATCTCTAGGCATCCTTTCGGTCGTTGCCTTGAGTAGCTGTAAGCACTATATATAAGTTTTAATACTGAGCTATCGTAGCCAGTTTTTGGATGACCATGCGTCTTCTCCCAATCTCGGGTTGTTAAATGTACTGCATGGACGGTTGAGTCTCGTCTTAGCTATGTTTATGTTTTCACCTAAACTCCAAAGACATAGAGGTGATTGGTGAATAGTCGGTTCACATTCGTCTTGCTTCTTGCCCGTGCCCCCAGGTCTAGGGCATATATCGATAAGTAGGAAGGCCAACCACGCCCACTTTAGCTTTACTCTCTTTCCCGTTGAATCGTGGGATCATGTCAGTTAATGGGAGACTAGGTCTCGCCTATCTTAGATTTTATTGTGGTTTTTCATTCCAAGAGGAATACTTCGATGCCACATAAGTTTCAGGGCGTAATTTGGACAGTGGATGGTCATCCACGTCCACTTTGGTTCATGCTCTGTAATAAGATCTCGGGGTAAAGTTGGCTACAAATGCAGTCGGGTTATGCTCATCCAGTTTCATACTCCTCCTGACGAATCGAACGAGGGTGCTAGAGAATTTTTGACCGAGTATTCGTGGTTTACCCTCCTTTCCATACTCTGGGGTCATAGTTTTTCAAAAAACATCCGAGTCACATTCGTATGTGCTTGGTGCGGATCGGCATTGACCCTTGGTCTGGGGTATGATATAGTAGGTTGCTCGTAGCTTTGGATGCCATTTCGATTGGTTCTATATTGAGGCCTCCCTATAGTCGCTGCCTCAAGTTATAAAGAACGCCATGCTAGAGCTATAGTAAGCTGTCGTATTCGGCTTTTTAGTGTTTTGTACTCCTGCCCCCAGCATTGATTTGGCCAGGTCACTAGTTGGATGGTCAAACTCCATCCTCAACGGGTTAATAATCCTCCTGTCGATTC
Organism: Allium fistulosum; assembly: GCA_030737815.1. Lineage (NCBI taxonomy): Eukaryota > Viridiplantae > Streptophyta > Magnoliopsida > Asparagales > Amaryllidaceae > Allium > Allium fistulosum. The sequence goes on from CM060902.1 coordinate 872,565,837, forward strand.
CAGGCCGAAGTTTGCGGAATAGAAAATGGTCGGAATCCACTCATCTATTTATCGATGTTTATACACCACCCTGCTTTCTGGTGACTTAGTGTTATTCTCCCCCCGGTTGACTCGTGCCCAATTTGTGTTCATGCTTCGGTCCACACTCCGGGGACTTAGAGATTTTGTCGAACGGTTTATGCTTTAGTCCACAATTTGAGACGCAGAGATTTTCGTCAACTCGTTTATACTCTAGTTCGCACTCTGGGAACTTAGAGTAATCTGGTCCGCTTCTGGGATTTTGGGATTTTTCTGAAGTCGTCTATAATCTAGTCTATACTCTGGGGACTGTGAGTACTGTAGTCCGCACTCTGGGGACGTAGAGGTTTTTGAGTCATTTATACTCTAGTCCGTACTCAGGGACTTAGAGTACTTTAGTCCGCATTCTGTCTCCCGTTCTAGAGGGTGAGACCCCCCGAATGGCTGAGAGTTTGCCTAAACCTGGTAGATAATCCTTCTTTTTAAGATTCTCTTTAAGATTTCGAAAGTCGTTATTCTTTATGCAGGACTATTGCATTCTAATGCTTGTTTTCCACGATTTTGTGCAGGCCATTCTAACCCCGAGCCCACTCTGAGGAGCGATGTCGCCAAGGAAGTGGGGGAGAAAACAAGTGATGCCACTCACGCAGGGGAGGCTTCTGGTCCAGACGCTCAGGTGATCGGAGCGCTTGATGAAGACAAGTCTGAAACCTCCTCTCCTACCGACGGGGGTTATGAAGTAGAAATTACAGGCGCCTCTGAGCATACATCCGAATTGAGCATGGAGGAGCGGCTCGAGAAAGAGAGGGAGGAGACGGTCAAGGTCATAGTAGATCCCCGAGTTGTGGACTTGGACGATCCTTTGAACAAGCCGTTGAAGGTCATCCTTCCTGGCGGGTCCAAGCCCATGGAAGGCCCCCGTACTCCTTCAGTTGCTACCCCTCTATCAAAGAAGAGTACCAAAGGTAAATGCTCTGGAGAGGAGCCGTCTGGAAAGAAGTTGAAGAAGCACAAGAAGTGATTGCTATCCTCGTTCAACGAGGGTTAGTTTAAGTCATGTAATTATTTTCATCTATTTCTTTGTCCTTGTAGATAGAATGTCGACTCTGAACTTTGGAGGGGTTGTAATAGAAACTCGTTTCTGAATAAGGTTTAGTTCCTTTTTCTGTCTTACAAAAGACCTTATTGTTCAGTTTTCTTTGTGATTGTGGTTTTAATCCAAGCAGTTGTGAGTAACATAGACTTCTCAGTCCATCTTCATATAACTCGGAAACTCTTCGGGAGTCGTTGAACTTCCATTCTGTGCTTCGAGCACTTAGAATACTTTCTAGCCCGTATGTCAGGGATTTGACAAATTCAAGTCATTTGTGTCATAGTTCATATTCAGGGAACTTGGAGATCCGATTCGCTTATATTCGAGTCTACACTCTGGGGAGCTAGAGTACTCTAGTCCGCACTCTAGGGACTTGGAGGTTTAAGTCATTTATATTCTAGTCCGTGCTCTGGGGACTTGGAGGTTTAAGTCATTTATACTCTAGTCCGCGCTCTGGGGACTTAGAGTACTCCAGTCCGCACTCTGGGGACTTGGAGGTTTAAGACGTTTATACTCTAGTCCGCGCTCTGGGGACTTAGAGTACTCCAGTCCGCACTCTGGGGACTTGGAGGTTTTAGTCATTTATACTCTAGTCCGCGCTCTGGGGACTTAGAGTACTCCAGTCCGCACTCTGGGGACTTGGAGGTTTTAGTCGTTTATACTCTAGTCCGTGCTCTGGGGACTTAGAGTACTCCAGTCCGCACTCTGGGGACTTGGAGTTTTTAGTCATTTATACTCTAGTCCGCGCTCTAGGGACTTAGAGTACTCCAGTCCGCACTCTGGGGACTTAGAGGTTTTAGTCGTTTATACTCTAGTCCGTGCTCTGGGAACTTAGAGTACTCCAGTCCGCACTCTGGGGACTTTGAGGTTTAAGTCGTTTATACTCTAGTCCGTGCTCTGTGGACTTAGAGTACTCCAGTCCGCACTCTGGGGACTTGGAGGTTTTAGTCGTTTATACTCTAGTCCGCGCTCTAGGGACTTAGAGTACTCCGGTCCGCAATCTGGAGACTAGGAGGTTTAAGTCGTTTATACTCTAGTCCGCGCTCTGGGGACTTAGAGTACTCCAGTCCGCACTCTAGGGACTTGGAGGTTTTAGTCATTTATACTCTAGTCCGCGCTCTGGGGACTTAGAGTACTCCAGTCTGCACTCTGGGGACTTGGAGGTTTAAGTCGTTTATACTCTAGTCCGCGCTCTGGGGACATAGAGTACTCTAGTCCGCACTCTGAGGACTTGGAGGTTTTAGTCATTTATACTCTAGTCCGCGCTCTGGGGACTTAGAGTACTCCAGTACGCACTCTGGGGACTTGGAGGTTTTAGTCGTTTATACTCTAGTCCGCGCTCTGGGGACTTAGAGTACTCCAGTCCGCACTCTGGGGACATGGAGGTTTTAGTCGTTTATACTCTAGTCCGCGCTCTGGGGACTTAGAGTACTCCGGTCCGCAATCTGGGGACTTGGAGGTTTAAGTCATTTATACTCTAGTCCGCGCTCTGGGGACTTAGAGTACTCCAGTCCGCACTCTGGGGACTTGGAGGTTTTAGTCATTTATACTCTAGTCCACGCTCTGGGGACTTAGAGTACTCCAGTCCGCACTCTGGGGGACTTAGAGATTTTGTCGAACTTTGTTCTATGACTCGATTGGAGTGGATGATCGGGCCATATTCATTCCAAGCAGTTTAGGTCTCCAAGTCAAATGTGGAGGTTGATGGATGGATGGTCGGTTGTTCGAATCGATCATAAGTTGAGCATACGAACTCAGATCGTCTTGAAACTTGGAACGTTGGCTTCCCTGGCTTTGATTGTTATGTCTTGTTAATCGTGGCTCGATCTAGACTCAGATAAAATCCATCGATATCCATAGTGAGCCTTTGTGTAACCGATCTCCAAGACGAACTGTCACTGGTTTCTAATCAAGTTCTTGGTGTCACGGCCTTGCCAAAAGGCGGGATAACATTTGCCCCCCAAAGGACGTCTTGTGTAAACATGACGTGCTTTGAAAAACCGCAGTCTTTCATGCTGAATATTTCCGTTCAGTTGATTGCTTGAGAGTCGTCTTTTAATCGTTTCATTGCAATCTTCTTTTAGACAAATGTTCAACTAGCGTGCTTTGCTTTGGTTCTGCCCCCAGTTTTGGGGATGAGTATGGAGTTGATGTATGTTTATACTCCATCTCGCACTCTGGGAGTACGGAGTTGAGTAGATGTTTATAGTCCGTCTCGCACTCTGGAAATACGGAGTTGATTAATGTTTATAATCCGTCTCGCACTCTGGGAGTACGGAGTTAAGCGAATGTTTATACTCCGTCTCACACTCTGGGAGTACGGAGTTGATTAACGTTTATACTCCGTCTCGCACTCTGGGAGTACGGAGTTAAGTAGATGTTTATACTCCGTCTCCCACTCTGGGAGTACGGAGTTAAGTAGATGTTTATACTCCGTCTCCCACTCTGGGAGTACGGAGTTAAGTAGATGTTTATACTCCGTCTCGCACTCTGGGAGTACGGAGTTGTGCGAAGGATCGTCGTGTATCAACCAATTTTTAGCCATGATGTGATGGCTTGCCCCCGAGCTCGAGTTTCACTTAGCGAGTCGCCGGCCGTATCACAGCCACTCTCCACTTGAATAAATTCCACTTGCAGGATGTAATTCAGCTCTCCGTGCATCGTGATGTTGTACATTGTATTTAATCCATAGCCCCAAATCAAAGGCATATGGTTGATGATGAGCGATAGAATTATGCTCGTGCAGATGTAACTCCATACATCCGATCATGGTCTGCGTAGATTGGTTGGCAACCAAATCTGAGTACCTGGTCACCTGCATCGTTTTGAAAGTAGTTTAGTTCAAGCTAGTCGTTGTTCATAGAACAATTGAAATAGAGATGGAAATGGAAATAATTCAAAGAAGATTATGGTAAATCTCATTGATATGTGAAGCAGCATCGTGTGCTCGCTATTCGACTCTGCCCTTGGCTCCTTTCAAAGGGATGTCGGCCGTCAACCGTCCAATTGATAATCATAGCCCTTTATTAATAGGTATCGGATATTCACTGCCCGCCATTCTGCAGGACTTGTACATACTATTGAAGCTTCCCTTTCTAGGTCATCTTTTCGATCACACCTCGGAGGTGTTTGTAATCGCCCGTGTTAGGATCAGCGAGCATCCGGGAATATACAACATTCCCCTGATTTTCTTTAGACTTTGGTGTACTCTCTCGAGGTTGGTTTCCAGTACCACTCCGAGTCATGAGTCTTCAAGTAGAGGTTGTCAATTGAATCTTTCAAAGAGCATATGAGCTGAATTCTGATTCTTGTTTCGGCTACTGGGATCTACATCCTTAGCCAGCGGGCCTTCATTGTTATTTTTCTTAGTCTGCTCCACTCCTCCTCACTTCAGTTCTGATTCATTTTGTAAAAGAAATGATCCATAGTCGTAGGAGGCTCTTTAGCTAACTAGCTGCCAAAATATATCTAGAGGTCGACTTTCCTCAAACGCGATCAGTATGATACCCTTGTTAGTATTTGGAATAAATTGCTTAGAGCATTGATTTGCTTGGAGTCATATCATCTATGTTCTCCAACCTTTGGGAGTACCGCTTGAATAGCGGTTGCTTGTCTGTTCTCTTGATGCCGTTCATAAGCTGCCGCTAGATCCTCTATGCCCTGTTCTTTTTTTTGGAAATTTGGGTCGTACCCGAAAAAGTTATTTTTTGAAAATAAGGGTCGTACCCGATCCATATATTTTTTGTATAGGGACCAGTCAGATTGTTTTTTGAGAGAGAGATCGGTATACAGTGCATGGATCGGTCTGGATACTTCGTTCGGCACAGAAGTACCGTTCGGCATACAGAAGTACCGTTCGGCATTGGGGCGTTCGGTGTTGGCATGTGGCTCAGCCAAAGCTGTTCGGCTAAGGCTGTTCGGCAGAGTGGATCGGCCTGGAGTGGTTCGGCCAAATCTGTTCGGTAGAGTGGATCGTCCAGAAGTGGTTCGGCCAAAGCTATTCGGCATCCACACAGTTTGGCATTCCACACGTGTTCGGCATTCACACTGTTCAGCATTCACACTGGTCGGCACAACCGAGTTGTTCGGCATACAATACCGTTCGGCATTACAGAGGCGCTCGACATTCATTCTTGTTCGACACAACCGAGTCGTTCGGCATACACTACCGTTCGGCATTACAGAGGCGTTCGGCCTAGAGGTATGTTCGGCCTGGAAGGGCGTTCGGCCTACGCCTTTTCTGGAGCGTTCGGCATACGCCTTTTCTAGAGCGTTCGGCATACGCCTTTTCTGGAGCGTTCGGCATACGCCTTTTCTGGAGCGTTCGGCATACACCTTTTCTGGAGCGTTCGGCATACGCCTTTTCTGGAGCGTTCGGCCGAATTGCCTTCAGAGGAGGGTCGGCCTTCATTCAACTTGAGTGCAAACTGCAACGTCCAATCCCCAGATCTTGCGTACATCAGTGAATCCAATCTACGGCTATCAGCTTCCTTTAGATTTCTTTCAAATCTGAGTAGAATAGGAAGTTTTCTAGTAAACAACTTGATCTATCTTGCGAATATGGAAATCCACTAGTAGACGATGAGATCCAATCAAGTTGAGAATTCAATTCTCAGTGAAAGCACCAAAGTGTTAGCACCAAAATTGGTCACTAACCTCGTTGAGAAAGATTGTGTAGATATGTAAGTGATGAAGTTAAATTAAACAAGGAAGAATATGCTAATTTAAATGCAGAAAGTAAGAATACCGGATTTATAGTGGTTCAGCGTAACTGCCTACATCCACTTTGAGTTTTGATCTTTATTTCTTTCACAAGTAGTTGAATACAGATACAATTCATATATTAATGACTTGAATACAAATTTGAACTGAAAATAATCAGTCTTGAAAGTGGCAGAGTCTCCCCATTGTTTTCACAAAAAAGGTCCCTTTTCACTGTGACCCTGCCCCTCTATTTATAGACAAATATGGGCTGGACTTCCCAGGTGGGCTTGGTGGCCGAACACTCTAGCCCAAGTGTAGTGGTCGTTGTATGCCGAACCAAGTAGACCGAAGACGTTGACGCCGAACCACCTTCTCAATGCCGAACGGTATGTTTGATGGGTGGGAAGTGCAGAACAGTTGTCAGTCGAAGCCGAACGTGCCTTCTGGCCGAACGATGCTACCATGTAGAGTAGTTATATACGCCGAACGTCTTCTAACACCGAGTACCACTGGATGCCGAGTACTACGTCGAGTACTCCTTGATGAAGGGTACCATGGATGCCGAGTACCATGGATGCCGAGCACTACGCCGAGTACTATGAGATGCCGAGTGCTACCTGATGCCGAGTACTCCTTGATGCCGAACACTCTCTGATGCCGAGTTCCACTAGGATGCCGAGTACTACGCCGAGTACTCCTTGATGCCGAACACTCTTCGATGCCAGTTCCGCTGGATGCCGAGTACTAGTTGCCTGGTCAAATCTCCAAGAAACAGTTTATAATAAAAATATTTTGGCAAATTTCATTTTAGTTTTTTTTAACTGAATATATATATGTATATATGTATATATGTATAAATTTATGATATTTAACAATATATAATGTTTAGATGATTTAATATATAAACATGTTTATATATATACACTAATTTATAAGAAAAATAAAAAATGGTTTTTTTTTAATTTTCAGCTTATATATATACATTTTGTTTATATATATATATTTATATATATATAAATAAACTCCCCAATACAGAGGACCTCCGGGAGGGACAACAGACCGACCAACTCCAAGGGAGGATTAAGTTGTGTCTATCCGCTTCAACTCATGTCACATATAACCATCAGGATACTGTTTTTTGCGAGAAGTGTATGCAAGGCAGAGCTCGAACTTAAGTTTGTTGCAAAACCTAGGCACGCCTTTTCCATTATGCCACACTTACGGACACACACACATACACATTGTAACAAACTGGATTTTCGACGCTCGAAAATCGACATCAATACGTTCACTGGATACATCCCATTGAAGTTGTGACTTCCAGGCCTCCGCGTGCTACAATGCACGTCGCACTCCTCCCCCATGGATCACACGCTCCAATATCTCGATCACAAATGCTCTTCTGCCTGGCGAATCCATAAATCATCTCTGTTTGGCGAATCGAAGACCCAAGCTCCTAATATTCCCAACCCTAGCTTCAAAACCCACCTCGACCTTCACCGTCAACTATCTCAAATCACGGCCGCACTATATAAATGTTATATCAGATTGAAGAGAATGGAGAAACTAGATTTTTCAAACAAATTTTAGATTTTTTTGTTGAGTATTTTTCAAGATATAATTTTTGAAGCTCCATTGTTTTTATTTTTTCTTTCTCTGGCTACTGTACAGTTGCGTGCATTTAAAAATGAGGGAGGGAAGTGATGTTGGCATGTTTGAATAGGTCAAAGTACAGTGAAAGGATGGAATTGCAGCTTAAAAGAAGTTTGACTAGACAATTTATTTGTTTAATTTCCAAAACTTCTCGATTTACGCAACTCAAAATCTTGAACCCCGTTTCAAGACGTGTCGCTAGGCGTTTATAATGTTATACCCCTATTTCGAACGCAATGGAAATGGTTTCGAGTCCTAATTCGATCGTATGGAGAAGATAGCTTTTTGGACCCAATTATTATATTGAATTTTCAATATTTACTTCAATGCGTTTATATTTCGTACGACCAAACGATAACTCCAAATGCTACGAAATTTGAAATACGATAATAATAATCCATTACGGATCCAATGGAACTAGTTTCGTCAAATTCCGAGTCTGTGCCCCGGAAGGCTATTTTTAAATGTCAATTTGAACAAGTTATTTTTAAAATTGAGTGAATCACTTTTAAATTAAATATAAAAGTTCTATTACCTTCATTCTTATTTATAAAAAGTTAATAAGCCTTTAAATTATTTTTATCAAGCTTAAAACTCAAGATTCAATATTTTAACCAATTTTCATTTATTAAATTATCTAATAAATCATTATATTTGAAATTCAAGTTAAAATTTAACTTTTAAATATTTAAAATCAATTAAATATTCCAATTTCAAATAACTAAAATTTCTGGATCGTTGCATTCCTTCCCTCTTAAAAGAATTTTGTCCCTGAAATTGCCAAGGCAAGAAAAATGGTCCAAAACCCATTAACTTTTCCAAAATTAATCAGTTGAAACAACTTCCCAAAATCAATTTATTGAAACCACATTATCACTTTTACTAATTTCAAAATTCATCCATAGATTCCAAATAATACTACTTACTCAACCATTTCAAGTTATAATCCAATATCAAATTTCAGTTATTAAAAATTTTCTTCAAAATTTTCCAACTCCTTAAATTTTTGAAAAATTTCGCCAGTGTCTCCTTTGCGCGGCTAGATCCGAACAACTACAAATCGCCACTACGGGCCCAAATCATGAAAAGAAAACAAAAGCCAAGTGGTTCAATCATAAAATCATCAATTTCAAACAACAATTTAAACATGTACCTTTTGTCGGGCAATCTAATTTTCTTTTGACATCGAAGACTTCAATTTGGCTTTTGCTTTTATATAGCTGTATCTAGTTTACTAATGATATCCAATCATATAATGAAAATCATTTTATTCAGCATTTCAATTTCCAATATTTATTTCACCAAAACTCGTACGATGTATATATATCATCCGTACGCAATATCAAAATCTGATCGCTCACTCGATCACACAATTTCACTTTCGAACTAGTATCGTTCACACGAATCTCTAGTGCGGACTCAGATCTGGATCCTTGATTAGAAACCGTCATTCTCCTTTCATAGCCATTCATCATGATAGAGAATCTCAGAATCAATCAAAAATCCACATCCAGTGTTCTCAGTTGAAAATCGAGTGAAAAATCCTAACTCGGATCGATATAAATTATCTCGAAATTCTATGCTCGAATCTGGATCAAACTATTATGCGAATAAAATAATATACGTACAACTTACGTATTCATTTCAATTAATTCCTTATCTCCACCAAATTCCTTTTATTCATATTCATTTCATATACATTCACTTATTTACAATCACCATCACATTGCTTACTCACTTTCCCTTATTTACTTAATATATCCATTAAATACTAATTATCTCTTAAGAATGATTCCATCAAATTTTCTTAAGTCTTATTCAGACATTTTATACAAATGTTCTTAGATTTGTTTCCACTTCACCACTTAAGTCTATATCCATTTATATTCAAATTCAATTCCAATTTTCCAATTCCACATTTGATTTTTATCAATCAACATTCCAAACAATATCCAAATAACTAATCGATTTAATTAGTTCATTTATTCCACACCTGAATAGATTCTATTTCCAATAATTATTTCATTTAGCATACTTAGGCTAAATTTTCAAAATTCACTTTATTTAACTTAATTCAAGTTAAGTTTCTATTCTACAACTCAATTTCAAAATTTTCACTTCCTTTGCACTCATATTCAACACTTTAAAACATTTCCTTAACTTGCAATTTACAAATTTTATAAGTTATCAACTTACTTATATCCCATAAAACATTTTAAAAAAAATCCCAAAGTTTAAACAATTTGTCCTAAGTATTTCAAAATCATTTTTGAAATCATGTACACCCAAAATCCCTTGGTATATCAAATCATTCCTTTCATTTCAAAATCAAATCAGTTTTACCAAAACAAAACTTTAATGGTAGCAATAACTCTCTTGGAAACTCGAAAATGAACGTCGATAATGCTGCAGTCATCATCGAAATTATTTTCCATCGACAGAAGTGAGTTCAGTGCTTTTATTCCCTTTAAAATTCATTTTAAATATTTTCAATTCAAAAATATTCTCCAAATAATATCACTATTATTTTCCAAGACATTTAAAAACATTTAAAAACCAATGGGAATTAAATCCCCAAATTTCTAACCTTCAAACTCTTTTAATAAATCATATTTAAATATTCCTCTGGAATTTCATTTCATTATATGAAATTATTTCTTAACTGTTGACTATAATATCAACCTTTATTAAATCATCACAATAACAAATGATAATGGTTTAATATTATCATTTCCTAACAACCAAGCACACCATATATAACTATAATAATTTATGAAAAAATTATTCCTTTATATATATATAAATAATTTGGGTAAAATTATTTCATTTACCCCTTTCCAAAACAATACCATATCGAATTGCTCTATACAAGTGCTTAGAGATCCTTATCCTCGTATTGACCAGAATCCATAAGCCACTCAATAGATCAACCAACACAATATAAAATATTTTATATCACTAACAAATACACGCTCATATCTATTAATACACTCAAACTCATTCTAGGGTGCTACTGACCTTATATCTAATGAGTTACCCCATCAAAGCCAAGGTTCTCACTTAACCTTCAGCTCTAATACCAAATGTCACAAACCGGATTTTCGACGCTCGAAAATCGACATCAATACGTTCACTGTATAGCATGTCGAGCAATCGAGTGCCGGAAATACCAGATCGTTAGAGGAAAAGAAGAAAGAGGTAGAAAAAGATAGAAATAACAACACGGAATCTCACAATCGCAGCGGAACAATATATAATAAATAATACCATGTCTTTTTACAAAAAGAACTATAATTGTTACTTAGACATTACATCATCAGAGTACAACAAATCAATAACTCAATACTTGACAATTGTAATAACTTGTCCTCACAAGTGCCGACTATGCAGCTTACAATACACAGCGGAATATAATCAAGTACGTGTAATACGTCTTCGTCATCCAACTCGTCTCCTGAGCTCTATAGCATCCTAACCTGAATCTGTAATACTCGATCTGACCTGAGCATTATAATAAAATAACATCCGAGTCAATTTGGAAAACCAACGTGAGAAAACACACTCAATTTGAATTATTACCATTATCAAAATCCTTTGAAAAACAAATGTATCTCGTAAGACCACATCACACATAAACATGATGGGTTTTTCCCTTGCGATAACCAAAACATTTTTATCAAAATCTTTTGATATTATACTAGTGTCTAAACAAAGTAAATAGAAAATAACTGAAATGCTTACATCTCACGTTTCAGCATAGTTGGGTACAATCAAAACCGTACGGCGCTTATTGGAGAATGGATTCTATACAATGACTGGGCATTGGGGTACCACCTATCACGGTACACGTCTAGAAAAATGTACCAAGGACCTTGTCGGGATCCCGTACAACACAAGACCGGCCCTATCCCTAACTTGGATAGAACCGAATATGTTATCACCCCAGGTGTTCCCACCCTTATCGAGAGCTCTTTTGCATGCACCACCGTATCCATAATTAATAATATATCTGAGGGTATCTAGAAAGGTGATAACATACCCTAATTGGGTATGACCCACTTAGCCTTGCTGCATATCTCCTTATTTTCAGTCATTCTGGTTGATGAGGCTTGAGGCTACGGTTACCTTTCAAGAACAATTTCACTTAGAATGTTCATCGTCCTTCTATGATGATGTTTTGATAGCATTCGTCCATACAAGTTGCCCTGGGTCTGGACCAACCGAATCACCGTCTTCACCACCTTCACGATATCCATTCGTAACGCTCAAATCGGATCGAAGTGGTTTTCGAATAATTAAATCTGATCCCAGTCTCTTCGAAACGATCAACGAAATTGGCCAATACTTGATAGTTGGTTATTTAACTATCAATATAACATCCATAAGCAGTCACTAGGCCCATATTATAATTTTTCCAAAATTTATTTCCAAAATATCTTTATAAGATATATATTCAAATCCCTTACTAATTTTCAATATTTGAGACAACTCAAATACTTATATCCATATTAGGATATTTCAAACCATCTCTTATTTCAACACTTAGAAAAATATTTAAAAATATATTTTCTAAACCCCTTACTTCTCAACACTTAGGGAAGTTCCGTTTATTTCTCTTTTCTCAAAACCATTCACAATTTATATTGTAAATTCCTTAACTCGTTTATAACGAATTCTATACGTTCCGGGTTCCTTAATTTAAATCTTTTTATTCAAAAGTATATACTTATCTCACCGAAATGAGTATATTCACAAACCATTTCCTTTAAAAATATTTGAAAAACCGTTTAAAATAAATATGGAAAGCACCACGCGGTATCCACCATGAATTCATAGCTCAATGATTACGTCTCTATCCCAGAGAAATCCAAACTTAACTACAGGCAATCTTTGCCTCCGATTTCGCCATGAAAGGATACCATTACTTTTCAAAAACTTTATTTAGTAATTATCTCAAAATAATGCTTATAAGGTTTCTAAAATAATTTTCCAAGTTTAACTTAGGCAAATACTCTTAAATAAAAGTTATTATATAAAATAATATTAATATTGAATAATTTATCTTTTAAAATAATAATACTGATTAATTCTGATTTATTAATAAAATTCTAATCGATTTACAAAACTTATAATTCATTTGACAATTTAAAAATATTTAAATAACCAACTTTTTGAAAATATTCTTATGCTAAAACATTTTTAAATTACCTAGTTTAATAATTTAAAATCCCCCTTTTTTAGAACAAACTCAACTTCTCGATAAAATATATTTTCCAACTCCAATATAACCAATCTAATATTTATAAATCTCTCTCGATTTATCACCAATCGATTTACATCCCCAATTTCATAATCCCCTTTTTCACATTTCTAAAAGTAAATTTATCATTTATTTTTAAACTGATTTACCCATCTCATTATAAATTCTTACCGTGAATTTATATCTTCAATTTATCAACTGATAATCACTTCACTTTATTTATAAACATTGTTTATAAATCTCACAATTTTCAATTCTAGTTTATAACGGTTTCACATCACTTAAATCCATTATAAATCGATTTTTAAATTAAATTCCATTTATACATCAATTTCTTAAATAACCCAAACTATATTCCAAAACCAACTAAATCTCGATTTCACTTCTGTTTTGTAATTTAGAAATCTTATTTACATCCGGTATAACAAATTTTATTTTTATTTCCAAATTCCCTTTTTATTCTTCCAATTTATTTAACAGGAAATTATTATCAAGGAAAAAATTTCTCAGCATTTTAGCCTCAAGGATAGACCTTTAGTATTTTAGCCAAAAGGACAACTTTCTTTAGGTATCATTTTTTACAGTTTTTAGGTATTAGTTTGTAGTTATCTATAGTAGTTTTTAGGCATCAGTTTTTAGTTCGGTAGCAGTTTTGGAAGAATGTTTGTCCTTATGAATAATTTTGAAAGAATGTTTTTCCTTATGAATAATTTTTAGGAGAATGTTTGTCCTTGTGGTTAAAATATTAAGGTCGTGTCCTTGAGGCTAAAAATATACAAATTTTTGTCCTTTAAATTAATTCCCCCTTTATTTAAAACCTCGATTTTTAAAACCTTTAATATTTAACAAGTATCGATTAAGGATTATTATTTAAAATCCTTTATGTACATTATTTCCAAAAATCTCTTTTTAAAGTATCATGGAATAATCAACCACAAAGTCACCATTTATTTTATCCAATCAATTTCTTTTAACTAATCCAAAAACTCTATATAAATATATTACTTCCAAAATCCTTTTTTAATTTCTTTTCAAAATATATATATTTATGGTATTTTTAAAATACCAAAATCAAGGCCAATGCTACTGTAGCATCCAATAAATTCAAATCACACTATAATCTATCACAGATTATTCAACAGATCATATCACTATATATGAAAATTAAATTCAACATTTTTGAGGAATCCAGCTGGATCCCTCCAACCAGTTTTTCTACATCCACAGATGTTAAAACAACATAAAAGTACCAATTCTGCTTCGAGGCGGAATATCGCGATATATAGGGTCATCCGCTATTATGCAGGCCGCATAGTGTCTCATCCGCTAAAATATGCGGGGATATATCCAACTACCAATATATATACTACTATATATAATATCTCATTCAACCGAAAATAATTTATCAATTTAACCAATCAATCAATAATTAATTTTAACTATTTAAAATTAACGCCAATCATCCAAATGAGTGAGATTTACTCACTTTGATTTTCAGTTATCGCCGAGATGTTTCGTTTTGGAACTAAAACCGGACGACGCCCGATTTTAGCCCAATTTTTGACTATCTCCAAATCCATCCAAAATCAGTTTCATTGTGAAGCTCTCATCACCACGATCCCAATGCAAAAAGTCTTGTCCAATTTCGACCTGGCATGTGATAGTTATGCATTTTATAAGTTCACAATAATTTTTAATATAAAATTTACAATTCTTTTCCTTTTTTTTACATAAACCAGCCCATTACCCATCTCAAATCACGGCCGCACCATATAAATGTTATATCAAATTGAAGAGGATGGAGAAACTAGATTTTTAAGACAAATTTTAGATTTTTTTGTTGAGTATTTTTCAAGATATAATTTTTGAAGCTCCATTGTTTTTATTTTTTCTTTCTCTGGCTACTGTACAGTTGCATGCATTTAAAAATAAGAGAGGGAAGTGATGTTGGCATGTTTAAAGAGGTCAAAGTACAGTGAAAGGATGGAATTACAGCTGAAAAGAAGATTGACTAGACAATTTATTTATTTAATTTCCAAAACATCTTGATTTACGCAACTCAAAATCTTGAACCCCTTTCAAGGCGTGCCGCTAAGCGTTTATAATGTTATACCCCTATTCCGAAACGCAATGGAAATGGTTTCGAGTCCTAATTCGATCGTATGGAGAAGATAGCTTTTTGGACCCAATTATTATATTGAATTTTCGATAATTACTTCAACGCGTTTATATTTTGTACGACCAAACGATAACTCCAAACACTACGAAATTTGAAATCCGATAATAATCCACTATTATGGATCCAATGGAACTAGTTTCGTCAAATTCCGAGACTGTGCCCCGGAAGGCTATTTTTAAATGTCAATTTGAACAAGTTATTTTTAAAATTGAGTGAATCACTATTAAATTAAATATAAAAGTTCTATTACCTTTATTCTTATTTATATAAATTTAATAAGCCATTAAATTATTTTTATCAAGCGTAAAACTCAAGATTCAATATTTTAACCAATTTTCAATTATTAAATTATCCAATAAATCATTATATTTGAAATTCAAGTTAAAAATTAACTTTTAAATATTTAAAATCAATTAAATATTCCAATTTCAAATAACCAAAAATTCTGGGTCGTTACCCCCCCACACACACATACATATTTAAATGAATAGAATCAAACATAAGATATTTGTAACCTTTAAATTTGGATCTCAAATCCAGTTTAAATTAAGAAAAATTTACTGATTCAAATCTGATATTTATATAAATTTCAAATCTTGAGACATGGACTTAGTCAAATTTATATGATATATTAAAAATTAAATATATATATATATTATATAATATTTTATTTTAGAATATTAACTATGGAAAATGACACACACATAGTGCGTGCGAAGCATATACATAGTAGATATTAATCTCAATATCCACTTATGTATAAACTTGACAACGTACATCGAATGCTATGTTGCATGCACACATTATACACATATGAGTATATTTTGACATACTCGTAAGCTATATAAAATTTATTAATTACATTCATTAATTAAATAAATCATAAAATTTAAATAATATATGATTTTATTAAAATCAGTTAGATTGGATCTAATGGAGCCCTTTAGACTTTATAGGATCCGAAATAGGAATTTTTTTCCAAATCTAACTATTTCCCCACTATAAACCGGTCGGGTTCCATCAGTTATTCCCCCATACAGAGGCACTACCAGTTCGTGTCCATGCCACGTTGTTTGCAATTTTTACATGAAGTGTCCTAGAATGGTAAATACTACAAATCTGGTATCGCCTAATCAACCAAAGAATTTTTACTTCTTATTCTGCCGATCCAATTCGATGAATTATTGCTCTACAAGAAGTGGAGGCGTAGATGTGTCAATACTTGGTTTTTATAAACTATAGCATAGGTTTTAGAAAGGACCGTAAATTTTTTCTTAAAATATAAGTCTAGCCCAAATCAAAATGGCAGTAATAGGGATGAAGCAAAAACCTCAATTATTAATTTAATCATTGGTAATGATTGATTATCACTATTTATTTCAAATTTTTTTGAAATAAATGGCGAGTGCCAATTCCAGAATGGAATTAAGAACTAAGATCGAAAATCTCGATATACAAAGATTCCTAAGAGGCACCCCATTTTTACTACTAGAATAAAAGATTATATAAAAGCCTAGCATATCAAAATCTCTGAAACAATTTTTAACTATAAGTAGCGTCTCGTGATTTTGTTGGGTATTAAATTAGATTGGATATAATGATGGTAAATAAATTTAGCGCTTGTAGAAAGGCACGAAGATACTTTGTATTTATACTCACGAAAGGCTATGAGTGCTCAGACATAGAATGTAACGACCCACTATTTTGGACCATTCAAATCGACAATAATCCACACATGTCTGACTTGAATAATTCAAAAAAACAGATTGTAATAAAATTTGGAGCAAATAAAAATCAAATACAGAATCACAGAGACAGAAATATCAGAATAACTCGCAGCGGAAATTAAAATACCATAGTAGTTCATGAAGCTACTATAACAAACTCTCAAAACAAAATACATAATATCAGTCTGAAAACATATACAATAGAAATCTCAAATACATAGAAGTTTATAATACAAGAGCTGAAATAGAACAACTGAAACTGAAATGAATAGATAACTAGATAAGCAGAATCTCCAACGATTCCTAGCTCCAGAAAGAGATCCAAAGCTAAGCTGTAAATACTCGGGCTGACCCGAGCGTAAAGCAAAATACAAAACACTCAAGTCAAGACAATATATACTTATATAATGTAAACCAACTCAAGTGAACTGTAGCAGTAATGCATAATAACTTAAAGGATGCTTGGGATCGCCCATCCTCTAAGGATCAGTTAAACCATAAATTAAATACATCCCATGGTTAAAATTTCAAAATTGGTATTTTATACTTATAAATCAAATATCATTTCAAAATTCAATATCATTTCAAATCCATTTCAAAATATCAAAATATTTTCAAAATCAAAATATTCCAATTAAACCATTTCAAAAATGAAATTACTATATTTAATATTCAAATATTCGATTCTCAAAATTTTAGTCTTTTCACAATTCATTTATTCACTTAAATTTATTAGAATAGTGAAATTTCAACTTTCGTAGCACTTAGAAAATGCTACGGAAAGTTATGTTTAAAAACAATTCAGTTAGCAAAAGACAGCATTTAAAATGCTGTAATAGGTTTAGATTTCAAATAAAACTTTAGTTAAATTCAACAACTACAGCACTTACAAAGTGCAGTAACGGCCCTTAGTTTATTTTAGCCATTTTCATTTATATCAATTACAGCATTTACAAAATGCTGTAATATCCTTTATATTAGAAATGATAGCATTTCAAAAGGCTGCCTATTAAAATTCAAGAATTTAAATACAATTTAATAACCAATTAAATTTTAATTTAAATCATTTTAACTTATAAAATCATATAATTTCACACTTTAAAACAATCATTGAAATACCGTTATATTTATGATTTTATAAAGTTAAATTTGTATTCAAAATCAAATTTAATAATAATTTTACTTATTAAATTCCAGCATTAATTTATTTTCTTTATAATTAAATAATTTAACTTAACATTTAAGTTTATATTTCAAAATATAACCTATTTTCATTTTATTTACTTAATTAAAAATTCACATTTTTACAAAATTCACAAATTTCCAATTTAAGTTATATTTCAAAATTCAACTTAAATATCCATTTATTTCATATTTATTTATACAAAATAATTAACACTTTATAAAATCATTTAATTTCATTTTAAATCAAAATTGTCATATTTTCTTACTTGACATAAATTCTATTTATAAAAAAAATCATAAATTCCAAAATTAACTTATATTTCAAATTCCACTTCACCATTTACTTAATTCACTTATTTAATTTATATAAAATCACTAATATTTTATAAAAATAATTTTTAATTAAATTTAAATCAAAATATCATAATATTTACATTTTTTTTATATACTTTAAAATTTAGAAAAATGTTTTAACCACAGTCTGTATAAAAATTTCTAACTTAAATAAAATGATACGGATAATATATCATTTCAATCCGAAATTTTCAAAGGAAAAATCCGGGTTTTATCATTTCAACCCGCAATCCCATGTTAAATGAAATAAATAAAAATCGTTCAGGCCTATCATTTCAGCCCATAACGATTTTTTCCTATTCTAAAGTCCGTTCGGGTATGTATCATTTGAACCCATAATGATTCTAATCTATAGGGAACTTGCAGTGTGATAAACTGATATAAATAAACAGAATAGCATTATATAACAGTAACAGATGATATGACAGGTAATTAAACAGGTTTAACATCATATAAATAAATCATCACAGGCAGTTATAACATATCATAATATTCTACACATTCAGTTGTTGTCGCTTCACATTTGTATAAGTATAAACTGTCGTGTGAGATTTACTCACCTCTTTTGCTGGAGATGCAAGTTCAAATGACACAACACAAACCAGAACACAATGACAAAGCTATGAACTTGAGTGTAGAGCGAGATCCAAGTTATAGATCTTGTGTTACAACCCAAAACAAAACCAAAATAATAGTTAAAAATCAATACAATTGAATTTGAATAACTTTGAAACAAAAAGCAGTTTGAATACGAAACTTTTTGCCTTGCTTTCTCTACTTGTTTGCATGGCCTAGGGGATCAATTAGGTCAGGTTTGTACTTGGTTTGGATCAGGTATGGGTTTGGAAAAGGTAAGGCTACAAGGTAGAACATGATGGAGGAAGTTACAACATAGGGATGTGAAGGGGTTTAGGCTAAGACATGGTTTTTGGCAACCAAAAGAGCTCGGTCATGGGGTTATATGCTTGGCCAGTCAAGCTCAGGTCTGGACAGAGGTTGAAGTGGTGTGGGGAGGTCTGGAAAAGGTGGTGGCGGCGGCCTATGGTGGTGGTGGTGGTGTAAAATGAAGGGAAGGTTGCATACATGGCTCGGGTAGGCAATAATTGTTGAGTTTTCAATGTTTTTGTGGAGTTTTGCTCAAGGGGAGGCCATGGCACTTTCAGGTCAGTGGAGAATGATGGTTTGGCCGTGGATTTATTGGGGAGGAAGAGATGGTGGTCGATGGTGGTGATGGTGAAGCTATAGGTCGAGCAACATAGGTGAAGATCAAGGCCAATCCAAGTGAAAAACAAGGCAAATTCAAGGAAGAAAAGTAGAAAAAAATAAAAATAAAATAAGGAAGCCATTACCAAACTTCATAAATGTTTTGTGGCCGAAAATTGTGATGAATGAGAAGTGATTTCACCTGAGAAAGAAAATAAAACTCACGGCAAAAAATTAAAGAAAGGAACGGCCAAAATATGAAGAGTCTAGAAAATGAAAAGTCATATGTTTTAAAACTTTAGCCTCTTCAATTTCCATTTCTATTAAATCAAATAAAACAAATAAAATTTCAGTAAATGAATTTAAAAATTGAAACAAAGTAAAATAAAATAAAAATAAATAATTAAATTTAAATAAAATAGAAAAAGAATTAAAGAAATTGCTTAAATATTGAAAACAGGGTTCAAAATTACAAATAGAATATCACCAGTTTTAGAAAAATTATAACTTTACTTCTAAACCAATAAAAGTCAAGTAAAATAAAATAAATTCTGAAAAAAATTAAGTTTAAATGAAAATAAAATAAAGTCTTAAGAAAATAGAAAATAAACAAAGAATTTCTTTAATTAAATGAAACTGGAAATTAGAAATTATACACAGAATACAACTGACATTGGAAAATGTCAATTACACTTTGAAAAGATGTTTTAAAACCAAAATATATACATAACATGTTATTTTACCCATATAAATATAAATTAGAACATTACATGACCAAATAAAATATTATTTATATAATTTAAAATAAACAATTTTGTTAAATACAACAAATTACACTCAATAGTTAAAAAGGCATAACTTTCACAATATTAATCAGATTTTAACGAAATGAAAAGCATTATTCTTAAAATTTTATTTACTTTCATAATAAAAGATAAAATTCAAATTTTCAAACTTTCAAATTTTTAAATTTAAAAGTCAAAGTTTGATCATATTGACCAAAATTCACTTTTCTAGAAAATATTCTATTTAGTCATGTTTGGAATTCTAATTCATATCAAAAATCAAAATTTATATTTAAAATAACAAAATTTATCCATTTTAATAAATAAAATAAAGTTTTCAAATCAGGAAATTCAATTTTTTTTTAAATATACAATTAAAATAATCACAAAATACAGGGTTGTTACATAGAATCAGAATAGTTGGTCAACTCTTATAGTATAGAGTAAAGGTAAAAAAATAAAAAATAAAGAATATATGTATGTGGTAATAATGGAAGTAGGTACTATCGATTCTTTCATAGAAAGATAGTAAGCTTAGATCAAATAGAAAATAGAGGTATCTGATATATAGTTGTGTATAGAAAAAGCACGTGTATCATCTTGTACTTAATACTTTCTGATTCTACTGGAAATCTTAAAATATTGAAACTTGTTGCAAATGTATTCATTAAGTTGATTTGGTTCATCGATAGTCTTAAGTCAGAATCCTATTTTGACTTTGTGCCATTGGTTCCTCTATGATTATTATATAGTAATTGAAAAATTCTTTCATAGAAATAAGGGACATAATTCACATGGATATAGTAAGTCTTGCTTAGGCTGCTTTAATGGTCCTCTTTACATTTTTCTCTTTCACTTGTAGTATGGGAAGGAGTGGACTCTAGTGTTGTGGACACTACAAATACTAAATTCAGTAATCGATTACTCAATCCAACTTTATTAATTCTTTATTAATCGTTTTCCGTAGCCTTGCCTTCAAAAAAAGTATTCAAAATTATACTGGAATAGAGTAATAAATCATTATCATAATTGTATTTTTCAACTCAAATCTATGCATAATAGAAGATTCTTTCCAACCGAATTTTGACTAATTTGACTAAATAGTATGTTTTTTTTATTTTAGAATTTTTTTTGTTATTATGACACTATATATTTTGTTTCCACTATAAGTGAAATGATTAGTGATTGTCTAAAGAGGTCTTACACATAATAAAATTAAATCTTTCTTCCTTTAGGCTGTTTACATATCACACATTTCACATTTGTTTTAAAATTCTAGAAATTATACTTTTTTGACTCATCTCATGTTTTGTTTAAACATGAAAAAACGGCCAGGTTTACTCTAACCCCTTTTCCAAATCCGAAGAAGTTATCATATAACTACATGGATCATCCATTAATTGTTCAATCAATGACTTCTTGAGATGAAAAAAAAGAAATAGAATTAAAGTTTTATCTTATCTATATGTACATCTGCTATATACATATTGTAATTTTATCTGTATGAAGCCTATATTAATATTAGTATACAATACTAGCTAGTGTGGTAGAAAGAATTATATATTATAATTCTTTCTATCACACTAGCTTAGATACTCAATAAGCTACTTCTATTCCGATTCCAGCTCAGCGCAATCATTTCATTTAAGACATAGCGTTTGAATTCTTTTCTTTCATTTCTTAAATCATTGAATTGAACTGAACTGCTAAGAACTGATAATTCAAGTTTCATTCAAATTAATCATTTTGGCTATTACATAGATGATAAGTAAAAAGGCAGTAGGAATTAGAATGAACAGTGCAGTAGCAATAATTGCGAGAATATTGGCAATAACTTAACTCGGGATCTAATCCCATAGAGATGATAAATTTGATTCCTATAAATTCAATGGGATGAATTGTATCTTGATGATACCGAATCAGATCAATATTGTGAATAAAAATTTCTGATCTATCGAATAATTTCTCGTTGAGAATTGAATAGTATAACATAGGGAGATCTTTTATCCATACAAAAAACCATTTTTGATTAGATCATAAATACCAATTATTAGGTTTTCATCCTTTTTCCACTTGTTCTTTTCTATAACCGGGCATCTTATCTTCCTTATTTAATTCTTCTACTTATACATATACGTAGGATATTGTATATAGAATTATAAGTTATTATATAACCAGTATTCTCTAGGACATACAGAGAGACGAACAATATAAGTATAAGTGAGATGTAAAAAAGGTAAGGTTAAGTCTAAAAAATTGACTATTCAAGTTTTACCTTTACTAAGAATAAGAAAAGAAAGGAACCCTACTTGGTTTTGTTGGTCTTTTTTATGTTAATTTATTAGCGTACTCTTTGTTTTGTTGGATTGGAGTTGGAACGTATACATCAAAAATTCAATATAAAATTAGAATGAGAATGAAATAAATTGTTTCAAATCAGTAGTCGTAATTGTGACTAAAAAATTTAGATTTATAAAAGATGTGCTTTAACCTAAAGAGTACTTTGTTGGAGAAATAAATTCTATGAAGATTAAGTTCATTGTATATCATATAATAAACAAAGCTATTTTGTGTCCGTAACCCCCCCCCCTCCCCCACCCCAAAAAAATATGAGCGCTCTATTCCTTTTCATCAATCAAGAGCAGAATGATTGAAAAAAAAGAGTATTGGTATCTCTTAAACATTAAATACTAAATATAGTAATGGTACCAATTGTACTATATCTAAATATATTTTTCCTTATCAATTAGTACTGGGGAAGAAAAGGAACTTCCTATATTTATCTGATGAGACATGCAAAACAAAAGAAATAATCTCCATGGTGTGAATTTATTTGATTCCATTTTTTTCTTCGTCTTCCCTTTTGCAAAAATAGGGAAATGAATTTCTCAATTCATGAGATCCTAGTTCGGGACTGACGACGCTCAAACCCACAGCTTCCGCCTTGATAAGGCGATGCTCTGACCAATTGAACTACGATCCCAGCAAGGTATATAACATACATATATTTAGGATTTCATAAGAATATTCTACTCGTCATGTTGGAATGTAACAGATATGCGAATGCTATATCGATATTATATCCACATAAACACGGGCTTTAGTGAGAGTGAGATGGATTATTAGTAACTAGTGATTTTTGATTTTATTGTTAAATGAAAACAATCAATCTTTCAATGAGATGAAAAAAAGATAGAGAATTTTTTTTCTTTATCTCTCTTCGAAGCAGGCATTACCCTTTCTTTTCTATAGGCTAAATTAATTATATCTTACTCATTGGGCGGTGAATTCTTGGTCTGAGCTAGATTTGAACCATCGTAGACAGTCATCAACGAATTTATAGCATGTCCCCATTAACCTCTCGAGCATTGACCCAGGAGAATTCTTTATATGCTTATTGATAATCCATGATCAACTTCCTTTTGTAGTACCCTACCGCCAGGGGAAGTCGAATCCCCGCTGCCTCCTTGAAAGAGAGACGTCTTGAACCGCCAGACGATGGGGGCATATTCGCCCGACCGTCGTCATACTATAATGATATTATGAATAATTTTTTTAGGAATTGTCAATATAATCTTATGGTATGGCTAGACTCGGACAGTCTTTTTATATTCTGATTCTATAGGATTTGAATTTGAATTGAACATTTTTTCCTTCTATTTTAGCTCATTGCTTCATTTATTGTTCAGATAAAATATGCCTAACACTCTCTCACATTAAGTCAAAAATTCAAAAATGAGAATTTTTTTACCCCTTTTCCAGGTAAATAGAATTTATTTTTCCATTATGAGTCTACTGCATATATACATATGCGCAGTAAACTCATAATGGAAAATGCCTAAGTCATGAACTGAGCAGGCCCTTTTAACTCAGTGGAAGAGTAACGCCATGGCAAGGCGTAAGTCATCGGTTCAAATCCGTTAAAGGGCTTTTTTCACAAAACTCGTGTCTTTGTCTTTGTTTTTCATCGAAGAATACATATATCTTTTTATAATAAAAAAGGCAAACACTATTGTATTATTTATAATATAATGAGTTTTTATTATGTTATTTTGAGTTCTAATTAATAATTAAAAAGTTGAACATTTAATTGTTACTATATTGACTAACTGAACTTAGTGGGTGGGGGTTTCTAGCCTGTAGTGACATAGTAGTGACATAATAGTCCTTTTTATATCTTATTATTATTTATTAAAATATTCCAGGAAACATAACATAAATATTCTAGATATCCAACCCCTATTTATTAATCACAAACCAAAATATTCCTACTTCCCTATTGTTCCCACCAAACCTACCAAATGGTAACTAAAAAAAGTAAGTGGACCTGATCCATTGAATCATGACAATGTTGGCTATTCTCATATTTAAATTCGATATATATTAAATTGTAGAAAGCGGGTTTTTTATTTCCTTTTTTAGTTTCTTAGATCACAGAAGATAAGATTTGTCGATATTTATGATTTGATTTACTTGTTAATGGATGCTCTATAAGAATAAATCGCTATTCTTTTTCGATATATATATATATATTGAAAAATCCATTCTTCAATATCTTTCCTTAATTTCAAAATCTGATTCCCATATTGTTTGTTGTTTTGTTTCAACAATGCAAATAGAAAACGAACTTGAGAAAGGGGCCTTCAGTTCTTTTATCATTATTTCAGTTAATATTTCATTTAGGGGCAAGGAAAAAAAATTTCCTTTTTTGTTGGACTCGTTAAAAGATATACTATGGAATCTGAGTTACAGGACAATTTAAGGTTCAAATGGTTATATAGTAAAGACTAGTCGAATTGCGCTCATGGATTTACCTTGGTGGGTTTATCAACCAATAGAAAACTAAAAATAATTCTTCTTTTTTTTCAAAACCCATTGTATTCTAAAAGACATGGAACAACGAATCGTCCATACATAATTGAACCATCGCATGCCCTGAAAATGAGATGACATGTTCAGAAATGGTTGAAGTAGTTGAATAGGAGGATCACTATGCCTATAGCTCTTGGTAAAATTACCAAAGAAGAAAATGGTTTATTTGATATTATGGATGACTGGTTACGGAAGGACCGTTTTGTTTTTGTAGGTTGGCTTTGTTTCCTTGTGCTTATTTTTCTTTGAGGGTTGGTTCATAGGTACAACTTTTGTAACTTCATGGTATACTCATGGATTGGCCAGTTCCTATTTGGAATGTTGTAATTTTTTAACTGCTGCGGTTTCCACCCCTGCAAATAGTTTAGCACATTCTTTATTGCTACTATGGCGACCTGAAGCATAAGGAGATTTTACTCATTGGTGTCAATTAGGAGGGCTGTGGACTTTTATTTCCCTCCATGGTGCCTTCGGACTAATAGGTTTTATGTTACGCCAATTTGAACTTGCTCCATCTTTTCAACTACGACCTATAATGCAATCGCATTCTCTGGTCGAATTGCTATTTTTGTTTTCTGTATTCATTATTTATCCATGGGGTCAATCTGGTCGGTTCTTTGCATCCAATTTTGGTGTATCGGCTAAACTATAAGACAGGTAAGCCTCTCCTTAATTCTCTCATCTCATTGAAATTCTTTGGCATTTTCCAGTACACCATTGAGGATTCAATGAGTTCCTGCCAATAACCGAGGCCGTTGGATAGAAACATTAAACTAAAAGCCCAAACAAAATAAGCACCTATGAAAAAAATACCATATGCAGATAATGAAGAACCATAAGACTGAATTATCTGAAATGCCTGTGCCTATCAAAATCCCGAAGCCAACTATTAATTGTAATGGAACTCTATGCAAAGTTTCCTCCTGTTATATGAGTTACCACCCCCTGATCACTTATAATACCCCAAACATTCGACTGCATTTTCCAACTAAAATGGAAAATGACTACTGCAATTGCATTCTACATCCAGAATAAACCAAAAATGACATGATCCCAAGCGGATACTTATAACAACCCGAATTCCAGTGGGTCCGAATTTTTCGTAAAAATACTAAAATTCAAGCCCACTGAAGCTCGAGTTGGGTATTTGGTATCCTGCAAATAGGCAAGGATAAGTATATCAGAGCTTAAATAAATATCTCATAGCAGAACTGACTAAAAATATAATAGTAAGTAAATACTCACCAAGGTAATAACACTTTCTATACAAGTGTCACCAAGTTGGAAAATCTCTGTCATCTTTCTAACCTGTAGGATGTTATGAGGAGGGGGTCAGAACTACAGTTTTGGTGAATGGACAAATTATACACTTCTAAGCATAATTCTATATATACCGTTCTATTTCCATTTTTTGTTATATTTGGTTAATTAGGTTTATAATACTCTCGCCGCTGTGCGTGAATCGTACCCATCTACATCCTAGTAGATTAAAACCTAAAAACTAATATACATACATACATACATATATATATATAGCTACATGCCCAAAGACCGCATCGGTCCTAGGTACTACCCATAGTACCTTCTGTATCCTCCTCGAAAAGGACTCCATCGTCTCGCTGCTAGAGTGTACTGAAACTACATTTGTAAAGGACAGCTTCGTGAGGCCTATAATACAGATGTTCCGTCGTATGCTAGGAAAATGTGAATTTGCATCCCCATTAGCTTATACCTTTGCTCGGACATCCACAATGTACCACCCAGTGCATACCTTGAGGACTACACGTAATCATTCTGTCTACTCCCTGAATTCCGCCAACAAGGTCTACCTTGTACGGAACTCGGTCGAGGATTTTCAATATCTGTAAAGGTCCGCTTCGTTAGGCCTACAATACAGATATTCTACTTGGTCTGTCTCTTTTCTCATCATGGCTATGGCCCCACGCAGCCCCCCCCTCAACTAATCAAAAGACCTTTCAAGAGCTAAGTGGATGTGCCCTACTGCAAACAATCTAAACATCTAATTGGCTGTGCCCCTCATCCAATGTCTCGATAGTGAAAGAGTCATTGGCATGTTGGTTTAACTCCAGTCTTTCCCGAACTCTCTCTGACTGATGATGACTTGATCTCCGCATGCGACAATCCTTTTGGGTCATGCCCACTATAACCTACTCGCAATCCAGAGTACGGTGTCATACGAATATCCTACTCCATCATCAATCTTTTGACTACCTACAAAGGTCCACTTCGTTAGGCCTACAATGCAAAAGTAGTCAAGGCATACTCTCTTGTTGGAACACCTACAAACCTACCTCCGAGGGTGCAGCTTCGTTAGGCCTACCCCAGAGCGCCATCCTAGAGTATCCTCACGTCCCGTTGAATTCTCGTACTTCCTTCTAGCCCGAACTAACTAAGTTGGACGTGCTCTTTCTGTACTAAAATCTGTGACGAACTACTCATTAGGCTCTTTGTCCAGATTCTCTTTCGGGCTGCTCCAAACGCACCTTACCATTTTATTAGATCATACGCCTAATCTTTTATTAAGCATTTAGTTTACTTTTCTTATTATGTTGGCTACTTATTTACCCTA
Source organism: Allium fistulosum (assembly GCA_030737815.1). Classification (NCBI taxonomy): domain Eukaryota; kingdom Viridiplantae; phylum Streptophyta; class Magnoliopsida; order Asparagales; family Amaryllidaceae; genus Allium; species Allium fistulosum. The sequence goes on from CM060902.1 coordinate 872,593,460, forward strand.
ATCAGCATGCCCAGACCCACCTATGTGTGAGACCATCAGTCCTAGACCTGAAAGAGAATGTTGCCGGTACGGGCCACTTCTATTATTTTGCTTATTAACTTAATCCAAGATCTAAGTTTGATAGATTAAGCCTCTTCTATTTCTTTCTTTTTTATTATAACCTACGTGTTACAATTACACTTGCAATTGTTATTTTTATATTCTTTTCTTTCTGTTATAACCTACATGTTATAAATGTAATTGCAAGTGTCTCTTTTCTATTCTAGTCTGTCTTCTTTTATTATGATATTATATTCTCTTTAGGTCTCTTATATTATATGACAGTCTTGGCTTGGGCGTCCAACTGTCACAAATTTACTCATCATAATAACTGCTTTACTTTTTATTCTACTATCTGCGCAGTAAATGCAGATCTAGTCACATCTTCTGTTTATTATTTCTAGTCTTGTCAAATAATTAACTCGATTACTTCCTCTTCTTTCATTTCTTTAACGCTTAACATTATTCTCTTTTATTCAAGAAAGTAGTTCTATTCTATTTGGTTAGTTACAAAGACTGTGCTAAAAATCCAATTCCATATTTTAATACTAAATAATGCTATAAACAATAATCCATAACTGTAAGATATTTCTTTTATTGTTTCTTTAATTTTTGGGTAATGTAAAATATAGAAATGTCTCTATTTTGCACTAATTCCATTTTTCTTGCTTTTATTCTTGCAATTAAATTTATCATTATTCTTACAATATTAAATTATGGAAATGTATTCCCTTTTCTAAACCAACCAACTAATCTATTACTAACTTCCAAATCAAGTTATTAGATTTCCCCATAATTTACTGTAAATTTCTCACTTTTAGGCTTTTGCCTTTCTCTATAATTCTTAAGCCTAATATTACTTATATTTAATTGGATTCCTTTCTTTTTTTTCATATAAATAACATTTATATACAAGTACACTTCTCTTATAAAATTTATAGTTTCAATATAACTAATTAGCAGAAATAATTAATGAAATAAATGCTGAATTAAATATTTAACGGGAATCTAATGATATTATATCATAACATAAAAGATATATAATTTAAACTCACTCACATGTCGTCCTTAGCTTTGATCGTCCTTAGCTTTGCTCCATGGCCTTCCTAGATCCCCTTCTAAGGTGTCTAATATTTTTATTAAAAAGATCTTCTCCCTATAAATTTTTTCTATTTAGGGTTCAGCCTCATACAATGAACCCAATTGGGAGCAAATCTGATTGTGGGAAAATAGCTAGGCCTAGGGTTCTATTTATAGTGGAGTTTGGGGATCTCAGACCATCAGATTTTTGAATTGAATCTGGTGCAACCACGTCACAGGCTCACTGTGAATCGTTGCATCCAGAAAACAACGCTTCAGATCACGCGAAAACTGAATCAGAAAAGCTCGGCACGTCCCTGAACGATTTAACTTCCAAGGCAAACGCGGGTCGACCTATAGGTCAACCTATGTTTTTTACGTGTCGACCTTAGGGTCGACCCTTGTGCGTTGCCGGTCGACCTGATGGTCGACCCGTGGGGTCCTTTTATTTATTATTATTTTTGTTTAATTATATATATATATATATATATCTGATTTATTGTTCTTCTTGTAACTCCTTCGTATTTACTCGGATTTTGACGAGTTATATATGAAAATTGATCAGAATATCGCCACGGACACAATGGTATAAGTTTCGAGGCCATATCCTGACAATTCCAAATATGCTTATTTTCACAGTTCATCGTTATTTGATTAATTAATTATCTAAAAATGCGGGGTGTTACAATACTTGACATGCCCTCCTCTTTCAGGCCCATCGCAAGGGAAATGAAAACCGAGATTTGCTTTATTAGGTATCAAACGGGAATTATGAGCAAATAGAAAACCTTTCAGTAGTATCAATACAGTTACATGAATCGTAAATGCATGAATGTGATGGACCAAAAAATCTGCAGTTTCTAAAGGAATAGGTAACAAAGCTACTTTGCCACCTACTGCCACTAACTCACCACCACTCTAAGTTAAGCTGGTACTTGTTGTTGCACCGGGAGCTATTACGCCAGGTGCTAAAGCATGGGTGTTTGGTATCCATTGAGCAAAGGTAGGCTGTAATTGTATAGTGGTATCTGAAAACATATCTTGGGGGCGTCCTAAAGCACTCGTGGTATCATTATGAATATATATAAAAAAATTGTGAAAACCTAGAAATATACATGCCTAGTTTGGTTGTGATATGATTGCATCACAATGCCTAAGGACACGATCTAATAGATCCTTGTATCGAGTAGTTGGATCGTAGTCTCTTACCATAAAAATGGTTGCATGTGCAGCAGCACCAACTATAAGAAAACCACTGATCCACATGTGATGTGTAAACAACGAAAGTTGTGTACCATAGTCAGTAGTTAGATATGTATATGGGGCATGGAATACATATGGTGAGCTACAACAATACTTAAAGAACCTAACATAGCTAGACTAAGAGATAACTGAGCACGCCATGACGTTGTTAGGATTTCATAGAGGCCTTTATGGCCTTGGCCTGTAAATGGACCTATATGAGCCTCTAAAATGCTTTAAGGCCATGACCAATACCCTAGTTGGTCCTATACATATGTCCTACGATCAAGAAAAGAATTGCAATAGCTAAATGATGATGAGAAATATCACTTAACCACAGACCTCCTGTTATTGGATCTAATCCTCCATGAAAACTAAAAAAATACATGTATTTTGACCAATTCAAGGTGAAAATGGAGGTTGCTACATCGGCAAAACTGGCAAACAGTTGAGACAAAAGATTCCGATTCAAGATAAATTCATGAGGAAGTGGTATCTCTTTAGGATCAATTCCAGCGTCGAGAAATTGGTTAGTCGGTAAAGATACATGGATTTGGTGTCCCACCCAAGAAAGAGACCCAAGTCCTAGTAACCCTGCTAAGTGGCGATTCAACATCGATTCTACATCTTGGAACCAAGCTAATTTTGGGGCGGCTTTGTGATAATGGAACCAACAAGCAAAAAGCATTAACAATGCAAAGACCAATGCACTAATTGCAGTACAATAGACTTGTAATTCACTAGTTATTCCAGATGCTCACCAAATTTGAAAAAACTGGAGGTTATTTATATTCCTCGAAAACCACCGTCCACATCGTCATTTGATATCTTGACCTACTATTGGCCAAACTACTTAAGCACTAGGACTAATGTGAGTAGGATCACTTAGCCATGCTTCATAATTGGAAAAACGGGCGCCATGGAAATACATACAACTCAGCCAAAGAAAGATGATGGAGAGTTAACCAAAATGAGCACTAAATACTTTTGAGAGATCTCCTCCAAATCGCTGGTATGACTATCAAAATCGTGAGCATTAGCACGTAGGTTACTGATCCAAGTGGTAGTACGGAGCCTTTAGCTATTGTTCTTGAGAAATGACCGGGTCTGGCCCATTCCTCGAAAGACGTTTTTACAGGATCCCTATTTACAACAATTTTCATTTTGGTTTTGACGAACGAATAATCATTAAGTCCTATTTTCGATCAACACATACAAAGAGACCTGCCAACAGCCAAGTTTTTAATGAACTTATGAAAGATATTTATTGTTTTATAATAATAAATAGTTTCCTTCTTTCCCTATCTACCATTCAGCTATTTATTTTAGTTATTCGCTAGAGCAATTATGATATTGAAGTCGATCCAAGGCAAGTGCTTAGATCTATTATGACATAACGATTAGGTGCCTAATGGACTCTTTTGGCCGAAAATCTTTTCTCGGCATAATGAAGAAACTATTTTTTGCTACCTAGTCTAATTTATTTCTATCTAAATATAGAAGTGCCCATATAAATCAAATTTCATAGAGCATAATACCCTATTACTTACTTTTTGGTACTTTATTACAAATTACATGATCTCGTTCATTAAAATTAATAAGATACATCGAAGGTATATTTTCTTAGTTCTACTTCTACTCTTATTTTGTATTGTGTCCATATCATTTATATCTATCGGATACCATACAAAATAGAATGGTTTTACAAGGAAGGGATATAATGAAACTCTAAATTGGATCTTATCATGTCATGGTAATGATCTATTTTATTTGATTGATGGATCCAAGAATAAATTCTACTAAATTAACAAATGGTTTTATTTGAAACGTCACGTGCTTTTTAACCAATTATGTGCTTTAATATAATTACCCGGAGTAAGCGCTATAGCCTGTTTCCAATACTCAGCAGCTTGATCGAACCACGCCACCGCAAATTTAGAATCACCCTGTAGAATGGCCTATTCTCACCGGTTGGAATAGGTGGTTCAATTCCTTCCATTAGAACCGTACATGAGAGTTTCCTACCTCATACGGCTTGGCAATCAATTCTTTTTTCGGTATCATATTATATTTACCCTATTTCCCTAGACTAACTGAATTCTATTTATGAGAAATAAATCCTAATTTTCTTGGTTAACCAGAAAAAATTAATTACATAAGTTTAAAATTCTAATTGTGATTAATAATTAGTTTTATCTTTTTCCCACCTTAAGTAAAATGAAACATCGATATCCCCTATATCGTTATAATTTTCTAAAAGGTAACTATCTCGGTTTCATATATGAAATTTACATAGAATCTTTGAAAAAGACTTTCTTCCACAAAAAAAAGAACTTACTTTCTTTGCGATCTGATGCTACACCGCTGCTAAATACATAAGTTAATTCCTAACTTTATATATCATTTCATGACATAAGTAAGCAGTTTTTAATTGTATCGACCCAAAAGTGCGCTAATTGATCATACAATGCTTTTTTTATCAATTTGATTCTTTATCCATAGAATATAGTATGTAGGCTTTATCTGTCTATTTCCTTTTTTGTTATCATGAGGTTTCTTTCCTTGCTACAGCTAGTAAAATTTTTTGCTTTGAACGATGCACATGTAGAAAGCCTTTTTTCTAGTATTGACTAGTTAATTTTATCTTTTTTCTTTCTTTCTATAGTGGAGATAGTCCCGTAATGACAGATCACGGCCATATTATTAAAAGCTTGTGGTAAGAATGAGTTTCGTTCTAATGCCCGGACATAGCATTCCAAAGCCTTTGTATGCTCCCCATTGCTTATGTGTATAAGGCTTATATTATAAAGTATATAACTTCGATCGTAGGGATCAATTTCTGATTGCGTAGCTTCATAATAATTCTGTAAAGCTTCCACATAATTTCCTTTGGATTGAGCTGACATCCGTTACGGTCGTTCATTTATTTTATTTAAAAAATCTATGCTCCAGAATCGTACGTGAGATTTTCATCTCATACAGCACCTCCATGCTATGCATAATAGTAAGGGGAATAAGTCATGGAATCTAAATTTCACTATTCTCATTATGAACTGACAAGAGCTAGTATTTTTACAAGAAATCTCTTGCTAGCCTTCCCGCAAGAGGTTTTTTTTAAGACCTATCGTATTAGTACTAGATAGAAATGGTAATCCAACGATTTCTTTATCCTCAACACTTACTATTTCCAGGAATTAGTCACTTCAACAATCTTTAATGGTTATACGAGTATCCAAAGTACGAATGAGATGGATGTTTGTTGTCCCAACCATTCTTGCTAACCCTACCGATAAGGAAAAGGGTAATTTAACCAAAGTTTTTGTGTCGTTGATTCCTATTGTAGTTCTTCTTCCCCTATGCCACCTATTGGTACCAGTGGAGTAGGATTGACCTGCAATATAGAACCTATAGGTGTAACCTTTCATTTAATACTAAAATCGGCAATAAAGGTATTTAAGGCTGGATCAATCAAGGATACACGACATAAGGAATTGTTCTACCTTCAAACTTTACGTTTACTAAGCGTAACATTATTTCAATAATTTGATTCTTTATATTCCGAACTACATCTTTTTCTCGTAAGACTTCGTTAAGGGCTAAAAAATAAGAACAAAAAATGAAATCACACCATCTCCATAATAGGTAAATGCTTTTTTTCTCCTGAAGTTGTCGGAATTATTTGTAATAAAATATTAGATATAATTAAGGAGGTCTTATCAATAAAATTTCCATTTATCCGAGACCTAGGCATAATTAGTAATCCATTCTATAATTCTTCTCATTACCCTCTCAGGGAAAATGATCCCACAAAATGGAATTGTAGAGTATAAAATAACATAAAAACAGAAAATTCTTGTGTACCTTCAGGTCAAATTTTACTTTTTTTGACAAAGAATGATGGGAGAATTTTGAATCAGGTTGAATTCTATAAAATATCAATTTTGTAATGTACAAATGCACGAAACTATTACTATTTCATCTAAGTTAGATAACTAAGGACTTTATTTTACTGTGGGTTCTTATAACTCGAATCTAATAACTCGATAAATTTAGATTTGGTTATGACCCAAAAAGGAAAAGGACGACTAATGGTTATACAATTGAATGAAATGTCATAGAAAAATTCATGGTATGATTCATAAATTTATAATAGGGTAGATGGATAATAAGAAAGATTGTTTATAAATATGGAATTGGAAATGAAACCTTTTTCCTATGGACTCACTTTTCACTCGGTTTCTGGTCAATAATAGGATTATATAGGAAAGATGGCCGAGTGTTTGAAGACGTAGCACCGGAACTGCTATGTAGGCTTTTTGTTTATAGGGGGTTCGAATCCGTCTCTTTCTATTTCTGTTAATTCACCATCGTTACCAACTACAATATATCAAATCAAATAAAAATAAATATCATTATATTATTCCAACAGCTTTATTTGATATAAAATTATGATTCCTAATTACAGTGGTATGGATACGCAAAAGACAAATCTTGTGGAAAGAGCAAAACAAAATTGTACTGCGTACCAATTTGTAATACGTGAATAACAAAATACGGAGCAAGGCCCTTAGATCTATTTCCTTTGTCAAAAAAGGAACATAATTGTCTAAACCTCTTTTCTTGTTATGTTCATTAGGTTCAAGTCTGACGAGAATAATATTCTACGACTAACAACTCATTTATTTTTAAACCAATCCATTTATTATCTATTACTTTATTTACTAAGCCTTTATATTGGAATGAGTTAATAGTCAAATGGTTTGGCACTCCTTCCCGAGGAGATGAAGCAATATAATTTTGAATCAGAGCTTTTGATCTTTGTTTATCCCTTGTAGTAATAATATCTCGGGGATTGCAATGATAACTTGGTATATCCACTATATGGCCATTGACTAAAATATGTCTATGGTTAACTAATTGTCTAGTTCTAGGAATGGTCAAACCCATACCCAATCAAAAAAGGATATTATCCAACCGCGTCTCAAGTAGTTGTAGTAAAACCTAGCCTGTTAACCCTTTGGCTTTCCCAGCGATATGCACATATCTAAGTAATTGTTGCTCTGTCAGACCATAATGAAAATAAAATTTCTGTTTTTCTTCTAAACGAATACGATATTGCGATCTTTTCCCAAAACGCAATGGGTTTTTAAAATCACTATCGAATCTAGTCTTTTACTAGTTAATCTCGGTAATGCCCCAAGACGGCGTATTTTTTTGAAACGAGGTCCTCGGTAACGAGACATAAAGCAAAGACTCCTTTTTATTTTATTAAAATTTCATTCGTTCTACTATTTTATTTCCTATTAGAATTAAGCCTATAATCTAATCATTAAAATTGTTAACTAATAACGAGTGAGTATTGAAATAAATAATTCTCTTTTGGGGAAATATGAGGTATCACTTATATAAATATATATTATGATAGAATCTTTTGGTCAATTTAAAATATAAAGAGACAAGTTTCTCTCATGTCATGTACAAAAAAATTATCATCGAAAAGATAAATAGTTGTTTCTTCCTATACTATGAAATAATAAATAAATGAAGAATTTATTCTCGTAGAGTCTAGTATCATATAATAAAATAAGAAATTTCTATTACAACATGAAATGAAACAGATAATATAAAGGGTGTGAGTAGAAGGAGCCCCCCTTGGCTTGATCTATGGCTCGAAACTACGGGATAAAAAACGATCTGCACCAACCTCAAGGTCCATAATTAAGGATCCAACAATAAAGAAAAGTACTCTTGCATTTTTTATTCTTCAATTTCATAGTTAACCTTGTATTTAGATCTTGTTATATAGGTAAGATATGCACGTGTGAAAGATCTATACAAATAGGTAGTATAGGATACTTATTCTTTATTCGGCCCAATCCTTTTCTTAAAAAAGGTTTGAGCCGAGTTTAATTGCAATCAATTAGGAGAACAAACAACAATTGCTGAATTATGTGCGCTTAGTTCTTATATTTTCTCTTTATCTATTTCTATTCATCTATCTTATCTACCGGTTCGAACTCGAATTTGATCTCTTTCCATACTTCACAAGCAGCCGAAAGTTTGGGACTCCATTTGCATGCTTCGCGGAAAATCTCATTACCTTCACGAGCAAGATCACGTCCTTCATTCCAAGCTTGTAAAACGCTTCTAAAGCTATTTGATTAGCCACCGCACCAAGTGCATTTCCCCAAAGGTGCCCTAAAGTTCATTCAACGAACTGTAGGACGGAATCATCACCAAAGATTTCAGTTAGGGCAGGCATATGCTAAACATGAATACCCTCAGAAGCCATGGGAATAACACCTCGCATAAAAACCCAATCTTGAGTGAAAAAAATACCATGACTTCATTTTTTTTTCAATAAAATCATCACGTAATAAATCAACAAAACTTAAATTCATCTCACATTCCCCATCCAGTTTACCTACTACTGTACTAGCGTGAATATAATCTCCACTAGACATACATAATGCTTTAGCTAGTACACGAAAATTCATACCATGATTTTTTGTCTATCAATAACTGCATGCATTGCATGGTGGATGTGAAGAAGTAGACCATTGTCTCGGTAATAATGAGCCAAACTAGTATTTGCAGTGAATCCCCCGGTTATGTCGTCATGCATTATGATAGGAACTCCCAATTCTCTAGCAAAAATAGCCCTTTTGATCATTTCTTCACATGTACCTCTAGCTGCAATCATGTAATGCCCTTTGATTTCACCTATTTCAGCTTGCGCTTTATAAGTAGTTTCAGCAAAAAATAAGAAACGATCTCTCCAACGCATTAAAAAGCTGGGAGTTCACATTTTCATCATCTTGGTAAAATCAAGCCCACCATGTAGACATTCGTAAACTGCTCTACCGTAGTTTTTTGCAAATAATTCCAATTTTTGTTTAATAGTACATCCCAATATGGGATGTCCATACTTGTTTAATTTATCCTTTTCAACTTGGACGTCATGAGGTAGGCCTTGGAAAGTTTTGGAATAAGCAGGGAGAATTCGCAGATCCTCTAAACGTAGAGCTCATAGGGCTTTGAAACCGAATACATTACTCACAATAAAAATAAACATGTTAGTAACAGAATATTCTTCAAAAAGGTCTAAAGGATAAGCTAAATAAGCAATATATTGATTTCCTTCCCCAACAATAGCCTCAATGTGATAGCATCGTCCTTTGTAACAATCAAGACTAGTAAGTCCATTAGTCCATACAGTTGTCCAGGTACCAGTAGAAGATTCGACAGCTACCGCAACCCCTACTTCTTCAGTGGAAACTCTGGGTTGAGGAGTTACTTGGAATGCTGCTAACATATTAGTATCTTTGGTTTCGTAATCAGGAGTATAATAAGTCAATCTGTAATCTTTAACACTAGGTTTAAATCCAACACTTGCTTCAATTTCTGTTTGCGGTGACATAAGTCCCTCCCTACAACTTATGAATTAAGAATTCTTACAGCAATAAGGTCTACTCGATATAGATTAGGCGTGAATGAAAACTTTGACAAAAATCTTTCAAAAAATATTCAACTAATATTATCAAGGGATTAAGTTTCTTATTAGACCATGCATTTGATTCACCAAATACGTACATCATTATTGTATACTCTTTGGTATATATGGCGCAACTCAATCTTTGTTTTTCAAGTTTATAATTGAATTTGGTCACTTTCCATTTTGAATCTATGAAAAATTCCCCCTTGATTGTGATATATGTTATATATGTTAACCTAGATGTGAAAATAGGGATAATTCATCCATGAAAGAGAAGGGGAATAAAACAAAAATAGACACTAACTAAACTATATATAAATATATAGTTAGATATATATAAAAGAAAACAGTCCATGAGATCGTAATAATGAATCATGAGTTAGAATTTCATAGATTTCATCTAATAGAGTATATATGGTATTTTGTATAATATTATGATAGAGAAATGAAACACACTTCACTTACTTACAATTCTTATCATCTACTTGATCTTTTGAAAAAAGAATAGATTGAGCTTGAAAATTTACTCATTAAAATTTAATGAGTAAACGATTGAATTTTATTCGATTGGGTGGTACCAACTAAATCGAGTACTAATTCCCATTTAATTCGTATTCAATTAATTAATCAAGTTGCTACCAGAAATTTATTTGCAATTTGGTACTATGCACCATAGTCTCTCAATCAAAGGAATTTCGACATATTTTACTTTATTATATTATGAAAATCAATCTGAATCCTTCTGGTTCTACCGTTTCCACACTTGAAGAAAAAACATAGGATGTATCACTCAAATTATTAGCCTAGTACTGGATGTTGTTTTTCCTCGGGGCAAGATGCCTAATATTTATAACGCTTCGGTAGTTAAAGGTTGAGATACTGTCGGTCAGCAAATTAACGTGTTGTGTGAGGTACAACAATTATTAGGAAATAATCGAGTTAGAGCTGTAGCTATGAGTTCTATAGATGGTCTGATGAAAGGAATGGAAGTGATTGATACAAGAGCAACTCTAAGTGTTCCAATCGGCGGAGCTACTCTCGGATGAATTTTCAATGTGCTTGGGGAGCCTGTTGATAATTTAGGTTCTGTAGATACTCGTACAACATCTTTTATTCATAGATCTGTGCCTGCTTTCATACAGTTAGATATGAAATTATCAATCTTTGAAACATGTATTAAAGTTGTGGATCTTTTAGCTCCGTATCACCGTGGAGGAAAAATTAGACTATTTGGGGGAGCCGGCGTGGGTAAAACGGTACTTATCATGAAATTGATCAACAACATTGCCAAACCTCATGGAGGCGTATCTATATTTGGTGGAGTAGGTGAACATACTCATGAAGGAAATGATCTCTACATGGAAATGAAAGAATTCGGGGGTAGTTAATGAAAAAGTATTACAAAATCAAAAGTAGCTCTAGTCTGTAGTCAAATGAATGAACCACCAGGAGCTCGTATGAGAGTAGGTTTGACTGCACTAACCATAGCGGAATATTTCTAGGATATTAATGAACAAGATGTACTTTTATTCATCGATAATATCTTTCATTTCATTCAAGCGAGATCAGAAGTATCTGTCTTATTAAGGAGAATGCCTTCTGCAGTGGGTTATCAACCTACCTTTAGTATCAAAATGGGTTGTTTTACAAGAAAGAATTACTTCCACTAAAGAAGGGTCTATAACTTCGATCCAAGCAGTTTATGTACCTACAGATGACTTGACCGACCCTGCTTCTGCCATGACATTTGCATATTTAGATGCTGCTACCATACTATCAAGAGGATTAGCTGCCAAAGGTACTTATCCAGCAGTCGATCCTTTAGATTCAACGTCAACTATGTTACAACCTTGGATCATTAGCGAGGAACATTATGAAACTGCTCAAAAAGTTCAGGAAACCTTACCATGTTACTAAGAACTTTGGGACATTATAACTATCCTGGGGTTGGATGAATTATCCGAAGAAGATCGGTTAACTGTAGCAAGAGCATTAAAAATTGAACGCTTCTTATCACAACCCTTCTTCATGGTAGAAGTCTTTACTCGTTCTCTAGGGAAATATGTTGGTCTCGCCAAAACAATTAGAGGCTTTCGATTGATCCTTTCTGAGGAATTAAACAGTCTTCCCGAGCAAGTTTTTTTTTTTGGTAGGTAACATCGACGAAACTACCGCAAATGAACTTTGAAGGGGAAAGCAAATTGAAGAAATGACCTTAGATCTTTGTGTACTAACCCCTAATCGAATTATTTTAGGTTCAAAAGTGAAAGAAATCATTTTATCTACTAATAGTGGACAAATTGGCATATTACCAAATCGTGCCCTATTGCCACAGTGGTAGATATATGTCTTTTGAGAATACGTCTCAACCACCAATGGTTAATGGTAGCCTTGATGGGTTATTTCGCTAGAATATGTTATAATGAGATCACCATTTTAGAAAATGATGCGGAGATGAGTACTGACATTGATCCACAAGAGGCTCAACAAGCTCTTGAAATAGCTGATGCTAACTTAAGGGAGCTCAAAGAAAGAGACAAGCAATTGAGGCGAATCTATCTCTCAAACGAGCTCGGACACGAGTAGAGGCTGTTAATGTTACTTCCTACTAGTAAAAAAATACACATAAAAATAAGAAAAAGAAGTTTTTTAGAGGTTCTTTATTATATACCATATTTTGATTCTTCCAACTGAATACAATCAATTCTTGATCATACAAAAAAATAAGATGGCTAGAAATAATTATTAGATACCAAAGTTGATGGTATCTAATAAGTTCTACCGACTGTTGGATTTGAACCAATGACTTCTGTCGTATGAAAGCAATACCCTAACTACTGAGTTAAGTGGTTATTCATCATCACAAAGGACCCATCGCCTCGGGGATTATAAGCAGAATATTTTTTCTATGCAAAACCAATTCATTAATAGTAAGCGGATTAAAGAACTCTCATGTGGGATCCTATCTTGATAAGAAATTCTCTATATGTTAAGATGTCTATGACAAGGGCTATAGCTCAGTTAGGTAGAGCACCTCGTTTACACGTGCTCCAATGCTTTTCAAAGGAGCCCATTATGTAATAAACATAATTGATCTTACTGAGAAATCGATGTCTTACTCCATAGATTCGAAGGAACGAGAGAACAATAGCCTGACAAATATTTGATTTGGTCCGATTAGGGTGCGAATTCAGGTGCCAAATGAAATAGAACCTGCAATTGATTTGCTAATTGATAAGGTAAATACCAGCCCATTCAATGCTAGGCATAATGAGTATAAGGGACTCAAAAGAACCTCTTTTTATCCTATAAACTTTAAGGTGTATGAACTCTCATATTTGACACTTGTAGCGGAGCGATATAGATCCCATTTAACTTAGGTTAATCTAGGCCAAAGGCAGACCTAAGTCAAGGTAACCCCTTTTTGAAACACTTTAGTATTGTTCCTAGATCAGAATACATATCATGAATCACAGAACACATGGAGCCATCTTATTATCTTCCTATAAAAAAAGAAATAATATAGTGGACTAACTGATCTTTATATCAATCAGTTGATAAAAAGAGCCCAATGCAAGAAAATGCATGTTGGATCTTTGAAATAGTTCGCATCATTCGATAATAATTAGTTTGATCTTTTTTACCAAGAAGGTCTACGGTTCGAGTTCGTATAGCCCTAAACATTCCACTTTTTTTCATTTTGATTGAAAAAAAGTAGAAATGGATTAAGAATTAAATTAATGCATTTTATATTTGTATTTTTATAATATAAATGAACTAGAAAAATATAGTTATACTAATATGATTTCTTATGCTATAATTAGACTTATTTATTTGTATTCTAATTATACTATTTTTTGTATTTAATTTAATTGCTTTTTAAAAAGAGAAACCGAGATAAAGTAAGAGAGTTTTCTTTGGGTGGGAACATCCTATATAGATATCATATCTAAATGGAATAAAAAAATGGTAAATGGGGTTCTATTGTATGAATCTTTAAATAAGGCATGCACCATGGCAAACAAACTCTAAAGTATGTAGTTTTATTTGATCAAAAAAATTCCCTTTTCCTTTAAGAAGTTCTGGATGAATTTACGATTGAAATTCAAATCGAATAATTCAACCTATTCCACACTAATAGGAGTCCATTTAAGTTTCTTCTTCCCGAATATGGTTTTTCCTGGGCATTTCTAATAATATCAGGTGTTATTCCTATTTTGGCATTTGTAATTTCTGAAGTTCTAGCCCCAATTAGTGAAGGACCAGAAAAGCTCTCTAGTTATGAACCAGTTATAGAACCTATGGGAGACGCCTAGTTACAATTTCAAATCCATTATTACATGTTTTCTCTAGTTTTTGTTGTTTTTGACGTTGAAATGGTTTTCTTTATCCATGGGTGATGAGTTTTGATGTATTGGGTGTATATGAATTTATAGAAGCTTTCATTTTTGTGCTTATCTCAATTATTGGTTCAGTTTATGCATGGTGAAAAGGTGCATTAGGATGGTCTTAACCGAATATTCAAACAACAAAAAAATAAAAAGGAAGGAAAAGGTTATATTGAGATAGTTATGAATTTGATTAATTTTCCGTTACTTGACCAAACAACTCCGAATTCCGTTATTTCAACTACATTAAACGATATTTCCAATTGGGCAAGACTCTCCAGTTTATGGCCTCTTCTCTATGGTACCAGTTGTTGTTTCATTGAATTTGTTTTATTAATAGGCTCACGATTCGATTTTGATCATTATGGATTAGTACTAAGATCGAGCCCTAGGAAAGCAGACCTAATTTTAACAGTCGGTACAGTAACAATGAAAATGGCTCCGTCTTTAGTACAATTATATAAACAAATGCCTGAACCAAAATATATAATTGTTATGGGAGCTTGTACTATTACAGGAGGAATGTTCGGTACTAATTCTTATAGTACTGTTCGGCGAGTCAATAATTTAATTCCAATATATGTCTATTTGTCGGGCTGCTCGCCTAAACCAGAAGTAGTTATAAATGCTATAATGAAACTTCGTAAGAAGATATCCCAAGAAATCTTTGAAGATAGAACTTTGTCCCAACAGGAAAAACGATGTTTTACTACTAATCACAAGTTTTATGTTCAACGTAGTACTCATACTGGAAATTACGATCAAGGATTACTCTATCGATCACCATCTACTTTAGAAAGTATCTCTGAAGTATTTTTCATATCCAAAAATTCAGTATCTTCACATTTATTAGTTAAGGTTCCTTTGTGCAGAATAAGAAAGATGGGTCAAGTCAATCTTTTAAAATTTCATTGGAAATTTTGTCATACAAATACAAATGTGGGAGAAATTGGGAAGATGGGGTTCGTTTATCTGATTGGCTAGTCAAGCATGAACTAATTCATAGATATTTTGGTTTTGTTTGTCGAGGAATAGAGACTCTACAAATAAAAACTAAGGATTGGGACTCTATTGCTGTTATTTCATATATATATATATATATGGTTACAATTATTTACGCTCCCAATGTGCCTATGATGTAGCAGCTGGCGGATTTTTAGCTAGTGTGTATCATCTTATGAAAATATGGTATGGTAAAGATAAGCCGAAAGAGGTATGCATAAAAGTGCTCAAAGAAGTAATCCTAGAATCTCGTCTATTTTCTGGATTTGGAGAAGTGTCGATTTTCAAGAATGGGAATCTTATGATATGTTGGGAATCTCTTATGGTAATCATCCATGTCTTAAACGTACCTTGATGCCTGAAAGTTGGATAGGCTGGCCCTTAAGTAAGGACTATTTTACCCCTAATTTTTATGATATACAAGATACTCATTGACTTATAAGAAATGAATGTTCACTTATATGACAGGAATCCATATTTTTTTTATTTAATTCAAGGAATATTTTTCATTTTGTTCTAGATGAAAGAGAATAACAAGATTCTAATTCGTTTTAAGACTAAGCTAAAAAAGACTTCATTAGTATTTCTCAATTTTGAAGATATTATGAATTTCATTTGAGCAGAAACAATATAATAGGTAAATCAAAAAAGTTCTACGTTATGTACTTTGTATTGCACATGTCACTTAGATGAACCATTGAAAGTAGCATAAACAAGAATGAAGAAATAGAATAAATAGGAAAGAAAATACGAAATGAAAAAAGAACAGATTTATTTACTGTATATAAAATATATCCTTACTTTTTCTATCCTTCAACTCTCAAAATAAACTTGGAAGTTTTTTAGACAACTTATTTTTTTATTACCATCTCCAAACATTGATAGATCCATACATCTATATAAAAAATATGTATTGCGCTCTAGATTATTAATATGTATTGTATGTTGACCCACTTCAATTAATTTGAAGAGGTATAAATATTTTTTCAATTGATTAGTTATGTGTCAGGAACCGATTTAAACTGGTGAGACGAGGATTTTCAGTCCTCTGCTCTACCAACTGAGCTATCCCAACAATTCAGGAGCCAAATTTGAACCGGTGACACAAGGATGTTCAAGCCTCTGCTCTACACAACTGAGTTATTCCCTAATTTTTTCGATTTTCAAAAGAAGACTTTCTTTGTGAATGTAAGGAAAAGGAGATGGGCTGTGAATAATTCACTTTAGGCCTATTTGTGAAAGAGTAAAATGAATAAGAAAGATATTGATTTTTCTTTGTTTTCTTTAAACCACTTATAAAAAAAGAGAAATATAGTAAAGAAGTAAAATGGGCTTTTTACTGGGGAAAGAGGGACTTGAACCCTCACGATTTCTAAAGTCGATGGATTTTCCTCTTACTATAAATTTCATTCTTGTCGCTATTGACATGTAGAAAGGGACTCTCTCTTTATTCTCGTCTGATTAAACTTTTTTGTTATAGAAGAATTTGAGTTACCAACGCAACGTAGTCAACTTCATTCGTTAGAATAACTTCCATTGAGTCTCTGCACCTATCCTTTTTTTTCTCTTTTTTAAACCCTTGTTTTTCAAAAAATAAAGATTTGGCTCAAGATTGCCCATTTTTAGTTCCAAGGTTTCTCTGAATTTGGAAGTTTTCACATAGCAGGTTTCCATACTAAGGCTCAATCTAATCAAGTCCGTAGCGTCTACCAATTTCGCCATATCCCCCTTTTAGACTTTTAGACAAGGATCCATGTGTAAGTTTACCTAACTTTTTCATTTATCTTAGAACCATTGAGTTCATTATTTAATGATTCCTATATTAAAAAATTGTGTATGCCTATTTTATTTTTTTTGGCTATCCTCTCTCGTTCCACCTCTATTGTATGAATCATCTTTGTTTCAATCAGAAATGATTCTATCATTGATGTATCCACAATTCAATATCAAGAGGTATACACCACATATATATACGTCCCTTTCCCCTTTTATTTTTAGAATGTGCTTTGGAATATTGGAAGGGTCGATATTCTTCCTTATTGTTTTTTTGTCCTATCTTCATCCTTTTTCGGATGAAATCAGAGGAATGTCTGGTTATAATTTTCTTGTTGTATCTTTATCCTTCTTTTATACTTTTCTTAGGTCTGATCCTCTATAATATGAATATAATTAACCTTATTTGGTATAGCTATTCTCAAATCTAAAAAAGGAATTCTAATTTTTTTCGTATTTTCAATATCATATTATTATAAATTACTATAAAAAATTCTTTTTTAATATTTTGAATTTATTATAGTTTATTATATAATGGAACGTAAAAAAATATATTAAATATATACCTAATTAAGATAAATAATGTAAATTTGAAATATAAAAAATATAAACATAACAGCAATGTAAATGTATATCATCAATAATTATTATGTATAATAATAAAATTGAAATTAGTCAGATATTTTATTTTCGTTACATTATTAGATCTGTTACATTGTTAGAATAAAATTCTATTTAGTCATATTATTCTATTGATTTATTAAATATATTATTAATATTAATTTGCATATTAATTTTATATTTTTTATTAGTTACATTATGTTATGGATAGAATTATGAACCATAATATATAATATATAGTTTATATTAAATAGTTTATAATAAATATATATATGTATATAGTTAATATGAACTTTACAGCTAATATCGAGGGTCTGGTAGTCTCTTGAATTCCTATGCATTATTTTTGTTATGTGAGCCCGCTTAGCTCAAAGGTTAAAGCATTGCATTTGTAATGCGATGGTCAGCGGTTCGGGTCCGATAGCCGGCTTTTTTCTCTATTGATTTTTCCATAATTGAGAATCTCTCCTCTTCATTTCTACAAACGTTGAGTCACTAATCTATTATGTCATGGTAATTCTAAAAAAAGTTGATTAGATCCAATTAGATTTATATTTTACATATATAATAAATCATAAAATAGAGCCTAAATCTTCTTTCTACATATACACACACACACATACAAACACAATAGAAAATCTAGATATTAACACAATACATTTCATTTTATATAGATTTCGCTTTGCTTTGTTTACTCTTTAGTTCAGTCTTAATTTTGATTTCTTCTATAAAATGAATGAAATTTCAATAAAATGAAAAGGAATCTTTACTTTATGTTTCGATACCAATGAAATTTCAAAAAAATACGCTGACTAGGGGCATTACCGGGATTCATTAGTAAAAGACCTAGATCCGGAAGTGATCTTAAAAACCCATTCTAAGGGATGGAATTCAACCACCTATTCCAACCATGGAGAACAGACCATTCTACAGGGTGATTCTGAAATTGCGGAGGCGTGGTTCGATCAAGCCGCTGAGTATTTGAAATAAGCTATAGCACTTACTTTAGGTAAATATATTGAAGCACATAATTGGTTAAAAATCACGAGATGTTTCGAATAAAATCATTCGTTAATTCAGTAGAATTTATTATTGGATCCATCAATCAAATATAATAGATCATTACCATGACATGATAAGATCCAATTTAGAAATTCATTATATTCCTTCCTTGTAAAATCATTCTATTTTGTATGGTATCTCATAGGTACAAATGACATGGATACCGTACAGAATAAGAGTAGAAGTAAAACTAAGAAAAGATACCTTCGATGTATCTTATTAATTTTAATGAACGAGATCTTGTAATTTGTAATAAAGTACTAAAAAAGTAAGTAATTGGGTATTACGCTCTATGAAATTCAATTTATTGTAGGATCAATTTCACCCAAAAGGGGGGTGAATAGGGTGATACTATCAATTATAAAAATTATTGTGGAAGTTTATTTAAAATAATTTCAGCACAGATCACAGCAGAATAATAGCAGCAAAAATAATAGCAGAATAAAAACAGAAAATAGAACACACAGATTTACCCAGCTTCGGCAAAAACCTGCCTACATGCTGCCCCCAAGGTTTCTACTAGAAATTAGATAGTCAGACGCTTACACACGTAAACTCGTGACACCCGCTATCGACTAATCCTAACTCTACGCTCAAAACCCTGCCACAACTCAGCCACTGAGTTGCAAATTCTCAAACTACGCCACGTAGTTTGTCCCTTAGTCACACGACTAGAAATTACAGATGTTTAAAGAAGAAAATACAAATTCAAAGCAATTAATAAAATGAAACCCTAATGTTAAATAGCCTAATAAAATTTTAATCCGGCCCAAATTAAAAGAACATCCCTTTTTCAAAGTAATTATCACTTCGGCCCGTTCCTTTGTGTTCTTCGATGGCTGCTCGTTCGTTTCCTCTTTAACAAAAATTAGGGCTTCCTTTATCGAAGCTGCTGACTTATGTTGATCGATTGAATAGGTGATGTCGCTCCTTGCTCTGTCGATCGACTGTCTCCTTGTAGCTTGCTTCGGCTGCTTCGATGATCGAGTTCAATTCGTAAAATCTGGTATGTAATTTATGCTTTTCTGCTTTTACTCGTTAGCTAGCTTGAACTCGATCTTGATTCGAGTTGAATGATTATTCCTTTTTGCTTGGACTCGAATGATTTCTCTGTCGATGATGTTAGATGTTTATATAGGATTCGAATTCCTATATTTCCGTTCGTATAAATTCATTGACTTCGTCTGATAATTTTCTTCGGCCACTTGATTATGTTTGAATGGTGATGATTTTCTCTGACTTGTTCAATTCGTATAATTTGTTTACTTGATTTCCACGGCATTGATTTCTGACTTGGTTATCACGGTATTGATTTCAAACTTGATTTTGGTTCCATGAATTTCTCTTTGTGCTTGTTGACAGTGATAATCTTTGACTTCGGCACTGACTTGTTCATTCACGGTTTCGACTTGATTTTGTTATAACTATTAAAGGCTTTTTAGTATTTTCTGGTTTGAACCATGACTTGATTACTGCAACTAGTCATATAAGTATACCTGCACATGTGTGTGTGTGTGTATATGTTCACGTATGTGTATAATCAGTTATATGTTGCTTGGAGTCACTTGTGCAGTTTCAAACTGCTGTGTTGATGTTCATATTTGTTATCGGCTTTGTTCGAACTTGCCACCTTGGTTCTGATTTGATGCTGTAAATAAACTTTGGCTTCTCTGTCTTTGGTTGTGAATTGAGTTGATGTTTAATTGGTTTTGACTCAACTTGATATTGTCACATGTATTTGTCGTAGTGTTGCAGTCTTTAACTTGTACCACTTGGTGCTGCTTTGCACATCCTTTGTTCCTCATGTGTGGTTCGACCTGCACTTTTATTCAGTTTTGTAGTATCCATTCTTCACTTTGATATTGCAGTCTGGTTACATATGTATATTACTTGTTTGCATTGTCCATAGTTTTATATGTGTACATCAATGTCATCTCTATCGTCTTGTCTGGTCTAGTTGTTGTTTTCTATGGTATACAAGTTTGGTCTTCGCCGTTTCTGTTGCATTGCTTCGAGTCTGATTCCATTGAAACTTGACTGTCTTTGTATGTACCTTATATACTTGTTTCACTGACCAATCTGGGTTTGTTCATATATGCACTTCCTGTGTATGTCTGCTATGTTCACTAGGTTGAACATGTGCACTTAGTTGGTTCATTGGTGTTTGATCATTCATGTTGTTCATGTTGTCTGGAGTAAATGTAGTTCTAGCCACTGTGCACTGCATGCATACATGTTGTACCTGTTACTGCTTTGAGGCAGATCATATTTTCAAGTTGACTGGTCATGGTCTCTTGATGCATTCTGGTGAGTTGTTGTTTCATTTGTAGCTGATATTTCCAGTCAAATAGTATGTGTGCACTTGCTTGCACTTTGTATCATTTCATTGAGTCCCGTCTGGTGCTGTTTTGGTCGAGAATGTGTTCTTGTTTGTTGAGTCACTTGTACTTGACAGTTTTGTATTGCACCTGAGTTGAATCCAGCTTGCAGCACGGGTTTGATCTTGTGCTCGTGTCGTGACATTATTTTTATTGCACTTGAGTTGAACCGGGCTTTTCATTTGGGTTTGACCTATGCTCACTTGTCCCTATAATTTTATCAAGTGTATATTGGTGTGCACGGCCTTGTGGCATGTACAGTGATACAATGTGTATGTCACAAGCTGTTCGTGTATGATGCATTCAAAATTAAATGTTGACGAACAACCCAAATAACTGAGGCAAATAATATTTTCAAAATCACTTTTTATTTTACACTGCAAAAATATTTCTTTTTCAATTTTACTGCGTCAGTGTGTATTTTTGCAAATTACTCATATGCTGGATTCAATCTGGAATAGAGTTGAAGATAAATACGAGTGTGAGTGAAATGTAATGAGGTGCATTTGTAGATGAGAATTGTGATGTAGTCAAAATTGTATTATAATTGAAATTGTATATATATAGTGAGAGCGTGAATTTGTACTATTCAAAATTGTAATAAATATTTGTTTGAATAAAATATCCGTTTGAATTTAAATTCAGTGTTATTTATTTTATTCAGCAAATATTTATTAACTATGTGAAAAATAAAATAGTACATTAACAAATACATTTAAATGAATATATATATATATATATATATATATATATTATCATCAAACAAAAATCATATAGTCACATATTCAACAATCTCCCCCTTTTGATGATAACAAACATATATTTAAGATTTTGAATTTATTAAATGTATTTGATCATTCAATTTGCTCCCCCTATTTGAATGCTCCCTCTCTACACAAGCTCCCCCTTTATATATGCTTGTAAAAAATATGCAAATGAGCCTAGATGCAAATAGAAAATATTTGACCTTTATTTGCCAAAATATTAACTTTTCTCTCCCCCTTTTGTTATCAGCAAAAGAGTAATAGTGTTAGAAAAATAGAGATAAAGTGATAGACATTAATACAACATTAATACTCAATTGAGTATAAATATTAAATTTCAATAAAAAATCAAACAAAAATCATAAATACTCTTTGTTTGACGCATATTCCACTTTAGAATGATATGGATAATGTCATCATATAAAACCATATAGTTGTGTCTATTTGTGGTATATTTATATCAGGAATTTGAATATCTACTAACCATGCATAACCGTTAGGACTTTTAAATGAGATTAGTAGTATTCCAAATTTAAAAAAAAATGAATTCAAGTATCTTCTAACCACGCATAACCGTGAGGACTTTTAAATGGGATTAGAATCAACTTGTCTATTTAATTAATCAATTTCGATATGCGTTCCATACATGCATAACCGTGAGGACTTTTAAATGAGCATGGAAGCACATAATCAAAAATTCCAAGTAATTCACCCATGCATAACCTTGAGGACTTTTAAATGAGAGTGAATACTTTGGATGTTTTTATTTGCTAAAAATATGAAAAAAAAATGATTCCCGTTTAAAATACCACATATTGACATACTATATTGGATTTTGATGAGTGATGGTCGATAGAAATATGATAGAAATAGAAATGGTCATGGAATTTTTGCCAACAAATTTTTTTATAACTCTTGTTTAAATTTCTAAAGAAATTTACTAATTATACTGTCTCGAGTTATAATATATGATTAATATCAACACTCATTACTTTTTCAATCACTATTTATCTCTTTGATAATTAGTAGGGGGTCAGATTAGTTAATGTAATCATTTAAAATCAAATCCAAAAATAATTTTAAAATCAAATTTTCCAAAAATAAATATTCTGAAACAAGGTCAACAAAATTTATTTTCTCGAAGGGGTTTTATAAGAAAATTGTCTGCTATTTGAAAAATATTTGAAATGAAAAATATGCAGAAATTTTCTTTGAAATTCAATGCAGCTACTGAATGTCTCAACATAAATCACGTTCCACTAGTAATTTTTCTATCAACTAGATTTCCAATGTAATCTGCATCTGAATTTTCTTTCACTCAAGATTATCATTAGTTATAAACCAAATCATGAAGTTGCAACAAATTCCTTAAAATCCTTTTTACAACTTTTAAATGAAATTCTTTTGGATTTTAAATTGAAGCCGTGCCAATAAACAAAAAAACGTGAAAATAGAGTCAGCCAAATGTATCATCAACCAATAGAACACCATCATTAATCTATATGAAATAGTTCAAAAACTCAAGAGATTTTTAAAGTGTTCTTGACATAGGAATATAATTGGCCAACAATTTTGAAAAAGTCAGAATCATTATCAACATTCATTTCATTATCACATTACTGGCTGATTTAATTCAGATTATGGTGCAGATTATCACATTTAATATAACTGTTTAAAATAAATATATCATTACCTGTTTTACCTTTACGATAATTTTCCGTTGTTGCCTATTGTGATTCTGTCACCTTTATACTAGGCTAAGGAACTTTGATTTGTCTCCCGTTGTGTTTCTGGAACAGCCAGAATCCAGATAACACTGATGTTGTTCCTTAGCCTGCCACCACTCCTACATGTAAAAGATTTTTGTGACCTATTTGTTTTTATAGGTCCATGGTTGTTAGTGGCAAAATATCTTGAAAAATAATTTTGTGGAGTCCCAAAACTATTTATATATGTTCCTTTTGGCAACCAGATTTGTTTAACTTTAAGGGATTTTATATTTTTGCCTTTTGGAACCCAAATTGGTATAGTTTTCACGTGTTTGGGTCTATACCAAAAATTATTTTGATTGTGTCCAAATTTTCTACAAATTGTGCATTTTGAATTGACTTGATTAATTTCGTTTCTAACATATTCAGAGTGAGTATACCCAAGTCCTTGTCTATCCATACTAACAGTTTGTTTTCCTAATAGCATATTTAATGATCTTTTGCTTTTGGAAAATTTTCCCAAAGTTGTAGACAATTGTTGGACTTGTGATTTTAGTGATTCATTTTTGTTCAACAATTGAGTGCACTTTTTAAAAGAATTCTCTCTCCTAGTATTTTCACTCTCTTTCAAAATCAGAATTTCATTTTCAAGCGATTTAATTTTAATTTCTGATTTTTTAATTTCTTCTTCGAATAATGGACACTTATCACATTTAGGGCTCCTACGTTGATAGTTTTTAACTAATTGATCAAGTTGTTTATTTAAATCTATCAAAGTATCTCTTTGTGATTCAATTTTAGCGTATCTTTCCCTAAGTCATTCAAAACAGCCATTTACTTTATGGAAATATATAAGTAATTCAGAGTGAGTGAGTTTTGATACCTCGCTTGGCTCATCATCATCATCGCTATCAATTATATCACCTCGAAGGCACAGATTTGCTTTCTCACTCTCACTGCTAGTGCTTTTATAATCATCATCACTTTTATTCCATGTGGCTGTAAAATTTCTTCTTTTCGATTTCTTTCCTTGGCCGTGTTGATTTCTGGGACAATTGGGCTTGATATGACCGGGTTTGTTGCACTTGTGACAGATGATCTCCCACTCTTCTGGGTTGTCTAGTGCTTTGACTATTCTGCTTTTCAATTTTTGATTTAGAGCTGGATTTCTATATTTGTGGTTCCACTTTTTGAATCTCTTCATTAGTAACGCCAGCTCAGCCGCTCCATCATCATCATCCTCATCACAACTGCCTTTTACCAATCCTGTTAAGCACATTTCTTTAACTGAGTCGGTTGTGGAGGATTTCTCATTGCTGTTGACTTTTGTTGCATCAAAAGTATTCCAGTTTTCTTGTGCATTTTCACAATGAGAGATAGAGTTAAAATTATCTTGATTAATATGAGAATATATTATATGCATAGCAAGAGCATTAATCGAGATAATTTTCTCGTCTGTTATATCACACCCATTTTCAATAATATCCTAACATTTAACATTAACAGATTTTAAATAAAATTCCATTTTCAATTTCCAATTCAAAAAATCTGTTCCATCAAAAATATGAGGGATAATACTGGACCGACCCATAGTAAAAACATTATTAACAGAAACCATTTTAAAAATTCAAATTTGTAAGAAAAATTGGTCTTTGAAAAATCAAATTTTTAAATCAGAAATGGCTTTTGTTCCTAGCTCCGATACCACTTGTAGAATCAATTTCACCCTAGAGGGGAGGGTGAATAGGGTGATACTATCAATTATAAAAATTATTGCGGAAGTTTATTTAAAATAATTTCAGCACAGATCACGGTAGAATAATAACAGCACAAATAATAGCAGAATAAAAACAGAAAATAGAACACACAGATTTACCCAGCTTCGGCAAAACCCTGCCTACGTGCTGCCCCCAAGATTTCTACTAGAAATTAGATATTCAGACGCTTACACACGTAAACTCTCGACACCCTCTATCGACTAATCCTAACTCTACGCTCAAAACCCTGCCACAACTCAGCAACTGAGTTGCGAATTCTCAAACTACGCCATGTAGTTTGTCCCCTAGTCACACGACTAGAAATTACAGATGTTTAAAGAAGAAAATACAAATTCAAAGCAATTAATAAAATGAAACCCTAATTTTAAATAGCCTAATAAAATTTTAATCCGGCCCAAATTAAAAGAACATCCCTTTTTCAAAGTAATTTTCACTTCGGCCCGTTCCTTTGTGTTCTTCGAATGCTGCTCGTTCGTTTCCTCTTTAACAAAAATTAGGGCTTCCTTTATCGAAGCTGCCGACTTATGTTGATCTATTGAATAGGTGATGTCGCTCCTTGCTCTGTCGATCGACTGTCTCCTTGTAGCTTGCTTCGGCTGCTTCGATGATCGAGTTCAATTCGTAAAATCTGGTATGTAATTTATGCTTTTCTGCTTTTACTCGTTTGCTAGCTTGAACTCGATCTTGATTCGAGTTGAATGATTATTCCTTTTTGCTTGGACTCGAATGATTTCTCTGCCGATGATGTTAGATGTTTATATAGGATTCAAATTCCTATATTTCCGTTCGTATAAATTCATTGACTTCGTCTGATAATTTTCTTCGGCCACTTGATTATGTTTGAATGGTGATGATTTGCTCTGACTTGTTCAATTTGTATAATTTGTTTACTTGATTTCCACGGCATTGATTTCTGACTTGGTTATCCCGGTATTGATTTCGAACTTGATTTTGGTTCCGTGAATTTCTCTTTTTGCTTGTTGACAGTGATAATCTTTGACTTTGGCACTGACTTGTTCATTCACGGCTTCGACTTGATTTTGTTATAACTATTAAAGGCTTTGTAGTATTTTCTGGTTTGAACCATGACTTGATTACTGCAACTAGTCATATAAGTATACCTGCACATGTGTGTGTGTGTGTGTATATATGTTCACGTATGTGTATAATCAGTTATATGTTGCTTGGAGTCACTTGTCCAGTTTCAAACTGCTGTGTTGATGTTCATATTTGTTATCGGCTTTGTTCGAACTTGCCACCATAGTTCTGATTTGATGTTGTAAATAAACTTTGGCTTCTCTATCTTTGGTTGTGAATTGAGTTGATGTTTTGGTTTTGACTCGACTTGATATTATCACCTGTAGTTGCCGTAGTGTTGCAGTCTTTAACTTGTACCACTTATTGCTGCTTTGCACATCCTTTGTTCCTCATGTGTGGTTCGACCTGCACTTTTATTCAGTTTTGTAGTATCCATTCTTCACTTTGATATTGCAGTCTGGTTGCATATGTATATTACTTGTTTGCATTGTCCACAGTTTTATATATGTACATCAATGTCATCTCTATCGTCTTGTCTGGTCTAGTTGTTGTTTTCTGTGGTATACAAGTCTGGTCTTCGCCATTTCTGTTGCATTGCTTCGAGTCAGATTCCATTGAAACTTGACTGTCTTTGTATGTACCGGATATACTTGTTTCTATGACCAATCTGGGTTTGTTCATATATGCACTGCCTGTGTATGTCTGGTATGTTCACTAGGTTGAACATGTGCACTTAGTTGGTTCATTGGTGTTTGATCATTCATGTTGTTCATGTTGTCTGGAGTAATGTAGTTCTGGCCACTGTGCATTGCATGCATACATGTTGTACCTGTTACTTCTTTGAGGCAGATCATATTTTCAAGTTGACTGGTCTTGGTCTCTTGATGCATTCTGGTGAGTTGCTGTTTCATTTGCAGCTGATATTTCCAATCAAATAGTATGTGTGCACTTGCTTGCACTTTGTATCATTTCATTGAGTCCCGTCTGGTGCTATTTTGGTCGAGACTGTGTTCTTGTTTGTCGAGTCACTTGTACTTGACAGTTTTGTATTGCAACTGAGTTGAATCCAGCTTGTAGCTTGGGTTTGACCTTGTGCTCGTGTCATGACATTATTTTTATTGCACTTGAGTTGAACCCGGCTTTTCATTTGGGTTTGACCTATGCTCACCTGTCCCTGTAATTTTATCAAGTTTATATTGGTGTGCACGGCCTTGTGGCATGTACAGTGATACACTGTGCATGTCATAAGCTGTTCGTGTATGATGCATTCAAAATTAAATGTTAACGAACAACCCAAATAACTGAGGTAAGTAATATTTTCAAAATCACTTTTTATTTTACACTGCAAAAATATTTCTTTTTCAATTTTACTGCGTCAGTGTGTATTTTGCAGATTACTCAGATGCTGGATTCAATCTGGAATAGAGTTGAAGATAAATACGAGTGTGAGTGAAATGTAGTGAGGTGCATTTGTAGATGAGAATTGTGATGTTGTCAAAGTTGTATTGTAATTGAAATTGTATATATATAGTGAGAGCTTGAATTTGTACTATTCAAAATTGTAATAAATATTTGTCTGAATAAAATATCCGTTTGAATTTAAATTCAGTGTTATTTATTTTATTTAGCAAATACTTATTAATTATGTGAAAAATAAAATAGTACATTAACAAATACATTTAAATGAATATATATATATATATGTTTATTATCATCAAACAAAAGTCATATAGTCGCATATTCAACATTTATATGGGCACTTCTATATTTAGATAGAAATAAATTAGACTAAGTTGTAAAAAATTAGTTTTTTCATTACGGCGTGAGAAGATTTTCCGCCAAAAGAGTCCGGTAGGCACCTAATCATTATGTCATAATAGATCGACCTTAATATCATAATTGCTCTACTGAATAACTAAAATAAATAGCTTAATGGGAGATAGGGAAAGAAGAAAAGTAATTATTACTATAAAAAAATATTTATCTTTCATCTATATTTTATAGGTTCACTAAAAACTTAATTATTGGCAGGTCTTTTTGTATGTGTTTTCCGGAAAGAGGAGGACTTAATGATTATTCATTCACCGGAACCCGAAGTGAAAATTGTTGTAGATAGGGATCCTGTAAAAATGTCTTTCAAGGATTGGGCGAGACATGGTCATTTCTCAAGAACAATAGCTAAAGGCCCCAATACTACCACTTGGATCTGGAACCTACATGCTGATGCTCCTGATTTCGATAGTCATACCAGCGATTTGGAGGAGATCTCTCAAAAGTATTTAGTGCTCATTTTGGTCAACTCTCCATTATCTTTCTTTGGCTGAGTTGTATGTATTTCCATGGCGCCCGTTTTTCCAATTATGAAGCATGATCCTACTCACATTAGTCCCAGTGCTTAAGTAGTTTGGCCAATAGTGGGTCAAGCAATATTAAATATTGATGTGGGCAGTGCTTTCCGAGGAATACAAATAACCTTCGGGTTTTTTTCAAATTTGGCGAGCATTTGGAATAACTAGTGAATTTCAACTCTATTGTACTGCAATTGGTCCATTAGTCTTTGCATTGTTAGTACTTTTTGCTGGTTGGTTCCATTATCACAAAGTCACCCCAAAATTAGCTTGGTTTCAAGATGTATATTCGATGTTGAATCACCGCTTAGCAGGGTTACTAGGACTTGGGTCTCTTTCTTGGGCGGGACAGCAAATCCACATATCTTTTACCAATTAACCAATTTCTCGATGCTGGAGTTGATCCTAAAGAGATCCCACTTCCTCATGAATTTATCTTGAATTGGGATCTTTTGTCTCACTTTTTCCCAGTTTTATCAAGGGAGTAACCCCCTTTTTCACCTTGAATTGGTCAAAATACGTGGATTTTTTGAGTTTTCCTTGAGGATTAGATCAAATAACAGGAGGTTTATGGTTGAGCGATATTTCTCATCATCATTTAGCTATTGCAATTCTTTTATTGATCGTGGGGCATATGTTGAGGCTAAATGATCATTTAGCTATCATCATTTTAAAGACATGGCATATGATCGCGGGACATTTTAGAGGGACATTTTAAATAATGATTGCATATGATCGTGGGACATTTTAGCTATTGCATATCATCATTTACATGTCCATTTACAGGACAGGGCCATAAATAGTGACCATAGATAACAGGAGGTCCAATATCGAAATCCTAAATGAAAAGATCCATAAATAGTGGATTTGGTCCTGGCCTGTAAGTGGCCCTATTTTACAGGATAGGGCCATAAATAGTGACCATAGATAATGGACCTTTATGAGCCTGTAAACATAACAGGAGGTCTATGGTTGAGCGATATTGCTCATCATCATCATTTAGCGATCATATTGCATATCATCATTTAGCTATTACATATGCAATCATCATTTCATCATTTAGCTATCATCATCATTTAAAGACATTTTAGAGGCTCATAAAGGTCCATTTACAGGCCAGGGCCATAAAGGCCTCTATGAAATCCTAACAATGTCATGGCATGCTCAATTATCTCTCAATCTATCTATGTTAGGCTCTTTAACTATTGTTGTAGCTCACCATATGTATTCCATGCCCCCTATCCATATATAGCTACTGACTATGGTACACAACTTTCATTGTTTACACATCACATGTTGATTGGTGGTTTTCTTATAGTTGGTGCTACTGCACATGCAGCCATTTTTATGGTAAGAGATTACGATCCAACTACTCGATACAATGATCTATTAGATCGTGTCCTTAGGCACCGTGATGCAATAACATCACACCTAAAAATGGCATGTATATTTCTAGGTTTTCACAGTTTTGGTTTGTATATTCATAATGATACCATGCATGCTTTAGGACGTCCCCAAGATATGTTTTCAGATAACGCTATAGCCTATCTTTTCTCAATGGATACAAACACCCATGCTTTAGCACCTGGCGTAACAGCTCCCAGTACAACAACAAGTACCGGCTTAACTTAGCGGAGTGATGAGCTAATGGCAGTAGGTGGCAAAGTAGCCTTTTTACCTATTTCGTTAGGAATAGCAAATTTTTTAGTCCATCACATGCATGCATTTACGATTCATGTAACTGTATTGATACTATTGAAAGCTGTTCTATTGGCTCATAGTTCCTGTTTAATACCCGATAAAGCAAAACTCGGTTTTCATTTCCCTTGTGATGGGCCTAGAAGAGGGGGACATGTCAAGTATCCGCCTGGGATCATGTCTTTTTAGGTTTATTCTGGATGTACAATACAATTTCAGTAGTTATTTTCCATTTTTATTGGAAAATGCAGTCGAATGTTTGGGTTACTATAAGTGATCGGGGGTGGTAACTCATACACTAGGAGGAAACTTTGCACAGAGTTCCATTACTGTTAATGGTTAGCTTCGGGATTTTTTATGGGCATAGGCATCTCGGGTAATTTAGTCTTATGGTTCTTCATTATTTTCATATGGCCTTTTTTTCTTAGGTTCTCATTTTCTTTGGGCTTTTAGTTTGATGTTTCTATTCAACGGTCGCGGTTATTGGCAAGAACTCATTGAATCCATTGTTTGGGCTCATAATAAATTAAAAGTTGCTCCTGCTACTCAGCCTAGAGCCTTGAGCATTGTACAAGGACGTGTTGTAGGAGTAATGCATTACCTTCTGGGTGAAATTGCGAAAAATGGGCATTCTTCTTAGCAAGAATTATTGCAGTAGGATAATGGCCAGGAGAATTTGAAAGGCATCATGGCATTAAGATTTCCAAGGTTTAGCCAAGGCTTAGCTTAGGATCCCACTACTCGTCATATTTGGTTTGGTATTACCACCGCACATGACTATGAGATTCATGATGATATTACTGACGAGCGTCTTTATTAGAATATTTTTGCTTCTCACTTTGTACAATTAGCAATAATTTTTCAATGGATGTCCAAAAATCTGTTTCATGTAGCTTGGCAAGAAATTTTGAGTCATGGATACAGGACCCATTACATGTGAGACCTATTGCTCATGCAATTTAGGATCCTCATTTTTGTCAACCGGCCGTAGAAGCCTTTACTCGAGGAGGTGTCGTCGGCCTAGTAAATATCGCTTATTCCGGTGTTTATCAGTGGTGTTATACAATCGGATTATGCACTAACAAAGATCTTTATACCAGAGCTTTTTTTTTATTATTTCTTTCTGCTATATCCTTAATAGCGAGTTGGTTACACCTACAACCTAAATGGAAACCGTGTGTTTCCTGGTTTAAAAATGCCAAATCTCGTCTCAATCATCATTTGTCAGGACTTTTTGGAGAAAGCTCCTTGGCATGCACAGGAAATTTAGTTCATGTCGCTATTACTAGATCTGCGAGAGAGTACGTAAGATGGAATAATTTCTTGGACGTATTACCCTATCCCCAAAAGTTGGAATCACTTCTTACGGCTCAGTGGAATCTTTATGCCCAAAACCCTGATTCCAATAGTCATTTAATTGGTACCTCCCAAGGAGTAGGAACTGCCATTCTAACCCTTCTTGGGGTATTCCATCTACAAATGCAAAGTTTATGGTCGATCGATATGGCTCATTACTATTTAGCTATTACATTTTTTTTGCTGGTCACATGTATAGAACAAACTTTGTAATTGGACATAGTATCAAAGATATTTTAGAAGCTCATACTCCTCGGGGGATGGACGTGGACATAAGGGTCTTTATGATGCAATCAACAATTCAATTCACTTTCAATTAGGCCTTGCTCTAGCCTCTTTAGGGGTTACTACTTCTTTAGTAGCTCAACACATGTACTCTTTACCTACTTATGCATTCATAGCACAAGACTTTACTACCCAAGCTGCATTATATGCTCATCACCAATACATTGCAGGGTTCATAATGACCAGAAGCTTTGCTTATGGAGCTATATTCTTCATTAGAGATTATAATCCGGAGCAAAAGTAGGATAATGTATTAGCAAGAATGTTAGACCATATGGAAGCTATCATATCTCATTTAAGTTAGGCCAATCTCTTTCTAGGGTTCCATACCTTAGGTCTTTATGTTCATAATGACGTCATTCTCGCTTTTGGTACTCCAGAAAAACAAATCTTAATCGAACCTATATTTTCCTAATAGATACAATCTGCTCATGGTAAGACTTCCTATGGGTTTGATGTACTCTTATCTTCAACAACTAGAACATCGTTCAATGCAAGTCAAAGCATATGGTTACTTGGTTGGTTAAATGCTATTAATGAAAATAATAATTCATTCTTCTTAATAATAGGTCCAGGAGATTCTTGGTTCATTATGCAATTCTCTAGGTTTGCATACAACTAGATTGATTTTAGTAAAAGGTGCTTTAGATGCACGTGGTTCTAAATTAATTCCAGATAAAAAGTATTATGGTTATAGTTTTCCTTGCGACGGCCTAGGACGTGGAGGTACTTGTGATATTTCTACTTGGGACGCATTTTATTTGGCAGTTTTCTAGATGTTAAATATTACTGGGTGGGTCACTTTTTGTTAGCACCAAAATTGGTCACTAACCTCGTTGAAAAAGATTGTGTAGAGATGTAAGTGATGAAGTTGAATTAAACAAGGAAGAATATGCTAATTTAAATGCAGAAAGTAAGAACACCGGATTTATAGTGGTTCAGCGTAACTGCCTACATCCACTTTGAGTTTTGATCTTTATTTCTTTCATAAGTAGTTGAATACAGATACAATCCATATATTAATGACTTGAATACAAGTTTGAGTTAAAAAGAGGAGAGTATAAAAAATGGCAGAGTCTCCCCATTGTTCTCCCGAAAAAGCTCTCTTTTCACTGTGACCCTGCCCCTCTATTTATAGACAAATATGGGCTGGACTTCCCAGGTGGGCTTGGTGGCCGAACACTCTAGCCCAAGTGTAGTGGTCGTTGTATGCCGAACCAAGTAGACCGAACACGTTGACGCCGAACCACCTTCTCAATGCCGAACGGTATGGTTGGTGTGAGGGAAGTGCAGAATGGTTGTCAGTCGAGGCCGAACGTGCCTCTGGATGCCGAGTACTACTATCGCCGAGTTCTACTTGATGTCGAGCACTACGCCGAGTACTCCTGTCGCCGAGTTCTACTAGATGTCGAGTACTACGCCGAGTACTCCTGTCGCCGAGTTCTACTGGATGTCGAGTACTACACCGAGTACTCCTGTCGCCGAGTTCTACTGGGCGCCGAGTACTACCTAATGCCGAGTGCTACCCGATGCCGAGCACTACCTGATGCCGAGCACTTGTTGATGCCGAGTGCTACCTAATGTCGAGCACTACCTGATGCCGAGCACTAGTTGATGCCGAGTGCTACCTAATGCCGAGCACTACCTGATGACGAGCACTAGTTGCCTGGTCAAATCTCCAGGAAACACTTGCCCCCCAAAGTGTATTACGTGACTGCACGTAATACGCTTTGAACTATGTATCCTCCATGTCTCGTTTCAAATCCTTGAATAAATTCTAATGGAGATGCCTTCTTGAGAATATCAGTGGTCATCCGTGTCTGATTCTGCAGAGCTATTAGGCTTCGGCTATCTGATCTAGTCTTCTCTTAATAACCCTTAGTGAGAATTCAATTTCTGTTGATTTCAAGAAGTCGAACTTTTTCGGACGTACACATGCACGTTCGGGTACATGTTCTTGCCATTGGCTCTCGGATGCGTTTTATATGCTCATAAGTCATCGCCAACTCCATCTAGTTTAATTGCAATTCAATCGCGATTCCTTGTTTGTATTTTCTGTGAAATAAGGGTTGCAATCAGCCACTTGAGGAGTTTTCCAAACCTCTCTTCAGTACAGACTCTATGATTTTGTTCACAGCTTCAACCTGTCCATTTGCGGTTATAATAGATCATGGAAGGTCATAAGGACAGATGACGTTACGGATAAAGAAGTTGATTATTTTCTTCATCTTGGTCGTGGTTAAGAGTTTTTCATCTGCCCATTTGGTGATGTAATCAACTGCTATGATGGTGTATTTCGCACCACCTTTAGGATCGACAAGAAGATGATTTCAGTGCCCCCAAGTGGCAAATGGTTATGAACTAGCCATTTGAATAATTTCCATTGGTGGGGTTCCCGGATTCTTTGCAAACACCTTGCACTCGTCACATTGTCTAGCATGATCAACCGCATCTGGGTTGATGGTTGGCCAGTAATACCTGTAGCAAAGTATCTTCTTTATCATGGTTTTCCCCCTGATGTTATTACCGCGTTCTTCTTCATAGACTTTGCTCAAGATATCATCATGGGCGATATGCCGAAGCGTGGGGATGGATAAACTCCTTTTGACACACGACTTATTCTTAGATGATTTGGCGTGAAGCTTTGAGGAGGATCTGTCGTTTTCCATTCCTCCGTTCAATAAGAATTCTTTATTGTAGATAGCCTTTGATAGGAGTCAACCATGACACCTTTTCATTTTGTTCACTGAGTTCGTGTGTAATGATGTAATACGTGAAGTCGGTTAGTAGCTCTTGGACTTGGCCGAGATAAGGAGCAAGACAATGCCCCCTAGCAAGATCAACTTCCTTAAATTTGTATACTACCAATCAAGAATCACAAAAGATATGTAAAGTTTTCACTTCAAATCCTCTAGCAAGTTTGAGGCTGACAGTCAAGGCTTCATACTAAGCATCGTTGTTTGTTACAGGTAAATCGAGTTTTAGGACGTAGCAGATTGATCGTTCCTCAGGAGTCATTATCAAGCCATAACACTGATC
This sequence comes from Allium fistulosum, assembly GCA_030737815.1. Lineage (NCBI taxonomy): Eukaryota > Viridiplantae > Streptophyta > Magnoliopsida > Asparagales > Amaryllidaceae > Allium > Allium fistulosum. Next base: position 872,628,555 of record CM060902.1, read on the forward strand.
ATTGGATGCTCCATCCTTGTACATTTTCCATCTTATGGTCGGTTCTCTACTACTCTTCGAATAGTCATCTGAGGTAGTGAATTTGGGTGTGAGGTCTGCTAATTTCCGTCCTTGGATAGCCCTTCGTGGGAAATAAGTGATATTGAATTAGCTTAGTTCGATATTCTATTTAAGCAGTCTTTCAGACGTCTCAGGTCATTGTGTGCCCTGTCGCAACGGCTGGTAGGCGTAGACGTTGATGGGGTGAGCCTAAAAGTAAGAGTGGATCTTTCATGATGAAATCAATAGAGATTGTGCTAGCTTTTGTAGCTTCGGGTTGATATCCAATGCATGGATCGCGATAGTTAATGAAATCACATATGCATGTCAGAATGGGTCCAAGGGAAGATATCATCATTTATTCAGAAAAATTCAACTAATTCTTTTATCATCACTGCACTGAGCTGTGATCCGATATTCAGCGCCCGGAAAGGGTCGCCATGGCTGGTTGTAATGTCGACTGTCAGATTAGCAAGTGCCATCCCAGATTCTTTGAGTAAAGATGTAACTATCATAACATTCAATGTGAAATATGGTTGGGACGGCCAGTGTTGAAGGTTACTCTAGTCGAATCCTAGAGTCTTGTCTTGAGTTATTGAGCCTAATAGCGAAGGGCTCTGAATGCTCTAATAGATTATCAGCAAATGGCCAAAGATCAGGCTTAAAAGCGCGTTGAAGGAAACGTCGAGTAGGGGCCAGCCTCGAGTTGCGTGCAACTGCATAGCTGGATCTTGCCATGAGTTTGAATTTGCCTGTATATTCGAGTAACGCATTTTCTATTCAATGCATTCATGATCCTTCACTCGCCCTTCGGGTTGGAGTGACAGTCAGTTGCCCACAAGCTTTGGCATTGATTTAATGATTCTATCTTTAGGCATCCTTTCGGTCGTTGCCTTGAGTAGCTGTAAGCACTATACACAAGTTTTAATACTGAGCTATCGTAGCCAATTTTTGGATGACCATGCGTCTTCTCCCAGTCTCGGGTTGATAAATGTACTGCATGGACGGTTGAGTCTCGTCCTAGCTATGTATATGTTTTCACCTAAACTCCAAAGACATAGAGGTGATTGGTGAAAAGTCGGTTCACATTCATCTTGCTTCTTGCTCGTGCCCCCAGGTCTGGGGCATATACTGATAAGTAGGAGGGCCAACCATGCTCACTTTAGCTTTACTCTCTTTCCCGTTGAATCGTGGGATCATGTCAGTCGATGGGAGACTAGGTCTCGCCTATCTTGGATTTTATCGTGGTTTTTCATTCCAAGAGGAATACTTTGATGCCACGTAAGTTTCATAGCGTAATTTGGACAGTGGATGGTCATCCACGTCCACTTTGGTTCATGCTCTGTAATCAGATCTCGAGGTAAAGTTGGCTACAAATGCAGTTGAGTTATGCTCATCCAGTTTCATACTCCTCCTGACGAATCGAACGAGGGTGCTGGAGAATTTTTGACCAAGTATTCGTGGTTTACCTTTCTTTCCATACTCTGGGGGTTATAGTTTTTCAACAAACATTTGAGTCACATTCGTATGTGCTTGGTGCGGATCGGCATTGACCCTTGGTCTGAGGTATGATATAGTGGGTTGCTCATAGCTTTGGATGCCGTTTCAATTGGTTCTGTATTGAGGCCTCCCTGCAGTCGCTGCCTCAAGTTATAAAGAACGCCATGCTAGAGCTATAGTAAGCTGTCGTATTCGGCTTTTTAGTGTTTTGTACCCCTGCCCCCATCATTGATTTGGCCAGGTCACTAGTTGGATGGTCGAACTCCATCCTCAGCGTGTTAATAATCCTCCTGTCGATTCCAGGCCAAAGTTTACGGAATAGAAAATGGTCGGAATCCACTCGTCTATTTATCGATGATCATACACCACTCTGCACTCTGGTGACTTAGTGTTATTCTCCCCCCGGTTGACTCGCGCCCAATTTGTGTTCATGCTTCGGTCCACGCTCCGGGGACTTAGAGATTTGTCGAACAGTTTATGCTTTAGTCCACAGTTCGAGACGCAGAGATTTTCGTCAACTCGTTTATACTCTAGTTCGCACTCTGGGAACTTAGAGTAATCTGGTCCGCTTCTGGGATTTAGGGATTTTTCTAAAGTTGTCTATAATCTAGTCCATGCTCTGGGGACTGAGAGTACTGTAGTCCGCACTCTGGGGACGTAGAGGTTTTTGAGTCATTTATACTCTAGTCCGCGCTCAGGGACTTAGAGTACTTTAGTCCGCATTCTGTCTCCCATTCTAAAGGGTGAGACCCCCTGGATGGCTGAGAGTCTGCCTAGACCTGGTAGATAATCCTTCTCTTTAAGATTCTCTTTAAGATTTCGAAAGTCGTTATTCTTTATGTAGGACTATTGCGTTCTAATGCTTGTTTTCCATGATTTTGTGCAGGCCGTTCTGACCCCGAGCCCACTCCGAGGAGCGATGTCGCCAAGGAAGTGGGGGAGAGAACAAGTGAAGCCACTCACGCAGGGGAGGCTCCTGGTCCAGACGCTCAGGTGATCGGAGCGCTTGATGAAGACAAGTCTGAGACCTTCTCTCCTACCGACGGGGGTTATAAAGTAGAAATTACAGGCGCCTCTGGGCACACATCTGAATTGAGCATGGAGGAGCGGCTCGAGATAGAGAAGGGGGAGACGGTCAAGGTCATAGTAGAGCCCCGAGTTGTGGACTTGGACGATCCTTTGAACAAGCCGTTGAAGGTCATCCTTCCTGGCGGATCCAAGCCCATGGGAGGCCCCCGTACTCCTTCAGTTGCTACCCCTCTATCAAAGAAGAGTACCAAGGGTAAATGCTCTGGAGAGGAGCCATCTGGAAAGAAGTTGAAGAAGCACAAGAAGTGATTACTATCCTCGTTCAACGAGAGTTAGTTTAAGTCATGTAATTATTTTCATCTATTTCCTAGTCCTTGTAAATAGAATGTCGACTCCGAACTTTGGAGGGGTTGTAATAGAAACTCATTTTTGAATAAGGTTTAGTTCTTTTTCTGTCTTACAAAAGACTCTTATTGTTCAGTTTTCTTTGTGATTGTGACTTTAATCCAAGCAGTTGTGAGTAACATAGACTTCTCAGTCCATCTTCATATAACTCGGAAACTCTTCGGGAGTCGTTGAACTTCCATTCTGTGCTTCGAGCACTTAGAAAACTTTCTAGCCCGTATGTTAGGGATTTGACAAATTCAAGTCATCTGTGTCATAGTTCATATTCAGGGAACTTGGAGATCCAATTCGCTTATATTCGAGTCCGCACTCTGGGGAGTTAGAGTACTCCAGTCCGCACTCTGGGGACTTAGAGGTTTAAGTCATTTATACTCTAGTCCGCGCTCTGGGGACTTAGAGTACTCCAGTCCGCACTCTGGGGACTTGGAGGTTTAAATCATTTATACTCTAGTCCGCGCTCTGGGGACTTAGAGTACTCCAGTCCGCACTCTGGGGACTTGGAGGTTTAAATCATTTATACTCTAGTCCGCGCTCTGGAGACTTAGAGTACTCCAGTCCGCACTCTGGGGACTTGGAGGTTTAAATCGTTTATACTCTAGTTCGCGCTCTGGGGACTTAGAGTACTCCAGTCCGCACTCTGGGGACTTGGAGGTTTAAATCATTTATACTCTAGTCCGCGCTCTGGAGACTTAGAGTACTCCAGTCCGCACTCTGGGGACTTGGAGGTTTAAATCGTTTATACTCTAGTCCGCGCTCTGGGGACTTAGAGTACTCCAGTCCGCACTCTGGGGACTTGGAGGTTTTAGTCGTTTATACTCTAGTCCGCGCTATGAGGACTTAGAGTACTCCAGTCCGCACTCTGGGGACTTGGAGGTTTTAAATTGTTTATACTCTAGTCCGCGCTCTGGGGACTTAGAGTACTCCAGTCCGCACTCTGGGGACTTGGAGGTTTTAAATTGTTTATACTCTAGTCCGCGCTCTGGGGACTTAGAGTACTCCAGTCCGCACTCTGGGGACTTGGAGGTTTTAAATTGTTTATACTCTAGTCCGTGCTCTGGGGACTTAGAGTACTCCAGTCCGCACTCTGGGGACTTGGAGGTTTAAATCATTTATACTCTAGTCCGCGCTCTGGGGACTTAGAGTACTCCAGTCCACACTCTGGGGACTTGGCGGTTTAAATCATTTATACTCTAGTCCGCGCTCTGGGGACTTAGAGTACTCCAGTCCGCACTCTGGGGACTTGGCGGTTTAAATCGTTTATACTCTAGTCCGCGCTCTGGGGACTTAGAGTACTCCAGTCCGCACTCTGGGGACTTGGAGGTTTTAGTCGTTTATACTCTAGTCCGCGCTCTGGGGACTTAGAGTACTCCAGTCCGCACTTTGGGGACTTGGAGGTTTTAAATTGTTTATACTCTAGTCCGCGCTCTGGGGACTTAGAGTACTCCAGTCCGCACTCTGGGGACTTGGAGGTTTTAAATTGTTTATACTCTAGTCCGCGCTCTGGGGACTTAGAGTACTCCAGTCCGCACTCTGGGGACTTGGAGGTTTGAATCATTTATACTCTAGTCCGCGCTCTGGGGACTTAGAGTACTCCAGTCCGCACTCTGGGGACTTGGAGGTTTTAAATTGTTTATACTCTAGTCCGCGCTCTGGGGACTTAGAGTACTCCAGTCCGCACTCTGGGGACTTGGAGGTTTTAGTTGAGAGCAGTCGTATTTCCATTTTTTAATTTGTATTCATCTACTGTATCGAGGCTAATGTCGTCGAATGAACAATCGAAACACGTTTGCTCACGGAATGGGATTCTGCCCCCTAGGATGAGGGACGAAATTAGAAAAATGGACGATCGATTCTCGTCCGCTTGGTGATTATCGCTCTTCCAATCAAGTCAAGGAAGGAGGTATATGACAGATGGTTGAATCACATCCATGTTGGGTTAGATAGCCAAATCTCTTACAATTTGCTCTGTATCTCCTTCTAGAAAATAAGGATAATAGATTGTTGAGTAGACAAAGTAAGTTGCATACGTTCCAAGGTGCAGTCGTGTCCATATATTTACAGCGATGGTTAGCGAGTACGCCGTCTACCATAGCTACTTCAAGTTGGGCTTTCGAATAACCTTTCGTGTTCAGGGTAGGATTTGATGTGTAGATGATCAAATCACGTCCACTTTTGACAGATCCCGGCGTCATTGAGCTTCATGAGGGGTATCTGTATTTTGTCGAACTTTGTTCTATGACTCGATTGGAGTGGACGATCGGGCCATATTCATTCCAAGCAGTTTAGGTCTCCAAGTCAAATGTGGAGGTTGATGGATGGATGGATGGTCGGTTGTTCGAATCAATCATAAGTTGAGCATACGAACTCGGATCGTCTTGAAACTTGGAACATTGGCTTCCCTGGCTTTGATTGTTATGTCTTGTTAATCGTGGCTCGATCCAGACTCGGACAAAATCCATCGATATCCATAGTGAGCCTTTGTGTAACCGATCTCCAAGACGAACTGTCACTGGTTTCTAATCAAGTTCTTGGTGTCACGGCCTTGCCAAAAGGCGGGATAACATTTGCCCCCCAAAGGACGTCTTGTGTAAACATGACGTGCTTTGAAAAACCGCAGTCTTTCATGCTGAGTATTTCCGTTCAGTTGATTGCTTGACAGTCGTCTCTTAATCGTTTCGTTGCAATCTTCTTTTAGACAAATGTTCAACTAGCATGCTTTGCTTTGGTTCTGCCCCCAGTTTTGGGGATGAGTATGGAGTTGATGTATGTTTATACTCCGTCTCGCACTCTGGAAATACGGAGTTGATTAATGTTTATACTCCGTCTCGCACTCTGGGAGTACGGAGTTAAGCGAACGTTTAAACTCCGTCTCACACTCTGGGAGTACGGAGTTGATTAATGTTTATACTCCGTCTCGCACTCTGGGAGTACGGAGTTAAGTAGATGTTTATACTCCGTCTCGCACTCTGGGAGTACGGAGTTGTGCGAAGGATCGTCGTGTATCAACCCATTTTTAGCCTTGATGTGATGGCTTGCCCCCGAGCTCGAGTTTCACTTAGCGAGTGGTTGGTCGTATCGCAGCCGCTCTCTACTTGAATAAATTCCACTTGCAGGATGGAATTCATCTCTCCGTTCATCGTGATGTTGTACATTGTATTTAATCCATAGCCCCAAATCAAAGGCATATGGTTGATGATGAGCAGTAGAATTATTCTCGTCCAGATGTAACTCCACACGTCTGATCATGGTCTGCGTAGATTGGTTGGCAACCAAATCTTAGTACCTGGACACCTGCATCGTTTTGAAAGTAGTTTAGTTCAAGCTAGTCGTAGTTCATAGAACAACTGAAATAGAGATGGAAATGGAAATAATTCAAAGAAGATTATGGTAAATCTCATTGATATGTGAAGCAGCATCGTGTGCTCGCTATTCGACTCCGCCCTTGGCTCCTTTCAAAGGGATTTCGGCCGTCAACCGTCCAATTGATAATCATAGCCCTTTATTAATAGGCATCGGATATTCGCTTCCCTCCATTCTGCAGGACTTGTACATACTATTGAAGCTTTCCTTTCCAGGTCATCTTTTCGATCACACCTCGGAGGTGTTTGTAATCGCCCATGTTAGGATCAGTGAGCATCTGGGAATATACAACATTCCCCTGATTTTCTTTAGACTTTGGTGAACTCTCTCGAGGTTGGTTTCCAGTACCACTCCGAGTCATGAGTCTTCAAGTAGAGGTTGTCAATTGAATCTTTCAAAGAGCATATCTCTAGAGGTCGACTTTCCTCAAATGTGATTAGTATGATACCCTTGTTAGTATTTGGAATAAACCGCTTAGAGCTAAACATTGGTTTGCTTGGAGTCACTAAATTCGAAGTGCTGGGTCAGCGAAGAATGGTGCTTGGAGTCATCTTGACGTTTGCTAGAGTCACATCATCTATGTTCTCCAACCTTTGGGAGTACCGCTTGAATAGCGGTTGCTTGTCCGTTCCCTTGATGCCGTTCATAAGCTGCCGCTAGATCCTCTATGCCCTGGTCGATCATGGGATGTCAAGGAAGTGGATAAAATGTTCCTTTATTAAGTTGAGTTTTGAATTCACTATCCGGAGGCACTGCGCTGCGGCTAGGGTTCGGGGAAGTGGATAAAATGTTCCTTTTTTAGCCTCTTTTTTGGAAATTTGGGTCGTACCCGAAAAAGATTTTTTGAGAGAGAGATCGGTATACAGTGCATGGATCGGTTTGGATACTCGTTCGGCACAGAAGTACCGTTCGGTCATACAGAAGTACCGTTCGGCATTGGGGCGTTCGGCGTTGGCACGTGGCTCAGCCAAAGCTATTCGGCACAAGGCTGTTCGGCAGAGTGGATCGGCCTAGAGTGGTTCGGCCAAAGCTGTTCGGCCAAGGCTGTTTGTCCAAAGTGAATCGTCCAGAAGTGGTTCGGCCAAAGCTGTTCGGCATCCACACTGTTCGGCACAACCGAGTCGTTCGGCATACAATACCGTTCGGCATTAGGGCGTTCGGTGTAGAGGTATGGTCGGCCTAGAAGAGTGTTCGGCCTAGAGGTATGTTCGGCCTGGAAGAGCGTTCGGCCTAGAGGTATGTTCGGCCTGGAAGAGCGTTCGGCCTACGCCTTTTCTGGAGCGTTCGGCATATGCCTTTTCTGGAGCGTTCGGCCTATGCCTTTTCTGGAGCGTTCGGCCTATGCCTTTTCTGGAGCGTTCGGCCTACGCCTTTTCTGGAGCGTTCGGCATACGCCTTTTTTGGAGCGTTTGGCATATGCCTTTTCTGGAGCGTTCGGCATATGCCTTTTCTGGAGCGTTCGGCATATGCCTTTTCTGGAGCGTTCGGCATATGCCTTTCTGGAGCGTTCGGCATATGCCTTTTCTGGAGCGTTCGGCATATGCCTTTTCTGGAGCGTTCGGCATATGCCTTTTCTGGAGCGTTCGGCATATGCCTTTTCTGGAGCGTTCGGCATATGCCTTTCTGGAGCGTTCGGCATATGCCTTTTCTGGAGCGTTCGGCATATGCCTTTTCTGGAGCGTTCGGCATATGCCTTTTCTGGAGCGTTCGGCATATGCCTTTTCTGGAGCGTTCGGCCTACGCCTTTTCTGGAGCGTTCGGCCTACGCCTTTTCTGGAGCGTTCGGCCTACGCCTTTTCTGGAGCGTTCGGCATACGCCTTTTTTGGAGCGTTCGGCATATGCCTTTTCTGGAGCGTTCGGCATATGCCTTTTCTGGAGCGTTCGGCATATGCCTTTCTGGAGCGTTCGGCATATGCCTTTTCTGGAGCGTTCGGCATATGCCTTTTCTGGAGCGTTCGGCATATGCCTTTCTGGAGCGTTCGGCATATGCCTTTTCTGGAGCGTTCGGCATATGCCTTTTTTGGAGCGTTCGGCATACGCCTTTTCTGGAGCGTTCGGCATACGCCTTTTCTGGAGCGTTCTGATGGTCTGGGCCTCCAACCTCCATTTGTACTCCTGTCCTGAAGTTTCCAGCTCTTGCTTGGTCACGGTCTCCAGCTGTTTGAACAGCAGCTTCAGTCTTGCGGCGTCTGTGCCTGGGAGGTTCATCAGAGGAAGTAGAGCTGTCAGATGAGGAATAAGGAGCGGGATTGCCCCCAGCATTCTGTTGCTGCTTTTGAGTGAGTTGTGCCATCAGGTTGGCGTTAGCTTGCATCTTCTCTCCTAGTTGTCTCCTGCTTTCCCTGAGCTCTCTCATCAAGTCGTTGAACTCTATTCTGGCGACAACTGGAGTTTGGTCATGGGCGGCAATTCCTTCACCCGGAATTGCTGGTTGATTGCTAGGTCCTGCTTGTTGCACGCTAGCTGTCTCGCGGGCATCCGCATTATGAGAAGCTGAACTGGTACGTGGTCCTGCCATTGTAGAGTTATCGGTATGAACTCTGAGTAGAATCAACGGATGTCCTATCAGTGAGTCGGATCTTCTTTGGGGGATTTATTCAATCCAGTAGCTTCAAAGCAGATCCTTGAGGTCTGAGAATTCAATTCTCGGTGAAAGCACCAAAGTGTTAGCACCAAAATTGGTCACTAACCTCGTTGAAAAAGATTGTGTAGAGATGTAAGTGATGAAGTTGAATTAAACAAGGAAGAATATGCTAATTTAAATGCAGAAAGTAAGAACACCGGATTTATAGTGGTTCAGCGTAACTGCCTACATCCACTTTGAGTTTTGATCTTTATTTCTTTCATAAGTAGTTGAATACAGATACAATCCATATATTAATGACTTGAATACAAGTTTGAGTTAAAAAGAGGAGAGTATAAAAAATGGCAGAGTCTCCCCATTGTTCTCCCGAAAAAGCTCTCTTTTCACTGTGACCCTGCCCCTCTATTTATAGACAAATATGGGCTGGACTTCCCAGGTGGGCTTGGTGGCCGAACACTCTAGCCCAAGTGTAGTGGTCGTTGTATGCCGAACCAAGTAGACCGAACACGTTGACGCCGAACCACCTTCTCAATGCCGAACGGTATGGTTGGTGTGAGGGAAGTGCAGAATGGTTGTCAGTCGAGGCCGAACGTGCCTCTGGATGCCGAGTACTACTATCGCCGAGTTCTACTTGATGTCGAGCACTACGCCGAGTACTCCTGTCGCCGAGTTCTACTAGATGTCGAGTACTACGCCGAGTACTCCTGTCGCCGAGTTCTACTGGATGTCGAGTACTACACCGAGTACTCCTGTCGCCGAGTTCTACTGGGCGCCGAGTACTACCTAATGCCGAGTGCTACCCGATGCCGAGCACTACCTGATGCCGAGCACTTGTTGATGCCGAGTGCTACCTAATGTCGAGCACTACCTGATGCCGAGCACTAGTTGATGCCGAGTGCTACCTAATGCCGAGCACTACCTGATGACGAGCACTAGTTGCCTGGTCAAATCTCTAGGAAACACTTTTTATTGGCATTGGAAACATATTACATTATGCAAGGTAACATTTCAAAATTTAATGAATCTTCCACTTATTTGATGGGGTAGTTAAGAGATTATCTATGGTTAAACTCTTCAAAACTTATTAATGGATATAACCTTTTTGGTATGAATAGTTTATCGGTATGGTCGTGGATGTTTTTATTTGGACGTCTTGTTTGATTTATGTTCTTAATTTCCTACGGCGATATTAGCAGGATTAATTGAAACTTTAGCATGGGCTCATGAACGCACACCTTTGGCCAATTTGATTCGATGGAGAGATAAACCAGTGGCTCTTTCCATCGTGCAAGCAAGATTGGTTGGATTAGCATTTTTTTCTATAGGTTATATATTCACTTATGCAGCTTTCTTGATTGCCTCTACATTAGGAAAATTTGGTTAGTTTAGTTCTTTTTTTACCGTGTCGGCAACAATCTCATTTCTTCCAATGAAGAGGGGGTCCCCCTTCGTTAATTTTAAATCTAGGATCCGAACTGTATTATTGATAATAATAAGAACTGAACATTATGGCAAGAAAATGTTTGATTCAGAGGGAGAAGAAACGACAGAAATTAAGATAGAAATATCATTTGATACGTCGATCCTTAAAAAAGAAATAAGCAAGGTTCCATCGTTGGTGAAAAATGGGAAATTCATGGAAAATTGCAATCCTTACCACGTAATAGTGCATCTATACGTCTTCATCGATGTTGTTTTTGGACTGGAAGACCTAGAGCTAACTATCGAGACTTTGGACTATCCGGAAACGTGCTTCGATAAATAGTTCATGCGTGTTTGTTACCCGGTGCAACAAGTTCCAGTTGGTAAGGATAAAAATCTCGTTTCTGGTTTGTATGGATCTCTATGATCATAGATCATAGAGGAGCCTCTTTACCATTTTATATAAATAGACTATTCTATTTGTATAGATAAGGTAGAGGGCATATCCAATCTTTCTTGACCCATTAGTTCCTAGTTCTTTAGCATGGAGTAGAGCAGTTTGGTAGCTTGCAAGGCTCATAACCTTGAGGTTATGGGTTCAAATCTTGACTCCGCAACATTTTTTGTCACCAATAAAAAGTTTTATTTTTAGGTCTTATGTTATTCTATTAACTAGTAATTAATTACTATGTTTGTTTTTGGATGATAGGGAAACAAGAACAAAAGGAATGATAAAACTACTAGAAAAAAATATAAATAGAAGTGCTATAGTGACTACTATAATATCATTATAGTAAGTACCATAATAGTATCATAATAGGCTATACTGAATTTTTAATGAATTTTTCATTTTTTATTATTCTAATTATAGTACATTACTTCATCATGGGCGGATAGCGGGAATCAAACCCACATTTTCTCCTTAGCAAAGAAAATTTTTGCCATTCGACCATATCTGCATTTTTGCATTTCTGAAACGTATGCATATGTCCACACATATATGACATATATGACATATCATATATGCATCTGGATCATATTTGCGTAGGGCCATAGATAAATACTAGTAAAGTAGGATTCTAAATAAGATAAGATTCTTATTGTCTCCGAATAGCTAATTAATAACTAATAACAAATTTCATAGAATACTTTTTACTCAAATTGAATTTACATGTGTCTCACAATACAAAATTTGGAGAAATAATGGATTTTAGGGTCGATAAAATGTTAAAGAAGTTCAAGGGATCGGAGATTTAAGAATAGCTACCAAAAAGACTAATCCACTCCATAATGATGTATCAGAAAATACAACATTTTTGTTACTTGACCAACCATCAAAAGAAGCAAATACAATGGGTACACTAATAAGTAAGATTGATGAAGTCACAATTAATGCAAAAATAGCAAATTGGGAAGCAATAGTCATATTTTTAATCCTCCAAGTTACCAACAAATGAACTACACTATTTCATCCCCTACTTCGTTAAAATTGGAATAAAATGCACCGCGGAGGGATTTTTAATCCTAAGCCGCCATCCAAGCACGAATACCTTCATTTAATAAAATACTTTTGGTGTAGAAAGTCTCAAATTTAGGATCCTCCACTACGCGTATTTCTTGGGAAACAAAGTCAAAGGCACGTAGGTTCAAAGCTAGACCAACTACCCCAAGAGCACTCATCCATAAACCAGTTACTAGCACAAATAAAAACAAGAAATGTAACCAAAATTTATTGGAAAAAGCAACCCCAAAGATTTGGGACCAAAAGCGGTTAGCAGTGGCCATTGAATAAGTCTTTTCAGCTTGAGTTGGGTTAAAAGCACATAATGTATTTGCGCCATCACCATCTTCGAATAAAGAATTTTTTATGGTAGCACCATGAATAGCGCATAGCAATACATCACCTAATACTCTGGCAATTCCCATCATATGAAATGGGTTTAATGTCAATTATGAAACCCTTGGAAGAAGAGAATGAATTGAAATATAGCTGCTACACCAAAACTGGGTGCAAGGAACAAAACAGATTGGCCCAATGGATAAATAAGGAATACAAAAACAAAAACAACTATTGGAACAGAGAATGCGATTTCATCATATGGTCGCAGTTGAACATATCGAGCAAGTTCAAATTGACCTAACATAAAACCTATTAGTCCGAAAGCACCATGGAAGGCAACAAAAGTCCACAACCCTTCTAATTGACACCGACGAGTATAATCCCCTTGTGCTTCAGGTCCCCATAGTATTGATAAAGAATGTGCTAAACTATTTGTAGGGGTAGAAACCGCAGCAGTTAAGAAATTACAACCTTCCAAATAGGAACTGGCCAATCCATGAGTATACCATGATGTTACAAAAGTTGTACATGTGAACCAACCCCCTAAAGTGAAATAAGCACAAGAAAAGAGTAATAGGCCGGACCAGCCTACAAAAACAAAATGGTCCCTCTATAACCAATCATCCATAATATCAATTAAATCATGTTCTTCTTTGGTAATTTTACCAAGAGCTATAGTCATAGTGATCCTCCTATTCAACTACTTCAACCATTTCTGAACACGTCATCTCATTTTCAAGGAATGCGATGGTTCAATTATATATGGACGATTCGTTGTTTCGTGCCCTTTAGAATGCAATGGGTTTAGAAAAAAAAGAAATATATTTTATTTTCTATTGGTTGATAAACCCACCTAGGTAAATTCATGAGCGCAATTTGACTAGTCTTCACTATATAACCATTTGAACCCTAAATTGTCCTGTAACTCAGATTACAAAGTATATCTTTTAACGAGTCCAACAAAAAAGGAAATTTTCTTTTTTCCTTGCCCCTAAATGAAATATTAAATGAAATAATGATAAACTGGAACTGAAGGCCCCTTTCTCGAGTTCATTTTCTACTTGCATTGCTGAAACAAAACAACAAAACAGTATGGGAATTAGATTTTGACACTAAGGAAAGATATTGAAAAATGGATTTTTCAATATATTATATATATATATATATATTATATGCATTGGAAAAGAATAGTGATTTATTCCTATAGAGCGTCCATTAACAAGAAAATCAAATCATAAATATCAACAAATTCTTGTCTTTTCGATCACAAATTCTTATCTTTTGTGATTTAAGAAACTAAAAAAGAAAATAAAAAACACACTTTCTACAATTTAATATATATCGAATTGAAATATCAGAATAGCCAATATAGTCATGATTCAATGGATCAGGTCCACTTATTTTTTTTAGTTACAATTCAGTGGGTTTGGTGGGAATAATAGGGAAATAGAAATATTTTGGTTTGTGATTAATAAATAGGGGTTGGATATTTAGAATATTCATGTTATGTTTCCTGGAATATTTTAATAAATAATAATAAGATATAAAGAGGACACCCGCCGTTCGTAGCTCGGTTGGTTTGGGAGTTGGGAGATGGGAAAAAAAGGACTGTGTCCGGGCAGGTTCGAATCCCAGCGCCAAACCATCAGTGGGAGTTTAAACGTTAAGCATTCGTGTGCGACGACTAAATAAAAGCGGGGTAGACACACGGCGGGGTTTACTTAAGTGAGTATCAATGAATACCATGATCTTAAGGTTTCCCATGAACTCAAAAAAAAGATATAAAGAGGACTATTATGTCACTATATGTCACTACAGGCTAGAAGCCCTGTAACGACCCGAAAATTTAACTGGTTTTAATAACGTTATTAATTGAAAATTTGTGGAATTTTAAAAATAAAATTTTGAAATAAAAATTTAACATTTGAAATGCGTCTAGTTAAAAATAGCAACTGGTAAATTTTTGTCCGAAAATATGAAGTTTATTTTCGTGCGTAATTTTATCTCAATTTAATCAGTTAAAAATCGATGAAAGTAACATGTTTTCAAAACCTGAATATTTTTACATAAAAAAAATTCTAAATCATCTTCCGAGTAAGACGTCATTTTTCGGTTTTCCAAATTCGGACTTCTTCAGCTCCGTCGATCTTAATCTTCAGCGTTTTTGCTGCATTTTCCGCTAGTAGAAAATTCGAATTTTATAATTCAATCGTGCCACTGATAATTTTATACCGTTTCGATCGTCTCGTCGTGCTGAGCTCCATAGCACATTCGTTTTTGTGTTTTGAAGTTCGGGAGACAACGAATCTACGGAACAATTTCCGTATCGGTAACCAGTCTACGTCTTTTGGGTCCTTTCACCATTTCATATTCCACCATTTTGATTGAACAGCCATCAGTTTCATAATTCCCAAAATACAGCTGTTTGCATTTATTATCTCTTGGAATCGTGTGCTTGACTTCTCCCATTCCACGTCACGTGCATGTTTTACCTGACTGTCCATTCATCTCCTTCACTTTTGTATGCACGTTGATTTTCCATTTAGACTTCTCCTCTCCCGATTTTTTTTTCTTCTCCAGCTGAAACCAAAAGGCCTCCAGACCCAAGCTCATGTGAGCATCTTCCCACCTAGCCTAACCATCAACCGCAAGCCCAGGCGAACTGCTCCGCCCTTATTTCCGCAACCCCATGCCAACGCCGAACCCGACCTTCAGACCCCGCTCCTCCTTGCGCCTTCGCTTCCACCTTTTCTTGCTTTTCTGGCCGCATCCTCACCACCATCATCCGATAACCGAGCAACCTCATCGCCTCATCCGCTGTCCGCACCAGCCACCTTCGTCCTTACACCAAGCTCCGCATCTTTCCGAGCATGTGCAACTCATAACCCGAGCCACCACTTCCCTGTCGACCTTACCCACTTCGACCTCGCCCTTGAAGCCGTCAGCCGAGCCATCGCGAGCTCCATCTGCCGACCCGTTTTCAGCCGATCCACCTCGCCTTTTCTTTTCTACCAAGCGTATCCATCGCATCTTTACTGCATAGTGTTTTCATGTAAGTACATATATTTATATAATGTTGTTAGGTATTATATAAATATACATTTTATATTATTATAGTGGTTTGTGTACATGTTTACATTTAGCAGTGAGTATACATCTATTAAGTTATATGAAACTTTTGTGTTACAGATTTTTTTTGACAAGTATATATAGAAGTTTGTATATACTTTAAATATATTATTTATTAATGCATAATAGTTCATATTTATAGTTATGAATGTAAGATGTTTCGAAAGTTATATGGTTATATATATCAGATCTGGTTATATATAAATGCATAATATATAATTTATAATCAGTTTTAATAAGTATATATAGATGTGATTTTTTTTTTGCTGTTGCGTATAGTTAAAGGCTGTTGCTTGCGTATTGGATTTCAACATATGATCTTAGTATGAAGGTATCTATATTTGTTTATAATATATATTATTTTAGAATACACATCAATTATGTTTCCAGCACGTTATATATATATTTGGGTTTTGCATAAAGACTGTAGGTAGCAGTATTGATTTCTAAAGATTTTTGTTTTTTTGGCGTAAGTATATGCTGGGTCCTATTTCATAAATTATTTATTTTTGTAAATGTTGTTATGCATGGCCGGGTGTGTATATATGGGATGGGATGAAAGTGGGTGTATATATATATTTGTTATTTATTTATTTACTTTTAAAAAGTATGTATGTAGAAATTTTATGTTGTTTGGTAATATAAGTCTATAGTGTTTCATTTTAGTAAAGAGTATATATATGTTAGTATATATGACACCGTGTATATATGAAACTTAGTATATTTCGCTGTTATGAGAGGTGTTTAAAAAATTAAGTATATGTTTTAGAATTATTTTAGTAAACAAATAATGTGCATATTTCAGTTTATATCAAACTGATTCAAAATGTTCTCATCGATTCTTGTTATCAGCTGTGTTCGTCTAATCCGTGCCCATCTCACTTTTCTTTGGAAGTCGTGCTTGTCTCCGTAGCTCATTTCTCGTCAAATTCTCTCTAGCCTCGAAAGGTGAGCAATCACTCACGATTAATGTTCTTTTATTTATTAAATTTGATTTCAATTGAAACGACAATTGAAATATGCTGTTGTTAGTTATTTACACTGTTATATATGTTATTACCTGTATCAGTTCACCTATGACATCTGAAACCCATATTTGTTATTTATACAATGATAATCCAGTTTGGTTGATAAATGATTGATTGTTTGATGTTTGACATTGGATGTTAAATTGTTAATGTTGAAGTGATAGATAATATGTAATTGAATTTGATATAGGATAGTTAGATTTGATATATGTGTTAAATCTGATTAGATGACATTTGCATAATATGACCCCTTTCAATTTTAAATAAATTGACACGTAGAAATAGTGTTAACCACACATTGAACCATTTAATGTATGTGTATAAATTGATGTAGTTTGAAATTGAACAATAGATTTCAAGTGAAGAACCGTATAATTATTAGTGTAATAATCTTTAATCTACATGAAATGATAGTGTAGATTCTAGAAATAATTATATTAATTTGCACAAACAACAATGTGAATTAAGACGATTATTTCGAGATTATTTGAATTAATTATTGGATTGTTGTTATTGATTGTTGTTATTGCTTGTTTATTTACTTTGCCACCATCCCAGTTATCACACTACAAGTTCCCTTTGCTATGCTTTGATTTTGAATTGAATTGGAATGGGGTTGAAATGATAAATACCCAAATGAACTTGACTTAGGATAGAGAATTAAATAAAACCCGATTGGTCAATAATTTGATTTAAAAATAAGATGAAGATCTTATTTGAATAAATAATATGGTTTTGAAACAAAGTTGGAATTTGAATTTTAATGAAAGGAAATGTTAATATTGAATAATCTGAATCAAAATATTAACATAGTAGTTGATGAAAGAACGTTGTTTAAAATTTGGAATGATTAATAATTAAGTTTTTGAAATTATTTAATAATTTAATAAGATGGAATTATTTAATAATTAAATAAAATTGAATTCTTTATTAAGTGAATTTGAACTTCTTGAATAAGTAAAATTAAGTTCTTTATTAATTGAGT
Organism: Allium fistulosum; assembly: GCA_030737815.1. Classification (NCBI taxonomy): domain Eukaryota; kingdom Viridiplantae; phylum Streptophyta; class Magnoliopsida; order Asparagales; family Amaryllidaceae; genus Allium; species Allium fistulosum. Next base: position 872,645,877 of record CM060902.1, read on the forward strand.
TTTGAAATTGTAACTAAGTAAATAAATAAGTGAAATTGAATTTCTCTAACAAGAAATGAAAATGTGATTTTTGAAATTAATGTAAGACTTGAAATGTAAAGAATTTGATTTGACGAATTTAATTTAATTCAATTTTGTAAGTTTTGATACAATGGAGTTGAACTTAAGTAATTGATTTAATGAATTGGAAATTAAATAGAAATTGTTTTGAATGACAAATTTACTTAATGAATATTGAATAAAATCGATCAATGAAGTTAAATTGATTTAAATGTTAAATTAAATTAATTTAAATAATTTCGGAATGAAACTTATATACGAACTTGAATCAATATTTGAATTGTTTTAAATAGAAATTGAAATTGAATTATAAGATTTTGAAATTATAAATGTGGAAGTTTTGAAACGTAAATTATGGAAATTGTTTTTAGAACGACAAATGAAATGTTGGTTTACAAATTCTATTTGAAATTGAATTTGATTTGGTTTTGAAATATATTAAACGACCAATCGGTGTAATAATTACGGAAGTTATTAAAGAGACCGGAATCGGTTAGGGACATACTCACTGTCTAAACCGAAAACCACTTTAATAACTATATGCGGAGTGTGATCCAGAATGAAGTGGTTGGAATGATGTATGTGATGACTGAAGAAAGAGAACGATAATGGATAGCCTAGACACTTGTGTCAAATTGGAATGACTAAAACAGGAGCCATGCCGGGCCAAATGGGGTTAGCTGCCTCGAGCGAACACACTTCTTCGAAAACTACTCATTACTTATTGTCGATTGGTGCACCCTTGATTTTGGGAGTGTTGTTTCGCGGTGTTGCGATCGCTGCGGCGATGCGTTCTCACCAGTCCGGATCAGGCAAACGGTAGTTTCACTACCTTGGGTATTGCCTCATGTGCGTTGTCATACTTATATCCCTATATACGCGACCACTACGATTTGTTTTGTGTTATACCTATGGAGTACTCCCTGATATCCCACTAGTTTACGGTGGAGTTTATAGTGCTGTATAGTCTATAACGCTTATATAAAATGTGTTAAGGGGAATAATGGTAACGCCTTAACACTATCTTGATATTTTATATTACTGATAGGCATTATCTACTTATCGTACACTACTACATAGTAGATAGTTTAACGGATCCTTAAAGGATGGTTATTCCAAACATCCTTTGAGTTACTTGTATTTCAGTTGCTATTTCACTTGAGTTGGATTTATTGATATAAGAATGTTAATCCTGACTCGAGTGTTTTGTGTTTTGCTTTACGCTCGGGTCAGACTGAGTATACCAGTATTCAAGACTCACCTTTGGAGTTGGAGCTTCGCTTGGAGATCCAGCTATCTATCCAGCTTTCAGATATCCAGTTGATTCTAGTGATGCATTCTGATATTGTATTTGATTATTGTATTCGAGACATCTGTTGTACCTTATTTTACTCTGATATGTATATAGTAGCTTCATGAACTACTATCTTTTATTTCCACTGCATTTATTACTCTATGTCTATGATTTGTGATTATTTATTTACTATATATGCTCAGTTTTGCCAAATTTAAATTAACAATTCGGTATTTTGAATTATTCAAGTCCGACATGTGCGGATGCGGATAGTCCAAAATAGTGGGTCGTTACAGTTGGTATCAGAGCTTTGGTAGCTCTAGGCAAAACTTAGCATATAGGGTAAATGTATTTACAGAATCACTTTCATTCGAGTTTGGATCTCTTTCTTTTGACTCGATTCCTTTGAATTTTGGAACGTTCCCTCGGTTTTGAAATTCATTCGTGTCCCTCACTATTAGTTTTCTCTTAATTCTGGAGTATCCTATAACTCCACTTTGAATGATCTTTATAATAAGTCGGCGGTCTTTCCAATCTCAAATTGATTTATAAAGGGGTGAAACTCCTTCACAATAGACATCGATTTACCGGAGATTTTTGTATCCTCGGTTTACGATGCTATCTATCTCCTGCTATACCTGCATTCCATTTCTCGAGACCGAATGTAGATTTGCCTCGTAATTCTACATCGATCTTATTCTTGAAGTCACGGTCGACCCGGTTAAGGTTGTCAGCGATTTATATAAACTTATCTATCTTTCTATTTGTTAATTAATCACCTTATCTTTGTTTCGAACCTATCTTCGAATCAAAATTCTCTTTGATTTGAGTCCACAAAAAATTTGAATCTCTATCCTTGCTTTGAAATTCATTCTTGTATAGTCGAGCGAGGAAGTGTATTTGTAAATTAATATATAAAAAAAATGTTTTATATATTGTGTTGTTTGAGTTGTTGATGTTGATTTGGGTTTCCGATCGATTCGTCTGATCAACGCTATCGATAGGATTTCCAAAACACTCGAACAGAGCAAAATGACACAATAGTATTTTCAAATTTAGTAAATAAAATAATATGGAATAATTTTATTATATATAAGTATAAATTTTTCTGAAATAAAATTTATAATGAATTTGTTGTTAGAAATAATAAATAAATGAATTTATAAACTTGGTTATAATTTGATTTGGAATTTGAAATGTATTTAAAGTAAAATTTTAGAATTTAATATTCGATGGTTTCAAACTTTGATTTGGAAGTTTTAAAGTGTATAGTATTTAAAATATTTTCAACTAGAAATCATTTCCAAAGAATTTAAATGTTTAAATCAGTGCTCTTTCCTTTGTCGCTGGAAAATAATTTTGGTGATGGCGGTCGCATCATCGACATTCATTTTCGAGTTTCGAAGTGGAGAGACCATTCTGTAGCTTTGCTACAGTTTTGCTTTGGGAATTAAATTGATCTAAATTTCTAAAAGTATGACTTGTTTTAATATATATATATATATATATTAGTAATTGATTTAGATTTACTTGAATATATTGTATATATATAATTATCTTTAAATTGTTTGAAGCTAATCGGAAATTTAATTCTTAAAATTTGGGTAAAAGATGATTTCAATTATAAATGAAACCAAAATTCTGAATTAATATTTAAAGTTTACGAATTGAATTGAATTATAAATTTACTTGTATAATACTCAATTGCATTTCAATATAACTTACCTAAATCATTCAGAAGTTAAAATGTAATTGGATAATGTACAATAAAAAAATGTCTTTATAAATAAAATTTGAGTGTTTATAATAAATGTTATACACTAAATTTTGATTATAAAGATGTTAATAGAGTTAGATAGGATAACAAGTAATTGAATAATAGATGAGACAAATAAATTTGTTTTGAAAGAATTAATAAATTGAAATTTGATCAACTTATGAAAATACCTTGAATTTAAAAGCAATTAGTGAATATAAATTAATTTAAATTGAAACTTTTATGGATTAAATTAATTTATATGGGTTAAATATATGTGATAGGATATATTAAGTAGAATAAATTTAAAAATAATTTGGAATAAAGAAGAATTTAAATTGTTGAAAAAATATGATTATAATAAAAGACTATTCAAATTTATGGTTTTAAAAATTGTAAATTGAAGATAATTGGATAATAAGATAATGAATTTAGAAATAGTTGCGATTGATTTTAGTGAAATCAAATGGATTAAATCAATTATTGAATATCAATTAATTTAAGTTTGAATTTATATGGTTTAAATTAATTGTTATTTTGTATTTCAAATCCATTTTTCTTTCTGGTTGGTTCTATTCTCCTACCTCCTTCCATTTCGGGGATGAAAAGTTTTGAGTGGGGGAGAGTGTAACGACCCGAAAATTTAACTGGTTTTAATAACGTTATTAATTGAAAATTTGTTGAATTTTAAAAATAAAATTTTGAAATAAAAATTTAACATTTGAAATGCGTCTAGTTAAATATAGCAACTGGTAAATTTTTGTCCGAAAATATGAAGTTTATTTTCGTGCGTAATTTTATCTCAGTTTAATCAGTTAAAAATCGATGAAAGTAACATGTTTTCAAAACCTGAATATTTTTACATAAAAAAAATTCTAAATCCTCTTCCGAGCAAGACGTCATTTTTCGGTTTTCAAAATTTGGACTTCTTCAGCTCCGTCGATCTTAATCTTCAGCGTTTTTGCTGCATTTTCCGCTAGTAGAAAATTCGAATTTTATAATTCAATCGTGCCACTAATAATTTTATACTGTTTCGATCGTCTCGTCGTGCTGAGCTCCATAGCACATTCGTTTTTGTGTTTTGAAGTTCGAGAGACAACGAATCTACGGAACAATTTCCGTTCAGTAACCAGTCTGCGTCTTTTGGGTCCTTTCACCATTTCATATTCCACCGTTTTGATTGAACAACCATTAGTTTCATAATTCCCAAAATACAGCTGTTTGCATTTATTATCTCTTGGAATCGTGTGCTTGACATCTCCCATTCCTAGTCACGTGCATGTTTTACCTGACTGTCCATTCATCTCCTTCACTTTTGTATGCACGTTGATTTTCCATTTAGACTTCTCCTCTCCCCATTTTTTTTTCTTCTCCAGCTGAAACCAAAAGGCCTCCAGACCCAAGCTCATGTGAGCATCTTCCCACCTAGCCTAACCATCAACCGCAAGCCCAGGCGAACTGCTCCGCCCTATTTCCGCAATCCCATGCCAACGCCGAACCCGACCTTCAGACCCCGCTCCTCCTTGCGCCTTCGCTTCCACCTTTTCTTGCTTTTCTGGCCGCATCCTCACCACTATCATCCGATAACTGAGCGACCTCATCGCCTCATCCGCTGTCCGCACCAGCCACCTTCGTCCTTACACCAAGCTCCGCATCTTTCCGAGCACGTGCAACTCATAACCCGAGCCACCACTTCCCTGTCGACCTTACCCACTTCGACCTCGCCCTTGAAGCTGTCAGCCGAGCCATCGCAAGCTCCATCTGCCGACCCGTTTTCAGCCGATCCACCTCGCCTTTTCTTTTCAACCAAGCGTGTCCATCGCATCTTTACCGCATAGTGTTTTCATGTAAGTACATATATTTATATAATGTTGTTAGGTATTATATAAATATACATTTTATATTATTATTGTGGTTTGTGTAAATGTTTACATTTAGCAGTGAGTATACATCTATTAAGTTATATGAAACTTTTGTGTTACAGATTTTTTTTTGACAAGTATATATAACAGTTTGTATATACTTTAAATATATTATTTATTCATGCATAATAGTTCATATTTATAGTTATGAATGTAAGATGTTTCGAAAGTTATATGGTTATATATATCAGATCTGGTTATATATAAATGCATAATATATAATTTATAATCAGTTTTAATAAGTATATATAGATCTGATTTTTTTTTTTTGCTGTTGCGTATAGTGAAAGGCTGTTGCTTACGTATTGGATTTCAACATATGATCTTAGTATGAAGGTATCTATATTTGTTTATAATATATATTATTTTAGAATACACATCAATTATGTTCCCAGCACGTTATATATATGTTTGGGTTTTGCATAAAGACTGTAGGTAGCAGTATTGATTTCTAAAGATTTTTGTTTTTTTTGGCGTAATTATATGCTGGGTCCTATTTCATAAATTATTTATTTTTGTAGAGGTCGTTATGCATGGTTGGGTGTGTATATATGGGATGGGTTGAAAGTGGGTGTATATATATATTTCTTATTTATTTATTTACTTTTAAAAAGTATGTATATACAAATTTTATGTTGTTTGGTAATATAAGTCTATAGTGTTTCATTTTAGTAAAGAGTATATATATGTTAGTATATATGACACCGTGTATATATGAAACTTAGTATATTTCGCTGTTATGAGAGGTGTTTAAAAAATTAAGTATATGTTTTAGAATTATTTTAGTAAACAAATAATGTGCATATTTCAGTTTATATCAAACTAATTCAAAATGTTCTCATCCATTCTTGTTATCAGCTGTGTTCGTCTAATCCGTGCCCATCTCACTTTTCTTTGGAAGTCGTGCTTGTCTCCGTAGCTCATTTCTCGTCAAATTCTCTCTAGCCTCGAAAGGTGAGCAATCACTCAAGATTAATGTTCTTTTATTTATTAAATTTGATTTCAATTGAAACGACAATTGAAATATGTTGCTGTTAGTTATTTACACTGTTATATATGTTATTACCCTTATCAGTTCACCTGTGACATCTGACACCCTTATTTGTTATTTATACAATGATAATACAGTTTGGTTGATAAATGATTGATTGTTTGATGTTTGACATTGGATGTTAAATTGTTAATGTTGAAGTGATAGATAATATGCAATTGAATTTGATATAGGATAGTTAGATTTGATATATGTGTTAAATCTGATTAGATGACATTTGCATAATATGACCCCTTTCAATTTTAAATAAATTGACACGTAGAAATAGTGTTAACCACACCTTGAACCATTTAATGTATGTGTATAAATTGATGTAGTTTGAAATTGAACAATAGAATTCAAGTGAAGAACCGTATAATTATTAGTGTAATAATCTTTAATCTACATGAAATGATAGTGTAGATTCTAGAAATAATTATATTAATTTGCACAAACAACAATGTGAATTAAGACGATTATTTCGGGATTATTTGAATTAATTATTGGATTGTTGTTATTGATTGTTGTTATTGCTTGTTTTTTTACTTTGACACCATCCCAGTTATCACACTGCAAGTTCCCTTTGCTATGCTTTGATTTTGAATTGAATTGGAATGTGGTTGAAATGATAAATACCCAAATGAACTTGACTTAGGATAGAGAATTAAATAAAACCCGATTGGTCAATAATTTGATTTAAAAATAAGATGAAGATCTTATTTGAATAAATAATATGGTTTTGAAACGAAGTTGGAATTTGAATTTTAATGAAAGGAAATGTTAATATTTAATAATCTGAATCAAAATATTAACATAGTAGTTGATGAAAGAACGTTGTTTAAAATTTGGAATGATTAATAATTAAGTTTTTGAAATTATTTAATAATTTAATAAGATGGAATTATTTAATAATTAAATAAAATTGAATTCTTTATTAAGTGAATTTGAACTTCTTGAATAAGTAAAATTAAGTTCTTTATTAATTGAGTTTTGAAATTGTAACTAAGTAAATAAATAAGTGAAATTGAATTTCTCTAACAAGAAATGAAAATGTGATTTTTGAAATTAATGTAAGACTTGAAATGTAAAGAATTTGATTTGACGAATTTAATTTAATTCAATTTTGTAAGTTTTGATACAATGGAGTTGAACTTAAGTAATTGATTTAATGAATTGGAAATTAAATAGAAATTGTTTTGAATGACAAATTTACTTAATGAATATTGAATAAAATCGATCAATGAAGTTAAATTGATTTAAATGTTAAATTAAATTAATTTAAATAATTTCGAAATGAAACTTATATACGAACTTGAATCAATATTTGAATTGTTTTAAATAGAAATTGAAATTGAATTATAAGATTTTGAAATTATAAATGTGGAAGTTTTGAAACGTAAATTATGGAAATTGTTTTTAGAAAGACAAATGAAATGTTGGTTTACAAATTCTATTTGAAATTGAATTTGATTTGGTTTTGAAATATATTAAACGACCAATCGGTGTAATAATTACGGAAGTTATTAAAGAGACCGGAATCGGTTAGGGACATACTCACTGTCTAAACCGAAAACCACTTTAATAACTATACGCGGAGTGTGATCCAGAATGAAGTGGTTGGAATGATGTACGTGATGACTGAAGAAAGAGAACGATAATGGATAGCCTTGACACTTGTGTCAAATTGGAAATGACTAAAACAGGAGCCGTGCCGGGCCAAATGGGGTTAGCTGCCTCGAGCGAACACACTTCTTCGAAAACTACTCATTACTTATTGTCGATTGGTGCACCCTTGATTTTGGGAGTGTTGTTTCGCGGTGTTGCGATCGCTGCGGCGATGCGTTCTCACCAGTCCAGATCAGGAAAACGGTAGTTTCACTACCTTGGGTATTGCCTCATGTGCGTTGTCATACTTGTATCCCTATATACGCGACCACTACGATTTGTTTTGTGTTATACCTATGGAGTACTCCCTGATATCCCACTAGTTTACGGTGGAGTTTACAGTGCTGTATAGTCTATAACGCTTATATAAAATGTGTTAAGGGGAATAATGGTAACGCCTTAACACTATCTTGATATTTTATATTACTGATAGGCATTATCTACTACATAGTAGATAGTTTAACGGATCCTTAAAGGATGGTTATTCCAAACATCCTTTGAGTTACTTGTATTTCAGTTGCTATTTCACTTGAGTTGGATTTATTGATATAAGAATGTTAATCCTGACTCGAGTGTTTTGTGTTTTGCTTTACGCTCGGGTCAGACTGAGTATACCAGTATTCAAGACTCACCTTTGGAGTTGGAGCTTCGCTTGGAGATCCAGCTATCTATCCAGCTTTCAGATATCCAGTTGATTCTAGTGATGCATTCTGATATTGTATTTGATTATTGTATTCGAGACATCTGTTGTACCTTATTTTACTCTGATATGTATATAGTAGCTTCATGAACTACTATCTTTTATTTCCACTGCATTTATTACTTTATGTCTATGATTTGTGATTATTTATTTACTGTATATGCTCAGTTTTGCCAAATTTAAATTAACAATTCGGTATTTTGAATTATTCAAGTCCGACATGTGCGGATGCGGATAGTCCAAAATAGCGGGTCGTTACAAGCCCCCACCCACTAAGTTCAATTAGTCAATATAATAATAATTAAATGTTCAACTTTTTAATTATTAAATAGAACTCAAATTAAAATAATAAGAACTCGTTATATTATAAATAATACAATAGTGTTTGCCTTTATTTATTATAAAAAATATTTGTATTCTTCGATGAAAAATAAAGACAAAGACTCGAGTTTCATGAAAAAAGCCCTTTATCGGATTTGAACCGATGACTTACACCTTGCTATGGCGTTACCCTACCACTGAGTTAAAAGGACCTGCTCAGTTCATGACTTAAGCATTTCCATTATGAGTCTACTGCATATATGTAAATATGCATTAGAATCATAATGGAAATAATGGAAAAATAAATTCTATTTACCTGGAAAAGGGGTAAAAAAAATTCTCATTTTTGAATTTTTGACTTAATGTGAGAGAGTGGTAGGCATATTTTATCTGAATAAGAACGATGCAATGAGTTAAAATTGAAGGGAAAAACGTTGAATTTAAATTCAAATCCTATAGAATCAGAATATAAAAAGATTGTTCGAGTCTAGCCATACCATAAGTTTATATTGATAATTCCAAAAAACTATTCATAATATCATTATAGTATGATAATGGTCGGGCGAATATGCCCCCATCGTCTAGCGATTCAGGACATCTCTCTTTCAAGGAGGCAGCGGGGATTCGACTTCCCATGGGGGTAGGGTACTACAAAAGGAAGTTGATCATGGATTATCAATAAGCATATAAAGAATTCTCCTGGGTCAATGCTCGAGAGGTTAATGGGGATGGACTATAAATTCGTTGACGACTGTCTACGATGGTTCATATCCAGCTTAGACCAAGAATTCACCGCCCCTTGAGTAAGATATAATTAATTTAGCCTATAGAAAAGAAAGGGTAATGCCTGCTTCGTAGAGAAATAAAGAAAAAAATTCTCTATCTTTTTTCATCTAATTGAAAGATTGATTATTTTCATTTAACAATAAAATCAAAAATCACTAGTTACTAATAATCCATCTCTCTCACTAAAGCCTATTTTATGTGGATATAATATCGATATAGCATTCGCATATCTGTTACGTTCCAACATGACGAGTAGAATATTCTTATGAAATCCTAAATATATGTATGCTATACACCTTGCCGGGATCGTAGTTCAATTAGTCAGAGCACCGCCTTGTCAAGGCGGAAGCTGCGGGTCCGAGCCCCGTCAGTCTTGAGCTAGGATCTCATGAATTGAGAAATTCATTTCTCTATTTTTGCGAAAGGGAAGACAAGAGCAAAATGGAATCAAACAAATTCGCACCGTGGAGATTATTACTTTTGTTTCGTATGTCTCATCGGTTAAATATAGGAAGTTCCCTTTCTTCCCCAGTACTAATTGACAAGGAAAAATATATGCAGATATAGTAAAATTGGTACTATTGCTATATTCAGTATTTAAAGTTTAAGAGATACCAATGCTCTTTTTTTAATCATTCTGCTCTATATCAATGGAATGGAATAGAGTGCTCGGATTTTTGGGGGGTACAGACACAAAATAGCTTTGTTTATTATACTTTGGTTATTTTATGACACACAATGAACTTAATCTTCATAGAATTTTATTCTCCGATAAAGTACTTTTTATGTTAAAGCACATCTTTTCTAAATCTGAATTTTTTTAGCCTCAATCATGACCACGATTTAAAACAATTCATTTCATTCCCATTCCAATTTTGTATTGAATTTTTGATGTATACGTTCCAACTCCAATCCTACGTATATGTATATGTATATGTATATGTATAAGTAGAAAAATTGTATAAGGAAGATAAGATGCTAGGTTATAGAAAAGAACAAGTGCAAAAAGGATGAAAACCTAATGATATGTATTTATGATCTAATCAAAAATGGTTTTTTATGTGAATAAAAGATCTCCCTATGTTATACTATTCAATTCTCAACGAGAAATTAATTTGATAGATTAGAAATTTTTATTCATAATATTGATCTGATTCAGTATCATAAAGATACAATTCATCCCATTAAATTTAAAGGAATCAAATTCATCATCTCTATGGGACTAGATCCCGAGTTAAATTATTGCAAAAAAAGAATATATTATAGAAGTCAATATTCTCACACTCATTGCTACTGCATTGTTCATTCTAATTTCTACTGCTTTTTTACTTATCATCTATGTAAAAACAGTTAGCCATAATGATTAGTTTGAATGAAACTTGAATTATCAGTTCTTGTCAGCTCAATTCAATTCAATGATTCAAGAAATGAAAAAAAAAGAATTCAAACTCTATGTCTTAAATGAAATGATTGTGCTGAGCTGGAATCAAAATAAAAGTAGCTTATTAAGTATCTAAGCTAGTGTGATAGAAAGAACTATAATATATAGTTATTTCTACCACAATAGCTTGTATTTTATACTAATATTAATATAGGCTTCATCCAGATAAAAGAAAAAAATATATAGACTATTTAGTTAAATTAATCAAAATTCGGTTGGATTGAATCTTCTATTATGCGTAGATTTGAGTTGCAAAATACAATTATGATAATGATTTATTACTCTATTCCAGTACAATTTTGAGTACTTTTTTTTAAAGCAAGGCTTCGCAAAACGATTAATAAAGAATTGATACGGTTGGATTGAGCAATCGATTACTCAATTTAGTATGTGTAGTGTCCATAGCACTAGAGTCCACTCCTTCCCCATACTACAAGTGAAAGAGAAAATGTAAAGACGACCATTAAAGCAGTGTAACAACCCTGTATTTTGTAATTATTTTAATTTGAATTCCCTGATTTAAAAGCTTTATTTTATTTATTAAATGGATAATTTTTGTTATTTTAAATATAAATTTTGTTATTTTTAAATATAAATTTTGATTTGTAAATATAAATTTTGATTTGTATGTGAATTATAATTCCAAACATGAATAAATATAATATTTTCCAGAAATGTGAATTTTGTCAATGTGGTCAAACTTTGACTTTTAATTTAAAAATTTAAAAGTTTGAATTTTTTAATTTTATTTTTTATTATGAAAGTAAATAAAATTTCAAGTATACTGCTTTTCGTTTCGTTCAAATCTGATTTATATTGTGAAAGTTATGTTTTTTTACACTATTGTATGTAAATTGTTTTATTTAACAAAATTGTTTATTTTAATTTATATAAATAAGGTTTTGTTTGTCATGTCATGTTCTAACTTATGTTTACATGTGTAACATGATGTTATGTATATATATTTTAGTTTTAAAACATTTTAAAAAGTGTAATTGAAATTTTCTAATGTCAGTTGTATTTTGTTTACAATTTCTAATTTCTAGTTTCAATTAATTAAAGTAATTCTTTATTTATTTTTCTATTTTCTTAAAACATTATTTTATTTTCATTTCCACTTTATTTTGTTCAGCATTTATCTTATTTGCTTGACTTTTTATTTGTTTAGAATTGTTGTTAAAATTTTCCAAAGTTAATTGCATTTTGTTTGAAATTTTAAGTCTAGTTTCAATTCAATAAGTTATGTCTTTATTTCTTTTTTCTATTTTCCCTAAACTTATTTATTTATTTCAGTTCATTTTATTTTGTTTTCTTTTTCTAATGCATTTACTGAAATTTTATTTGTTTTATTTGATAAATATAAAATGGAAATTGAAGAGACTTAACTTTAAAACGTATGACTTTTCATTAGCCAAGACTCTTCATTTTCACTTGACTTTTCATTGCCTTGCTTTTGGCCGTACACTTCAATTGATAGCCGTGAGTTTCTCATCTCATTTTCACGTGAAACGTCTCTCTCATTTTATTTCTCATAGCTAAGAAGTTTTGGTAATGGCCTCTCCTCCTTTTTCTACTTTTTCTTCTTCCTTTTTTGTGTTTTGGCCATGATTTCTTCACATATTTGCATGCTCTTCACCTTGTTTTCCTCGGCCACAACCTCCACCACCTCCTCCTCTTCACCATCCACCACCTAATATCATCTCCTCCACTGACTTGACCAGGCCGCACCCTCCATTTGAACAAAACTCCACACAAAAACATTGAAAACCCTTGAAAACATGTATAACCGACCACCACTACAACATACACCACCGTACATCACCTTGGCCGCCCCTATTTGCTCCACCACCACCTTGATACCTCCACTACCCATCACTTCAGCCTCTGTCCAGACCTGAGCATGAATGGCCGAGCCATAGACCCATGTAGCCGAGCCCAGAAGTTGACCAAAACTCCACTATTTTGCCTAGTCTCTTTGTATTCTTGTGTTGTAACTCCTCTACCACTTTCTAGTCCATGTAGCCATGCCTTTTAGGTCCAAACCTGAACCAAAACCATGTTATGGCCGAGCCTACAAGACTCCTAGGCTGAGCACATGAGGTTGAAAGCATGGCCAAAGCATTTTTGTTCATTGTTGCTTTTGATTTCAAATTGTTGCAAAGTATATTTGGTGTTGAATCTTTGTTTATTATTGTCTTGTTTATTGGATGTTTACAAGATCAACATTTTGGCTCTCCACTAAAATCAAAAGTCGTGCTATATCGTGCTTCCTGGAATTTATCTGTGTATTTTGTTTTGCGAAACCCGGCTTTAAAAGGTGAGTAATCACACTTGACATTCATACTTATATTATTGTGAATTGATAGCAAGTGAAAGTGCAGAAATTATTATATCATGTTATACCTGCATGTGATGTAAATTATATGATGTTAAACCCTATTATTAACTTGTCACATAATCTATTTTATTTTATTTTATTTTACTGTTGATTTATATTCTGTTCTCACACTGCAAGTTCCTTGTAGAATAGAATCATTATGGGTTGAAATGATACATACCCGAACGGACTTTAGAATAGGGAAAGGTCGTTATGGACTGAAATGATAAGTCTGAGCGATTTTTATTTATTTTATTTACTTGGGATTGTGGGTTTGAAATGATAAAACCCGGCATGTTTATTTGTAAACTACGGATTGAAATGATATATTATCCGTATCACTTGACTTAGGCTAGAAAATATTATACAGACCCGTGGTTATTTTATATCTTTTTCTATAACATTTTAAGTATTTAAAAATGTAAAAAATATGATACTTTGATTTAAATTGAATTTAAAATGATTTAATAAAGTGAAATGATTTTTCAATGGATTAAAAATGTTAAATAAATGAATAGAAAAATTGTGATTTTAATATAACTTAAATTGGGAATTTTGATTTGATTTTTAATGGAAGTTAAGTTATTTAAATAAAAATGAAAATTTAGTTTTATTTGTGAAAATGGAAATTTAAATTTAAGTGTTAAAGCAAATTGTAAAAAATGAAAAATTGGAAAAATGGTACACTTGAATTTAATAAGCGAAACCTTGGAAATTTTGATTTTATTGTAAAATTCTCTTATAAAAATCGTAAGTTGAAATATATTTAAATGAACATTTTTGATGTGGAAAAATGTGATTTTTATAAGTTTAAATGATTTAAATAGAAGTTTATTTATGGCTGGAATTCTAATTAAAATCTGGAAATTCATTAATAGCACTTCAGAAATGCTATCGTTTCTGAATAATTACTAAAATCTGAACTAAATGAATCTGCAGCACTTTGTAAATGCTGTAGTTGCAGAAGTGAAATAAAAAGGCTAAAATTGACTAAGGGCTATTGTGAATGCTGTAGTTGTAGAATTGAACTAAACTTGAAATTTAAACCTGAACTATTACAGCAGTTTTGTAAATGCTGTCTTTGCTGAATTAAACTATTTTTCAACTAAAACTGAACTATTACAGCAGTTTTTAAATGTTGTCTTTGCTGAATTGAATCGTTTCAAATGTAACTTACCGTAGCATTTGCTAAGTGCTGCGAAAGCTGAAATTTAAATTGTTCGAAGTATTTAAGTGAATAAATGAGCTCAAAAAAGGCTAAATTTTTGGAAATTGAATATTTGATTTGTAAGTATAATGACTTCATATTTAAATGGTGTAAATGAATTATTTTGATTTGAATATAAACCACTTTGAAATTTATGAGTTAATACAATGTTTGAAATTGGTATAATTGAATGAATGAACTTAAAATGTTATAACTTTGGTAATGAATATTAATTTAGAAGTATTATGATTTTTCTAAGTATTATGAGGTCCTAATGAGAATATTTCAAGTGTTATGATTTCCAATTATTTTGGTTTCAAAAAGTTTGGTTTCAGAATTGTTATGACTTTGAAAGTACTATGGTTTGGAAATGAAATTAATTGGAATTGTATTTAATTAAGAATTGTCTTTAAATATATATTAATTTGAAACTTGTTGAAATTGAAGATTCAAGGATATGACTTTATAAGGTGGTTTGGTTTAATATGATTTAAAAGAATATTTCAAGTTAAATAAATTGAAAGAAATATATTGATTTAGTTTGGAATTTAACTGATATATTATTGCTTTGATTTTTTTAATGGAAATGATATATTATTGAATTGGTTTGAAATGGAAATGATATATTGTTGAATTGGTTTTGAAATGGATATGTTTTGGGTTTGAAAGTATGTATTATTTTGAAATAAATGATATGATTTTGAAATGGTTTAAAGGATGTATTTTGATTTGAAACATAAACTATTTTGAAATTTATAACCACGGGTTATAATAACGATTGGTTGTTAAAGAGACCGGGATCGGATATGGACATACTCTCTGTCGATACTGAAAACCACGTTAACAACTGTGTACGTGGTGGAGTTTCCAGAATGAAGTAGGATGGTGGCGACGATCCTAAGGTATATGCATGGACCCAACTCCCGTGAGTTGGCATAAGGTGGCTAAAACAAGAGCGATTCTTGAGCCAATGAGGTAGCACCTCTGATCGGACGCACTTCTTCGATACCATTCTATTACTTTGTGATTGATAGGGTGCACCCCTTGATTTGGGACTGTTGTTCGAGGTGGGCGGTAGTGCCTGCTATGTGTCACCACCAGTCCGGATGCGTAATTGGTATATCTACCTTGGCATTGTCTTGTGTGCCATGTCACCTACCATATCGAGCTTTACTACGAGTTGTGATTTCTCCCATAGCCTGTGGAGTATCGAGGGTAGCCCCCGTTTGGGAGTATGCTAATACTGGACAGACTACTGGGACTATTACGTGTTAATGGGAATATTGTGGCACTCCTTAATGCTATTTAAAAGTATGTTTATTTTATATTAGACATTATTATAATAGCGAATATTACTACATAGTAGATAGTTTAACAGATCCTTAAAGAATGGGCGATCCCAAGCATTCTTTAAGTTACTTGTACCTTTATTACAGTTCACTTGAGTTGGTTTACATTTGTATAAGTATGTATATCCTGACTCGAGTGTTTTGTGTTTTGCTTTACACTCGGGTCAGACTGAGTGATACAGCATTTGAGACTCACATTTGGAGCTGGAGTTTTTCTTTGAAGATCCTGATATTTATTCATTTAGTTATCCAGTTGGTTCCAGTTGTATTCTGAGTTGTTCCTGATTATCATACTGTTTCTCCTGTTGTATCTTGGTATTCCTATTGTATCTTACTTAACTCTGATGTAACGACCCGTATTTTTACGGATCGAAGCATCGTAGAACAGTTGACAATTGGTCGCATTGTTGATAAGTCGTCTAGAGTATAAGTCTTAGGTCGTAGGAAGGTTTGGAGCGACCTAGGCATTGGGATAAGTCATGGGAAAATTAGGTCGTATGGGGTGGCTTAGGTCGAGTGACCGACTTAGGAAGTGTACGACCTAAGAGATAGACGATCTAAGGAACTGACCGACTTAGGAGAGATTTGGGACGACTTAAGGATTTGGCGATTCAAGAATAGGCGACATAAGAAGTAAGCGACTTAAGGTTAGGACCGACCTAAGAAGACTGACCGAGTTAAGGTTTTGAGCGACCTAAGGGATAGGTCGGCAGCGACCTAAGGAGAACCAGTAGTTAGCGTGGTTAGGTCGTAAGATTCTATGTTGAGGCTTAGGTCATAGCCGACTTAAGGAAATAGGCGACCTATAGGATTTAGACGACTTAAGGGAAGGAAGACTTAAGTCGGTGACGACTTAAGAGTTAGGCCGTTTGGTAGCTTTATTAGTTAGGTCGTAGACGACCTATGATAGTATACTGAGTATAGCTAGGTCGCATGGGTGTTAAGTCGGCCATAGCTAAGTCGTAAGTCGTGACAGAGTTAGGTCGTGGATGCGCATTGTTTTAGATCGGCAATGCTGTTAAGCCGTTAGGTCGGCAATAGTTAAGTCGCGCGCATTAGGTCGTAGGTCGTTGGCATATTAAGTCGCAGATGCGCATTGTTTTAAGTCGTTAGGCGTTAGGTCGTTGAACTGTTGAGTCATAGGTCGGAGAAAGGGATAAGTCGAAGACGACTTATAGAGGCAGACGACCTAAGTTTTCAGCCTATAAATAGGAGGGGTTTTCTTCATTTTTGGGATCCGGATTTCGAAGCGACGAAGTGCTGCCATTTTGAGAGCTCGACTTCTACACTTCTTCACTTCTTTTCTCCACTCTAATCTAGTGATTCCTTCCATCCATATCGAAGATCAAATCGAAGATTGAAGAGCTTAGATTGAAGATCTTCATCCATCGAAGAGAGATTTCATCGTTTGAAGCGGATTCGTGATAGATCGAGTTGGATCCTTCGCTGTCCAGATCTGAAGCGTGTTGATTTGGGGTTGTTTAGGTGATTTGGTGAGTGGTGATTATCTCTCACACGGATCCAAAGGAGTATATCGGATCATTGGCTTGATTTGGTGTTAAAATAGTAATTTCCATGCATTTTCCTAATCCTAAGTATAGATCCATATAGATCCATTGTTCATGATGATTTGGCATCCATTTTACTACATGTTAACCTATGCAAGTTCATTCATCAAGATTATAGAGATATTGCTCTTGTTTTCATGCTTGTTAGACTTTTGACTCTTTAATTATGAAATTGCCATTATTGTTATAATTGCCTATTTAGATCATATTTGAATGCTTGATTACTTGGATTAATGTTTGATTTGATTGATTGCTATGAATTAGATGATTGATGATTTGATTTAGACAAGTTGGTCGAAGATGATTCAAAAGCTAAGGGAAAGGCTCTTGAATTGGAAAAGCTGCTCGTGGCATATGTAGCGGATGATGAAGCTCTTATGCATAGATTTGCTGATGATGATGTTGAGATGAAGCTTTGCGAGGATCTGATGAAGCGAAGCATGATATGAGATAGTCTTGGTCTAATCCAGACGGGATTATTCCAAGCATGTTGATAACTCGGTGATATGGTTCGAGTTGAGGATAATGGTTGGCTCGAGAGGCGCTTGAGCTAGTATGGAAATAGTCGTCGAGGAGGATGACTAGAAGGCTGAGATCTCATTGTTGTTGAAGGTTCTAGCATGCTCAAAGCAAGAGTACGTTGGGCAGATTCGATAGTCCCTGAAGGCTAATGATTGATAGTCAAGTACTCTGGGCAGATTCGACAGTCCTAGGCATGGGTCACGAAGACGTGCGGGAGTTATGTCTAGAACCGGGGTTTCCATTAGCCCTTGACGGACGGCTGAAAGAATGTGCCGGTCATTCAATTAACGATGATATCGAAGCAATGATAACAGTGATAGCCAGAGTCATGGATGTTTGGTTGTATCGTCATTCGGTCTCAAGAGCGGTATTTTCTGGGTGCTTATCTGATCTTGGTTTAGGCCTTGGGGGTTTGTGCTTGGAAAACATCGCCCTTGACTCGAGTGATAATTGCTTTACTTTAAATTGTATGTTCTGCTATGTTTGCTTCTGCTTAGTGTGTGTCTGGGGGCTATCACTGTAGAAAGAGGTTGGAGTGGGAGGGTTGTATTCCTATTCCTTTTCCTTTATGCTCTTTTGGTATGTTGTTAGTTAATTTACTGCTCACTAAGACTGTTGTCTGACTCAAGGCTTTATGTTTTAACTGTTATTGCCTTGGGCTGTTCGTCCATTTTGGGACGGGCAGACTAGGTAGCAGGTGACAGGTGCTGTTCTTGCTTTCCACGGTGTTGATATCGAAGACGAGCTGGAGGGTTGCATATTATCTTCTTATTATATGTACTGGATGTTCCGCTGTTTGTATATTCTCTGAGTGTTATGTAGTGAGGCTTGATGTATTGACTATTCGGATGTCTGTATTCAACTATTATGAAGTTTTATATGATGACATTTTGTTCTGTAAAGCTTCACTATACATATGTTCTATTGTATTTTATCCATGCGCTGTGAGTAATACGATAGATTCTGATGTTTTTTTTATCTACCCTGACAATCGTCCATGGTCGCCTGGCACACTTTACAGCGCTTTTTCTCTAGGTTCAGTGCAGGGGTCATGGGCGGTCGTCACATTTGGTATCAGAGCATTGGTTGATCGATTTTACCCAACGCTCGCTGACATAACTACGTATGAGAGACATAATTGTATTTTGATGGATGAATACTATATATAATATAGTAGCTTAGTAGAGTTTAAGTCCTTTATGCAGTTGTTTCTCTAGATGTGCTAATCATTCCTTTTTATAGATATTAAGGATGAGTCGAAGAGGGAGACCAGCTGCTAGGGAAGGCCGTGCTGCTGAGGGGACTGTTGATTATGCAGCTATGTTCGAAGCTATGATGACTTCGATCATGAGAAGGATACCAGTTCCGGGGACAGCAGTTGATGTTGGAGTTCAAGTCCAAACTCCAAAGACGGTGGATTTTGCTAAGTTGTGTAAGGACTTTACTACTCTTGGAGGAAAGGTTTTCTTGGGAACAGAATCAACCATTGAAGTTCAAAGGTGGATAGATGCTTGTAGAAGGATTTTTGGTGATTTGGGAATTGAAGATGCAACTAAGAGGAAGTTAGCATCAAGACAGCTTCAAGGGAGAGCTTCTGATTGGTGGAACTCTATTACCATCAATACTCCGGAGGAAGAGATTACTTGGGAGCAATTCCAAGTCAGATTTGAAGCTAAGTTCATTTCTACAGCTCAGAAGTCTATTCTGTTCAAGAAGTTTGTGGAGTTCAAGCAGGGAGGAAGACCAGTTCTTGAGTATGTTTCTGAGTTTGAAGCTTTGTCCAAGTATGCCCGGTCGTATATTGAATCTGCATATCAGAAGAATGAGAAGTTTGTGACAGGCTTGGGCAGTTATCTTGGGAGGCAGTTGGTGGATCATCTGGATGATTCATTTGAGAACCTTGTGGAGAAAGCTCTCAGGCATGAGAGACTGTTTCCTAAGGAAGGATCTGTTGTTGCTGTAACCAGGGAAGAGTCTAAACCCCAGCAGGATGGAAACAAGAAGAGGAAGCAGCAGCAGCAAAAGGGTAAGGATGGCCAGAAGAAGCCGAAAGGCGAGGTGACTTGCTACAATTGTCAGTAGAAGGGCCATTTCTCTAAGGATTGTAAGAATCCGAAGGTACCGATGAAGTGTCACAACTGTGACAAGCCGGGGCATATCAAGAGGAATTGTCCGGAACCGAGGAAGGACAAGCAGATTATGCAAGCTTATGCTTTGGGAGCTGTTCCATCGTCTTCGAGAACTCCTACCGTTGAAGAGAAAGGAAAGAGTGTGGTGGTTCAAGGTACTCTTTCCATATGTGGTGTTCCTGTTAGAGTTCTGTTTGATACTGGGGCGTCGCATTCGTTTGTTTGTAATGAACTTGTAGGCCGGTTGGGTTTAGAACCGGATATTGTTGATAGGCCATTGGTTGTGACTAATACAGTTGGGGGTTCGTCTTGTTTGTGTATGTTATGCCGTGGTCTGATTGTATCGAGTCATGATTGCTCTTTTGTTTGTGATTGCTTTGTTCTGAACTTTGCAGGGTTCGGAATTATTTTGGGTATGGACTGGCTTAGGAAGAATGCGGAAAAGGTTGATTGTGAGAGGTTGGAGGTGACAGTCGAGAATGTGGAGGGGCGAAGGATTGTGATACGATGTAAGCATGAAGAAGGCGTCTTCATGAGCTTCATGTATTCGCTGGTTGTTCCATGGGATGGATTGTCATCTGTGCCAATCGCTAATGGATTTGAGGATGTCTTTGACAAGGTCAAAGGGTTACCGCCGCATAGAGATATCGAGTTTCATATAGATCTAGTTGAAGGAGCCAGACCTGTTATGATGCCTCTTAGGCGGATGGCGCCTAGGGAACAGCAAGAGTTGAGGGTGCAGGTTGATGACCTTTTACAGAAAGGATTCATTCGGCGTAGTGTGTCCGAGTGGGGTGCACCAGTTGTGTTTGCAACCAAGGCAGATGGATCGTTGAGGTTGTGTGTGGATTATCGTGAGCTGAATAAAGTGACTAAGAAGAACAAGTATCCATTGCCGAGAATAGATGACTTGTTTGATCAGCTTCACGAAGCTAAGGTGTTTTCTCAGATGGATTTGGCAATGGGATTTCACCAGTTGAGAGTGGCTAAGGATAGTGTGCCGAAGACTGCTTTTAGGACACCATCCGGTTTCTTTGAGTGGCTGGTAATGCCGTTTGGATTGACTAATGCGCCAGCATATTTTGTGGATCTTATGAATAGAGTGTTCAGAGATCAGTTGAACAAGTTCATGCTTGTGTTCGTGGATGATATTCTGATTTATTCCAGAACTGAGGAAGAGCACAAGACGCACTTGCATTTTGTTTTGGAAATCTTACGGAAACATCAGCTGAAGGCTATGTTTTCGAAGTGTCACTTCTGGAAGAGTGAAGTGAGGTTCTTAGGCCATGTTATTTCTGGAAGTGGAATAGCGGTTGATCCCGCTAAGGTGGCAGCAATCCAGGATTGGGTTAGACCTAAGAATGCATCTGATGTGAGAAGTTTTCTTGGATTAGCAGGATATTATCGACGGTTTATCAAAGACTTCTCCAAGGTAGCTGCACCATTGACAGGATTGACGAAAAAGAACCAAGTGTTCAGATGGGAAGATAAGTGTGAGCAAGCTTTCGGAATCCTGAAATAGCGACTGACAAGTGCTCCTGGTTTGACTATTCCAAGTGGGAATGATGAGATGGTGGTTTACACCGACGCATGTGGTACTGGACTTGGAGCAGTGCTGATGCAGAGGGATAAAGTTGTTGCGTATGCAAGCCGACAACTGAAGCCGCATGAAAGGAATTACCCGACTCATGATTTGGAGTTAGCGGCGATTGTTTTTGCTCTGAAGATGTGGAGACATTATCTATTGGGAGTTCGATTCGAGTTGTTTACGGATCATAAGTCGTTGAAGTATCTTTTCTCCCAAAAGGATTTGAATCTTCGGCAGCAACGTTGGCTAGAGTTTTTGGCATCATATGATTTTGGTATAGCTTATACTCCGGGAAAAGGTAACACAGTGGCAGATGCGTTAAGTCAAAGACATGCAGGATTGGGAGCCATGTTTTCAGAATGGAAGAATCTTGAGTATTTAGCTGAATTTGACTTCAGGCGTAGATGTGGATTGGAACCTGAGATGTTGGCAAACTTATCGATAAGACCGACTCTTGTGGAAAGGATTGGCGAGAGCCAAAAGCGAGACGATAAGGTTGTCAGGATTATCCGTGATGTGGAATCTGGAATGGACCCAGAACAGGATAAAGGATTCGAGGTCGATCGAGAGGGTTGGCTTCGGAAGCAAGGACGACTAGTTGTTCCTGATATAGATGAATTGAGGAGTGAAGTTATGAAGGAAATTCATCACTCGAAGTTGACAATTCATCCAGGTGGAAATAAGATGTATCGGGATATGAAAAGAACCTACTACTCGGAAGGTATGAAGAAGGATGTTGGAAATTTTATTTCCAAGTGTATGAACTGCCAGTTGGTAAAAGCCGAACAGAAGAAGCCAAGTGGATTGCTTCAGCCATTAGAAGTTCCTACATGGAAGTGGGAACAAGTATCGATGGATTTTATTGATGGGCTACCTAGAACAAGAATGGGAAATGAAGGGATTTGGGTCATCGTAGATCGTCTGACTAAGAGCGCAAGATTCATTCCTGTTCGATCGACTAGGACTGCATCAAAGTTGGCAGAGTTGTATGTTAAGTGGATAGTTCGATTCCATGGTATTCTGAAGAGAATAATGAGCGATCAAGATCCATTGTTCACTAGTGGATTTTGGAAGAGCTTCCAGGAAGTTTTGGGAACCAAGTTGTGTTTGAGTACAGCTTATCACCCTCAGACAGATGGTCAGACCGAGAGAGTCAACCGAGTTTTGGAAGATCTCCTCAGAGTTTGTGTTTTGGATTTCGGAGGATCATGGGAAGATCACCTTCATTTGGTGGAATTTTCATATAACAACAGTTACCAGTCGAGCATTGGTATGGCACCGTATGAGGCACTGTATGGAAGACCGTGTAACTCTCCGACATGTTGGTTAGAGATAGGAGAAAAGCTGATACTTGGGCCAGAGATGATTCGACAGACTTCAGATTGTATAGAGATCATTCGGCAACGAATGAAGGCAACCCAAGATCGTCAGAAAAGTTATACTGATAAGCATCGTAAGGATTTGGAATTCGACGTAGGTGATATGGTTTTTGTGAAGATTTCTCCACTGAAGAATGTTATTCGATTCGGGAAGAAAGGAAAATTGACTTCGAGATTTGTTGGACCATTCCCGATCATCGAGCGAATTGGAAAGCTCGCCTATAGATTGGAGTTACCAGAGAAGATGTCGAGTGTGCACAATGTTTTTCATGTATCATATCTACGGAAGTATGTGCACGACTCGAATACAGTGGTTTCTGCTGATAGCTGTGAAGATTTCGAAGTTGATCCAGTCGATAAGAGACCTCGTAAGCCGCTTCGTGTAGTGGAAACCGACACGAAACAGCTTAGGAGGAAGATAGTTAAGTTGCTCAAGATACAATGGAGTGATGATGATAACGACTGTACGTGGGAGGTGAAAGAGAGGATGAAGGCAGCTCATCCTGAACTCTTCAAGGTATGGCCCTAAGGTGTCGTGTCATCTAACGACATTGTAACTTGTTCTAAGTCTTAGAATTCTGCATGCTAAGCTAGAATTGGATGCATGGTTTGTTGATTGCTATGGATGGTAGGCATGCAGAATAGTCTTTGATTACTCTGTTTGTTTGGAATTTCGGGGGCGAAATTCCTAAGGGGGAGAGAATGTAACGACCCGTATTTTTACGGATCGAAGCATCGTAGAACAGTTGACAATTGGTCGCATTGTTGATAAGTCGTCTAGAGTCTAAGTCTTAGGTCGTAGGAAGGTTTGGAGCGACCTAGGCATTGGGATAAGTCGTGGGAAAATTAGGTCGTATGGGGTGGCTTAGGTCGAGTGACCGACTTAGGAAGTGTACGACCTAAGAGATAGACGATCTAAGGAACTGACCGACTTAGAAGAGATTTGGGACGACTTAAGGATTTGGCGACTCAAGAATAGGCGACATAAGAAGTAAGCGACTTAAGGTTAGGACCGACCTAAGAAGACTGACCGAGTTAAGGTTTTGAGAAACCTAAGGGATAGGTCGGCAGCGACCTAAGGAGAACCAGTCGTTAGCGTGGTTAGGTCGTAAGATTCTATGTTGAGGCTTAGGTCGTAGCCGACTTAAGGAAATAGGCGACCTATAGGATTTAGACGACTTAAGGGAAGGAAGACTTAAGTCGGTGACGACTTAAGAGTTAGGTCGTTGGTAGCTTGATTAGTTAGGTCGTAGACGACCTATGATAGTATACTGAGTATAGCTAGGTCGCATGGGTGTTAAGTCGGCCATAGCTAAGTCGTAAGTCGTGACAGAGTTAGATCGTGGATGCGCATTGTTTTAGATCGGCAATGCTGTTAAGCCGTTAGGTCGGCAATAGTTAAGTCGCACGCATTAGGTCGTAGGTCGTTGGCATATTAAGTCGCAGATGCGCATTGTCTTAAGTCGTTAGGCGTTAGGACGTTGAACTGTTGAGTCATAGGTCGGAGAAAGGGATAAGTCGGAGACGACTTATTGAGGCAGACGACCTAAGTTTTCAGCCTATAAATAGGAGGGGTTTTCTTCATTTTTGGGATCCGGATTTCGAAGCGACGAAGTGCTGCCATTTTGAGAGCTCGACTTCTACACTTCTTCACTTCTTTTCTCCACTCTAATCTAGTGATTCCTTCCATCCATATCGAAGATCAAATCGAAGATTAAAGAGCTTAGATTGAAGATCTGCATCTATCGAAGAGAGATTTCATCGTTTGAAGCGGATTCGTGATAGATCGAGTTGGATCCTTCGCTGTCCAGATCTGAAGCGTGTTGATTTGGAGTTGTTTAGGTGATTTGGTGAGTGGTGATTATCTCTCACACGGATCCAAAGGAGTATATCGGATCGTTGGCTTGATTTGGTGTTAAAATAGTGATTTCCATGCATTTTTTTATCCTAAGTATAGATCCATATAGATCCATTGTTCATGATGATTTGGCATCCATTTTACTACATGTTAACCTATGCAAGTTCATTCATCAAGATTATAGAGATATTGCTCTTGTTTTCATGCTTGTTAGACTTTTGACTCTTTAATTACGAAATTACCATTATTATTATAATTGCCTATTTAGATCATATTTGAATGCTTGATTACTTGGATTAATGTTTGATTTGATTGATTGCTATGAATTAGATGATTGATGATTTGATTTAGACAAGTTGGTTGAAGATGATTCAAAAGCTAAGGGAAAGGCTCTTGAATTGGAAAAGCTGCTCGTGGCATATGTAGCGGATGATGAAGCTCTTATGCATAGATTTGATGATGATGATGTTGAGATGAAGCTTTGCGAGGATCTGATGAAGCGAAGCATGATATGAGAAAGTCTTGGTCTAATCCAGACGGGATTATTCCAAGCATGTTGATAACTCGGTGATATGGTTTGAGTTGAGGATAATGGTTGGCTCGAGAGGCGCTTGAGCTAGTATGGAAATAGTCGTCGAGGAGGATGACTAGAAGGCTGATATCTCATTGTTGTTGAAGGTTCTAGCATGCTCAAAGCAAGAGTACATTGGGCAGATTCGATAGTCCCTGAAGGCTAATGATTGATAGTCAAGTACTCTGGGCAGATTCGACAGTCCTAGGCATGGGTCACGATGACGTGCGGGAGTTATGTCTAGAACCGAGGTTTCCATTAGCCCTTGACGGACGGCTGAAAGAATGTGCCGGTCATTCAATTAACGATGATATCGAAGCAATGATAACAGTGATAGCCAGAGTCATGGATGTTTGGTTGTATCGTCATTCGGTCTCAAGAGCGGTATTTTCTGGGTGCTTATCTGATCTTGGTTTAGGCCTTGGGGGTTTGTGCTTGGAAAACATCGCCCTTGACTCGAGTGATAATTGCTTTACTTTAAATTGTATGCTTTGCTATGTTTGCTTCTGCTTAGTGTGTGTCTGGGGGCTATCACTGTAGAAAGAGGTTGGAGTGGGAGGGTTGTATTCCTATTCCTTTTCCTTTATGCTCTTTTGGTATGTTGTTAGTTAATTTACTGCTCACTAAGACTTTTGTCTGACTCAAGGCTTTCTGTTTTAACTCTTATTGCCTTGGGCTGTTCGTCCATTTTGGGACGGGCAGACTAGGTAGCAGGTGACAGGTGCTGTTCTTGCTTTCCACGGTGTTGATATCGAAGACGAGCTGGAGGGTTGCATATTATCTTCTTATTATATGTACTGGATGTTCCGCTGTTTGTATATTCTCTGAGTGTTATGTAGTGAGGCTTGATGTATTGACTATTCGGATGTCTGTATTTAACTATTATGAAGTTTTATATGATGACATTTTGTTCTGTAAAGCTTCACTATACATATGTTCTATTGTATTTTATCCATGCGCTGTGAGTAATACGATAGATTCTGATGTTTTTTTATCTACCCTGACAATCGTCCATGGTCGCCTGGCGCACTTTACAGCGCTTTTTCTCTAGGTTCAGTGCAGGGGTCATGGGCGGTCGTCTCATCTGATGTATTTATATAGTAGCTTCATGAACTACTATTTCTTTGTTTCCGCTGCATTATTATATTACTCTGTGTCTGTGATCTGTGATTTTTTTATCTACTGTATATTCTGAGTTTTGTCAAATATAAATTAACAATTCGGTATTTTGAGCAATTCAAGTCCGACATGTGCGGATGTGAATGGTTGAAAATATAGGGTCGTTACAAGCAGCCCAAGCAAGGCTTCCTATATCCATGTGAATTATGTCTCTTATTTCTATGAAAGAATTATTCGATTATTATTTAATAATCATAGTGGAATCAATGGCACAGAGTCAAAATAGGATTCTGACTTAAGACTATTGATGAACCAAATCAATTCAATTAATACATTTGCAACAAGTTTCAATATTTTAAGATTTACGGTAGAATCAGGAAGTATTAAGTACAAGATGATACACGCGCCTTCTCTATACACAACTATATATCAGGTACCTCTATTTTCTATTTGATCTAAGCTTACTGTCTTTCTATGAAAAAATCCGTAGAACCCACTGCCACTATTACTACATACATATATTCTTTTTTTTCAATTTTTACCTTTGCTCTATACTATAAGAGTTGACAAACTATTCAGATTCTATGTCTGGGCACTCATAGCCTTTCATGAGTTTAAATACAAAGTATTTCATGCCTTTCTACAAGCCCTAAATTTATTTCCCATCAATGTATCCAATCTAATTTAATACGCAATAAAAACACGAAACGCTGCTTAAAATTAAAAATTGTTTAAGAGATTTTGATATGCTAGTCTTTTATATAATCTTTTATTCTAGTAGTAAAAATGGTGTAACGACCCGATATTTTCAACCATTCGCATCCATTATAAGTGTATAGGTAGACACTCATGCCGGAATTGAATTGCTCAAAATACCGCGTTGTAAATAAAAATTTGGCAAATCTCAAAATATACAGTAAATAAATATAATCACAGATCACAAACACAGAGTAAAATAATGCAGCGGAAGTAAAAGAGATAGTAGTTCATGAAGCTACTATATAAATATATCAGAGTTACATAAGATACAACAGGAGAAAATAAAGTACAACAGAAGTCTCAATATGATAACCAAGTACAAGCTGAATAGAACAATAGAACTGAAATAGATAGGACAAGACAAGCAGATAATCTCCAGCTATTCAAATCTCCAAGAGAGCGGAAATCCAAATCTGTGAATAACTCAGGCTGACCCGAGCGTAAAGCAAAACACAAAACACTCGAGTCAGGACAATATATACTTATATAATGTAAACCAACTCAAGTGAACTGTAATAAAAGTACAAGTAACTTAGAAGATGCTTGGGACCGCCCATCCTCTAAGGATCCGTTAAACTATTTACTATATAGTAATATACGCTATATACAGTAATGTCTAATCAGTAAAGAATAATCATATAGAAAATAGCGTTAAGGGGATGGTGAACCTTAATGCGGTCGGATCTTTAAACCAAAATCGTAGTGGGTTCGATATGGTAGGTGACACGGCACACAAGGCAATGCCAGGGTAGATATACCAATTACGCACATGGACTGATGGAAACGCATAGTAGCCACTACCGCTCCACCAACACTCCCAAATCAAGGGTGCGCACCAAATCAATCACAAGTAATAGAATGGTATCGAAGAAGTGTGTCTGATAAGAGGTGCTACCTCACTGGTCCGAGATCGCTCCTGTTTTAGCCACCTTATGCCAACTCACGGGAGTTGGGTCCACGTATATATACCTTACGATCGTCGTCACCATCCTACTTCATTCTGGAAACTCCACCGCGTACACAGTTGTCAAAGTGGTTTTCGGTATCGACAGAGAGTATGTCCATATCCGATCCCGGTCTCTTTAATAACCAATCGTTATTATAACCTGTGGTTATAATTTAAGACAGTTTATACTTCAAAATAGAATATCATTTCAAATCCAAATCTTTATTAAAATAAAGATTAAATCAATTCCAAACCATTTCAATATATTTAAAATATCATATCATTTCAAAACTTCATTTCAAATCATTTCAATATATCAAAATATCATATCTTTCCAAAACTTCATTTCAAATCATTTTAATATATCAAAATATCAAATCTTTCCAAAACTTCATTTCAAATCATTTTTATATACCAAAATATCATTTGAGTTCAAATCTAAATATTCAACTTTAAATACTTTTTAAATTCAAAGATATCATTCATTTATTATCATTTCAAGTCACCTTTTAAATAGTTTATATTTCAATCAAAATAATTCATCTAAACTATTTAAAAGTGTAAGTATTATATTTCAAATCAAGTATTCAATTTCTAAAGTTTCAATTCAATTCAATCATTTATTTCAATTAAATTCCCATAGACCATTTCAAATCTTATAAATTTCAAATATAGAATTAATCCACAAAATAACTATTCAAATTATAAAATAAATTTCAAAGCTTTAATATCGTATATTTCATAAGTCCAATATCTTTTAAATAGATTCAAATTACAAGTAAATCAAATAATTTTCATACTAATATAAACTTCAATTATTCATTCAAATATTTAATATCATTTATTTAATTTATATTTAAATACCATTTAACCACATTTTTAGAATAGTTGTATTTCCCAAATCAACTATTCCATTTAAATCATTTAAAGTCAATTCATTATATTTAATAATTAAATATTTAATTTCCAAAATTTAGTCTTTTTCAAAGATCATTTATTCATTTGAAGTTACTAAACAAAGAAAATTCAACTTTCGCAACACTTAGAAAATGCTACGAAATGTTATGTTCAAAAACAGTTCATTAACAAAAGACGACATTTAAAATGCTGTAATATCTTAATTTAGTTTCAATTAAAACTTTAGTTAAATTTTAAAACTATAGCACTAACAAAGTGTTATAATAACCCTTAGTTTAAATTTGGTATTTGGTTCATTTAAAACAACTACAACATTTTCCAATGCTGTAATATCTTTACTTTACATTTCAAAATGCTGTCCAATCAAATTCAGAGTTTTATTTACAATTTCACACATAACTAACTTTAAATATAAATCATTTAACTTATAAAATCATATATTTTCACATTTAAAAACAATCATTTAAATACCTTTATTTCTATGATTTTATAAAGTCAAATTTCCATACAAAAAATCAAATTAAATAACAATTAAAATTTTCATTTCTTTAATTAAAAATTTAACTTAAAACTTAAGTTTAAATTTCCAAAATATAACTTATTTCCACTTATTTTACTTAATTAAAAATTCACTTTTAAACAAATTTCACAAAATTCAATTTAAGTTATATTTCCAAATTCAGCTTAAATATTCATTTATTTCATATTTTAATTTATACAAAATCATTAACACTTTTAAAAATTATTATTACTAAATAAAATCATTAAATTCATCCTTTAAATCAAATTTGTCGTATTTTCTTACTTTACATAAATTCCATTTATAAACAAACTCTTAAATTCCAAAATTAGCTTATATTTCAAATTCTACTTCACCATTTACTTAATTCACTTATTTAATTTGTAGAAAATCACAAATATTTTATAGAAATCATTTTAATAAAAATATCATAATATTTACATTTTTAAAATATTTTAAAATTTTCAGAAAAATATATAAACCATGGGTCTGTATAAAATTTTCTAGCCTAGGTCAAATGATACGGATATATCATTTCAATCCGCAGTTTACAAAGAAAACCAGGTTTTATCATTTCAAACCCGCAATCCCAAGTTAAATAAAATAGATAAATAAAAACCGTTCAGGCCTATCATTTCAGCCCATAACGATCTTTCCCTATTCTAAAGTCCGTTCGGGTATGTATCATTTCAACCCATAGTGATTTCTATACTAACAGGGAACTTGCAGTGTGATAAACTGACATAAATAACAGAATAGCATTATATAACAGTAACTGATGATATAACATGACTAATAACAGGGGTGAGCATCATATGATCATAATATAACAGTTATAACAGGATGCTATAATTTTACAGATTCAAATGGTGTCAGTTTACTAGTTATATAAGTAAACATTGTGTGGTGAGAATTACTCACCTGTTCAGAGCTGGAGATATCCACCAAAGCACACAACACAAACATAATGAAGGCACGATGACATGGATATGACTTGAGAGTGGAGAGCCAAAGCTAATGGCCTTGATAACATTTACACAAAACAATGCATATATATATAAGTTTCAAAACAATTCAACGCTAGACAATGTTAGAAATCAATGCCCAAAACAAAGACAAATGTTTTGCACTTGTTCTCAACTTCACATACTTCAGTTATGAACTGAAATAGCACAGCAAAGGCATGAATTAAGGTCTAGTTTGGGTCCCTAGAGGGTCGGCCTAGCTTGGGTTCAATGGTGAAGAGATATAGGTGCAACACTTAACAACTACAAGGCAAATTACAACATCTCTATGCCACAATAGGGTTTGGCCCTAGGTCCTATGGTCATGGCCAAGTGTCCAGAAGGTGTTGGGTGATGTGGCATAGGTTGGTGGTCAGGTCTGAGGTGGTGGTGGTGGAGGAAGTGGCGGCAAGTGGTGGGTAAAGGTGATGATGCAAAACTAGGTCTAGGCTTTCATGTATGTGTGGTGTTTGCATATAATTTGGTGGATCTATCTCCAAGTTGGCCATGGAATGGGCTTGGGGTTGGGCTAGAGGTGGTGGTGGCTGGTTGTGGTGGTGGGGGAGGCAGCCATGGTGATGGAGGAGAGAGGCCAAGCCAAATAGAGATGAAGAGAGCAAGTGCAAAACCATCACTACAACAAAAAAGACTTTTCACAGCGTTTGAAAAACGCTGTTAAAAGTTTTCACAGCGTTTTTAAAAATGCTGTATAACGACATGCGGTCGTTGACCCTAAATTTTTAACTGCAAAATATAAACGCTGTCAAAAACCCACTTTCTACAGCGTTTTTTAAACGCTGTTAATAATTTTTCTACTGCAAGGTATAAACGCTGTTAATAGTTTTCTACTGCAAGGTATAAACGTTGTCGTAGGGATATGCATTTTTTTTCCCAATGAATTGACAGCAATGTATAAACGCTGTCGTAGGGATATGCATTTTTTTCCAATGAATTGACAACAATGTATAAACGCTGTCGTAGGGATATGCAATTTTTTTCCAAAGAATTGACAGCAATGTTGTGCCATTGCAATATTCACACATACCATTAATATAAACTACATTTAATTATATTTTAATCAGTTAATGTACATAACATAAACAAATCAAACTAAAAATTGTAAAATAAAAGCATAACTATTAATCACTTCCATAAAATAAGTTGAACACAATATCCATGAACAAAGTTTACATAAACCCGTAAAGAGAGATAAAATTTATAAACCAACTGCATACAAAATTAGACAAATGCACAATATCTAGAAAGCAAGTTTGCATCTAATATTATCGACAAAACGTGCATAAAAGTAGTTCAAATACAGGCTGAAAATGAAAAGTGGCAGTACGAAGATAGTTAGACATTAGTTTACTGAATTGTTGCCAACAGGGCAGTCTGAACTCGACAAGATTCCTCCTTCCGTCTTTTTTTCTTGACTTTTTGTTGTTGAGATATCACTAACCATGGCTTTGTCAACATCCTGTGAGTAGTAATTACAGTAAGCTTTAGACGTATAACTGTTAGTTAAATATAAAGAGTACAATTTCCAGTTGAAAAAAAATGTGTTTCTCAATAAACATGTAACTGGAAGTTCTATGCAATATTTGCACAGTGATATATTTAATGCATATTTTTCAAGTTGCAGTAATTTTATCAGTCACATACTTTTACTTGATAAGGCAGTTCTAGTGAATATATCAAATCGGTTGAAACGTCAACCAAGTTCCAGCTATGTTGATGGGCAATAGTGTACAGAAAATTATATCAATGAATGCCTAGATAATAACAGAATTATTTATTCATCACACCATGTGTGTTGACATATATCAGTGTTAGAAAAATTGATGGTATCTTTACCATATTAATAAATATGAAATCATAAGCATTCAGTACAGTATTTGATAATGAAGTGTACAACTATCAGGAATTTAATTGGATTAGTATGCTTGTTATATGAGAATAACTATATTTATTTTATGGAGGCAGTTTGGATACTTTAGGAAGTATTAGTGGTGTACAATTATTTCCAACTATATTGTTTTTGATGGCAAAGTGTTTGAACTTTCTTCTCTAAAACTATTGTCCTTTTGTCCTCATGAAACATAAAGGTCGGACAACATGGCCAATTGCCTTCTAGCCAACAAATTTGCATATGATACCATATTATCTAATAAAGCTTCCTCTGCACACAGAGAGGAATTATAGTCATTTATTAAATTATAAAGAATTACAAGTATGGTCAGAATAAAAAAAAATTGATGATGCAGGATGGCATTGAAAAAGGAAAATATCCAGTTGGGAATAAAAAACCACTTCATCACCACCGCACTCTACTGACATAATGAACATTGTCTATGTGTGTATTTTGAGGAAAAAAGTTGTATCTTATATGAAAATTACAAACCACTAATGTATATCTATAGATCTAACCTTTGATCAACTAAGTTAGAGCCATCAACTGCTGTACAAAATCAACTAACTTCCATTTTGGGACCTATCATATGTACTAAAGTTACCGATTTTGTTTGATGATGGCTTATTTTCATTAAACTAATGAAAGAATAACTATTACCACCTAACATACGCATCAAATCAAGTTGCTTAGTAGGGGAATTCAAGCCCTAGTGTACCATTAACTTACATAAATATACCATATAATTTCATACATAGTAATTTCTTATATTACTGAGTTGTAAACAACCTGGTTACGCTTTTTTGATCCACTTACAAATAGGTTGGTGGTAATATTCTTTGAACCACTTACAAATTAGGAGGAGTTAGCCTTTTCATGATGGATCTATACTCAATTTACGTATGTTTAACTGAACTTTCTGTAATAAATATTATCAGTAGAAAATGGTTGTGATTTCCATTTAAATTCTTCAATTTGTGAGAAATAAACATATTTTAATATTGGATGCCGACCGGTTACCGAATTTTTTGCCTTTTTGCACAATTGCTAAGTATTCTTCATTACCAATTTTTTTACTTCAGCGGTAAACAAAATTTTATTTCATGTGTTGTGCCATTACTTTATTAAGATTTTGAAAATTTATGTTGTTGGACTGATGAATATTTTGGTGACTTTATCAGTGTAAATATCAAGACATTAGTGGTTTCTAATAAAGGACTCAGTAGGCCCTTAGCTGATTACTACATATATATCGTAAGTACTGTCTTGATAAATTATTTTATTCAGAAAAACATTAAATTAGATAAAATTTGATAAAAATTCTACTTCTCTTGATTACATTTATATATATTACCCACAGAGTTGTTTGTCACAAATCTTCTTAATTTTATAAAATTCCTCATCTGCATTTTAATATTCAGATCTCTTTGACAGGCTGTGATGCATTTTTTTTATCTAATAAAAGTTTTTAAGACTTGATGTACCCTCCCGAGCATATTAAATAACTTGAAGTTCAAGGGTAGTTACCTGAAAACTGCCAAACTATACAAATATTTCAAACTGCTGAAGTTGAGTCCACACTAACATTCGCAGTAGGCCATGCTACCGTCGAACCAATAGCATCTGATAAGCATTCCATGAATGACGTAGGTCTCCATAAAGACGCATTTGGGTCTTTGACAATATCCACCGAAACTCTTATTGCATTTGGTCCTAGTGGAATAGAATGAACCAAATCATTTGGATTAGTTGAAGATATGGTGCCTTCAGCTACAATTTTTCTTGTGCCCTCCATAGCAAATAACTTGAACTTGTTATTCATCGCGTAATTTGCACTCTATGATATTAAAAAAAGTATTGATACATTATCAACAAATCGTATATATAAATATTAGCAATATAATATATTACCGTATGAGATGTTGGAACGTTGCTCATAGGAGTGGATGGTATTGTGTTTTCAAAAACCAATTTTGATGATGGCCATGCTATTGTCTTACCGATGGCTTCTCCGATACATGTCACACCTGCTATGGGCCTCCACAAAAAGGCATCTTCTTTTATCGGATTGTCCACCCAAACTATTGCGGCTTCTGGTCCAAGAGGAACACCATTAATAATCTGATTTGAATCACTCGAGTGCACACGTCCTTCGGCAACCAATACTTCAGTTCCACCCCAATCGAACAACTTGCATTTGTTTTCTGTGCTATTGGTTTTGCTCTATCAAAGAAAAAAATTATAGTCATCTAATAAAAGTCTTGTTTCTATAGTCTTACTGCATTCAACATTTTATCATGTGTCAACCAATTCAATACAAAGCAAATCAACATTGTTAAATTTTCAATAATCATTTGTCAAACTTTAAACTTGATTTCACCCACCAAATGTTATTAAAAATAATAATACTAACATAGCTAGAAATGTGTAATAAATTAGTATTCGACTCTATGGAACTGATGCTTCCGGTAGTTGGATTTTCACATATTTTAGTTTTAATCAGGTGCTCAACAACGGTTTCACCATAATGACGACTAAGATTTCGACAATCTAAACAAGGACAGAATATTTTTTCCACATCTCCTAAATTTTTCTTCGCAACACACACAAAATTCCGAGCTCCTTGGCCATACTCTCTACTAGTCCTATGATTAAAATTTGAAAACAACAAAAATATTAGCTTTTATTATCAAAATATCAATTCTAAATTTAAGTCTAAATTAGCTGCTACATGATTACCTATGTAGACGCAACCAATCTCTCTCCATCAGCATATACAATATATGTATGCAACAAAGAATCTAAAATTTAAATAGAAATTAATTATTGATTATGAACAATATATATATATATATATATATATGATAATAACGACCAAACAGTTCTTAGTAGAAATGGACAAATAATTTTTTTATGTATAAAAGACAACAAAACAAATGCTCAAAACAAACAAATCCAAAGAGAAAAATATATTGTCAAAATGCAAGAACACAACATAGTAAAATATCACAGACTTTCTGCTTCCATTTGTAATAACCAAACATTCATTTTTATAGCCCAGGAGTTGATAGTACAAGCAAACTTTTAATTGATTAACTCTTTTGGCAGCAAATATCATGCTTTGTTTGTGTTTCAAAACTGAATCCGGGCCTTTAGTTGGGAGAGTATTTCAATTTAAACATTGATGATTGTTGCTTGTTATTGCATCAGAACTAAAAGTGATACAGATGCTAAAGTTGTACAAATAGAAACTGAAAGAATTTTAAAAAATAAAAGAAAAAACAATCATATTTAATTAAACTACATCCCATATTTGGCAAACATGTTATTTAAACTGATGTTATTTAAACAGATGCTAAAGTTTCACTAAGATGCACATGATGCTAGCTATTTAATGATTGCAAAAAAAGAAACAAAAAGAAAAAAGAGGAAGGAAAAGGTACATGCCTTGTTTCTTCAGCTTTTGAATTCTAATT
Organism: Allium fistulosum; assembly: GCA_030737815.1. NCBI lineage: Eukaryota > Viridiplantae > Streptophyta > Magnoliopsida > Asparagales > Amaryllidaceae > Allium > Allium fistulosum. The sequence goes on from CM060902.1 coordinate 872,682,051, forward strand.
GAATGAAGCTCCTGCAGTTTCTCCATAACCAACACAAGTTCAAGCTGTGATTATAGTAGGAAGTAAATAAATATTAAGAGTTCTCAATTATTTAACGTAAGTGTTTATGTGTATATGCGAAGAACATATAGTCTGTTATATGTGCTATTTTAGCTACAAGAGGGCATGTGCGCACAAACCAAAAAGATATGAAAAACTAGGATATGCTTTTAAAATTGACAGGTTAGAGAATTAAAAATATGCTTTCCAAGTTTAAAGTAAAAGAAGAAAAACATATAATCATTTAAGACATTTCATGCTGAAGTAAAAACCCTAACAAAGTAGATATCCAAGAAAGATGTACAACTAAATTTATCCCAATGCCATCAATTAGTTCGTAGGTGCATTGCTAAAATCAAATTATAGTCACATAAATGATAACATAATGGAATGCAAGACCAGTTGTGTACTACTAATACACTCAAGAAAATGTCACATGTTTTTTAGCTACACTTTACAATTAACTACACAACTGAATACTTAGCAGAAGATACAAGATGGTAATGCTTGTATTTGTCAGAAAAAAGACCAACATCAAACCAGACATATTGCATAGAACTAAACTGCTAACCTCTGATTCTTGTTTTTTCCTCTCTTTAATAGCTTTGACCTTTGCAATCTTCTTTATGGTTTCAACCTAAGTTCAACAAGCCTCCGTTAATCTTATTAAACGATATAAATTAAAACATTGAACTGCATATATTAAATTTAAGCCATTAACGTCATCAAATGAAATCTACTATCCTACTTTATTTTTTGAAGAATTTTTATTTAAATGACAAATTTAACCAACTAGACAGCTAGTACTATACATATGTGTTATGTTTGAGCTTATAAATTTTTATTTATACATTTGCACGTAGAAAGTGGGCTCTTTGGAAAGATTTTAAAAAGCAACAAATCTCCACTCCGATTTAACAATGAATAATATTTCCCATCTAAAATTCAATTTTTGAACAAAACAATTGGTATATACCCTTTAGTATTTCTCACAATTATTTTTAAGAATATTATCTGATTTATAATGATTGAAAAGTTAAAAGCACAAATATCCTTTATTAAATTATCATTGAACTGTTTTATTTGTATAAAGGTAGTTGTAAGAATTTAGGGAAAATAAACTTTACAACTTACTAACCAATCATGTACACATTACTAGTATATAAAAATGACCCCATTACCATGGTTTGGCTAATAAACTTCACAAAAAATAATGACTGTTATAATCTGATTATAGAGGCAATCGGACATCAAAGAATTTAAAGGTGTAATTTGAAGAATATCAAAAAATGGTTGGTAACACTGTATTATAAAGAAAATAATAATATATTGTACATGAGAAATGGTCAATGCTTCTTCTTCATATCAGGTTTATATGATGTGACTACCGACATACGGGGTGTCTAGACTACCACGCAGTTCCTACATGGTACCGCTAACCTACCCATGCATCAGCCATCAACCTCAACTTTGATATCCCTCAATCCACACAGGAATAATCCTAACCCGAAATTGATACTAAAATACGAAATCAAACAAAAATTATCTCTAATAAGCAAAGCAATTGCATAAAACAAAATTTAATTCAAAGAGAACGGATGATGGGTTTTGAAGATATGGTTTTCAACCAATTTGTAGGTATGGTTTCGGAATGGCAATCTAGGAATAGAAACATGGTGGTTTAGGGTCGATCTACAGAGGTAGGCTTGCGTATTGAATTTAAAAAGTCAATACAGGCATACAGAGCATAGCTATGAGCATCTACTGTTTCAAGAACATAAGGTAGAGGATGATAAAGAGCAAGATGCAGATCATTATTTTTGGCCAAAGCTAACATTACAAGGGAAAAAAGATAGGCAAATTATTGGAGCATCTGCTTAGTGTTTTATAAACTTAGTCAACGCGGTTAATTTTTTTATAAAACTTAATTAACTTTTATAAATATAGTTATATTTTATAAACTTAGTTAGCTTGGAGAAAAAATTATAAAACTTGGTTAATTTCTATAAACTTGTATAATTTTTATAGAACTTAGTTAAAATGGTTATGTTTTTTGCAAAATTTAGTTAATTTTTATAAAACTTCATCAACTTAGTTAATTTTTTATAAAACTTTATTGACTTAGTTAATTTTTATAAAACTTAGTTAATTTTTATAAAACTTGGTTAATTTAGTTAACTTTTATAAAACTTGGTTACTATATGGTAACAATATATGAATCTCCTACAACTATATTTTTATTTATCAAAGTGATATTTTGTTGGTTGTTTATTAATAGCATGATTTAAGGCATTACAGTTTTTTATCCAGCAAAAGATATGAATTTAGAGTAGCCTTTTGATGAAATATGGAAGGGAATAAAACATAATTGTGAAATTATTTGATGGTAAACTAATAGACAATAATGATAATACTTGAGAGTTTTTAGCATCTGTTTCATACCTTGTTGTTTAAGCACACTAGACTGAAAATGACAGAACTCTACAAATATCATCTGTTCAAAGCCTGCATGCATAAAATAAATTTGTTATTAGCTACTTCATGGCCATATTAGACTGAAAATGACAGAACTCTACAAATTAGTCATTTTGTTATTAGCACCAAACTATTTTCAAAAAATTTGCCATTACAACGGCGCCATTTTGTAGCACCAGAGTAATGTCTATGCATTACCCCTCTCCTGATACTTGGCTTGCGCCATTAACAATAATTTTATCCACTTATACAACAATGTCAGAATCATATACAACATTAGCACCAAATTGTTTCCAAAAAATTTGCCATTACAATTCTCGCACACAATCGCACACATCAACAAGTATTAAAATTATGTAATTACCAGTACAATATAATAGTAGCGTGTAATTGTATATAATTTATTCCAAGATAGTATATGTTTCTCGAATAAAAATCGAAACTCAGTGACCCAATTTCACATGGTTGATTTTGACAATTACATAACTATTATAAATAGCAGGGCAAACAAAATTGGAATGGAAAGAACATGCTAAAACTTGAGTGAACAGTTAAATAAAAATATTCTTCACTATAAAAGAATATCCATACACTATTACTATACCTAAGCATTTATTAGACTCTATATGTGTGTGTGTTTGTATATGTATATATATATATATATAGAATTAGCGGTTGTAACTTTTGCTAGTTTTATGTAAAATATACTTAAATATAGAGAGAGCGTATTTAATCTAAATGCAAATAAGAAAAAAACATTCCAAACTAATCTTTTTCATTTGCAAATTAAGTAGTTGTGAAGTAGTTGTGGCTGAGATGCAACAGTGGTGCAGTTTGATGGTTTGGTGGTTGATGGAGTTGTGATGTGTTAACAGTTTTTGTAAAGAGGTGGTTGATGCTGTTGCGATAGTGGCAGTGGTGAAGTTTGGTGAAGTAGTGGTGGTGATGTAGTTGTGGTTTGGGATGTTTGTGCAGAGTGGTAAGGCTAGACAGTGAACTGGAAGGGGAAGAGCAGTTTGTAGGGTGATGGTTGTAATGTGGTAGAAAATTGTGAATGTAAAAAAGAAAAGAAAAAAATTGCAATAAAAAAATATTTTGGTTGTTGAAATCGTGTATACTTTTTTTTCTGTTTTTTTTATAGAAATGTAAATGCAAAATAAAAATAAACAACAACAAGCACGTACTCCTTCCTATGTAGTAGATAGTATGTTTAGAATAAATTCAAAATTGCAAAGTGGTAACAACTAGTTGACTTTAAAGTAGAACCTGTTTGATTATGGTAAAGTAAGCATTAAGTGATCCTGAATAACGTTTTCGAACACCAGAGGAAGCTTCCCTTCAGCTTGAAGTCATACTTCAACTAAATCAGTTGGGTTTGCAATAGTAATCCCAATTGCACCTATTTGTACAAAAGAACAAAATCATTGAGTAATTCAAGATATAAAACAAAACTAAGTAAATATGAAAACACACAAAATTTAATTAATATACACAGTTACTAGTCGTCAACTGACAAGTATTTTCTTGGTTAGAGGGACTTCTCTAACAAAATTACCACCAACATATAGGATGATCTTTGTTACAGACAATCAACTGGATACTTTGTGCATCTTTAAATGGCTATAGGGGAGATCCTTGGCCTTTTTATCAAGGACTATTTTGACAAAGACTTGGTAATATTACACCTCTAATTTCATTTTATTGTCCCCTTTGGAAGGCTAGTGTATATGTCTTATTATTAATAATACATTTTACAGATGAATTACATAAATTAAACATGGAAGGTGGAATGGAATAATGACCATAAAATGGAAAACACAAAAAACACTTTAACAGACACTTTGAGTGCATACTCAAACACAAGCGTAAAAAAGGACAGTAAAAGATAATAGCACAAAGATGTGAGATGTTTACATGGTCCGTATAGTTACTTTACAAACGTAGTCGACTTAGTTAACTTTTTATAAAATTATATTAATTTTTATAAACTTAATTATATTTTATTAAATTTAACTTAGTTAAAATTTTATAAAACGTAGTTAATTTTTATAAACTTGTTTAATGTTTATAAAATTTTGTTAACACGGTTTTTTTTTTGGTAAAAAAATTTAATTTTTATAAATTGGCTACACTTATATTTAATTTTATAAACTTAATCAACTTAGCTAAGTTTTTATAAAACTTTATAAAATTTTGTGAACTTAATTATATTTTATAAATTTTTATGAAACTTAATTCATTTTTACAAACTGTATGCATTCCAACATTCTTCAGACCTCCATTCTCAACAACCTCTACACTCCAAACCAATTCAGTCTGCTAAATATTTATGAAAGTTTGCATGATACTACACTCGAAACATTTCTTGCATTTGTGAGTCTATTGGTAGGAAACTAAACTATTACTTCACGTGAATGCTATAGGCACTAGGAGGGGATTATAGGCCTTCAGTATTTGATGACAGAGATCGCGATGTACAAGGACATCACCTAAAACCAACCAAAGCTTTTACTAAAAGCATAAAACAAGTAAACACTATATTGCAACATGGTCAATGATGGACGATTCACATTAATATTACCTCCAATTATACTCATCCAAAGAACTTGAAACATATACTCATATGCAACTTAGCCATTTGAAGCACATTAATACCAAAAGAAAAAAAGAAAAAAAGGAAACTAAAAAACTAACGTTTCAGTTTTATGTAAAAAAATCCATTTATTCAACTTCATTTTTTTTATGAACGATTCAAGGTTGAACACAATAGTTTATCAAACAAATAGCATGTTATTAAATATTTAAACTGTATATACCAAGTAACGAAAATGTATTAGAATATACCCCATGTTTACATACATGTGCAGAGACTAATAACTTGTAGAAACCAGCAAGTATTATCTCTAGCATATTTGTTAACCTTTATTTAATCGTGAGATGACTAGTACAAAAATGAACTAGACTTAAACTAGCATACTTCAGAAAGGCTTGTTTTACTTGATTGCAGTTCCAGATCATTCACAAATTGTTCAATTTTTGCTTCACTAATGTGGCCTGCCATGGTAATGATGGGTGACTGAGAATTAGGGTAAACGTTGTAGCTAATCTCTAATAGACTCGATATCTTAAGTTGTGTTTCATCAAAAAAAAAAAATCTTAAATTGTGGAAATCCCAATAATACTATTAGTTGTTTACGCATGTTCCTACAAAGGAAATAAATTTTCTCACTAAAGAAGAGATTATAGGTACCTGCAACTTATCTTCAAATCAACTTGCAATCGATGAATCGGCTAGGAAAATCGACGAATGGTCTGGGAAATCGATGAATGGAAAAGCTGAACCGTGTTCTGCTGAGCTTCGTCTCAATCAGCAATCGAACCTATGATTTATTCCACTAAATTGAAAACCTTAAAAAGTTGAATTAGGGAATTTTTGGGAGGGTTTTAAGGGAAAAGGAGAAATCTTATTTCTTTCTGGATGTAGGAATGAAAGAGCGAGAGAAGGGAAAAACATTCTTTTTTGGGGGCAAAGACACGAATGAGAGGCGGCAAATAAATTGTTAAACCTAACGACTATTGTCAGCGTTGATTAACATATACTTTTCTTTTGCAAACTACTTTGACCGCACTTGATTATAAAACGTTGTGCAATTATGCTGTCAAAATCATATTTTGTTGTAGTGCATGAAAACAATATGAAAACATAAAAGAAGAAAGAGTTTTTACCCAAATTTTCACAAGCAATGGAGCCGGCCATTTTTTTTGTGATGAGAAGTTTTTTTCGTGAATGGGATGGAAAATAATGTGCAGCTGAAAGAATTGATGGTCGGCCAAAGCAATTGAATGTAAGAGTTTGGAAAACAAAGAGGTGGAAAACCAAAAGCCTTAAGCAAATCAAGAGTCACAACTTTTCAAATTTCTTTTATATATATTTGTAATTTATAAATACACATAAAAACTGAGAAATAAAGATAACAACTCAGAAATAAAAATAAATATATAAAATAAATAATTATATTTTGAATAAATAGAATTTAAATTAAGAAATTGGCTTAAAAATGCAAACTAGGCTTTAAAAATTAGAAATAACTTCAGTACACTTTGGAAAAATCTATTTTAATTTAAATACATGTAGAATGAATATAAATAAAGTAAAGATAGCAAATAAAAGTGAATGCATAAAATAAATAAATAAATTTTAATTAAATATAATTAAATTAAGAAAATAGCAAAGAAATGGAAACTAGGTTTCATAAATTGAAATAAATTCAAGTATACTTTAGAAAAATTATATTATCATTTTAAAAATATTAAAAGAGATAAAATAACCTATTAACACATATTAAAACAAAATATGACAATAAAAATATAATTTATATGATTTAAAATAAATAATATTGCAAAATAAATAGTTTATACACAAAATTGAAAATTTCATAACTTCTACAATATAAGTCCGTTTTCAACGAAACGAAAAGTAGTATTCATGGAATTAAATTTATTTTCATAATAAAAGATAAAATTTAAGAATTTGAAATATTTAAATTTAAAGTTCAAAAGTCAAAGTTTGAATGGTTTGACCAGAAATTCACTTTACAGTAAAATATTCAAGTTATACAAATTTGAACTATAAATCACTTAATAATCATCATTTATATTTAAAAATGAAATGTTTGAAATAAAACAAATTAAAAATAATTTAAAAATAAAAGAAAGTCAAATTTAAATATTATATAAAATCTAGGGTTGTTACACTATCCCTCACTCAAAACTTTTCGTCCCCGAAAAGGAATGAGGTACGGGAAAGCACAGAAAAAGATACAGTGAAATAAAATTAAGGTAAGATGACAAGGTGATTGAGATTATACCTGATAACTATTGTTATAGGTAAGTTTAACAAGGTGGAGATGATCTTCCCAAGATCCTCCAGAATCAGGAACACAAGCACGAAAAAATCTTCTAGAATCTGATTCACTCTTTCCGCTTGACTGATAGTCTATGGGTGGAAAGCACTGCTCAGATTCAAAATGAGTATCAAAGATTATAGAAAGATTTCTAAGCAGAAAGATTATAGATAGATGCCTATACCAGTCTGTAGCACGATAAGGAAAATAAGGACCACTAGTAGACAGTTTGAAAACAAAATAAGATAATAAGTTAGAAACCAAGGAAATTTCAACTTAAATTGATGATTAAATTTACATAAGTTAAATAAATCTTAACTATCTCAAATTTCATTATCTTATTATCCAATCATCTTAAATTAACAATTTTTAAAACCATGGGTTTAAAAAAATCATTTATTACACTCACAATGTACTTAATAAATTTTATTCTTCTTTATTCCTAATTAAAATTAAATTTATTCCTCTCAATATATTTATCACTCATGTTAAATATACTTACACTTTATAACTGCTTTCTTTTATCCTTAGTTCTTTTAACATTATTTTATTATAAATTATTCAATTGCCCTTTATTATATTTACCTCTGTTAATCATTTTATAATTAAAATTTAAGTGTATAACATTTATTATAACCACTCAAATTTCATTTATAAAATCTTTTTATATTGTATATTATCCAATTACATTATTAACTTCTGAAATTAAGGTAAGTTATATTTGAATGCAATTGTGTTATACCAATAAAACTTTCCAATTCAATTATCTCAAGTTTGAATCATCTATTCAAAATTTTGATTATCATTTTTTTATACTTGAAGTTATTATTTAAGATAGAATTTAAGAATAAAATTTCTGATTCCTCTCAAACCATTTAGAGATAAATAAATGTATGTACATAATTTGTCAAATCAAATTTAAATCATATATATATATTTTATAAATCAAATCATATTTTAGAAATTCATATCAATCAAGTTTCCCAAAACAAAGCTGTAGCAAGACTACAGAATGGTTTCTTCACTTCGAAACTCGAAAATGAACGTCGATGATGCTGCAGTCATCACCGAAATTATTTTCCAGCGACAAAGAGAAGAGCACTGATTTTTTAACTTTAAAATTCTTTGGAACAAATTTTTATTCCAAAAATACTTTAAATAATATATCCTTTTAAAACTTTAAACACAAGGTCTGAAACCATCAGAAATTAAATTCTCAAATTCTTGATTTAAATTTATTTCAGTTCCCAAATCAAATTTATAAACAACTATTTATAAATTCATTTATAGAATGATAAATCAAGTATTATCATTTCAAATAATCAATTTAAATAAATTTATTAAGTTCCATAATATTTACTTATTTCAAAATTTATTTCATTAACTAAATTTTTAAAATAATATTGTGCCAGTTTGTTCTGTCAAAGTGTTTTAGAAATCCTATCGATAGCGTTGATCAGACGAATCGATCGGAAGCCCAAATCAACATCAACAACTCAAACAACACAATATATAAAACAAACATAGATTTACAAGTACAATTCAAAATGTTTGGAGATATTTTGGAAACAAAACAAGATGATTAATTAACAAAATATGAAGATGGGTAGGCTTAGATAAATCGCGGGCAACCTTAACCGGGTCAACCGTGACTTAAAGACTAAGATCAAATGTGGATGTTTCTGGGGTAAATCTACCTTCGATCTCAAGAGATAGAGTTTGGAATAACAAAAGATATTAGCATCTAAACCAAGGATAGATATAAATCTCTGGTGAATAGATGCAAATTTGTAAAGGAGTTTCCCCCTTTACCAGAAAATTAGAAATATTGGCGAGACAGCCAATTCACTATAAAGATCATTCGAAGTGGAGTTATATGATACTCCAAAATCAAAAGAAGATGAATAGTGAGGGACAAGAATGAATTTTGGAACCGCATGGAACATTCCAAAATTCAAAGGAAATTCTAAAATCAAGAGGAAAAGATTCAAACTCGAACGAAAGTGATTCTGTAAATAAATCTACTCCATATGCTGAGTTTTGCCTCAAAGCCAAAGCTCTGATACCAACTGTAACGACCCGATATTTTCAACCATTCGCATCCATTATAAGTGTATAGGTAGACACTCATGCCGGAATTGAATTGCTCAAAATACCGCGTTGTAAATAAAAATTTGGCTCTCAGAATATACAGTAAATAAATGTAATCACAGATCACAGACATAGAGTAAAATAATGCAGCGGAAGTAAAAGAGATAGTAGTTCATGAAGCTACTATATAAATATATCAGAGTTACATAAGATACAATAGGAGAAAATAAAGTACAATAGAAGTCTCAATATGATAACCAAGTACAAGCTGAACAGAACAACATAACTGAAATAGATAGGACAAGACAAGTAGATAATCTCCAGCTATTCAAATCTCCAAGAGAGCGGAAATCCAAATCTGTGAATAACTCAGGCTGACCCGAGCGTAAAGCAAAACACAAAACACTCGAGTCAGGACAATATATACTTATATAATGTAAACCAACTCAAGTGAACTGTAATAAAGGTACAAGTAACTTAGAAGATGCTTGGGACCGCCCATCCTCTAAGGATCCGTTAAACTATTTACAATATAGTAATATATGCTATATAATGTAATGTCTAATCAGTAAAGTATAATCATATAGAAAATAGCGTTAAGGGGATGGTGAACCTTAATGCGGTTGGATCTTTAAACCAAAATCGTAGTGGGTTCGATATGGTAGGTGACACGGCATACAAGGCAATGTCAGGGTAGATATACCAATTACGCACACGGACTGATGGAAACGCATAGCAGCCACTACCGCTCCACCAACACTCCCAAATCAAGGGTGTGCACCAAATCAATCACAAGTAATAGAATGGTATCGAAGAAGTGTGTCCGATAAGAGGTGCTACCTCACTGGTCCGAGATCGCTCCTGTTTTAGCCACCTTATGCCAACTCATGGGAGTTGGGTCCACGTATATATACCTTACGATCGTCGTCACCATCCTACTTCATTCTGGAAACTCCACCGCGTACACAGTTGTCAAAGTGGTTTTCGGTATCGACAGAGAGTATGTCCATATCCGATCCCGGTCTCTTTAACAACCAATCGTTATTATAACCCGTGGTTATAATTTAAAACAGTTTATACTTCAAAATAGAATATCATTTCAAATCCAAATCTTTATCAAAATAAAGATTAAACAATTCCAAACCATTTCAATATATTTAAAATATCATATCATTTCAAAACTTCATTTCAAATCATTTCGATATATCAAAATATCATATCTTTCCAAAACTTCATTTCAAATCATTTTAATATATCAAAATATCAAATCTTTCCAAAACTTCATTTCAAATCATTTTTATATACCAAAATATCATTTGAGTTCAAATCTAAATATTCAACTTTAAATACTTTTTAAATTCAAAGATATTATTCATTTATTATCATTTCAAGTTACCTTTTAAATAGTTTATATTTCAATCAAAATAATTCATCTAAACCATTTAAAAGTGTAAGTATTATATTTCAAATCAAGTATTCAATTTCCAAAGTTTCAATTCAATTCAATCATTTATTTCAATTAAATTCCCATAGACCATTTCAAATCTTATAAATTTCTAATATAGATTTAATCCACAAAATAACTATTCAAATTATAAAATAAATTTCAAAGCTTTAATATCCTATATTTCATAAGTCCAATATCTTTTAAATAGATTCAAATTACAAGTAAATCAAATAATTTTCATACTAATATAAACTTCAATTATTCATTCAAATATTTAATATCATTTATTTATGTGATATCCTGGAATTTCGAGCAATATCAATTTAATAATCTATATTGAAAATTTAATTGATATGATGATAATTGTTAATAAGTTTTGAATTGATTTGGTTATTTTCTTTTAAATAAATATTTAACCGATAAATTTATCTTTTAAAAGCTAATAAATTGTTTTCTATATATTTATATGTACATTTGTATATATTGTAAATAGTCAAGGTCTGTTTTAAATTTTAATAAATAAGGATATGTTTTCAAACTCTAATCTTTTTGGTAATTTGGAGATTGGATTAAATTCAATATTTAATAAATAATCATTTGGTTTTAATATACTCAAGATTAAAGTTAAATTGTTTAAATGATTTTAGCTTAAATTTAAATTAAACAAAAGGTTTGTTGTTCTTTTTAAAGTATAGCTTGATAAAAATAAGTAATAAAGTGATAATTTCTTTTATGAATTATTTTAATGTAATAATGAGATTTATTTATAATATAATGTCTTTACAAGTAGATTTTTATTATAAATAAAAATTGTTATATATATTTTAAGAGAAAATATTGGTTTTTAAATTTATATAAATCTCTAAAAATAATATATATAATAAAATATACCTTATAAATATTTAAAGTAAGTATAAAATAAGATAATAATAGGTAACTAAATATTTGATATTTTAAGTCTTAAAATAAAAATAAAGACACTTATATTAGAGATAAATAACAAGCTAACATAACCATAACCATATCAATTTTAAGTAGAAACTTAAGTAAAATATTATGTACACTATAGCAATGTATATGTGCAGGCAAGAAATCACCTAAGTATAAGATAATAGATAAGGCAAGTAAATATTATAATCTATAACAAAGTATACATGTTGCAGGCAAGTAAAATTCATTTCAATGCATACGAATAGAAATAGAGTATGTATGCTTAGCATCTAAGTCAAACAAGTATAAACATATGTATGCAAGTTTTGTACCTAAAGGAATAAAGAAATGATGTGTAAACTTGATAAGGAGCAAAGCATTTAATGCTATATCTCTAGTACACAAGACATTTCATTTCCAGCTTCTTTTTTTGATAAAAATCTCTGAATTTTTGTGTACCTGTACAGTAAACAAAATTTGTATACTTGTTTTATTTATCAACTTGCCTCATTTCATTTCGTATACAAAAGCTTAGCAATTCTAGTTCTAAAAGTTTTAAAACAAGGCAAAGTTTCAACCAAAACAACAATTTTATCAAATCTTCACTTAACCAAGTAAGCAATGTAAAGATCTGAGCTTTCAAGATTTCCAGCAATTCATGGTTAATGTTTTAAAGCCATTTCAAAGTTTTCAAGAATCAAGTCAACAAATGTATGCAAAGTTTTCACATTCCAGTTCAAGTATTCTTGTTTTCAAACAAAAAGATCAAGCCTTCTGTTTTAGAAACTGGTGAGTAAACTTTTAAACTAAAACTTAAGTACTCTGAGAATTTCTGTGATTATGTTTGCCTATATGTATGTGTATGTGCAATGCTTTGTGAACTTATGTATGTGTGCATATCTGTTGATACTAAAACTTCTCTGATCTTAGATAAGTCTCTGCCTTTAAACTGTTAACATGAGACATGTCACGTACGGGAATTTTCGACTTTCGAAAATTCGACATCGATACTCACTTTATCGACTGTCGAGCAATCGAGTGCCGGAAACTCCAATAGTGAGGGTTTAAGAAAGAAGAAAAAGGCAGAAGAAGAAGAAAACAGAAGAAGAAGGAAGAAGAACAACAACAGAACAAGAGCAGAAATAGAAACAATATCAGAATCTCACATATCGCAGCGGAACAATATATAATAAATAAATCACTAGTCTTTTCAAACAAAGAACTATATCAGTTTATACATACATCAATCAGAGTCAATATACAACAATGGACAGTTATATAAACTTGTCCTCATATAGAATACACAGCGGAATAAATATTATCAGATACAAATACTACGTCTCGTCATCCAGCTTATCTCCAAGCTCCAGAATATCCAGAATATCCTGATAATCTAACTCTAGGCTGCCCGTGTGGAAATTGGTGGGCACCCAGAGTTTAGAAGGGAACAATAAACTCCGAGTCAGTCATGGTGACTGGTGTGAGATCGTAAAACAGTTATTTATCTTTAAAATAAACAACAGAAAAATTTTAAAGTCAATTCGCAATGCTTTTGGAAAATGAAACTACCATAAGACCTCCCGCCACACACACAATGCAAACGCAGACTTGGAGGAGATTTCTTCTTATGATAGTCAAAGATGCTTACTACGCAAAAATCAAATTCTTTTTGATATTATTTTTAGTGCATAGTGTAGAAAACATTTCGAAAGTAGAATATAAATCTTAGCCAGCATAGGTACCATTATAGTACGCTTGCTATAGCTACCATATTAAATGGCAGGTTCTACAACTAAAACCGTACAAGGCTCGTATTGTTTCTTTGGATTTCCAACAAATGGTCAGGCTAAGGAACTTCCTATCCACGATGGGTACGTCCCTGGAATAGACGACCCGAGAAATAACCTAACATTACGGTTAGATCTCTGCCAACACAAGGCCGGGTTACCTCTGCAAAAATAGGTAACTACTGACACGCGTATGCCATCCCCCGATCGTAACCGATCTTCCCGAGGATCCCCGATTTCCAACAAACCACATAGATAATAATGCAGCAACCACATAGGTTAAGTATCTGGGCTCCATACCATGATACCACCTCTATCCAGAAGGAATGACATACACTAAGGGGCGCTACTCCCTAGAACCTTGCTGCATCCTTCCTGTTTCGACCATTTCCGGGGTGTGAGGCTCGACGAAGTCTCGTCCACAAAGCTACGCTTCTCAAAAAGCCATGCTTCGGGTCAAACAAAATGATCAACCTATGATCACAAAGATATAAGATCAAACAAATGATCATATCACAAATGATCAAACACTGATCATTTCACAGCAACACTCAGTATGCCACGTTACCAAATTGGGATATATCGCTGATAAATTTCAACTACATAACCTCTGAGCTCGTACGTCTCAGAGAAGGGTGTTAAGCTAAGAGAATAAATTCTCCGCCACCAACAGAAATGTATTTGATAGAAATCAGCTTTATATCTCAAATTGTAACGTCAGACACACAATCCATACAAGTCTGTTCGGGATCGAACAGAACCGAAGGCACTTCTCACGAAGCCCTTGCATATCCGGATAAATTTCTAATCACGTCCGGACTTCCCGTCACTAAGGGTGATAAAACCTCTAAACCGGAGATCAGCCGATGTAGAGTAACTCGACGGTAATCCTTCCGTTTTCAAAAATATCCGGTCTTCAACACCGGTCTTCAAATGCAATTCATAACGACGTATCACATATTCAGAATGGGTTATACGACCCCATGGTCCTTTCCCGGCTAACCCGAATAGTGAGCGATTATTCAAAAATAAGTGTGGCATTCAATTTCATCCAATTCACAACAAATACCTATCTAAAGGTAATTATTGATAGTCGGTTATTTAACTATCAATAAAGATGCGCAACATCATCAGATTCCAAATAATTTTCCCCAAATTATTTATCTTCAAAAATATCTTTACTAGATATATTATTTCCACACTTAACCATTTGAAAACAATTTCAAATCAGTTTCCACATTTCAATTTATCTTTGAAGATAAAATCTCAAAACAGTTCATTTCATTTTGGAAAAGTATTTCCATACTTATTTAATAAGTAATTCACAAATCATTTATTTTCAACACTTGGAAATATTCGACACACTTAAATCAAATTAAGTATATATTTCATTCTTTAAGGAAATCATTTATTTTAACAACATCTATTTGAGTCAAAACGAATGTTACGTAAAACATCGTTACGACGACTCAAAATCACTAGTATAGGGATTCGAAATTTAGATAGATATATAAATCCCAATACTACATCAAAACATTTCCTTTTGGAAATCATTTACTATAACAACAGTGTTATAGTCCACCATTTCCTTATTTTTCGAAAACGTCTATTTCAACAAGAACTGCGGAAATCTATGCTTTCGATTCATAATACATTTTAAAACATCTTTAAAATGTTTAACTTCACTTTTAATATCACTTCTTCAAAAATAAATCCATTTTATTTAATAATATATTCACTGTCCAAAATCGTGAATATAATTCACTTAACCCAATTTCAATCATTTCTACACATTTTTATCTCAATAAAAATTCGCTATCAAAAATCGCGAATATATCTTCTTTAAAAATCTTCTATATTTAATTTATCAAATTCAACTGATTTTGAATTTATAAACACATTTATAAATTCTATTTCTATTTTAATAACAACTTCGACTTATAAATCTTCTTTTTACCAACTTCTATATTTTTACTTATCAAAATAAGTGATTATAAACAACTTTTATAAATTCCAATTTTATTTATAAAAACTTCAATCCCAAATCAATTTCGATATTGATTTAAAAATTTATTTATTTATACTAAGTAAATTCCTCATTTTTTCTCAAATGATTCAATATTCTGTTTTAAAATGGATTCTTCAAATTGAAATCATTTTACATTGATTTCCCAATTTATTTCAATTTACCGATTAAATTTCTAGTTGGATTTCCAACTTATCTTCTTTTAATAAATTCCTTTTTAAGGAAATACATTTCAATCGTTTCTTTCAATCTATTTAAAAATCCAAATTCTTAAATTAAATTCTTCAAATTATAATCACTATTTTACGAAATCCATTTAATTAACATTTTCACTTGATTCTGGAATTAATTCGATAAGATTATAAAAATTAACTTTTTATACCTTAAAAATTCCTTTCTTCAAAAATTTTTCAATTTCTAAAATTAATTCACTTAGAAATTTCTATTTTGATTTCAAAAATTCAACTTCGTTTATTTTTGGAATCCAATGATATCAAACATCCATTCAGCTAAATTTTAGCTTTCAAACAATTTCCAGACATCAATTCAATAACATCAATAATCATTCACAGATTATCACATCACAGTAGAAATAAATTAAATCAATGTGAGGGGTCCAGTTGGATCCCTCCAACCTGTTTCCCTGCATCCAAAGATGTTAGCACAATACCAATTCCGCTCCAGTACGGAATTATCACGGTATATGGGTTTTATAAAAATCCGCTTACTAACGGCGCAATAGGGTCTCATCCGCTATACGAGGCGGGAAATCAATCAATCCAATATATACATATGCCAATATGTATATATTGCTATATATATAGATATATCCTATCATATCTAATACCACATCCAATAGCAATCAAATCATCAATCAATAAATAACTGAAAATTCCACTTTTCATTTGAGTGAGAAAAATCTCACCTTAGCTTTAATTTTGCCATCCATTCACTTTAATCCTGATTTGGTTTTCCCGGTTTGACCTTGTATAAATAATTTATACAATCTATCAATATTCGAGATAATCGAATAACCAATTTTCTTTTATAAATCTTATTTTAACTAAAATTTAATTTAAACAATTAAACTCCCTTTTTAAATAAATTCCTCTTTAATAATTGATTTAACTAAAAATTATATTTAAAGCTAAATCCCTTTTTATAAATTTAAATTAACCAACTGTTATACAAATTCTTGTATATTTTTCCCACCTTAACAGATTGAGTTAACTAATTATTAAATTATTTCATTAACTAACAATTTTACTTTAAATCGATTTCTTTTAATAAAATTTGTTAAACTAAAAATTTACTCTAAAACTAAATTTCCTGCTAATATACATACTTATTCCTTTTTAAATTTAAATAGATATTTCCTACTTAAATTAGTATTTTTAATTTTAAACAAATCCCTCTTAAAGAAAATAATTTCAATTTAAACAAAAACAAAAAAAAGTACCTTACTATAAATGAAATTCGAACAATCCCCAGCCTCGACGAATCTCACGGTGCCATCGATTGTAGCCTCCAGTCGAACTCGCCGCTGAGTCACCATGCTCGAAGACGCATCCCAAATCACGAATCAATGGCCACGATGGAGCAACCCTCCCTTAGCTGCTCTGCCTTCGTCAGAGCACCACGCGGCATCCACTGCCTCGAGCTCGCGATACCAGACCACGGCAAACACCTCCCAGTCGAACGCGCGTGCCACCATCTTCGCCCATGAGCTCGACCGCCATCCAGTTGCGAATCCCCAATCCTTCCAGATCGCCGCCAATCCCAACGTTGCCTTGCCCCCCCCCCCCCCCGCGAACGCGAGAACATTGATGAGCCGCCTCCAACCTTTTGCCGCTGCCGTAGCCTCGTGCGATTCCATCGCAGTTTCAATCTCGTGTTTCCCCATCGCGAATTTTATTCTCAGGCTTCAGCCATTAGAACGAGAATGGGGAACTCGCGTGCTTTAAATTTGAATCTGAGGAATGGGGGATTTCGTTTTAATGAATTGGGGAGAGTAAGGAAAAATGAAGAGTGTTCGTTTTATTTTATTTTCTTTCGTTAGATTAGAACTGAACGGAGGGAGAGGGGCATTTAAAACGAAAAGGGATGGGTCGCACGATCATTGTCGTGATTCTCTACGTGATGGTAGGCGTAGATGAAGGAGATGACGTGTGTATGTCGGCAAATTTAAATTTAAATTTAAATTCGAATTCGAATAAATTTCGATGCGTTTACACGTCGTATTCTCACGTAACAACTCCAAATGCCACGAAATTTGAAATCCGGCAATAATTCAATATTACGGATCCAATGGAACTGGTTTCGTCGAATTCCGAGACTGTCCCTCGGAACGCTATTTTTAAATATCGATACGAACGATAATTTTCAAAACTGAACAAACCGTTTTCAAATTCAATTCTGAAGCTGCTGTTATCTTCAGTGTTATCAATATAAATTTTACAAGCGTTTGAAATATTTTTCTTTAGCTTTAAATTGAAGATTCAAATTTTTATTCAACTTCAATCGATTAAATTTTATAATTTAAATCGCCAAATTCAAAGTTATATCGAGGATTCAAATTAAATTGTCATTCAAATATTTAAAATAAATTAAATATTCTCAATTTAATTCGTTCGAAATTCTGGGTCGTTACAAACTTCCCTCCTTAAAAGAATTTCGTCCTCGAAATTACAAGTCAGGAAGAAAAAGTCCTTAACTCGTCTACTATTTTTCACAATCCAATAGTTTTATCAATTCATCAAAACAAATCCTTCTACTAAAGATTCGTTATCATTTTAACTAGCTTCCAACTTCAATTATAAGTTTCAACAGCATTGTTTTACTTCAAAATTCAAATTTAAATTCAAATTCAAATTTCAAACTTCCAAAATTTTCTCAAAAATTTTCTAACGCTCTAAATTTCCGAAAAATTTCGCCAGCGTCTCCTTTGCGCGGCTAATACGGCACAACTACAAAACGTCCCTACGGACTCTCAGATTTCAAAAAGAAAAAGAAAAAGCCAAGCGGCTAGAGAAGAAATCAGCAAAAACTCATATTATAATTCAAATACATACCTTTTGTCGAGCAATTAAATTTTATCTTTGAAATCAAAATTCCAATTTCCTTTCATAAACCTGTATATCCTACTAGCCATAATATCTAGTTACATATATTCAAACCATTTTGCAAATTTAATCACAAAATTTCAATACTTACTTCTTATATCATTTTTACTTCACTATTGAAGTTATATATCTATTTCATTCAATTTTCCATTTCAAAATTCCGTTTGAATTCAATTTCATCTTTTATCTTTAGTTCATAACTATACTATTCTAAATTAGTTTTATTTACTAATTCATTCGTCTTCAATTTGAATTTCATTCCAATCAGATTTCAAATATTCTATAAGTTATCAACTTATTTACATCTTGATTTATACAATCATTTATACATTCACATTCACAATTCCATTTCATTAAGGAATTTTATTTTCAATTATCTTCTTGGAATTCTATTTTCATTTATAAATTCATTTACAATTTATATTCACCATTTTATTCATATATGAATTCATTTCTTTATATTTCAATTCACATTTATAAATTATTCAATTTAATTCTATTGCTTACAACTTCAAAATGAATCTCAATTTTCAATTGCACTTTCATTTATTCAAATTTATTCACTTATACTTCTTTAATTTAACTCCATTCTTTAAGTTAAATTTATTGCATCAAAATTCAATTTGTATAAGTTATTAACTTAATAATATTTCATAAATATTTTCATATAGTATTCCAGAGTCTTACCAACATTTCAAAAATCATTTTTGAAAACAATTCAAATTATCCTTTGAATTTCTAAAACAAATTCCAAATTTTTCAAACAACTTCCATTTAAAACAATTTGGCAGCAATTCCTCCTTTGGAAACCCGAAAATGAATTCTAATGATGTGGCCAATCATCATCAGGATTATTTTCCAGCGACCTAAAAGAGTTTAGAGCTTTCATCTCTCTAAAATACTTTTCTAAATCTTTGAAATCCATTTTCAAATCAAAAGATTTAAATTTTCCAAATCTCCAAAAATTTCAAATTCTTTTCAAAACATTTCCAAATACTTCTCTGGAATTCTATTTCAAATTACAAATCACATTCATAATTTATATTCTTAAATTTCATTCGTATATGAATTTATTTCCTTAACTTTGGAGTTACAATTTCAATTTCTTATTCAATTTCAATATAACAATGATAATATTTCAATGTTATTACTTCCTAACAACCATGCAATCATATACTATGATAATTCATAGAAAACCATTTCTTTTATATACAAAAATAGTTTTGGGCAAAATTATCTCATTCACCCTATTTAAAAACAATACTGTGCCGAATTGTTCTATTCGAGTGTTTAGAGATCCCTATCAATGATCGTTAATTACTCGTATTGACCAGAATCCATATACCACTCAATAAATCAATCATCACAATATAAACCAATTTTTTTATATTCACTAACAAATACGCACTCGTATCTATTATTACACTCAAACTCATTCTAGAGTACTACTGACTCTATCTCTAATGAGTACACCCAACAGAGAAGGGTTGTCGCTTAACCATATGCTCTGATACCACGCTGTCACGGACGGGAATTTTCGACTTTCGAAAATTCGACATCGATACTCACTTTATCGACTGTCGAGCAATCGAGTGCCGGAAACTCCAATAGTGAGGGTTTAAGAAAGAAGAAAAAGGCAGAAGAAGAAGAAAACAGAAGAAGAAGGAAGAAGAACAACAACAGAACAAGAGCAGAAATAGAAACAATATCAGAATCTCACATATCGCAGCGGAACAATATATAATAAATAAATCACTAGTCTTTTCAAACAAAGAACTATATCAGTTTATACATACATCAATCAGAGTCAATATACAACAATGGACAGTTATATAAACTTGTCCTCATACAGAATACACAGCGGAATAAATATTATCAGATACAAATACTACGTCTCGTCATCCAGCTTATCTCCAAGCTCCAGAATATCCAGAATATCCTGATAATCTAACTCTAGGCTGCCCGTGTGGAAATTGGTGGGCACCCAGAGTTTAGAAGGGAACAATAAACTCCGAGTCAGTCATGGTGACTGGTGTGAGATCGTAAAACAGTTATTTATCTTTAAAATAAACAACAGAAAAATTTTAAAGTCAATTCGCAATGCTTTTGGAAAATGAAACTACCATAAGACCTCCCGCCACACACACAATGCAAACGCAGACTTGGAGGAGATTTCTTCTTATGATAGTCAAAGATGCTTACTACGCAAAAATCAAATTCTTTTTGATATTATTTTTAGTGCATAGTGTAGAAAACATTTCGAAAGTAGAATATAAATCTTAGCCAGCATAGGTACCATTATAGTATGCTTGCTATAGCTACCATATTAAATGGCAGGTTCTACAACTAAAACCGTACAAGGCTCGTATTGTTTCTTTGGATTTCCAACAAATGGTCAGGCTAAGGAACTTCCTATCCACGATGGGTACGTCCCTGGAATAGACCACCCGAGAAATAACCTAACATTACGGTTAGATCTCTGCCAATACAAGGCCGGGTTACCTCTGCAAAAATAGGTAACTACTGACACGCGTATGCCATCCCCCGATCGTAACCGATCTTCCCGAGGATCCCCGATTTCCAACAAACCACATAGATAATAATGCAGCAACCACATAGGTTAAGTATCTGGGCTCCATACCATGATACCACCTCTATCCAGAAGGAATGACATACACTAAGGGGCGCTACTCCCTAGAACCTTGCTGCATCCTTCCTGTTTCGACCATTTCCGGGGTGTGAGGCTCGACGAAGTCTCGTCCACAAAGCTACGCTTCTCAAAAAGCCATGCTTCGGGTCAAACAAAATGATCAACCTATGATCACAAAGATATAAGATCAAACAAATGATCATATCACAAATGATCAAACACTGATCATTTCACAGCAACACTCAGTATGCCACGTTACCAAATTGGGATATATCGCTGATAAATTTCAACTACATAACCTCTGAGCTCGTACGTCTCAAAGAAGGGTGTTAAGCTAAGAGAATAAATTCTCCGCCACCAACAGAAATGTATTTGAAAGAAATCAGTTTTATATCTCAAATTGTAACGTCAGACACACAATCCATACAAGTCTGTTCGGGATCGAACAGAACCGAAGGCACTTCTCACGAAGCCCTTGCATATCCGGATAAATTTCTAATCACGTCCGGACTTCCCATCACTAAGGGTGATAAAACCTCTAAACCGGAGATCAGCCGATGTAGAGTAACTCGACGGTAATCCTTCCGTTTTCAAAAATATCCGGTCTTCAACACCGGTCTTCAAATGCAATTCATAACGACGTATCACATATTCAGAATGGGTTATACGACCCCATGGTCCTTTCCCGGCTAACCCGAATAGTGAGCGATTATTCAAAAATAAGTGTGGCATTCAATTTCATCCAATTCACAACAAATACCTATCTAAAGGTAATTATTGATAGTCGGTTATTTAACTATCAATAAAGATGCGCAACATCATCAGATTCCAAATAATTTTCCCCAAATTATTTATCTTCAAAAATATCTTTACTAGATATATTATTTCCACACTTAACCATTTGAAAACAATTTCAAATCAATTTCCACATTTCAATTTATCTTTGAAGATAAAATCTCAAAACAGTTCATTTCATTTTGGAAAAGTATTTCCATACTTATTTAATAAGTAATTCACAAATCATTTATTTTCAACACTTGGAAATATTCGACACACTTAAATCAAATTAAGTATATATTTCATTCTTTAAGGAAATCATTTATTTTAACAACATCTATTTGAGTCAAAACGAATGTTACGTAAAACATCGTTACGACGACTCAAAATCACTAGTATAGGGATTCGAAATTTAGATAGATATATAAATCCCAATACTACATCAAAACATTTCCTTTTGGAAATCATTTACTATAACAACAGTGTTATAGTCCACCATTTCCTTATTTTTCGAAGACGTCTATTTCAACAAGAACTGTGGAAATCTATGCTTTCGATTCATAATACATTTTAAAACATCTTTAAAATGTTTAACTTCACTTTTAATATCACTTCTTCAAAAATAAATCCATTTTATTTAATAATATATTCACTGTCCAAAATCGTGAATATAATTCACTTAACCCAATTTCAATCATTTCTACACATTTTTATCTCAATAAAAATTCGCTATCAAAAATCGCGAATATATCTTCTTTAAAAATCTTCTATATTTAATTTCTCAAATTCAACTGATTTTGAATTTATAAACACGTTTATAAATTCTATTTCTATTTTAATAACAACTTCGACTTATAAATCTTCTTTTTACCAACTTCTATATTTTTACTTATCAAAATAAGTGATTATAAACAACTTTTATAAATTCCAATTCTATTTATAAAAACTTCAATCCCAAATCAATTTCGATATTGATTTAAAAATTTATTTATTTATACTAAGTAAATTCCTCATTTTTTCTCAAATGATTCAATATTCTGTTTTAAAATGGATTCTTCAAATTGAAATCATTTTACATTGATTTCCCAATTTATTTCAATTTACCGATTAAATTTCTAGTTGGATTTCCAACTTATCTTCTTTTAATAAATTCCTTTTTAAGGAAATACATTTCAATCGTTTCTTTCAATCTATTTAAAAATCCAAATTCTTAAATTAAATTCTTCAAATTATAATCACTATTTTACGAAATCCATTTAATTAACATTTTCACTTGATTCTGGAATTAATTCGATAAGATTATAAAAATTAACTTTTTATACCTTAAAAATTCCTTTCTTCAAAAAATTTTCAATTTCTAAAATTAATTCACTTAGAAATTTCTATTTTGATTTCAAAAATTCAACTTCGTTTATTTTTGGAATCCAATGATATCAAACATCCATTCAGCTAAATTTTACCTTTCAAACAATTTCCAGACATCAATTCAATAACATCAATAATCATTCACAGATTATCACATCACAGTAGAAATAAATTAAATCAATGTGAGGGGTCCAGTTGGATCCCTCCAACCTGTTTCCCTGCATCCAAAGATGTTAGCACAATACCAATTCCGCTCTAGTACGGAATTATCGCGGTATATGGGTTTTATAAAAATCCGCTTACTAACGGCGCAATAGGGTCTCATCCGCTATACGAGGCGGGAAATCAATCAATCCAATATATACATATGCCAATATGTATATATTGCTATATATATAGATATATCCTATCATATCTAATACCACATCCAATAGCAATCAAATCATCAATCAATAAATAACTGAAAATTCCACTTTTCATTTGAGTGAGAAAAATCTCACCTTAGCTTTAATTTTGCCATCCATTCACTTTAATCCTGATTTGGTTTTCCCGGTTTGACCTTGTATAAATAATTTATACAATCTATCAATATTCGAGATAATCGAATAACCAATTTTCTTTTATAAATCTTATTTTAACTAAAATTTAATTTAAACAATTAAACTCCCTTTTTAAATAAATTCCTCTTTAATAATTGATTTAACTAAAAATTATATTTAAAGCTAAATCCCTTTTTATAAATTTAAATTAACCAACTGTTATACAAATTCTTGTATATTTTTCCCACCTTAACAGATTGAGTTAACTAATTATTAAATTATTTCATTAACTAACAATTTTACTTTAAATCGATTTCTTTTAATAAAATTTGTTAAACTAAAAATTTACTCTAAAACTAAATTTCCTGCTAATATACATACTTATTCCTTTTTAAATTTAAATAGATATTTCCTACTTAAATTAGTATTTTTAATTTTAAACAAATCCCTCTTAAAGAAAATAATTTCAATTTAAACAAAAACAAAAAAAAGTACCTTACTATAAATGAAATTCGAACAATCCCCAGCCTCGACGAATCTCGCGGTGCCATCGATTGTAGCCTCCAGTCGAACTCGCCGCTGAGTCACCATGCTCGAAGACGCATCCCAAATCACGAATCAATGGCCACGATGGAGCAACCCTCCCTTAGCTGCTCTGCCTTCGTCAGAGCACCACGCGGCATCCACTGCCTCGAGCTCGCGATACCAGACCACGGCAAACACCTCCCAGTCGAACGCGCGTGCCACCATCTTCGCCCATGAGCTCGACCGCCATCCAGTTGCGAATCCCCAATCCTTCCAGATCGCCGCCAATCCCAACTTTGCCTTGCCCCCCCCGCGAACGCGAGAACATTGATGAGCCGCCTCCAACCTTTTGCCGCTGCCGTAGCCTCGTGCGATTCCATCGCAGTTTCAATTTCGAGTTTCCCCATCGCGAATTTTATTCTCAGGCTTCAGCCATTAGAACGAGAAAGGGGAACTCGCGTGCTTTAAATTTGAATCTGAGGAATGGGGGATTTCGTTTTAATGAATTGGGGAGAGTAAGGAAAAATGAAGAGTGTTCATTTTATTTTATTTTCTTTCGTTAGATTAGAACTGAACAGAGGGAGAGGGGCATTTAAAACGAAAAGGGATGGGTCGCACGATCATTGTCGTGATTCTCTGCGTGATGGTAGGCGTAGATGAAGGAGATGACGTGTGTATGTCGGCAAATTTAAATTTAAATTTAAATTCGAATTCGAATAAATTTCGATGCGTTTACACGTCGTATTCTCACGTAACAACTCCAAATGCCACGAAATTTGAAATCCGGCAATAATTCAATATTACGGATCCAATGGAACTGGTTTCGTCGAATTCCGAGACTGTCCCTCGGAACGCTATTTTTAAATATCGATACGAACGATAATTTTCAAAACTGAACAAACCGTTTTCAAATTCAATTCTGAAGTTGCTGTTATCTTCAGTGTTATCAATATAAATTTTACAAGCATTTGAAATATTTTTCTTTAGCTTTAAATTGAAGATTCAAATTTTTATTCAACTTCAATCGATTAAATTTTATAATTTAAATCGCCAAATTCAAAGTTATATCGAGGATTCAAATTAAATTGTCATTCAAATATTTAAAATAAATTAAATATTCTCAATTTAATTCGTTCGAAATTCTGGGTCGTTACAAGACATCTCTTCGTTTTAATGCATATGACCTATGGTTGAACTAACTTGTGATGTATGTATGAAATTGTGTTGTATGATGGTTTTTAGAACTCTGGAAACTTGTGTGAATGTCTAGTTATTTACAGTGTTCATCTCTATTTTAAAACTTCAGAGATTTAAAACTTAGTTTTAACTTCAAATTTCTTCTCACTCAAATTTTCTTTAGGCTTAAGTATGTAAACCATAATTTGTTGTTTTAAACTAAACTAAGCAAAAAAAATAGTAGCAAGAAATTTAGATAGAAAACATTGTCTGGAAACAATGAAAACACCGAGCAACTTGAAATATGTTAAAAATCAAACGTTAAATTTTGTTGATTTAATTATATATTTGAAATTGTATCTAAAAGATAGGATTTTTAAAATTAAATTTACAAATTTTAATGTAAGATTGAATGTTTTATGTGGTGATGTCTGGAATTCGAGTTTTTGGGTTTCTTTGGTGACCCAGTTGATCTGGGAGTTCGTGGTGTTTCCTGGAGATGCATAGGTGGTCGGAGTGTCGGGGAAAAATGCGGTGGTGGTGGTCAAGTGGTCGTGGTGGTGGCGGCGAGCCAGGGAAGTTGGTAGACCTAGTTTTTGAAGGGAGGAGAAACGCGTGCACCCCGGACTCGTACATGCATCGAGTGCTACAGAGTTTCAGGTGTTGATAGTTTGGTCGAAGACGAGGTCGTAGCCGGAATTTCGAGGCCTCCGGTGGCCAAGGCGACGAGATAGGGGAGATGACAGGTTTTGGGTAGATTGCTGTCTCGAGTTCCAGGTTTGGGGTAAGTTACTGGATTTCGATTTTGAGCTTCTGGGTGATTTTGGATGATCGTGATCGGTTGAGGTGATGGTGGTTGATGGAATGATGTGCTGGTAGGTGGCCGGAGCCACGGTGCACGTGCACCGTGCAGTTTTGAAGCGCTGAGGATTTTGGGTGTAGCAGGAGTGGTACTCGAGTTTCTCGAGTCGATTGAAGAAGTGGCCCGAAGATTTTTGTGTTCGACTCGAAGCTAAAAGGGAAGGCTCGGGTTTATTGGTTGTTGTCAGGTTTTTGTAAAGCCTGTCAGATCTTTAAGATTTAAAATTAAGGCAGGGTTTTAAACTAAGTTTAAAACCAAAATGTAAGAGATGGATTCAAATTACTTTTGTCTCCATAGTTTTAAATAAATATAAGTTTTATGAAAATAAAATGTTTAAACAACTTTAAAATGTTTAAAGTATATTTTAAAGTGTTTTAAATTTTGCTAAGTTAAATTTTGTAATTATTTTGAATCTAAATTTGAAATGGAATGTAAAAGTAAATTTAAAAGTAAAATGTTCAAATGCAATTGTAGATGAGAATTTGATCATTAATAAGGAATGTTTTATCCTTAAATAAATGGAAATTAAGGATTTGAAATTATTAAGTAAATGAATAATTAACTAATTTAATTAATTAATGATTGAGTTAATTAATTTAGTAATTAAGTGTTAAATTAGTTAGTTAAGGTTTAAGATAATTAATTCAGGATAAATAAATGGGTAATTAAAATCATTAATTAAATAAGATTTGAATTTGAATTCATGATTAGTAATTAATTAATGAAGTAAGTAAGGATTAATTAAGTTATATTGGATACTTAATTAATTAAATAATTGAGGATTAATTAATGAGTTATAAAGATAAAATTTAATTGTAATTAAATAATAAATCTTAATTAATTACTTTAGAAAAGTAATTTAAGAAGTGTTAATAATTAATGAAGGACATTAACTAGGATGATTAAATAATGGATTAATATGATTAATTTTGATAATTAATTAGGTTTATTAATTTAAGATAATCAATTGTGAATTATTTAAGTATAATTTACTTATGAAAGTAATTAAGAAATTTATTTCTCATTATAATTAATTAAGTTTAATATGCATTGTTTAAGTTAATTAATTTAGTTTAATTAATTTAAATAACCATTTGTTGATGTGATAAGTATAATTACTTAAGGAAGTAATTAATTGGGGGATGATTTAATAATGAAAGTAATTTGAGTATAATTACTTTGTATAATTAATCAAGGGATTAATTAGAGATAATTAATTATGGAGTAATTAAATTATTAAATGAAGTAATAAGGGTAGTTAATTACTGAATGGAGTTAATCAAGGTGATTAACAAATTTGGTTTAATTGAAGATAAATTGCTAATTGAAATAGATGTAATTAGAAATCATTAATTATTATAATCAGTGATGTAATTTAGAATGGATTTATTTGGAAATGATTAATGAATGAAGGAATTCATTAATGTAATTAATTAAGAAGTAATGTAATTAATTTAAGTAATTTAAAGGTCACTTTCTATATTAGGTATAAGATAATTAATTTGTAAAATGATTAAAGGATAATTACTTAAATGTAATTAAAGATGATTAATCAAGGATGATTAATTAAGGTGGAAAGTAGAGAATGATTAATTAATTGACTTGTAATTAATTAATGGTTAGGTAAGCAAGATTTATAATGATGAAGTAATTAATTTAATTTACTTTAAATTAATTAGAGATAGAAGTAATTAATTTAATTCATTTTAAATTGATTATAGATTGTAGTTAATAAATCATTGCTTATGGATGAATGATATTGATATTTCCTTGATTGATTGTGATCTAAGATATGAGATGAGTAATATCTATTGTGATATGTATGCTTGTTTTAAGTATGATAATATTGATTATCTGTTTGAGTTGATAATATGGATTATCTGTTTATGATGTTGATGTGATTATCCATTGTTATATTGTGATTTATCTATCTGTGTGTATATAGATAATTGAATTTAATTGTTTTAACTTTAAAACAACTTGGCCTTAAAAGATACGGTTTGGACTTCGATGAGACCGGGATCGGGTTTCCAGATTTGGATATCCGAAAACCACATCGATCCAAATTAACGATAGGTCGTGAATCTCAAGTGAAGATGAAGATTCAGAATGCAAGGATTATTGTCGTTAACTCTGAGGGTGATTCCAAAATGAGTGTAACGAGATAATGCCTTCAGTTTCGTTCGAACCCGGAACGAACTTGTATGGATTGAATGCTTTCATAACATCGTCAGGTGGACGATGAGCATTCTAAGAGATGTGTTCTCTTAAGGTAATCGTAGCCTCAAGCCTCATCAACCGGGAATGGCTAAAACAGGGGAGGTGCAACAAGGTTAGTGGGTAGCACCCAAGTAGGACGAGATTACCCCTGTCTAGATGTCCTTTATTTTTCGGCTTTGTGTGCGGTTGGTCATGACAACCGTGGGGTGTCTTGTGCGGGAATTATCCAGTAAGGGATGTTCCGACCTTGTGTTGCAGGGGATTGGGGGTAATCCTCGGTATGGTGATCTAGGCCATGTACTGTGACGGGTGGTACCCTGGTAGCCCTGCCATTGTATGGAATCCAAGATCCAATAAGTGCCATCGGATTTGATTGTATTACCCACTTGTTGGCCAGTATGCTGGAATTTAATGAATGTAACAATTTCGGCTATTTTCTATTTACTTGAAAACCCTAGACACTATTATAATATAACTGGATTTCCTATCAAAGGTTTGGTTAGCGTAAGGTAAAAACTTACCCATGTTTATGTGTGGGGAGTCTTACGTGATACCTTTGTTTCATAGGTTTTTTAAAGTTAAGCAGCTTTAACCGTTTACTCATACCAGACCCATGTCTGACCCGGAGTTTATTTCTGTTTTTCTTAAACTCTCGGGTACTCAAATTTTTACGAGTAGCCAAGGGTTTTAGGTTAGCTTAGTCAAATTCTGGAGGAGCAATGGAGCAGGAGGCTTCAGCGTATAGATATATATTGGTTCCGCTGTGTTAGTGTTTATGTGTATTTCCGCTGTGTTGTATCTCTGTGATGTTTTGAGTTGTATAAAAGACAGGTGTTATAACTGTCTAGTATGTGTTGTATTATCTGTGTAACTCTGATGTATATGATACTATGTAATCTCATATGTGATATATTATATTTCATTCGTTCCGCTGTTGAGATTCTGATGTTGTTTTCTTCTTTCTTCTCTATATTTTCTATTTCTCACCCCTTTCTTTCTTAAAGATGATGCGACTTTCTGGTAGTAGAAAGCTGGGTCGTCACAATTTAATTTATATTTAAATACCATTTAACCACATTTTCAAAATAGTTGTATTTCCCAAATCAACTATTCCATTTAAATCATTTAAAGTCAATTCATTATATTTAATAATTAAATATTTAATTTCCAAAATTTAGTCTTTTTCAAAGATCATTTATTCATTTGAAGTTATTAAACAAAGAAAATTCAACTTCGCATCACCTAGAAAATGCTACGAAATGTTATGTTAAAAAACAGTTCATTAACAAAAGACGGCATTTAAAATGCTGTAATATCTTAATTTAGTTTCAATTAAAACTTTAGTTAAATTTTAAAACTATAGCACTAACAAAGTGCTAGAATAACCCTTAGTTCAAATTTGCTATTTGGTTCATTTAAAACAACTACAGCATTTTCCAATGTTGTAATATCTTTACTTTACATTTCAAAATGTTGTACAATCAAATTCAGAGTTTTATTTACAATTTCACACATAATTAACTTTCAATATAAATCATTTAACTTATAAAATCATATATTTTCACATTTAAAAACAATCATTTAAATACCTTTATTTCTATGATTTTATAAAGTCAAATTTCCATACAAAAAATCAAATTAAATAACAATTAAAATTTTCATTTCTTTAATTAAAAATTTAACTTAACACTTAAGTTTAAATTTCCAAAATATAACTTATTTCCACTTATTTTACTTAATTCAAAATTCACTTTTAAACAAATTTCACAAAATTCAATTTAAGTTATATTTCCAAATTCAGCTTAAATATTCATTTATTTCATATTTTAATTTATACAAAATCATTAACACTTTTAAAAATTACTATTACTAAATAAAATCATTAAATTCATCCTTTAAATCAAATTTGTCATATTTTCTTACTTTACATAAATTCCATTTATAAACAAATTCTTAAATTCCAAAATTAGCTTATATTTCAAATTCTACTTCACCATTTACTTAATTCACTTATTTAATTTGTAGAAAATCACAAATATTTTATAGAAATCATTTTAATAAAAATATCATAATATTTACATTTTTAAAATATTTTAAAATTTTCAGAAAAATATATAAACCACGGGTCTGTATAAAATTTTCTAGCCTAGGTCAAGTGATACGGATATATATCATTTCAATCCGCAGTTTACAAAAAAAATCGGGTTTTATCATTTCAAACCCGCAATCCCAAGTTAAATAAAATAGATAAATAAAAACCTTTCAGGCCTATCATTTCAGCCCATAACGATCTTTCCCTATTCTAAAGTCCGTTCGGGTATGTATCATTTCAACCCATAGTGATTTCTATACTAACAGGGAACTTGCAGTGTGATAAACTGACATAAATAACAGAATAGCATTATATAACAGTAACTGATGATATAACATGAGTAATAACAGGGGTGAGCATCATATGATCATAATATAACAGTTATAACAGGATGATATAATTTTACAGATTCAAATGGTGTCAGTTTACTAGTTATATAAGTACACATTGTCTGGTGAGAATTACTCACCTGTTCAGAGCTGGAGATATCCACCAAAGCACACAACACAAACATAATGAAGGCATGATGACATGGATATGACTTGAGAGTGGAGAGCCAAAGCTAATGGCCTTGATAACATTTACACAAAACAATGCATATATATATAAGTTTCAAAACAATTCAACGCTAGACAATGTTAGAAATCAATGCCCAAAACAAAGACAAATGTTTTGCACTTGTTCTCAACTTCACATACTTCAGTTATGAACTGAAATAGCATAGCAAAGGCATGAATTAAGGTCTAGTTTGGGTCCCTATAGGGTCGGCCTAGCTTGGGTTCAATGGTGAAGAGATATAGGTGCAACACTTAACAACTACAAGGCAACAAGTACAAGGCAAATTACAACATCTCTATGCCACAATAGGGTTCGGCCCTAGGTCATATGGGCATGGCCAGCTGTCTAGAAGGTGTTGGGTGATGTGGCAGAGGGTGGTGGTTAGGTCTGAGGTGGTGGTGGAGGAGGAAGTGGCGGCAAGTGGTGGGTAAAGGTGATGATGCAAAACTAGGTCTAGGCTTTCATGTATGTGTGGTGTTTGCATATAATTTGGTGGATCTATCTCAAAGTTGGCCATGGAATGGGCTTGGGGTTGGGCTGGAGGTGGTGGTGGCTGGTTGTGGTGGTGGTGGAGGCAGCCATGGTGACGGAGGAGAGAGGCCAAGCCAAATAGAGATGAAGAGAGCCAGTGCAAAACCATGAAAACAATATGAAAACATAAAAGAAGAAAGAGTTTTTACCAAAATTTTCACAAGCAATGGAGCCGGCCATTTTTTTTGTGATGAGAAGTTTTTTTCGTGAATGGGATGGAAAATAATGTGCAGCTGAAAGAATTGATGGTCGGCCAAAGCAATTGAATGTAAGAGTTTGGAAAACAAAGAGGTGGAAAACCAAAAGCCTTAAGCAAATCAAGAGTCACAACTTTTCAAATTTCTTTTATATATATTTGTAATTTATAAATACACATAAAAATTGAGAAATAAATATAACAACTCAGAAATAAAAATAAATATATAAAATAAATAATTAAATTTTTATTAAATAGAATTTAAATTAAGAAAATGGCTTAAAAATGCAAACTAGGCTTTAAAAATTAGAAATAACTTCAGTACACTTTGGAAAAATCTATTTTAATTTAAATACATGTAGAATGAATATAAATAAAGTAAAAACAGCAAATAAAAGTGAATGCATAAAATAAATAAATAAATTTTAATTATATATAATTAAATTAAGAAAATAGCAAAGAAATGGAAACTAGGTTTCATAAATTGAAATAAATTCAAGTATACTTTAGAAAAATTATATTATCATTTTAAAAATATTAAAAGACATAAAATAACCTATTAACACATATTAAAACAAAATATGACAATAAAAATATAATTTATATGATTTAAAATAAATAATTTTGCAAAATAAAAGTTTATACACAAAATTGAAAATTTCATAACTTCTACAATATAAGTCCATTTTCAACGAAACGAAAAGCAGTATTCATGGAATTAAATCTACTTTCATAATAAAAGATAAAATTTAATAATTTGAAATATTTAAATTTAAAGTTCAAAAGTCAAAGTTTGAATGGTTTGACCAGAAATTCACTTTACAGTAAAATATTCAAATTATACAAATTTGAACTATAAATCACTTAATAATCATCATTTATATTTAAAAATGAAATGTTTGAAATAAAACAAATTAAAAATAATTTAAAAATAAAAGAAAGTCAAATTTAAATATTATACAAAATCTAGGGTTGTTACAAATGGGGTGCCTCTTAGGAATCTTTGTATATTGAGATTTCCGATCCTAGTTCTTAATTCCATTCTAGAATTAATTCTCACCATTTATTTCAAATAAATGGTGAGAATCAATCATTACCAATTATTAAATTTATAGTTCAGGTTTTTGCTTCATCCCTATTACTACCGATTTAGTTTGGGCTAGACTTAGATTTTAAGAAAAAAGTTATAGTCTTTTCTAAAACCTATACTATAGTTTATAAAAATAAAGTATTGACACGTCCACGCCTCCACTTCTTGTGGAGTAATAATTCATCGAATTAGATCGGTAGAATAAGAAATAAAAAATATTTGGTTGATCAGGCGAACCCAGATTTGAACTGGGGATAAAGCAATTACTGTCCCCCACCTTATCACTTGGCTATGTCGCCAATCGATTCAAAATAAAATGGATAAAAATATTAGCAATATTCTATTTCTACTACTAACTCTTTCTTTAATCTTGAATCCCGTTGTACTTAACCCTCAAAAACACATTCTTTTTTGTTTATTTGGTTTCTATTATTTTCTTCGATTTATTATATCTCAAAATATACATCAGCTAATAATTTCCCTTCTCGTTTCTTTTCTATTAAGAGTCAAATTCTGGCAACAGACTACAAAATTCAATGCAGATTGGAACCATTAACAATTTACTTTAAATTAGTCTTTAAATTGAAATTAGTGAATGGTTCCTTTATTTTTATCGGAGATAAAATTTTATTTCCTTAAATGGAAAAAGAAAATTGATTTATGATCGATTTATGACTAATCTCATTTTTTTCAATAAAAAATAATTTTCTATTTCAATTATAACAACATATGTGTGTATATGTAAACCCCAAAACACAAATTGTTACCCAAATACCGAGACGGGTCTCTTTTATGTACATATCCCTAGAGATAATTCTCATGTTTCAATTTTTCATTAAATAAATAGATTGGAGTAGACTCTTCCGTCAAATTTTAATGGGTTCCAGATCTAGATCTGGAGATTAGGGTTTCTTCCCTTTTCTCCTTTCTTCTTTCGATTTTTCCAAGTTTTCATGTTTCCCTCTGATATTTCTCTTTTTGTGTCTTCACTTCTATCTCCTCAAACTGGACGTCATATTTAAACCATGGGATCTTTGCGAGATGATGAAGGATGGGAGGAGGTGAGAAGGAAAAGGGGCAAGGCTCCAGCGTCTTTGGGTCCTGAACAAAGGCTTAACCTGGGAGGGCAAAGACCGAGCAGATTTGGACCTTTTCCAGATCGGAACAAGGGGAAGAAGGTGCAGGCGGACCTCGTAGGGCGGACTTTGAAATCAACGAAGCGGAAAGGTTTGCTGCCTGGTAGCAACCCGAAAATCAAATTCACTGTCTCAGAGAACGCTAAAAAGTTTTCGTACAGTGAGGTAGTGAAAGCAGGAGCGGTAGGAGATTTAGGTAATCTAGATCTTGAGTTTATTGAGCCTAAAGTAGCGGATGGTAAAAGGATTGGTTCCCTTTCCTCTGATGCTATCAAAGAAGCGGAGGGATGTTGGGAGTTTTGCATATTATTGTATGTGGTAGGGTATAAACCATGGCTGAGAACTTTTGAGGGATATGCCAACAGGGTTTGGGCTACAAAGAAAACGTTTTATGTTCATTCAAGGAATAATGGATTCTTTGTAGTGAGATTTGGCTCTGAGGAGGATTGCAACAAGATTTTGAAATCAGGTCCTTGGTTCATGGACCGGAACTTGATCATTATGAAGCGATTGTCTCCAGACATGAGAACAGATAGAGATCTACTTACATCCTTGCCTATGTGGGTCAGACTTCCGGGTTTAAGTTTTAAACTATGGGGCAATAAGGCTATTAGCGCTTTAACAAGTACCATTGGAATTCCCATTAAGATGGATGAGGCCATGAAAAATAAATCTAGATTAGCCTACGCCAGAGTCCTGGTTGAGGTTAATGCTACTTATGGTATGCCCAACATTATAGAAGGTATGGATGACAATGGGAGGAGTTTTACTCAGGAAGTGGAATACGAGAATCCACCTCCCATTTGTGGTAAGTGCGTGTTTTTTGGTCATGTAACTGATGAATGCCCAATGACCAAGTCTTGGGTTCCCAAACTGTCTCAAGATACCAACTCCGATAAGGTTAGCCCTGTGGTACAGAGTCTGGATGGTTGTGTGGAAGTTGTAAGGGAGGAGGGCGGAACTGAGAATTCTATTGACCTTGAAAAGCAGTTGAATGGTGGATGCCCCACTGATTCTCTTAATGAAATCAGTAGGAATTCTGTGGAGGTGGTCTCTAATGGGGAGGGCTTGACTGAAACTTTACAGTCAGTAGTTTTTAAAGAAAACCAAAATCTACTTGTTGAATGCCCACCTAAGGATGGGTCTCGGGATAGGCAATAGATAGCTTCTAATGGGATGGAGACAGAAATTAGAGAAAAGTCCTTTTCTGAAAAAAACCAAATAGAAGTTATTCCCTCGGATCAGGACTTAGAAGGAGCTGCATCCTCAGAAGAGCATGGTGAGGGGGCAACTTCAGAAGTTCCAGAGTCAGAACCTGCTACTCGTACGGAGGTAGGAGTCAGTGAAGATTGCTACATTGTTCCGCTAGCCAGGTCGGAAGTTCCTCCTGATCAAGGAACCTTTGAGCCACTCTTTCCTGCATCTCCAACTACCCCGGGAGCCAGAGATCCGAGTTCATCTTCTCCGAAGTCACCTTCGACCCACATAACTATTCTCAAACGCCCTTCGTCATCATCGGAGTCTCCTTCTGTTCCTAAATCTTTATTTTCTAATGATATATTTATTGATGATTGTATAATTAATAATGTTAATTGTAGGCGAGGCACTGAAACTTGTATTGATTTATAGGTGCAGAATAATCTGGATCAGGATACAGGAACGGCAGAGAGGGTAGAGGAACAGAATACTTATGATAATGCAGACCCAATTCAGGAGGTTCCTATGGAGCATCCTATTCCTAATCATCAAGGTATAGAGTTTGAGAACATTCAGAAGGATAAGCTTGTTCGTAAGAATCCCAAGTGGGTTCAGATGCTAGGTATTCTTACGGAAGACAAAGGGGAATCCTCCCGTAGTAGGTCATTGAGGACCCGCAATAACAAGGTTTTATAATGTCTATAGCTTGTTGGAATGTAAGAGGGTTTCATAACCCCAATAGAATGGGAGAAGTGAGAAAACTTATTGATAAGCATAAAATTAGTTGTTTCGGTGTTTTGGAAAATAAGCTGTTGTTGCCAGATATTTTGAAGTTGGAAAAAGCGTTGGATGACAGATGGAAAATAATTAGTAATATCTCTTGTTATTTTAAGTGCAGGATTATGGTCCTCATTGACGGAGATTCTTGGGAATTCAATTATATTAGCATGAGTGATCAACACATTTCCATTGAATTGATTAATTCCTCGAAATTCAAATGTAATCTCACCTTTGTCTACGCTCATAATTTTGTTGCATTAAGAAGTAGATTATGGAAGAATTTACAGGAGGATGCTATCAATATTTATAGACCATGGCTTGTTCTTGGGGACTTTAATTGTATTCGCAGTCCCTCAGATAGAAAGGGAGGTAACCCAGTTAATTTTGATAACCTGTTTGAACTAGATGATATGTCTAATCTTACTGGTCTTAATGAGATTAATATTAAAGGTAACGAATTTTCTTGGTGGTCTGGTCCAAGTCGAAACATATTTTCTAAAATTGACAGGGTTTTTGCAAACCTAGACTGGATCAACTTATTCACAGACTTATCGGTAGAATATTTGCCTCCTTTTGTGAGCGATCATAATGTAGTCCTAGTCTCGCTTTCTGCTAAGCCAAGGGTCAAGAATAGACCGTTCAGATACATGAACCATTGGTCTTTATGTGATCAATACTTTCCTCTAATTGAGAAACATTGTGTTTCTAATCATATAGATAGACCTTTGTATCAGATCATTAGTATTCTTAAGAATATCAAGAGAGAGCTTAAGAGTTGGAGCGCTAAATCTCGTGATACCAAATAAGAGGTTATTGTGCAGAGAGAGAATTTTTCAAGACTTTAGAAACTGCTGGAAAAATCTTATGATCACTTTTTAGCTATGGAATTTCAAAATGCCAAGATAAAGCTGGAAATAGCACTCAAGAAAGAATTCCTGGATACCAAACAAAAGGCTAAATGTGAATGGTTGATGATGGGTGATGAGGCTTCTTCTTTTTTCTATGCTAAAATGTCTAGTAAAAGAAGTAGAAAGTGGATGGCCAACATTGGTGTCGATGGGAAGGTGATTTCGGAAGATAAGTCTGTAGAATCGGCTATTGATTTCTACAAACGAATTTTTAACCTTCCATTATGCGATCAACTTCCAGAGGTTATCTGTAAATCGATTATTACTGATTACGGAGCTAATTTTTTGAACGATGGTATATCTTTGGAAGAAATTAGATTTGCTTTGTGGGATATTAAATATTCTACCTCTCCAGGTCCGGACGGTTTTAACTCGCTGTTTTTTAAAACTCACTGGAATCTTTCGAAAGACTTAATTTTCAAAGCTTTGAATGATATTTTTCAAAAGGGTCTTATTATCAATGAGTGGAACCATACGTTCATACATTTGATTCCAAAAAAAGACCATTCCACGTGTATCCAAGATTTTAGACCCATTGCCTGTTGTAATACCTTATATAAGGTTTTCACCAAAATCCTGTGTAACAGACTGGGTGTTTTTTTAGATAAGTTGGTGTCCCCGAATTAGACGGCTTTTATTAAAGGTAGATCAATAGGGGATGGTATTTTGTTTGCTATTGAAATTATCAGGGGTCTTGGTAGAAAGGACAATAAATATATGTGTATTAAAGTTGATTTAAAGAAAGCATATGATTCGATAAATCGATCTTTTGTCATACATATGCTAATAAGCTTGGGTTTCCCAGATAAATGGGTGAGAATTATCGAAAATTTAATTAAGACTCCCGTTTTTTCTATTATTGCTAATGGAGAAGTGCACGGTTATTTCAAGAGTTCTAATGGACTTAGACAAGGTGACCCACTTTCCCCTATACTGTTTACCCTGGTTATGGAATATTTTACTCTACTGATGGATGAAAAAGTCAGGGCTGGTCTTATTTCTCCAATTACAGACTTTGACAATAAATTGACTCACCTTATTTACGCTGACGACATTATTGTTTTTACTAAAGCCAATGCTCAAAATGCAATTGCTATTAGTGATGTTTTTAAGACCATGAAGAGGGTTACTGGCATGGAGCAAAGCTATGAGAAATCTAACGTTTTCTTTGGGAAAGGGGTGGATTGCTGTAACGATATTAGTATGATCCTCAATATACAGCAATCGGATCTCTGGGTATCCCTCTGTCTAGTGCTAACCTGAGGGATAAGGATTGTTCTCCTTTAATAGAGAAGATCAAGGTTAGGATCGATAGATGGGAAACAAGAATGTTGAGCTTAGCTGGGAGACTTGAACTTATTAAATCTACCATTTACCCCATCATTCAATTCTGGATGCAATGCTTTTGCCTCCCAGTTTCTACAGTTCAAAAAATTAAACACTTGATTCTGAACTTTCTTTGGAAAAGTCATAGCAGCAAGATTCCTTGGGAGGTTTTGTGCAGGCAAAAAGAAGAAGGAGGAATGGGATTGAGAAATCTAGAAGAGATGAAGAAAGCTCTATATATCAAACTGATATGGAAAGTAATCAATTTAGAAGGCATTTGGGCGGAACTAATACATTGTAAATATATCGGTCTTAAAAGTTTTTGGGAAATTAACCAGCGATCGGACGATTCGGAAGTGTGGAAATTCATTTTAAAAAATAGACACGAAGCTTTGAATTGACTTTCTCTTAACATTGCAGATGGTAAAACTACTTCTCTTTGGTTTGATCCTTGGTTAAATGGAAGTTCTATTATGGAACGTATTGGGAGAGACACGGCTTTCAAAACTGGTACGGAAAATTTGTCTCTCAGTAAGATCTTAAGTAATGGTAAGTGGAAGTGGGATTCGTATAGTTTCTTATTCCAAATTCATGCAGAAATTGAAGGTGTCAAGATTCACAAGAACAGGGAGAGGGATTTCTGGTCTTGGAAGTGTTCTAAGGATGGTTTGTATCAGTTTAAAAAAGTTTGAAATTCGGTTCGATCCAGTTTTGAAATCAAGAACTGGGCGTCTTTGGTCTGGAACAATATTCACGTTCCTAAGATGGCGGTATGCCTTTTCAAAGCCATTAATGACTATCTTTTAACAAAAGAAAGATTAATACAGAAACAGATAGTCGTGGACCTAAACTGCGTCTTTTGTAATAATCACATTGAAAATATAGACCATCTATTTTTTCAATGTAATTTTACAGAAAATGTTTGGCTTTGGAGCTATAAGAAATTTTTCAAATCGCCGAAAAGTTTTTTTTCTTTTTCTTTGAAAGATGATTTACAGAAAATTGTTTCTTTATCTAGCTCAAAAAGTCTCTATTCGGACTTGTTCCAACTATCTCTTTCTGTCTATGTTTGGCATATTTGGAAAGAAAGGAACGACAGGATTTTTCAGAATCGTTTTATGGATAGGTCGCAGATTTGTATCAATATTTTCCAGACTATGAATATTAGAATGGCTAAATCTAAACATTTCAAGAACATCACTGACTTGAATGAAACAATAGCATTGAAATGGGGATATACCTCCCAACGCTGAATTGGGGCTTCTTCTGCTTTATCATAAGTATTATTCCTCCGCCTCCTTCCTGTTTCAATGATCCTTGGCTCCAGGTTTCGTGAACCTGTATTATTTACAATGTTTCTCTCCTCCTCTCACTTAATTACATTAAAATTTACAAATAACAATAAATATTGAATTAATTTTTAAGGATGCAGATTTGCAGGTTGATCCGAGTGTTGTAGTCTCGTCCTGGACTCTTAAGAATATTCAGCTTGAGTCTTGAGAATCTCAGTCTTGATACTTCGAGTTATCTGGAAGAAGATTCATAGAATTAACTCACATAAAGTGAAAAGAAGCATCTTTTTGGTTATTAGTGACTTATCTTGTTAATTTCTTCTCTGTTCTTCTTGAGGAAGTGCTGGTTGCATCTTAGATCTGGAAGTTGAAGACGAGTTTTCCAAGCAATTGCAGGCTGTTTCGAGTTCTCGTATTCTCGACCTGGTCACGAAAGAAGTTTAGTACGAAGCTTTGAGTTTTTTTCTTAGATAGTTTTGTCAGATCTAATACCTGCCTTGTTCCATTCTGGTTGGATCGAAGATTTTGCTGGCTGATGTCTTTCGAGTTGTTGCTGATGTTCATCTCCTCGGTCTCTAAGGAAGAAGCTATGATCTGGAAGTAGCTGAGAATTTTCTTTCTCGCTCGCCGCCATTGTTGTTTCTTCTTTTTTATTTTCTTCGAGATGAGATAGGAAGTAAATGAAGTAGTAGAAGTGTCAGTTTGCCTTATTTGCTTTGAGATCTGTCTCGAAGCTTCTAGCACTTGGTTTTTGATTAGTGGGCTTTGGGCTGGTAGCTTTGTTTGTTTAGCTCAGGCCTGTCTTATTTGTTTGAGAGTTGGCTTTGCTTTGTTTTGGTCTTGTATTATGACTTTTGTATATACTTTGCTTATAGTAATAGAAAGCTTGAACCATTTTCAAAAATAGATTGAAATATTGAATATAAAATACAAATTTTGGTGGAGTGTGATGCATGTTGATGTTGCTCCAGAAATTGCAAGAAAGGATGTGATATATGGATAAATAGCCGTATCAACATGTACTTAATAAATACAATATATTTTTTAGTATATTTGTATTAAGTTACACAATTCAAGCGTATTCTATAAATTTCCCTCCCTACCAAAAAAAATCCACCAATTCTTCTTGGAACATGAACTTCCATTTTTTATGTTAAAAAAGGGAAAACTCTATACTACTTCTGATTATTCTATCTTTATTTCATTCATATAGATATAAAGAAGAGATTCAATCTCAATAATTCCTTTTTGTGGTATACCGTCGGATCGTTATATCATACTAATACGTTAGGTAGAAGTTAGACCAATTTTGAACAAGGCTCCACAAGTTTAAGTAACAGAATTTTTTTCGAAAATATTTTCTCAATTTAACCCGTTGAAAATTTGAACCTGCACCCCAAATGTTCTTTATTCCATCGTTCCATCTCCGTTCATATGTTTGAAATAGATATATGGAGTTGACTAAAATTTTATATGATTCAGTAAATAGAATATACATTATATTATTGCTAAGTCGATCCATATGGGTCTTGAATAGTGGATCAATAATTGAATTTTTTCAATAAAAATAAATAGGAAACTTAAGGTTAAGATGCTTTTGAATGGAAATGAGGGAATGTCCATAATACCTGGATTTAGCTAGATACAATTTGAGGGATTTTGTAGGTTCATTAATCAGGGTTTAACAGAAGAATTTCATAAGTTTCCAAAAATTGAAGATAGAGGTCAAGAAATGGAATTTCAATTATTTTTGGAAAAGTATCAATTGATGGAGCCCCTGATAAGGGAAAGAGATGCTATGTATGAATCACTCACATATTCTTCTGAATTATATGTCCCTGCGGGAGTAATTTGGAAAACCGGTAGGGATATGCTACAATAAACTGTTTTTATTCGAAACATTCCCGTAATGAATTCCCTGGGAACCTCTCTAGTAAATGGAATATACAGAATTATGAACAATCAAATATTGCAAACTCTCGGTATTTACTATCATTCAGAATTGGACCATAACGGAAATGATGTTTATACCAGCACTACAATATCAGATTAGGGAGGAAGATCGGAATTAGAAATTGATAGAAGAATAAGGATATGGGCACGTGTAAGTAGGAAATAAAAAATATCTATTTCAGTTTTATCATCGGCTATGGGTTCAAATCTAAGAGAAATTCTAGATAATGTTTGTGACCTTGAAATTTTCTTGTCGTTCTCGAATGATAAGGAGAGAAAAAATGATTGGATCCAAAGAAAATGCCATTTTGAAGTTTTATCAACAATTTGCTTATGTCGGTGGGGATCCGGTATTTTCTAAGTCCTTATGTAAGGAATTACAAAAGAAAATTTTTAAACAAAATGTGAATCGGGAAGGATTAGTCGATGACATATGAATCGGAGATTGAATCTTGATATACCTTAGAACAATACATTTTTGTTACCATGAGATATATTGGCTGCTATGGATCATTTGATTGGAATTAAATTTGGAATGGGTACATTTAATGATATGAATCGCTTAAAAATTAAACATACTCATTCTGTAGCAGATCTGTTACAAGATCAATTTGGATTGGCACTTGTTCGTTTAGAAAATTGGATTTACGGAACTATATGTTGAGCAATTCGACATTAATTGATACCGACTCCTCAAAATTTGGTAACTTCAACTTCATTAACAACCACTTATGAATCCTTTTTTTAGCCTACACCCTTTATATCAAGTTCTGGATTGAACATTGACACAAATTGTTCATGGGTGAAAATTGAGTTATTTAGGTCATGGAGGATTGACGGGACAAACTTCTAGCTTTCGGATATGAGATATCCACCTAAGCCACTATGGGCGTATTTTCCCAATTGACACGTCTGAAGGAATCAAAGTTGGACTTATTGGATCTTTAGCTATTCATGTGAGGATTGGTCCTTGGGGATCTATAGAGAGTCTGCTTTATGAAATGTCTAAGAGATCAAAAGAGGCACAGATAATTTATTTATCACCAAATAGAGATGAATATTATATGGTAGTTGTAGGAAATTCTTTGGCCCTGAATCGGATTATTCAAGACGAACAAGTTGTTCTGGCTCGATACCGTCAAGAAATTTTGACTATTGCATGGGAACATATTCATTCTAGAAGTATTTCTCCTTTCCAATATTTTTCTATTAGAGCTTCCCTCATTCTGTTTATTGAGCATAATGATGTGAATCGTGTTTTAATGAATTCTAATATGCAACGCCAAGTAGTTCCTCTTCTCCATCCAAGAAGTGCATTGTTGGAACTGGGCTGGAACCCCAAAAGGCTCTAGATTTGGGGGTGTCTGTTATAGCTGAACGCGATGGAAAGATCATTTATATTGATACTCACAAGATCATTTTATCAAGTAATGGGGACACTATAAGCATTCAATTAGTTATGTATCAACGTTCCAACAAAAATACTTGTATGCATCAAAACCTCCGATTCAACAAGGTAAATGTATAAAAAGGGGAAAATTTTAGCAGACGAGGCGACTACAGTTGGTAGGAAACTCGCTTTAGGAAAAAACATATTAGTCGCTTATATGCCATGGGAAGGTTACAATTTGAAGATGCGGTACTAATTAGCGAACTGCTAGTGTGTGAAGATATTTGTACTTCTTTTCACATACGAAAATATGAAATTCAAACTCATGTGACAAGTCAAGGTCCCGAAAGAATTACTAAGGAACCCCCTTTAGAGGCTCATTTACTCTAAAATTTAGACAGAAATGGAATTGTAATGCTGGGATCTTGAATAGAAACC
Organism: Allium fistulosum; assembly: GCA_030737815.1. Lineage (NCBI taxonomy): Eukaryota > Viridiplantae > Streptophyta > Magnoliopsida > Asparagales > Amaryllidaceae > Allium > Allium fistulosum. The sequence continues at coordinate 872,725,873 of CM060902.1, forward strand.
AATGATATTTTAATGGGTAAATTAACACCTCAGATAGCGAGTGAATCCTCGTATGCCTCCAATGATAGATTATTACGAGCCATACTTGGCATTCAGGTATCCACTTCAAAAGAAACTTCTCTAAAACTACCTATATAAGGAAGATGTCGAGTTATTGATGTGAGATGGATCCAGAAAAAGATGGGTTCTAGCTATAATCAAGAAAAGATTCGTGTATATATTTTATAGAAATGTGAAATCAAAGGGGGTGATAAAGTAGCTGGAAGACAAGGGAAAAAAGGTATCATTTCTATAAAAAATTCTAGACAAGATATGCCCTACTTGCAAGATGGAACACTTGTTGATATGGTCTTCAATCCATTAGGAGTACCCTTACGAATGAATGTAGGACAAATATTTGAATGTTCGCTCGGGTTAGCAGGGGATACTAAAGTGACATTATAGAATAGCACCACTTGATGAGAGATATGAGCAAGAGCTTTGAGAAAACTAGTGTTTTATGAATTATATAAAGCCAGTAAGAAAACAAAAAAACCATAGGTACTTAAACCCAAGTTTCGAGGAAAAAGCAAAATATTTGATGGAAGAATAGGAGACCCTTTTAAACAATCCATTCTAATAGGCAAGTCCTATATCCTAAAATTAATTCATCAAGTTGGTGATAAAATCCATGGATGTTCGAGTGGGGATTACGTACTTGTTACATAACAACCCATTAGAGGAAGGGCTAAGCAAAGGGGGCAACGAGTAGGGGAAATGGAAGTTTGGGCTTTAGAAGGATTTTGCATTGTTCATATTTTACAAGAGATGCTTACTTATAAATCTGATCATATTAGAGCTCGTCAAGAATTACTTAGTGCACGATCATTGGAGGAACAATACCTAATCTTGAGGATGCCCCATAATATTTTCAATTACTCGTTTGAGAACTACGATCTTTGGCTCTAGAACTGAACCGTTTCCTGTTATCTAAAAATAATTTTCAGATTAATTGGAAGGAATTTTGATCTAAATGAATCAGAATTTCTACCCTATGATCGACTGGTATAAACATCAACGACTTCGAATTGGATTAGTGTCTCCTCAACAAATAAGGGCTTGGGCCAAAAAAAATCCTACTAACTGGGAAGGTAGTTGAGAGGTGAAAAAGCCCTATGCTTTTCATTATAAAACCAATAAACTGGAAAAAGATGGATTGTTTTGTGAAAGAATCTCTGGACCCATAAAAAAATGGAATTTGTGCTTGTGGAAATTATCGAGTGATCGGAGCGGAAAAAGAGGACCTGAAATTTTGTGAAGAATGTGGGTGGAATTTGTTATATCTTGGATACAAAGGTATCAAATGGGATACATCAAACTCGCATGTCCAGTAACTCATGTGTGGTATTTGAAATGTCTTCCTTGTTATATCGTGAATCTTTTAGATAAACCCCTTAAGGAATTAGAAGTCCTAGCATATTGCAATGTGTGATTTAATCGAAATTTGCAATTTACAGATTTGCACTACTAAACTGTCATCCCATTCAATCTGATTTGGATGCCTCCGACTCTAAGATGGTGCTTGGAATCAGTAACATGAAGCTCAGAATTCTAGGTGTATTCAATATCCCTAAATGAAGAGGGAATTGATCCATGGTCAATTCCATAACAGCTAAATAGGAATTTCTAGTTATACCTCGTGAAAAAAAAAGATTTTTTAGTGGAATGCGCCATCCATTTCTTATAGAGAGAGGTTCCATTAAAGCAAGTAAATATGACATGGTTACAGAAGTCTATTTATCACATATATGCTTCAAGGGGCATAATGACATAGCCGTCAAGGTAAGTAGGGACCTAAAAGATCAAATAGAATGAAACAATATATAGATAAGTAAACCCTTACAAGTCCCAAAGTATTCCTTTAATTTAAGGGGGTTTCATCATTTGAAGGGAAGTAGACTACTCAATGATTTTCACATTTAATTTGTATTTTGTCGTAAATAATAAATTCAGAAAGTTCAAAAGTGAAAGTAAAAAAATGAATTAATAAAGTCCTTACTAGATGGAGAACTTGAGTGAAGAGTAGTTCTTTGTAGGCTTTTCTTTTTATCGAACAAAGTAAAAAAACACCCTTTCTTTATTTGGTATAACTACTTGAGCTAGATGAGAGGAAATCTTCACGTCCGATTTTAAATGGGGGGATCCAATCTTATAGGAACCTGTCTAAAATTTTCTTTTGCTAGGCCCATAGCTAAAAAACCTACTTTCCTACGATTACGGGGCTTATTCGAGTATGAAATCCAATCCTGGAAATACAGCATGCCACTTTTTTTACTACCCAAGGCTTTGAGACTTTCAAAACCGAGGAATCACTACAGGAGCCGATGCTATCAGTGAACAATTACCCGATTTAGATTTGTGAATTATTATAAAAAATTCATTGGTAGAATGGAAGAAATTAGGAGACGAAGAATCCGCTGGAAACGAATGGGAAAATAGAAAAATTAGAAGAAGAATGGATTTTTTAGCTAGACGTATGGAATTAGTTAAACATTTTATTCGAAAAAATGTAGAACCAGAATGGATGGTTTTAAGTCTATTACCAGTCCTTCCTCCTGAGTTGAGACCAATCATTCAGATAGATGTGGGTAAACTAATGAGTTCAGATATTAATGAAGTCTATAGACGAGTTATCTATCGGAACAATACTCTTACTGATCTATTAGCAACAAGTAGGTCTACGCAAGGGGAATTAGTAACGTGTCAGGAAAAATTAGTACAAGAGGCTGTGGATACACTTCTTGTTAATGGGATATGCAAACAACCAATGAGGGATGGTCATAATAAAGTTTATAAACGATTTTCAGATGCAATTGAAGGCAAAGAAGGAAGATTTTATGAGACTTTGCTTGGTAAACGAGTCGATTATTTGGGATGTTCCGTCATTGTCATCGGTCCTTCGCTTTCATTACATCAATGTGGATTACCTAGAGAAATAGCAATAGAGCTTTTCCAAACATTTGTAATCCGTGGTCTACTTGGAAAACATATTGTTTCTAGCATCCGAATTGCAAAAAGTAAAATTCGGGAAAAAGAACATTGTATGGGAAATACTTCAAGAAGTTTTGTGGGGGAATCATGTATCGAATAGAGCACCTACCCTACATAGATTGGCTATACAAGCATTCCAACCCATTTTAGTGGAGGGGCGCACTATTTGTTTACACATATTAGTTTGTAAGGGCTTTAATGCAGGGTTTGATTAGGGCCAAATAGCCGCTCATGTACCTTTATCTTTGGAAGCTCAAGCGGAGGCCTGCTTACTTATGTTTTCTCATATGAATCTTTTGTCTTTAGCTATTGAGGATCCCATTTCTGTACCAAGTCAAGATATGCTTATCATACTATATGTATTAATGATGGGAAATCGACGGGGTATTTGTGAAAATAGGTATAGTCCATAAAATTGTGCGAACAACAAAAATAAAATAGTTGATAATAATAACTACAGGTATACAAAAGAAAAGGAATCATATTTGGTAGTTCCTACGATGCACTTGGGGCTTATCGGCAGAAACGAATCAAATTAGACAGACCCTTTTGGCTCCGGTGGCGACTGGATCAACGTGTCATTGTCAGGTTCCCATCGAAGTTCAATATGAATCTTTTGGTACTTATCATGATATTATGGACACTATCTAATAGTAGGAAGTATTAAAAAGGAAATCCGTTGTATATACATTCGAACTACTATTGGTCATGTTTCTTTTTATCGAGAAACAAAAGAAGCCATACAGGGGTTTTGTCGAGCTTATTTATAAGCTATCTAAATAAATAAATTTGATTAGGCGCCCTTCTTGGGAATTCGGGTTTATCCAATTTCATCGGTATTATAAAAAATTCTACATTTCTATGTGAATCAAGAATGAGGTAAGGAAGTATTCGAATCACTGACTCAAGTCCATTGTTGAATCCTACTCAGCGGAATATGGAGGTACTTATGGCAGAACAAGCCGATCTGGTCTTTCACAATAAAATGATAGATGGAACTGCTATGAAATGACTTATTAGCATATTAATAGATCATTTTGGAATGGCATATACATCACATATCCTGGATCAAGTGATGACTCTGGGTTTCCAATAAGCCATTGCTACATCTATTTCATTAGGGATTGATGATCTTTCAATAATACCTTCTAAGGGATGGCTATTCCAAGATGCTGAACAACAAAGTTTTATTTTGGAGAAACGCCATCATTATAGGAATGTACACGGGGTAGAAAAATTATGTCAATCCATTGAGATATGGTATGCTACAAGTGAATATTTAAGACAAGAAATGAATCCTAATTTTCGAATGACTGATCCATCTAATCCATTCCATCTAATGTCCTTTTATGGAGCTCGAGGAAATGCATCTCAGGTACATCAATTAGTAGGTATGAGAGGATTAATGATAGATCCCCAAGGACAAATGATTGGTTTACCCATTCAAAGCAATTTACGTAATGGACTTTCTTTGACAGAATATATAATTTCCTGCTACGGAGCTCAAAAAGGAGTCATGGATACTGTTGTACAAACATCAGATGCTAGATACCTTACACGTAGGCTTGATGAAGTAGTTCAACACATTATTGTACATAGAACAGATTGTGGTACTATCCAAGGTATTTCTATGAGTGCTCGAAATGGGGCAATAGAAGAAAAAAAATTCCAAACCCTAATTGGTTGTGTATTAGTTGATGATATATATATATATATTATATATATATGGGGATACGCTACATTGCCACTCGAAATCAACATATTGGGATTGGACTTGCTAATCGATTCATAACTTTTCGAGCATAAACAATATATATTCGAACTCTCTTTACTTGCAGGAATACATCTTGGATCTGTCAATTATGTTATGGTAGAAGTTCCACTAACAATGATCTGGTTGAATTGGGGGAAGCTGTGGGTATTATTACGGGGCAATCAATTGGGGAACCAGGGACTCAACTAACATTAAGAACTTTTCATGCGGGTGGAGTATTCACAGGTGGTACTGTCGAACATGTACGGGCTCCTTCTAACGGAAAAATAAAGTTCAACGAGTATTTGTTTCATCCCACACATACCCGTCACGGGCATCCTGTTTTCTATGTTCCATAGACTTGTATGTAACTATTAAGAGTCGGGATATTCTACATAGTGTGAATACTCCTCCCAAAAGTGTGACTTTAGTTCAAAATAATCAATATGTAGAATCTGAACAAGTTATTGCTGAGATTCATACTGGAACGTCTACTTTCCATTTTAAAGAGAATGTCCGAAAACATATTTATTCTGAATCAGAGGGAGAAATGCACTGGAGTATCAATGTCTACCAAGCACCCAAATATATATAGTAACGTTCACCTATTACCAAAAACAACTCATTTATGTCTACTAGCAGAAAGCCTGCACGGATCCAGTATAGTGTCTTTTTCACTCCTCAAAGATCAAGATCAAATTAATTTTTATTCTTTTCTTGTCGACGAAAGATATATCTCTGACTTCTCAATTACTAATGATCAAGTAAGGCATAAATTGTTGGATCCTTCTGTTAAAAAATATAGGGAAAATTTTGACTATTCAAGACTTGATCAAATCATCTACAATAGGCATTTGGATTTTATATATCCATCGATTCTCCAAGAGAATTCTGATTTATTGGCGAAAAGGTGAAGAAATTAATTTAGCATTCCATTACAATATAATAGATTTAACATTCCTTGGGAAGTATCGAGAGAGAATTGGAATGTAATAATATCGATTCATACAGAAGAAAAGGTTCTCTATTGATTCAAACCAAACGTTGTACCTATGGGTTAGAGGAAGAGGAAGAAACCGAAGATTTCACATAGTACTTTTTTGATCGAAAAATAAATCCGATTTATTTCGTACCCCTCGTAAGATGAGAATATGGGACTTAAGGAATGATGGAAGGGAATAAAAAGAAAAGAGAGGGAAAGGAAATTGAAATGAAATAAAGAATAAAAACTAAATAGAAAATAGAAGAGCCCAGATTCTAAATGAACAAAATCAAACTCGAAAAGAATCTTTCCGATTCTCGAAGAATGGAGGGCAAAGGGATTGATCAAGAAAGATCTCTTGTTCTTATTAGATTAGAATAGAAGATCATGATTTGATCCGCATATGTTTGGTAAAAAGAATAATCTTCTTCTTTGATCCTAATTAGAAAGTGTTCAATTGGAACATGAAAACGTGAATGAATTGGTCTTAGTTACTCTTCGGGGCAGAGTAGAAGAAGGAAAGAGATTCTCGAAAGAAGAAAAGGATCCAGTTACTTCGTAAGAATTGAACGAGGAGCCATATGAGGAGAAAATCTCATGTATGGTTTTGTAGAGTGACTTGTCCGTCAACTTTTCCACTATCACACCCAATAAACAAAACTCTACCTTACGTAAAGTTGCCAGAGTATGATTAACCTCTGGATTTGAAATCACCGCTTATATACTTGGTATTGGCCACAATTTACAAGAACATTCTATAGTATTAGTAAGAGGAGGAAGGGTTAAGGATTTACCCGGTGTAAGATATCACATTGTTCGAGGAACCCTAGATGTTGCAGGAGTAAAGGATCGTCAACAAGGGCATTCTATTGCGTTGTAGATTCTTATCCAAGACTTGTATCATTTGATAATACCATGTGCATCGCTAGAAAAATGCAAAGTGTATGGGTAACCCAATAACGAAAGTTTCATAAGGGGACTCAAGCAGGCTACCATGAGACAAAAGATCTTCTTTTTAAAAGAGATTTAATTCGGAACTATTATATGTCCACGGTCCAATATTAAAATTATTTTAGATATTTTCCCTTACTTTGCCCGTGTCAACAAATAATTCGAAATACATCGACTTTTTCATAACAGGTTCGAGTCAAATAGCAATGATTCGAAGCTCTTCTTTTTACATTACACTATTTCAAAAACCCAGGGACTCAATCGTATGTATATGTAAAATACAGGATTTTCAATCCTAGCAGGAAAAGGAGGTAAACGGATACTCAATTTAAAGTGAGCAAACATAATTCCATACTTGATCTTATAGAACATATAGAATTATGTGGAAAGCCGTATCCGATGAAAGTCGTATGTACGGCTTAGAGGGAGATGGTTCATATCTTTGAAGATCCACCCTACAATATGGGGTTAAAAAGCCAAAATAAATGATTCATTTTTAGCCCTAATAAAAAAACTTATTTTTGAACCACTTTCACACTCATGTCATGTCGAGGTACTGCAGAAGAAAAAACTGCAAAATCCAATCCAGTTTATCATAATCGATTAGTTAACATGTTGGTTAACCATATTCTGAAACACGAAAAAAATCATTGGCTTATAAAATTATCTATCAAGCCGTGAAAAAGATTCAACAAAAGATGGAAACAAATCAACTATCTATTTTACGTCAAGCAATACATGGAGTAACTCCCGATATAGCAGTTAAAGCAAGACATGTAGGCAGGTCAACTCATCAAGTTCCTATTGAAATAGGATCTACACAAGGAAAAGCACTCGCCATTCGTTGGTTATTACGGGCATCCAGAAATCGCCCAGGTTGAAATATGGCTTTCAAATTAAGTTATGATTAGTAGATGTTGCCAAAGGGAGTGGCGATGCCATACGCATAAAAGAAGGGACTCATAGAATGGTAGAGGCAAATAGAGTTTTTGCACATTTTCGTTAATCCATGAACAGGATCTATATAGATACATAGATCCATAAATCCATATATCTCGATCGGAAAAGAATCAATCGAAAAGGAAAGAATCGAAATTGATCAATTTCTTTCTCGAAACAAACAAAAAGAAAGATGAAACATAAATCATAGATCAACTAAACCCTCTTGATGGCTTGCTTAAGAATAAGAAAGAGGAATCTTATGGAAATGTCATGGAATAAGGTTTGATCCTATTCATAGGGATTCCATAAATAAAATATCCAAAAAGTTTGAAACAATTGAGACTTTTCAGAGATTGGATGTAGTTACTAATTTATGATCTGGCATATACAGAATGAAAACTTCATTCTTGATTCTACGAGAATTTTTATGAAAGCATTTCATTAGCTTCTCTTAAATGAAAGTTTCATTTTCCTAGAATGTATCCTAATTTTGGCCTAATTCTTCTTCTGATGATCATTTCAACCTCTAATCAAAAAGATAGACCTTGGTTCTATTTCATCTCTTCAACAAGTTTAATAATGAGCATAACGACACTATTGTTTCAATGGAAAGAAGAACCTATAATTAGCTTTTTGGGAAATTTCCAAACGAACAATTTCAGCGAAATCTTTCAATTTTTATTTTACTATGTTCAACTCTATGTATTCCTTTATTCGTAGAGTACTTTGAATTTACAGAAATGGCTAAAATAGAGTTTTTGTTATTCGCACTAATAGCTACTCTAGGAGGAATGTTTTTATGTGGTGCTAATGATTTGATAACTATCGTTGAAGCTCAAGAATGTTTTAAGTTATGTTCCTACCTATTATCTGGATATACTAAGAGAGATGTACGGTCTAATGAGGCTATTACGAAATATTTACATATGGGTGAGGCAAGCTCTTCTATTCTGGTTAATGGTTTCTCTTGGCTATATGGTTCATCTAGGGGGAGATCGAGCTTCAAGAAATAGTGAATGGTCTTATCAATACATAAATGTATAACTCCCCAGGAATTTCAATTGACTTATATCCATCACTATAGGAATTGGTTTCAAGCTTTCCCCGACCCCTTTCCATCAATGGACTCTTGACATATACGAAGAAGTGTGGTTCGCTCAACAAATCCTACCTCTATATCTATCTCTGAAATGTTTGGATTTTTAAAAACTCCATACACATGCAGAAGAGAAATGTTATCCCCACTCAGACCAAGACATAACTTTTACCAAAAGTTTTTTGATCTTTTTGTTCAAATAACAATTAAGGTGAAGCAGGGTCAGGAACAGTGAATCTCTTTATGATAAACATATCCATTTTACGAGTTTGTTTTTACGGGTAGTTCCTACAAAGGATCGTACTAATGACGTACACAGTACTTGAATTATCGATGTAGATGCAACATAGTTGGTTCTTATCCTTCAAAGACTATAGTGTAATAAGGGCATCCATTGACAAAAGATCATCCTAAGATGATCATCTCATGGCTATTGAGAACAAATCAAATCAGATGATTCTATTTCTCAATCTTTCTGACTTGTGCTCCTGCGGAACCAAGGTCGAAAGATTGAAAAAGTTAGTCATTAACAACCACTGATGAAGGATTCCTCGAAAAGTTAAGTATTAATAATCCTTTTTAGAAATCGAATGGATTCGGTCTTATACATATGCGAGGAAGGTAATCAAAAAAGAAAGAATGTGAGTTCTTCTTTCTTTTATCACTTAGGAGTCGTGCGAGATGAAAGTCTCATGAACAGTTTTGAATGAGAGAAAGAAGTGAGGAATTCTCTTTTCGACTCTGACTCTCCCACTCCAATCGTTGCTTTTCTTTCTGTTACTTCTAAAGTGGCTGCTTTAGCTTCAGCCCTGCAAATTTTCGATATTCCTTTTTATTTCTCATCAAACCAATGGCATCTTCTTTTGGAAATTCTAGCTATTCTTAGCATGATAATGGGGAATCTCCTTGCTATTACTTAAACAAGCATGAAACATATGCTTGCATATTCGTCTGTCAATTAAATCGAATATGTAATTATTGGAATAATTGATGGAGACTCAAATGATGGACATGCAAGCATGATAACTTATATGATGTTCTATATCTCCATGAATCTAGGAACTTTTGCTCGCATTGTATCATTTGGTCTATGTATGGGAACTGATAACATTCAAGATTATGCAGGATTATACACGACAGATCCTTTTTTGGCTCTCTCTTTAGCCCTATATCTCTTATCCCTAGGGAGTCTTCCTCTACTAGCATGGTTTTTCGAAAAACTCCATCTATTCTGGTGTGCATGGTAGGCAAGCCTATATTTCTTGGTTTTAATAGGACTTCTTATGAGCGTTGTTTCCATATACTATTATCTAAAAATAATCAAGTTATAAATGACTGGAAGAAACCAAGAAATAACCCCTCACATGCGAAATTATAGAAGATCTCCCTTAAGATCATACAATTCCATTGAATGGAGAATGACTGTAAGTGTGATAGCATCTACTATACCAGGAATATCAATGAACTCAATTCTTGCAATTGCTCAGGATACCCTCCTTTTGCTTCTAGGCATATTTCTTAGTTCAAGGTCCCTCTTACTAACTGGAATAAAAGGACTAGTAGATCTGTTCCACCCAAAATGGGCTGGGGTTAAGAACTTATAATCATGGAATCAACTCGATCATCATATTATAAATTCATTCCATACCGGACCAGACCGGAATAGGGTTATGTACATTCTTATTATGAGAAGGGGTCATTCGAGCGTATGTAAATAGATACTATGTTTCCATATGGATCCCTACATCGTTACATTCTATTTAGGATTAGGGCGTAATCGAACCTGCTTTTGACATATCTATCATTATTTAGGTACCATATTCACTTCTTTGGGCTTCTATTGAATTGAGAAATAGGTTTGATTGTACATCTTTTTGATATATAGGGTATCCTACGGATAGTTCAAATCGAAGAAATTTGATGTCTGACTCAGGCCTATATGACATAACCGATAGATAGAAATACCCCAACACTCCATCCATCTTTTTCCATATATTCCATATATCATACTAGATAGTTATCATATTCATGGAATATGATTCACTTTCAAGTTGCCTTAATGATGAAATGGTAAACACGTGAGATATCTTATGCTAAATAGCGTGGAGGTTCGAGTCCTCTTCAAGGCATAATATTGAGAATGCTCATTGAATGAGAAATTCAATAATATATTTCGGATCTAATCAATATTGATATACCGAGTATCTTATCTGTTGGTACAAAGTATTCAGGCAATCCCTATGATCTGAGTCCGAACTGTTGGATTGTAACAGGTTCGGCAGCATATCACAAAATCTTGGTGATCTTCTCTATCTAATGAATGAGGAGTCCGTTTGGAAATCGTCCGCCCCGTGCCACCCCCCGAGTATATGATTCAACAGGAATCTCACAGGGGAAGATTGATAGAAACCTCTAGTAAAATACCCATTAGTACCCGTAACCTAGCGGATAAAGTAAATTACATAGTACATTTTAGGGATTGACGACTTACCCATTCGGTGACTTTGGCAGTGGACATTCCCAAAATGGGTACTATCGGGTCAGGTGAATTAGAGAATAGACAGATGTCTGTTGGCATTCCATCTTGCCATATCTTTTTAGATCTATCCAAAAGAGAATCCAGTACCTCTTGGTCATGAATAGGATGAACCACCTCGATGGATATCTTTGCTTCGGAACTAAACAATTAGAATTAGGCTTGGTCAACCGGAATATGTATTATCCACATGGGAGATCTTCCAATTGAGAAGATCCATCGACCTGAGATGAAGAGGAAGGTCTATCTATTTTTTTAGTTATTTAGTTAAACCAATGATTCGTTATTGGAGCAGATAGCAACAATTCATAGGACATGCGTATTTTTCCTTTTTTGATGGATTTCCATGGTTTCATTAATGGAAATTCTTTGATGTAGTGAGTAATAGGCTCCAGCTGTTCACCATTCAAGAATTCTTGTTTAGGCAGTTCATATATCCATACATAGTGTTTTGATCGAAGATTTCAATTCTTCCATGCTTCAACAGTAGCATATTGCTTAATGGAGCTAAGGTCCAAAATATGGAATAAACAAGTGTTTCCACACTCTACCACCCGGCCAATTCCGTTCCACTTAATCCCTTTTTCACGGCCACATATCTTTACGGCTGAGGAATGGAAAATCTTTCCCTTTTTACATGAATCAAATATTTCATTTCATCCGGGAAAATCCATCTCTTTTTCCACAATGCCTTTGCCATTTGATCAGATAGCGTTCCGTTAGATCAAAAGAGATTTGATAAATATTGATAACTCTCGAATGAAGCATTAGAATAGAAAGATCCATTAGATAATGAACTATTGGGTCTAAGCCATCTCTGGTGATTAATCAACAATTCGAAGTGCTTTTCTTGCGTATTCTTGATGAACTAGCGTCTAGATATAGATGTAGAAGAATTTTTTTGGGAAGTGATAATCCCCTTTGACATCTCTTCATCTACAAAGAATTCCCGATGCGAAATAGTGAAAAAGGGCTGGTCTTTGAATAGGAAAAAGAATGGATCTGAAAGGTCCCAAATGAATTGGCTTATTTGAAATAAGCTTGTTCTTTGGACGATCTATATTGTGTCTAGTACTGCATGGTTTCACTCTGCAAGAACTCTGAATCATTCTCTTTAAGCTCTTCCTTTTTATGATAAATGATCCGCTTGCCCCGAAATGACTCGACCCAATTGGGAAATCCCAATTTAGTGGACCTTTCGATACAATCAAATAGATTGCCACAAGGGCGCCATATTCTAGGAGCCCAAATTATGTGATTGAATAAATCCTCCTCTATCTGTTGTAGGTCAAGGGCCCTTTCCCCTTCTTCAAACTCCACTTTGTATTTTTCATAGAAAAATATTTGATCAACAATAGAAAACGATCCATTTTGCATCATATCTAAAGGATTCCTTGGTCCAAACCGAAGAAGTAATGTCACTCGATTATTATCAAACTGACTGCGATCCTTTTCTATCCGTGAGGATCCCACCAGAGCGCCTTCTACTTCCGATAAGCCATGAACTAGATCAGAAGCATTCTCAACGAATTCATAAGAAATGATCCTATTTTTTTCAACAGATCCAGGTCTGGGTGAAGAACAAAGATCTTGAGCGACCAATCCGGCAGAACAACTCAAAAGGTAAAGAAGTATCGTTAATTTCTTCGTGCTCGTTCCAAGTTTCAAGTACCATTTGTACAAATAGGAATATCCTTCCTTACACGGTTTCTTTTTCATATAGATGGATATAGGATCTATGGAGCAATTACTTAAAAGTACATTTTGTGCAACAGTGCTTCCTATCTGATAGGAAAAGATCCCATGATCCTGAACCAATCTTACCTAGGATCGCAAATCCCAAGTTTTTCTATGAAGAGCGTATCTAATTGTACTAGATTCTATAGTTGATTTCTTCTATGTAATACTAATTGATAGGGCCTCACTAATAAGTGCTACAAGGTCTCGTGCACTAAAACCCATGGTTATGGACCTGAATCCATTAGTATGGAACATTTTCTTTTCCAAGTGAAAACCCCTAGTATATGAAAGAATGAAAAAGTGCTTTCGCTGTTGTCGAATAAGAAGCCTTCGTATCTTAATGCATGTATATAATTTATTTGGAGCTACTATAGCAGGATCCACTTTTTTGGAATATGAGTCAAAGCAATAACAAGAATATTTCTAGTGGAACATCTTTCACAGTCTCTGGAGAGATAGTTATCTAATAGAAAGAGGGATAAGTAATTCGACTCATTCACATACAAATCATGAATGTTTGGAATCCATGTTATGCAAGGAGACATTGCTTTTGCTAATTCGAATTGAAAAGTGATATCAAATCGGTCTATTTTCGATATTATATACATAGTTAGCACATTCGTCATAGTTAGTAGCTCTGTATCAAGATCATCATCAATATCGTCACTATCATCAGTATGGATTTCATCACTATCATCAATATCGATATCATCAATAAGATACTCTTTAGGCTTGTCATCCAGGAACTTGTTCAGAAATACCTTAATGAAAGGAACATAGGAGTTTGCTGCTAGGTTTTTGACCAAACAGGATTGTCCAGTTCCTATAGAACCTATCACTAAAATACCCCTAGAAGGGGATAGGGCTAAGCGGAGTGAAAAGGGTTTTCCATGAGAAGGGAAATGAAAACTATTAGCCCTACACAAGTTTTGTGAATAAGTGATTATCTGAAAATAAGCAAGGAATATCCGTCTTTCTGCTAAACAGAATCTATTGAACTCATAATTCATTAGACATTTTTTCTTAATGTTAACTAAGTTTCGTAAGTAAATTGATCTCAATTGTTCAATCATTTGATAACTTGAATCTTTCTTTGAAAAAGGATCGCTATAAGTCAGACTCAATAGAATTTGATCAATCTTTTTTCTATAATTAAGGTGGAGAACTGAACTAAGAATTCTCTTTCTTCATCATCAATAGAACCACTGTTCACGACCCAAGATACCATTTTATCATCAATCCAATCACCGTTCACATTTTTTCTTTCTCTAATCAATGAATAGATCTCTTTACTTGTACGACTTAGATGTCTCGTATTTCTCAAAAAGGTGATTCGATTGATGGAATTTGGTATGATACTTATGAGATCGATGAGATTTATATTCAAATATTTCTTCTTAGAACATATTGATTTGACCCCATAAATGGGACCACTACCCAATAGCATGTTGCCACCAAAAGCAGAACCCCGTATCTCTTCCAGAGAATCTCCTAATTGTTCCAGAACAACTAGAAAGAGATTCTTTAACCAAAAAGAATTTAGTTCAAATGTAGGATACCTATCCATAAGTTTTTGCAATTCAATCATGTATGATGGAATCATCAAAGATTTTATCTTTTCCAACTCTGTTTGTAACTCACTAGAGGCTCGAGAAAAAGAGAGAAGATGGATATAACGAGATACCCAGCAACAAGAAGAAGGAAAAGGATTAAATAGAGGAACTCCCAAGCATTTCTTGATCTCAGATGTGCCCATGTCAATGGAACAGGTGACTCGTTATTTCGATGAATCATTTCTTCGGACAGAAGAAGATTTTGTAAACACTTACTCAAAATATCACTTATCAAAGTCCATTGTGAAGAATCCTTTGAGAAACTGGCCATGATATATCAGATCCATATATAATATCATAAAAAGTGGATATAGATTTTTGGCTGCTACTTAGTATTGACAATGGGTCTGAAAAAGCATCTACAGTGGCAAAATTTAGATATTTGCACCCTATCGAAGTAAGGAACCATGAAATATATATTTGGAACAGATTCCATTTTGAGAGATTTGAAAAACCACTAAGGTTCATACATCTGCCCTTTCTCAACATATTTCTTTAGACAAAGACTTTATTTTTTCTCTTTTCGGATGGTAAATATTTCTCAGAACATGTAGTGTGAATCAAACCCATGTTTTAACTGAAAGTAAGATACCGATGCAAGTTCTTCCCTTCTGAATCAGATAGATTCATATCTGAAAGAGGCCGACAATAAGTTCTTTCAAAATTGACTATCCGTTCCCCTCTTAGAAATGTTGTAGAAATGTCTACAACCGAGTAAATAGCTCTAAGAATGACTGGATCGGATCAAATTGGAAATTGTAAAGATTTGTACAAGTTATACATTTCATCACCACTTTGTAGAAAATCGTTAGGTGACTAACTGGAATAAAAGAACTAGTAGATCTGTTCCGCCCAAAATGGGCTGGGGTTATGAACTTATAATCATGGAATCGACTCGATCATTAGATTATAAGTTAATTCGAATTAGCAAAAGCAATGTCTCCTTGCATAATATGGATATCAAATACCTATGGCTTGATTGGTGAAATAGTCTCTCTCTCCAAAAAAAATATGTATTTTCTACCGACTCACAAAGAAAATATTTTGTTGTGAATGAACAAGATATTCAAGAATTGTCCATATGTAAGATCACCATTATGGATAGGGGTCTTTTCCATAGAAAAGGGAATCTTTTGTTACAATAGAACCACATTTAAGAATCAAAGTCGATTTGTTTTATAAAAAGAAGATATCTATGAACTTCTATGAAATGGTTTCACGGGATTCAACCAATTGTCTCGATCGTGGGATATCATTGAGAAATAGGAATCCATGTTATCAAAGAATTTTCTGCAATTATTCTAGTATGAAATGAGTCAATCATCCACTTTGGTATCTTTTTGAACAAAAATGGTAATATTGTTCCTCCATTCATCAAGAGTTTAGGTCTTTGGGAAGTATCACGATCACCAATAAGAAGTGTTTCAGTTTATTCAAATGAACAATTTGAACACCTATTGATTCTAACAACTGATTGCAGGGTTGATCATTTGGACTTTTCAATTCATAGATGTGGATCTCAGAACTATGATTGGGGGTATTCTCGATACTCACAAAGAAAAAGAGAACTGATTTGGACAAAAAGGGAAGTGATTTGGAAAAAAAGAAAGGTGGCCTGGACAAAAAGAAACGAAGTGACTTAGACAAATTTTGTTTATCGATAGCCTCAGACCAATCAATTGAATATTGACTCATACATAATTGATCGAACACTACTTGAAATGGTTCTTCTATTCAGGAACAAAATTTCCCAAATGTTCCTGTAAATTCTTGCTCTCATTGGACCATTTATATCTATATGCATTAGGATTCTGATTCATGGATCTCTCGGTTCTAGAAATAAGAGGATCAAACCATTTCTTTTGAGTCTATTTCAAATTCAATAAATGTTGGTTGATCGTATATTTCATTATAGTTATATGATTCAGAGTATCATTTCCTACCCGATCCCTTTGAATTCCACATTCAAAGTTGCGATTGGATCTATTCATTAAAAAGAATCGATTCGATACATTTCTTACGTACCCACAGATGGTATATTGGATTTGAATCAGATTTCAAATCAATCTGTATTTATTGATAGCCTCCACGATGTTGTGGCTAGCAAATACGCTATTTTTAGTTTTGGATCTTCCAAATCATTCCCATAGTGGACCGAATTTTTTTATCCTTCCTCATAAAAAAGAGGAGGTAGAACCAATAAAGATTTCTTTTTCGATTCATCTCTGGAGTTGAATACCTCATTCAACAATTTTTTTTAATCCAACCCATAGGAACAGTAGAAAAGGAAAATCCCCTATGATACACCAGATCTGGCTCGGTTATTGACAGAGTGAATAGATCTGCCATTTCTTGAAATCTCTCTTCTGATTCAAAATCATGGTGTAATGTGTATCCCCCTTTGTTTCAGTTATGGAATAGATGAAATAAATCCAAAAATGGATATTTTTAAGAATGAAATCTTATTGGAATTGTCCATATCTGGTTCATCCTTCGGTACCATATCACTTCCTGGATCTCATGAAATAAGATGAATTGAGATGTTATTTTGTAAATACGTAATTATTCATATGCTTCTCACGTTTTGTGAATAGCCGGGACATTGAGGAAGATCCAAAAAGGCATGTCGGGAATCGATTTGATTCTATCTCTGTTCGTTCCATTTGAAGAAAGGAAGGATCTCAACGAATCGGTCTTTCTTTTAGGATCTGAATCTCTGTTTGATCGATCAATGTGTGATATTTTGAATCCTTATTTTTCATGGAATCAAAATGATCTCTGGATTGATCAAAGGATCCTTTCGATTGGCTAGAATCTGTTACCTGAATGAAAATAGATCTTATGGAATCATATTGAATATTTGACAATACAATCCATACCCTGCTAAAAAACCAATCCTTGTTTACCAACAACACATTGTCTAACCAAATCCAATTCCCTCTCGATACGTTCCTTAAGAAATCTGATTCATGCTGATTTTTCCCCAACTAATAAAGAGATCTTAGCAGAATTGCCACATATGAAATTGAGCATAATTTGCAAAGAAATACCCCACTTGTTTCTCAAGAAGAGATGGGAAACGTGGTCAATATCATTTGATTGAATAGTTGCTTCAGCTCCTTGTTGTTTGAAGAAACCCTCCCCTTCAATTTGTCTTTTTTCATGAAAAGCAGACATGGGATAACAAATCAAGTCTTTCCCTAAGATTTCGAATAACTGTCTTGAATTCAAGTTGATTATGTTTTGCTTCTTCCTCAGAGAAAGACGATCAAACAATTCCCAATCTTGGCCCTTGCAGATCTGATCATCCATATAAGATAGAAATAGAAACTGCAGATATTTGCTATCTTTCTCTTTGAATGAGATCTCAATTCCAGCTATGGTTTCATTAGCTATCTTACAACTAGAATCCCTCTTTTTTCCGATGTGATTCCTCCACCACTGCGAACCCCAGTTCGATTCAGGCATGATACACTTTTTATTTATTGGGAGAACCCAAGTACTCTCTTGTCAATCCATGAAACAACTCTTAGAAATATTTTTCTCTTTTGGAAGATATAGTAGTGAAACAATCAATCTATTGATATTGGAAGACCAAAAGGATTCTTCCAATGTCTCATTTCTAGGTCAATGGAATTCATAGGTACAGGAAGAAGCTCCATCAAATAGTGATTTTTTCTTTCGACCATCTTTTGATTGGTAATACGAGATATAAGGACCACTAGCACAAGCAGTGCTACACCTTTGATCATGAAATATTGATTGCTTATTGAACCCTGTGAATCACGTGAAAGTAGGATACTCCAAATTCGAGGGTCAGAGAGTTTCATAAAACGTTCTTGGTGGAAAAAAATGTGAGTGAATGACCCCACTGAATTGAATTTGATCCATGAATCTAAGAAATAGTGAGAATTCTTGATCTCACTCAATATCTCTCTCAATTCGAAGATTCAGGATTTTAATTGATATTATTTCATCGATTCCTCCTAAAGATTTCATTTTAATTGGAATTTGGTTATTCACGATGTACAATGAGCCCAATTAAGCATCCATGGCTGAATGGTTAAAGCGTCTAACTCATAATTGGTAAATTCGTAGGTTCAATTCCTACTGGATGCACGCCAATGGGAACATTCAATAAGTCAATTAGAATTGGCTCTATATCAATGGAATCTCATCATCCATACATAACGAATTGATATGGTATATTCATGCCATAAAATATGAACAGTAAGAACTAGAATTCTTATCGATACTGGAACTCATAAGGAAGAGTATGGATGGAATAAAATATGTTGTAGTTACAGAAAAATGTATTCGGTTATTGGGGAACAATCAATATACTTCTAATGTCGAATCAGGATCAACTAGAACATTAATAAAGCATTGGGTCGAACTCTTCTTTGGTGTCAAGGTAATAGCTATGAATGATCATCGACTCCTAGGAAAGGGTAGAAGAATAGGACCTATTATGGGACATACAATGCATTACAGATGTATGATCATTACGCGTCAACTGGGTTATTATATTCCACCTCTTATAGTGAAAAGAACTTAAAGCAAAATACTTAATAACACGGTGATACATTTATACAAAACTTCTACCCTGAGCACACGTAATAGAGCCATAGACAGTCAAACGAAATCCGATCCATGAAATAATTTGATCTATTAATAGCATCATTGTGGTAAATCGTAATGCCAGAGGAACCGCAAGACATAAAGGGGGAGGTCATAAGCGTCTATACCGTAAAATCGATTTTCGACGGAATGAAAAAGACATATCTTGTAGAACCGTAACCATAAAATATGACACTAATCGAATGCATGCATTTGTCTCATACATTATGGGGATGGCGAGAAAAGATATAGTTTACACACCAGAGGAGCTATAATTGGAGATACCATTATTTCTAGTATACCTCTATGGGATAGACCTTAATGGAAAACTATTGAGTAACGGCAGCAAGTGATTGAGTTCAGTAGTTCCTTATAGAAAATTGTTGACTCTAGAGATATGGTAATATGGAGAAGACAAAATTGTTTGAAGCACACACAGAATTGAAAGCGCCCCTTGTTTCAAAGAGAGGAGGACAGGTTATTCACATTTAATTTGATGGTTAGAGGCGAACTAAAAGCTAAGTAGTGGTAATTATAAAGATCCTCCGGGGAAAAATAGAGATGTCTCTTATGTTACCCGTAATATGTGGAAGTATCGACGTAATTTCATAAAGTCATTCAGTCTGAATGCTACATGAAGAACATAAGCCAAATGATGGAATGGGGAGACCTAGGATGTAGAAGATCATACATGAATGATTCGACAGATTTGGAATCTTATATATCTACTCATGTGGTACTTCATCATATGATTCATATAAGATAAAGATCCATCTATCTAGATGTCATCATATACATCTAGAAAGTCGAATGCTTTGGAAGAAGCTTGTACAGTTTGGGAAGGGGTTTTTTAAAAGAAGAATCTACTTCAATCGATATGCCCTTAGGCACGGCCATACATAACATAGAAATCACGCTTTGAAAGGGTGGACAATTAGCTAAATTGGCGGGCGCTGTAGCGAAACTGATCGCAAAAGAGTTTAAATCAGCCACATTAATATTACCATCCGCGGAGGTCCGTTTGATATCCAAAAACTGCTTAGCAACAATCGGACAAGAGGGTACTGTTGGGATAAATCAACAAAGTTTGGGTAGATCCGGATCGAAGTATTGGATAGGTAAGCGTCCTGTAGTAAGAGGAGTAGTTATGAACCCTGTAGACCATCCCCATGGAGGTGGGGAAGGGAAAGTCCCAATTAGTAGAAAAACCCACAACTCCTTGGGGTTATCCTGGGCTTGGAAGAAGAAGTCGGAAAAGGAAAAAATATTGTGATAGTTATATTCTTCGTCGCCATAAACAAGAATATTGAAAATAGAATTTTTTGAACTTGTATTGATTAAATAAATTGTTGGAATTTCCAAAATGAAACATTCTCGAAGAGCTGTATATTATTGTTGCTGATCAATGATGATTACATTTTCGGACAACCCAGTTAGATATTTGATCCCACCCAAATATGTTTGCAAAGTCCATAATTTTCTCTTCAACATTGTTGCATCTCTTATAAAGAGACGGTTGAGTTTCCTCGTCTTTTGTTCTCCTCTTAAGTCTTTGAACTTATGAAGTCTCGTTTCTGTAGTGGACCAATTCGTTAACATACCACCGAACCATTTTTTTATTAACATAATGACATCGAGCCCTTATTGCAGTCGAGACTACTAAATCCGGTGCTTTATTTTTGGTACCAACCATTAAAAAGGTTTTCCTCGACTTGCTGCGTCAAAAACTAAATCACAAGCTTCTGATAAAAAACGAGAAGTTCTAGTAAGATTTGTAATATGAATACTTTTACGATTTGCAGAAATGTAAGGGACCGTTCTAGGATTCCATTTCTTAGTACCATGATCAAAATGAACTCCCGACTCCATCATCTCTTCCAAATGGATGTTCCAATACCTTCTTGTCATTTTTCCTGTGCTTCCTCTTCTTTTTTTAGAAATAACTAATTGTTCCTATGGAACCTTATAATGAGGTTGACCATTGATACATAGTCCGAGCTATTAATTTTTTTATTACTTGCTTCATTTTTTACTCAAAAAACTAGAAAGGAAAAAGAAAAAGTATCTACTTAGGAATTATGAAATCACATAAATGAATTTTCTAATGTGTCATGGAAATTCTTTGGGCTACAAGAACAAAAAAATTCTCGATGGTGTAACAAAATATCTCTCATTTCCAACTTGAATACATTTTTCTTTTTTATTTCAAAATGAACGTTTTTGTCTTGCCTTAAACGGTGCACAAAATTTTTAAATCTGGTACCGATAGGGATAATTCCACCCAGAACTACATTTTCTTTCAGACCTATCAACCAATTAGTACGCCTTCGTAGAGTAGCTTTTGCTAATACTCCAGTAGTTTCTTGAAAACTTGCTTCAGATATGATGCTTTGAGTATTCAAAGATGCCCGTTATTCCTAATAAATTGCCCGATAACAGATCACTTCGTCTAAAGCAGGTCTTGCTCGTTCTACTCGTAGCAATCCGATTAATTTTCCAAGCGAAAAAAACATTAGACATTCTATCTTCTGAAATGTTACTTGTCGTACAATAATCTCTAGATGTCTATTATGAATCTGCACCTCTTGAGATCAACAAACCTGTTGGATCTTATTAACTAAAGAGATATGGCTTTGGGCTATAGTTAGCTCAGCTCTAATTAAGAATCCCCAAGAAATTCCAAGAATTCTTGGTATATGTTCGTTCCAACCTTCGACTCTTCTTTCAAGGTTCATCGATATTGAACCAATCAAATGTACTTCCAAGATTTTCTCCACTTTTGGAAGTCCCTAATTTAGTCAACATATCGAGGTTTTTCATATATAAATGTAACTAATGTATCTCCTTCAGAAAGGGTTTCTCCATAATGTCCGTGAATAGTCATTCCTGGAGTAGCCAAATACGGCTTAGCTAATCTTCTAACTAAGGAATCAACATGAACAATTAAAATTTGACCAAATTTTTTTATATGTGTCCCATATTTAACTAGACATAGATTTTCACAAATAAATTGCCCAATGCTAATTATTATGGATGTTTCTTCAAAATAATTGTTATTTAAAAAGCACCAATTCAAATGGAATGGATTCAAAATGATAGTATTGCATGGGTTGGGATTATAAATCCTTCTATTTTCATCTATCAAACAGTATTTAAGTACATCAAGTACTTGGAAAGTCGCTTTCAAATTATCAAGTATCCAACATTTGTTTAACAAAATATGATTATGAGTTATTAAATAGTAAGCTGAATAAAAGTTCACTGTTTTAGATACAATAGTACCTAGGGGACCCAACAAATCCCTAATTAGAATTATGGGATTCAATTTTTTGCCGTAATGTTATATTTCGAACAATTGAATGGACATGGGCCAACTTGAGAACAATTAAATGATGACAAAATTATCAAAGCTTTATTTCGATCCAACAATGTACCAATAGTTGCTTGATGCTGAGTAACTACAGAAATCTTCACTTTCGAAAAAAAGGGTTGATATTGGTGCAATCTAATCCCATATCGGGGATCAATCCCGAACCCGTCGTATCATACCTTTTTTCGGCATATGAAAGACTAGACTTTACTAACTCAATTTTTATGATATTTTAATGGAATGCTAAATCTATTTCTTGGGATTTAAATATATAAGAATTTTTTTGGCATATGAAAGACTAGATTTAGCGAAAAGGCAAACAGTCTAATATATAATAGATATAGAACATACCCTTATAATAGAACAGAATAAGTATCTCTAATCATGTCTCCTATCTCCCAACTACAATCCTTCTCGTCATCGCTCCACTAAACTTTCACCAACTTGACTACCTTGTTTCTTAACCTCTTCTCATCTCTTGTTACAACCTGAACTAGTTGGCTAACAAAAGTCAAATCCGGTTTTTCTATTAAGTCTTCCAATGCAGTCGGAGGGATAGTAGTCTATGGATCATGCACATACTTATAAAGATGGGACACGTGAAACACAGTATGGACACCCGCCAAACTACTTGGTAACTCTACTCTATATGCGAGCTTTCCGATCCTCTATAACTGGGAACGGTCCAACATATCTCGGTGCCAGTTTCCTTGACTTTCCAAATCGTACTACACCCTTCATTGGCGATACTTTAATGAAAACCCTATCTCCAACTGAGAACTCTATATCCTTATGCCTCTTATCTGTGTATCTCATTTGTCTAGACTATGCTTCCTTCATCCTACCTCGGACCAACTCAATCTTCTATGTTGCCTCTCTCACCATATCTGGACCAAGGACTAATTTGTCTCCGGTCTCTAACCAACATGCTGGTGATTCGCACGGCCTTCCATACAAAGCTTTGAAAGGTTCCATCCTTATACTAGCCTGGTAACTCTTATTATAGGAAAACTCAACCAAACGCAAATGGTCTTCCCACAACCCACCAAAATTTAATACACAAGCTCTTAATAGATCCTCGAGCACCTTGTTGACTCTCTCTTTCTGCCCATCCGTTTGTGGGTGATATGCAATACTCATCTTAAGCTCGGTACCTAACACATCCTGTAGACTCTTCCAGAAATCATTGGTAAACAAAGTATCTCTATCACTGATTATACTACTAGGAATCCCATGTAGTCTAACTATGTTCTTCATAAATAATTTAATCAAAATAAGTGTCGTCCTGGTTGACTTAACTGGAATGAAATGGCACCCTAGGTCAACCTATCCACTATGACTCATATACTTTCATTTCCTCGATTCAATCTTCGCAACCCATGTATAAAATCCATGGATACCAAATCCCATTTCCAAACTAGTATCTCCAAAGGTTGAAGCAACCCACTCGGCTTCTGATGTTCGGTCTTCACTTGTTGACAGTTTACACACTACTTTAGCCACAAGCCAACATCCCTCTTCATACCTTCCCAGTAGAAACTCCTCTTCATATCCTGATATATCTTGGTCCCTTTAGGATGAATCGTAAACTTTAATCAATGACATTCTCTAAGGACCTCCTTCCTTAGGTTTTCTACATCTGGTACACACAATCGTCCCTTCTTTCTCAACCATCCTCTTTGGTTAAGACTAAAATCTTTTAGATCATCAATCTCCGATCCAACCTCAAGCCTTCTAATCTTCTCGGCTAACAATGGATCCTCTTTCTGCTTAAAAGCAATTCTTTCGATCAGAATTGTTCAGATTTCCAAGCAGGATAACGTGGCAGGGCTCCGACTAGATCTAGCAGTCGATCTTAACTGCACACTACAAGTAGTCAAAGCCTCTAGGTCCTTCCACTCTACTAACATAGCTAACACCACATTCTGTTATTTTCTGCAAAGAGCATCCGCTACTTTATTTCCTTTCCCAAGCGTATACTCTATACCAAAATCATATGCTGCTAAATACTCCAGCCACCTCTGCTGTCTCATATTTAACTCTTTCTGAGAAAATAAGTATCTTATGGATTTATGATCTGTGTATAACTTAAACCTCTCCCCTAAGATGTAATGTCTCCATACTTTCAACGCAAAGATCACTGCTGCCAACTCTAGATCATAAGTAGGATATCTCACTTCATGTGGTCTAAGATGTCATGAAGCATAGGCAAAAACTTTACCTTTCTGCATCAATACAGCTACCAATCTGGTTCCATATGCATCTGTATACACCACTAATCCCTGATTCCCATCTGGAACTAATAACATGGGCGCGTTGGTCAACAAGTGCTTTAACTTAAGGAATGCCTCCTTGCGTTTGTCGGACCAAATAAACTTTACGTCCTTCCTGGTTAGCTTAGTCAAAGGCGCTGCTATCCGCGAGAAATCCTTAATTAATCTCCGGTAATAACAAACGAGTCCAAGAAAACTTCTTATCTTAGTCACTATCTTTGATCTTTTCCAGTTGTTAACAGCTTCGATCTTATTCGGATCAATTTACAAACCCTTCTTTGAAACCACGTGACCCAGAAACTTAACTTCTTTCTTCCAAAAATGACACTTTGAAAACTTCACTTTTAGTTGATGCTGCCTAAGCGTCTCAAGCACCAATCTAAGATGAAATTCATGCTCTCTTTCACCCATAGAGTATATTAGGATGTCATCTATGAATACCAATACGAATATATCCAAGTGCTCTCGGAAAACCCAGTTCATCAAATCCTCGAAGAAAGCCGGCGCATTCGATAACCCGAATGGCATCACTAACCACTTGTAAGAACCATACCTAGTCTGAAACGCCATCAACGGAATACTGTCCTCTGCCACTCTTAGTTGATGGAAACCTGTCGCCAAATCCAATTGGGAAAATACTCTGGTTCCACTTAACTAATCAGATAAATCATCGATTCTCGGCAAAGGATACCTGTTCTTGATTGTCTTCTCGTTCAACTTACGATAGTCGATGCACATCCTTAGCGACCCATCCGATTTCTTCACCAACACCGCGGCCGTTCCCCAAGGCGAATAACTTGGTTTAATGAAATTCTTTCCTTCTAAATCCACTAGCCGCACCTTTAATTCCTTCATCTCGGTAGGGGTCATCCTGCTAGGTGGTCTACTTACAGGTTCCGCTCTAGCACAACATCTATCCAAAACTCAATGGCTCGCTTCGGTGGTGATCCTTTGATTGGCTCAAAACCATCTGCAAACTCTTTTGCTACCAACACCTGATCTAATTCTTCTTCAACTTCCATTGCATTCAGCAAGCACAAGCACTTAAGTCTGACTTCTCCACCAAGTATATAATTCGGTTATGACTATTAGGATGTCTTAGAGATATTTCCCTATCTTGGCAAAATATCCTAGCATCATACCTATCTAACCAATCCATACCCAAAATGATCCCAAAGCCTACGAAATCAAAAACATACAAACTGAATGCAAACTTATAACCGAACAAATAAAGTTATAACTGGTCACATCTCATCCCCATAGTTGCATAACCTCCTATCGGATTCGCAACCCTTAAGGAAGTAACAAGGTATGAGGGTTTTAAACAAAACTTATCTACCAAACACTGAGATATAAATGAATGTGATGCACTGGTGTCAAATAGTACCCTAACTGGTATACTATGAATCAAAAGCATGCATTCCATCGCAGTCTTTCCCTTCTCAGCAGTTGTTGGTCTAGAAGATGATGGTTCCAAAGAAAAAACCTTTCCCTTGTCTGCTCTGACTGGTTCTGGACATTGATTCTTGTAATGGCCGATCTGATCACAGTTGAAGCACTTCACTCCCTTCTTATCTGCAAACTTCTTCCATTTTCCAGTTCGACATTCATGAGCAAAATGCCATTTCTTGTCACACTTGTAGCAAACTACATCGGCCTTCCCTTTTCTTGGCAGCTCCTCCTTTCTGAGCTCCTTTCTTCTTAAAGAATTTCCTCTTCTTGCCCTAAGAATCCTGCGTTTCAACCTGCTTCTCTTTTCCAAAAGTGGAAAGCATCTCTTCATTCTGGATTGCCATCTCCACTACAATTGTACTTAGATCACGGAGATATTGCATAGTTGCCCTAGCAATCTCAGGCTTCAACCCTCTAATAAAATTCTCATTTCTTTTTATGACGGTGTCAATGGTAGCATATCTGTATCTGGACAACTCATCAAACTTCGTAGCATACTCAATCACCGACATCTCACCTTGCACTAATTCCATGAACTTTCTCAGCGATACTGACTTGGCAGCTTTAGACAAGAACCTCTCTTCAATCTCCTTCAAAACTCTACCCAAGTCAACTCTTCCTCGGGAACTCCTACGGTATTACCATTCCACCAATAAAGTGATGCTCCCTACAATTGTCTAGAAGCAAGTCTCCTCTTTTGCTCATCATCTACTCCCAAGTCGGCGAAAATCCTTTCTTAGTGCAATAACCAGTTTTCTACTTCAATAGCTTCTTTTCCCAAAAACGGCTTCCCACCAAGACTGGTGTAATCCCTACTCCACTTGGCATAGTTATTGCCAACTAGGGCCACGGGATTACCTCCTCCAACATTCACGGCATTTCCTCTAACTACTCCTGCAACTGCTCCAGCTTGCATCAGATTGACAAAGAACCGATACATCATCCACATATCTACTGGTGGGGTTCTAGCACCTACAATGGCATTTGCGTTTGGGTTGGCATTTGCATGTCGACCCAGATTCCTCCTAGTATTGGGTCAAGCATTTCCATTAGTTGTGGTGCTTCCACCACCTAGATTTCCTCTTTCGTTTCCTGCCTCCATATCTTCCTTTCTCATATATCTACATACGAGCCCTAGTAAGATACAGAAGAATGGGTTAAGAGAAAGGGGAATACATACTTACATATATATATATATATATAGCAAATGCAAGTACGTTACTATAGCGTTAACTCAATCCGCGGTCTCATTTTCTGATTCATTGGGTTATGTTTTGAAAATCTTTTAAGATTAAATTTCTTTTAAATTTACATAAACCTATGCTCTGATACCAACTTGTAACATCCCCCATTTGGAGGCCAAAACTAATTGCTACAAATGTCGTAGTCATCTATAGTTATTATTTTTTGGTGACCAAATACGGTATTGTTAAATACATTAATATACTAAAAACACATGGATATGAAAAAATTTAAACTCATTTTAAAACAAATTTCTCATTTCATTTCAAATCGCATTTCATATTCATTACATAATCCCAATTCATAAACCACGTTCAAAGAAATATAATTATTACAAATTACACCAAGAGTGACATATGAAGATGCCTTATTGGTTGATCAGAGTCTAAATATGGGCGCTAAGTATCTTTGCAATTACATCCAATTACACAACGGAATGAAACAAAAAGAACTCCTAATAGCTAGCTTGCCTTCTGCGTGTCTCCAGAAGCTTATTCGTCTAAAGGAGAACCTAAAAACCTTAACTCCCAAACTACTCAAAATCAACTGAGTACCTAAGAGTTTAAGGGGAAAACATAAACTTTGAGTCGGACAAAAAGTCTTGTGTGAATAATAACCTACCATCTCGAACCATATAGATATCTAGTGAGACCACGCCGCTTAGCAGAACGGGTTTTCCCTTCACTAGTATCCTAATCCAATTTATAATAACCATAGACTATGCAGCTACATCCATAATGGTTAAGACATAACATAATAAAATGTATCGTGATGATATGCAAACATGTTATATGCTCTTGATTTCCCATTACCATTCACCTGACTATCTGTCTCATGTTATAGTTTCTGGGGTACTATTAAACTATTAGTTTTCATGGGCTAACTGATAACATGTTCCAAGCTTACAGACTATCTATCCAGTTTCAAAGTTTTTATGGGATCGGTAAGAACCTATTGGTGTCTACCAGTAACATCATCCAATCATAGTTTTCGTGGGGTCATTATGAACCTATTGGATTCTCCACTAATAACATCTCTCATGTTTTATTTTCATGGGCTGACTATGAACCAATTGATCTCTATTAACAGCATGTTCCGGACATAGTTTTCATGGGATCACTAAGAACCTATTGGCCCATGCTAATAATGATTTCCCTAACATAGTTTTTATGGGCTTACTAAGAACTTGTCTAAAACAATAATCTTTTAATCAGTTTTGGGCATCCTATATTATGGTCTATCTGACCTCCTGGATGCAATTCTACTTACATAGTAGTTAATTCAATGTATATTCACTACTGGGTCAATCTAGGCTATTATTCTTCCCTTAACACCCCAACATGCAGTTATGGGTTATAAATGAAGTAAATATAATTACATAAGCATACATGATAACTGACTAATTAACACAACAATATAAACATCCATGGCTTAATTCCTTGTAATCATTTTCTAATGAAATATGGTTAATACCCTTAACCTACTATCTTTAGCAAGGAAAGCTTCCTCTAAAATTTCAAAGTTAAATGCCATTTCAAAATTCTTTTATATTGTCATCTATTTACTTTAAAAATGAGATTGGATTCTCTAATTTAAAAACTAAGGCTTTTGACTATATCCTTCGGAACATTGTGACATCATGAGTTACCCTCCGTCACTCTACCTTATGACTTCATAGGGTAACCAAGCCCTCCGTCCCCTTCCATTTAACTAATGGGTTAGAAGCAAGTGGCTATGCCCCTTTTGCCACTCTACTCTAGTGGAGGACCTTTCGAATTCATTGCTTAAAATTTTAGACATCCTCCTTCAAAACCATGAAGTATATCTTTCGAACACTTGGAAACATTCCTTTCAAAACACTTAAAAACATGCCTTTTGAAACATTTAAAAACGTGCCTTTCGAAACACTCAAAAACATGCCTTTCGAAAGCATTGGGTTCAAGTAAAAATTGTTAAATGACTTCAATCAGGTCGAAAGGTACGGGAGTGGCACCCACCCTTTCGCAAGTATAAGTTAAAAGAAAAGCATCTTCAATGGTTGTGGAAGAGTAACAATTCGAAATTGTACCCTCTGAACTCATTGATTTAAAGAGTTATAAAAGCGGCATCTTACTAAGGCGAAAGGTTTTAATGCGGCAGCTAAGGTATCGAAGGGGTTCAAAAGTGGCAACCCTTTCGAAAGCTTACTTTTAGAACAAGGGCGGGTCAACTGTTTCAAAAGAAAATAAAAATGGCTTTGACCCTTTCGCAAGCATGCCTTTGACACCATTCTTTCCTCCCGCCTTTCTCCAATAGCCTACTACCAAATGCTTAATACTATGTGCACTGGTCTCAAATAAATTCGAAAGGTTATAAATGGGAGTATGGCGGCAGAAGCAAGCAAATGAAAGTGGTAAAGTTGTAATTCGATATAAAAGTGATTTGATTCTTTTTAAGGTAATTCATTTTCACCTAACTTACATAATTTTCCAAAATATAATTGTTTGCCGATACTTTACCAAAATTCTTTTCTAAAAATCTGCCGAACTCTTTAGTGAATAATTGAAAACATTTTAGCACTTAAGCCCCTTTCCATAATAAAACGTTTAAACATTTAAGTCCTCTATCTTAAATAATTTATTAACCATAGTAAAACACTTAGGAAAATCCTCAATAATCACAATACTTCACATTAAATATGTTTTCTAACATATATAAATTTCAGACCCGAAAACATTATGTAATTGCCTTAAATAATTTAAACCCAAAATTCACTATTTTCTCTCATAGAAAATTCATAATAAATTATCCACGGGTTGGAATATTATGAAAATTTAAACCCATCTCTAAAATAATGTTTTACATAACATATTCAAAAATCATAGCATTTTGAAATCATTTTTACACAATTTTAGCCTTAAAACCGAAACTAGAATATTCCACAATATCCTTGTTTAAATTATAACATGACATTTAAATCAAAGCATATCATCATTCATCTAATCATATGGTTTAAACTCAAAACCAAGTTTAAAACATTCAAGATGACTTATATGAGATGGTTTAGATCACTATTCACCTTGTTTGGATAAGGAACTTGATATTTGTTCTTGCTTTAATCTTCCCACCTTGAATCTTAGCCTCTAAATGTATTTTGTGCTCTTCTTCTTCTTAGGGTTATGGTCGGCCTTCAACTCTCTTTGTTTATGTTTTTGGTTTATGAAAATGTGAATGAGAATGAGGAAGGGGTTTAGCGGTTATGGTATATGGCTATTCCCACTTTGTCCTTGCCTTATTTTCTTAAATTTCTAATTTATAAATCAGATTTATAAATTCATTACTTAAGGCACGACCTTAATTAGTTTCCAAATCTGAATTCCCTTATCACTCTAACCTCTACATTATTCTATTTAATTTATTTAATTAAATCTCCTAAATAATGCTACTTAAAATTAGGGGTGTTACAGTAGAATACAAAATGTGCTTTGCATTTCCTCCTTAGCAAAGCTTACCCGCATCCTCACAGCATGAACACTATTCTTTAAAGTCATTCCTTTGTTCTCTACCTATTTTGCTTGGTTATCACCTGGTTCGGTAGTTTCCTACCGACCAAGGAAGTGGTTTTGACATCTACTACGAAACTAAGTTTTTTTGTTCATCCTCTCTTGCTTTAGAGATAATGTGTTTGCTCCCGGCCAGTACTGGCTTCGCTATATAAGCATGTGCATCCCCACATTGCTCACACTTTTTTCATTCATCTACCTACCTCGAAACTAAAAGTCATCTCCTTAGCAATTGCACGCCAAATTCGACTAAAACTTGTTTCAGACTTTGAATCGATCATCCACGTCCATCAATCAAGCTAGGTAACACCTTAATTCACCGTAAATTTTGGGTTTTCTTTAATTTGATTACATGCTTAATGGTAGTTTTGGGATATTGCTTGGGTACGGCTGTAGACGTGTGAGATTTATTGGCTTATTACCTTAGATTAACACTTAGGAATTTTTGACTTGATCTTTTGTGATTTTGGGGTTTTAGGGTTCGATTAGGGAGTTGGGCGCCAGGCTACCAAACCAACCAGGGAGTTGGTCATCGCCTAGTAATTAATGTTGCTTAAGTCATTGAGTGCGGTCCATAATAATAATGACAATATAGCTTTGTAACTATTTTGGTAACTGGTTTTAAGGTGGGTTGATATGGTTCGCTATTAGGGTTTACAGCCGAACCATTAGAAAACTAGCACTGTGTTCTAGCACTTGCAATCTTGGACAATAGGATGGGTCATATATATGGATTGCTGGAGGTAGGGTTATACTCTATAGCTAGCAAATCTTGGGTTGATACATATGTTGGTTTGGTAGTCTCTACTACCGAACTAAGGACTTAAAAAATATTATGGGAATTTAAGTTGTTCCTTTGTCACATCATATTGTTAACTAGGTTGTGTTTGGGTAGAACCACCTGATATGTTATAGCCTATAAAATAAGATGTGTTGGCATTGGACAGATCACTGCCAATCCTAACACTTAATACATTTTACTCTATTCTCCTTACCACTATAGGAACCCATATAAATTTGTTAAGTCAAAGTTGTGCATCATTAATGTATGTCTTTACATGCTTTTGTGCTAGTATACCTCAAATTTATTTGTATTTGTCACAACATACACATAACAGATGATAAAGAATGAGATATGTTAGTATATTAGATAGACATGGCTTCGAGATGCTATACTCAATCTTTGAGTACTATAGGAGTCAGGCTCCTTCTTTGTCTGTCATTGTAGATTCTTTATCTTCTAAGGCTAGGATTAGCTAACCTAGTTCTGTATGTTCCTTGGTTCATGGTTATGGCCCTTCTCAACTATTAGTGGACCCTATAGAGTCAATTTTTACCACATTGAACCCTAGGAATCTGGATACTATCGCTACCACTCAGGGACTATCTAAATATGACATAATTCTTCCAACTTCAGAGCAATGACCCCATGCCCCTCGGGAGGGCTATGTAGCATACCCCCAATATCATTGCCTAGAAGGTGCTCATCTCCTCTTCATCAGTGGATAACTGGAGTTTTAGTATATTTAAAGATCGCTTTATTCTAGCTTCATATCAATGACTATGCTATCTTATCAGGCCTCTACATAATGTTTATGAGGGAATTCCAAATACCTCCAACTTACTAGAAACTCATATTCCTCTACGTAATTAATAGCAAAATAGAGGGCTCGCTTTCATCTATCTTGAATTGGGTGGCAAATTTAAACTTATGGATGAATTATACTCTAAATACAACATGATTAAGCATGAATACTTCTTTATCAGAGACGACTCTCCTTGCTTCCACCAGAGGCATTCATGGTGTAAGTGATCCATGACTTATAGCTATAATTCTTTCTGCTTAGAGGTCCTTGCACTAACCGTACACTTTGTCATTTTCTCAAGTGTCGTAAAAGCTGCTTCTGGCGTAGACCTTGAGGAGATGCTCGTGAGTTTGAAAGGGATCCCATCAGACACAATGGAGGTTCTTGGCTAATCACTCTTGAATCAATTAGGCAGTACGGATTGTTGGTGGAAGGTCGTTTGATTGGTAGAGACAGATCTCCCTTTGCACAAAGACCCACCAGAAAAGGAAAAGCTAAAGCTCCTAAGGATGGAGAAACAAGTGGAGAGTGGCCAATCCAGCCCCTATCATCTTCTACTATACAAACCTAGTTTGGTTCGATACTGGCATAGAGGCAGATAGAGAAGTCGAGGACTTAGATGTTCCCTTGCTCCTGACCCACCAAACTAGTTGAATAGAGTCTGTTAGAGAGTAGAAGATGATGGTGTAGAAAGCATAACTGTAGAAGGAGAGTTGCACCTCAGGAATAGTAAGGCGACAATTTATGATAGGGAAGAGTCTCGTCCCCATGGGGAGATTAGGTTTGACCCATGACCAACATTGATGTTGGAGTAGCATTGCATAAGACCTTCGGATCAGATGATGAAGAGGAATTTATTCAGGGGCACATTTTGGTCTGATTATTTGCAAGACTCGGAGTTGGGTATTAAGCATGGGTACTCAAAATCATTGGGTAAGATCCAACAATAGTTTAGAAGTTTCAAAGGAACCTAAGGATTCATCAAATTGTCAGGCGCACTTCACCACACATAAACTCATATTTGTTGCACTAGCAAGCACTGTTTGTAGGAAGATGATTTTAACATTCCATTTTCATATTTTCCTGCAGAGCACATGGGTTCTAGGAAGAGTAAACTAAATGCTAAATTTAGATAGTTGGACCCGGAGGAGGACCCGAAAAAGCTAAAGATGGTGGCTTAATCCTTCGACCTTATTGTGGGGCAACCTATTATGGAGCTCAAAACTAGGCAGAAAGTTACTTATCATCCGTCAGAAGATCAGACAGTTACAGATAGTAGGATCTTCCAAAATATTTCTCGTTCTCCCAAAAAGTTAAGGTCTAGGATGCCGCCTCCTCCTGCCAAGTCCCCTAGGGTATTGCCTTTTATTCTTACTAACTCTAAGAGTTCCAAACATAAAGAGAGGACAATAATAGGGACACTACCAAAACTACCTAGATTACTTCCACTTTAGGTGTAATCACCAAGGTTATGCTATGGGAAAGGAGAGAGCTACAGTTAATAATGATCCTGACCATCCAGACTATAATGAGTTCCACTAAGACTTCTAGCCATAGAACCCCCCGGCGAGGTTACTAGTGAGTGTTCTCGCTATTCCATTTAAAGAGGTGATAAGAAGCATTGGGAGAAATGTTGTCAATATGAAGGCGTTGTCCGAATTTCATGCTAAAGTACTGTATGCCAGATAGGAGATCGACAGAAAGAATGTGGACCAAAATATGAAGATTTTTGACCTTCGAAAGGAACTTCATGCAAAGGATAAGGCCCATAAAGAGGTTTTCGATGCTCTGGAGAGAGCCCACGCTGACAAGGTTAGGCTGATTAAGGAGGCCCGGTTGGAAGAGATGTAAAAGTTAAAAGCTGAGAACGCCGAAACACTTTAGGCTACACGCAACAAGTTCAACTCAAAGACTTCCAAAACATACGAGGCTTTTAAGGACACCATGACCAAGTACACCATGACCATGTCAACCTATTGATGACACTCCATTGGCTCCCAAGGGAGGTAGGAGTATCCTTTATAGTCCTTGGGCCACCAATCAACTAATATGATCTCGTTAGTGCAAACTAAAATCTGATATCCATCCTTATTTTCCTATAGGTGTTATGGCTACGGTGGACCCCACCAGAGTGGTGTTGACCTCATCTTCTACCGAGGCAGCACCCATCCCCCTAGGTCCATTCGAGCTTGCTGAATAAGAGCACCCAAAGGAAATCGCTGCCTTAGACGATGATTTAGACTTAGATATAGTTGACTATTGAGAGAGGAAAGAGGACCTCGAGAGGGATGAGGTACTTGGGGCAAGTATAATGGCTAACTTCCCATTTGACATATCTAGAGTCAAAATTGAGATAGCGAAAGAGCTTGGGATTATGAAGAAAAACATGAAGAATTTGACGACGCTACTTGGGCCAAAGCCAAAGAAGATAAGAAAGATATAGGACTACCCCACCCTAAGGCTCCTAGAAAAGATCATCCGCTTTTCGACGTTAGCTTGGCTAACTGTTATACTGTTGCAATATAAACATAGTGATATTATAAGGACATAAGTTCAATTTTGATAACTTTGATTTTTGTAAGGGCATAAAACTAATACTTTGATGTTTGTAACTCTTTGACATGGTATTTAACTATAATATGACTACATCAGATGTTGATATGTTCTATGGTTGATGTTTCTCTTACTACACACCATATTTTTCCCACACGAACACTTACGCGAACACATACATATATTGTAGAAGTTTCAAATGAAACCATTATACCTCATTCAGTTTCATTATTGTAGTGTTTTTAACATGCATTATGCCATTGCTTGAGCAATAATATGCCTATAGATTTTCTCTTGCCATCAAATGCACTTTTTTAGGACCAATCACTAATGATTTTGGTCAGTAAGCAGTTATTCATAAGGTCACCTTTTAATGCCTTATCAACTCCTTTGACTGCTATCACTGAATACCATAGATACTTGTGCAGGATTAGCCACTACCAAGTTCAATGGGATGACTAACGCTTCTAGTTCGATTGAGTACCTCTAGCTTCTACGCATGTGGGTTTGAACCATGTAAGTCTAGAGGTCGATCATCAACAATGAACTACCCACTGGGTGGTTTCATTTCAACCATGAGGAAATCGGTTATACCGACCAAATTTTATTGGACGATCGTCGATGGTGAACTATCCAGTCGGTGGTGATATTCTGACCCCAGATAATGAAAGTGACTATGCTATAGGATCGTGTAATATGGATAAACTACTAGTCTGGAATGTAAACTAAGTAAATAATTAAAGTAGTAAAGTAAATGACACCGGAGATTTTTATACTGGTTCGAACTCTCGTTCTATGTCCAGTCCCAGATTCCTTCTAGAATTAAACTAGCAACCCTCACTTTACCCGGAGGAATAGGTTTACACCGCCTGAGCAACCGAATAGGACTTCTACCGCCTAAGCAACCGAATAGGACTTCTACCGCCTGAGTAACCGAACAGGACTTCTTTACAAATAACAAAAGTATCTGACTGTAGTGTGCTCTTTGAATAGCACTGATAAGTCAATTAAGTACAATCTTCCTATAATCTTCTCCTTTATGATATGTAGTGTAATGTGCTTGAGAATTATGGAAGATAGAGTGATCAACAATCAGAGAATGTAAGCAGTTTGAAAATAGAGAATAACAAATAAGAATTCAAGAATATTAAAATTAATTGTTATTTTGTTTGTTGAATTCTGAAATCTATCTATAGAGATTAAAAAGTTGCAACCATTGTAAAAGGTAATGTTGAAAAGAACAGGTGCAACTATTGGTTTGAAGATGTTTCTCTTCGATGAAGAAAAGCGTCTTTTCATAAAAAATAGCTGTTGAAAATATTCAACCGACTGAAAAATTAATTCAGCCTTCTGAATTTGATAAAATCGTAAACAGCAAGGAAATAAAAAAATTTGGCCTAATTCAGGTGGCTGAATAAAGTCATTCAGCCGGCTGAATATTGCGAAACCATAAAAGTGTTTCAGCAATCAGACGGCTGAATGATTCCATTCAGCCGACTATTTCAGCCTTTTGTGCAGGGTAGTGCATGTGTATGTATGGTTATATATATATATATATATATATATATATATAATTTCAGGAGAGATTTTAACATATTTCTAAATAATATAAAGACTATAGACAAAGGACTATCAGCTTCAAAATACTCTGAATGCGAATCTGCAACGAATCTCCTGCATAATTGATTAGTACACACAAATTTATTTATATAGTTTGTCACAATCAAAACGATGTAAAATCGAGATTCCAACATTCTCCCCCTTTTTGATGATGACAACTATATAAGTATAAATAATATATTTACATATATACTTACATTAGCATTGCTACTCCCCCTGTCAATATGCACAATAATTTAAGCTAACTTTGTCACTATGCACAATAATTTAAGCTAACTTTCTCCCCCTTTGTCATCGACAAAATGAAATAAATAAATGCGAAGAAACATTTTTATGCACAGATTAAAAACCCATAGTCGAGATGTCATTACTAAAAGAAAATAACAATATTCATACAACATTTGATGAATAGCTAGATAGAGAACCATAGAAATTTGAAACGAAAAAATTAAAAACAAACAAAAAAAATAAAACTAGATAGAGACAGAAGGCTCATCATCATTAGAATCTGAACTCGAAGACGACCGTTGAAAGGGAGATGGATTGTAGGCTTCAGTGGATGTAGAACCGGAACAAGAAATTTTATCCCATATCCTATTAAGAAATCCTTTTATGGAGTTGAATTTCTTCTCTGTCTTCTTTTCAAGAGTCTTAATGCCCCGATGAAGTTTGGATTGATTTCGGGAGAGGGTGATGATGGCTTGTCTGGAGAAAGTTTCCAGGCCAACAACTTGAATGGAGTCATCGTCCTCTTCTTCTTCATGATGGGTATGCGAAGAGGAGACGGTACTAGTGTCACGAGGTTGTGGAACACCTTGTTGAACATTGTGAGGCCATCGTTGAAAAGAAATGATTTGTTATGGAAGAGGCCGGTGAGGAAGACCCATCAATCCTAAGGTTTTGGCGCCTAACTCACTAATGCTTGAAAACTCAGAGTCGGGCATTGGAATGCTGAAGTTGAGAAGGATACGCATAATATAAGCACCATAATGAATGGTCTTATATTTTCTTCGAATTGTGATGTCTTGCAATTCATCTAAAATGATTTTGCCCCAATTTAGTTGTTGGTTGGAGTAGATTGAACGGAGGGCTTGAAAATCTCTTTTATATACTTTTTCATAACTTCCCGTTAGAGGTTATAAGGAGCGAATGAAAGCACGGTGAATAAGGCGTGCTTGTGGCCTTAAGGTGTTAGATTTTAATGCACTTAAATCGGTAAGGTGATCGGATAAGAAATGATGTGAAAATTCATCTCTATGATCCATATCAACTTCAATATCATCTATATCAACACCTTGAAATGGACAATTTAAAATATTGCCTAATCTTTGTAAAGGCAAGAAAATTTTAGTGCCACACACTATAGACCAAACACAATCTTGTCTATTTTGAGGATTATGGTGGTCTAGATTCAGATTTGCAAGAAAGAGTTTGATCAAAATATGATTAATTTTAACATTATTGGGAGCATACCCTATGAGATTATCAAAGTGGAATTGCTCGGCCAATTCTCTAATTCGGTAAGCCGCGAAATCCGAGAACTTCATGAAAGCCCCTTCAAAGATATTGGAATTTTCATGGAATTGAAATGGGAGACTGCACCATCATTCCAGAGCCATCGACGAATCTGATCTTCGAAAGGACCAGAGGTGGATTCCCTTGTTCGTTTTGATCTAGGAGCTATTAGAGGTTAAAAATGAAGAGTAAAAGATGAAAATATGAAAAAGTTGTGCTAGGGTTCTGAAGTGAATGGGTAAAAGGTGAAAAGATGAATATATAGGTAGGTGAAAAGTAAGGGTAAGATTGGAAGAAGATTTGTAGGGCCTAGTTAAAAAAATAAAAAAATGCCTTAGGAAGAATTCAGCCGTCTGAATTTCTTCCCGCAAGAAAATAGTTCATTTTTGAACTAATTCAGACGGCTGTTTGAAGTGATTCAGCCATCTGAATCTAGGGGAATAATATTTCCTGGATAATATTCAGCCGTCTGTTTGATTACAGACAGCCGGTTGAATTTTGAGAAAACTTATGGCAACCTTTATTTTTATAACAAGAAATTTTATTAAAAGAACAATGTGAATATTTTTAAATAAACAAACAAGATTACATATTAATAAAAACTTTTTAAATAGATTTGGAAGAGGTGCTTGGAGTGTGATATTCATCAGGTTCTATTTTTGTGTTCTCTTGAAATGGCCTGAGTGGTGACCATCTATTGCCGCATTCCCATGAATTCGGAGATATTGGTGGACGTTGTGGTGATAGTTCCCAAGTATTGCATCGGGATGGAGAACAAACAGGAGACGGTTGATGAACCGTGCTTTTGGATGAAGATCCACAGAATTTTAATGCGACTTGTTCCAAAAAGCCTAAACGTTTGGCATTAACATTTTGTTCATAATAAAGTTCGCGTTGTAATTCCAGCGATTCCCTTTGGTAAGGATGAATGTCATCTATCTTTTCTTTGGTAGACGGTGAACCAAAAAATAAAGACCGTCTTGTTCTTTTACCAAGTGGAGTATAACCTGTGTGAGTAGAAGGAGGAACAATTGGTACTGGTTCATAAATCGGTGTTGGAGTAGGTAAATTCACCGATCCCGAACTAGGAGAAGAATAAGATAGAGCAGAGGATTCAGAATTATGCTGGGAAGACATTTTTGAGTAAGGGAGTTGAAAATGTTTTTATTTTAATTGATTGCAAAAGAAAGAAAAGGAGTAGAGGTATTTATATGTAAAGATTCATATAAATAGAAAGAACATTGGTGGTTAGGTTGTTAAGAACCAGAGAAAAAATTGGTTGAAAAAAAATTGTAAGGTAAAAAATAAACAGTAAAAAAATAGGATGTAATCAAAAAATAGATGTAAAGAAAAGAGTAGTGTAGTGGTAAAGCACTAGATTTTCAAGTAAGAGATCCCGAGTTCGAGTCTTGAGACAAATTTTTATAAAAAAAATTATAAATCCTTGATGGATACAATTCCTAGTTCTCTTCTTAATTTTATAAAGATATTTTCATTTAAAGGTTTTGTAAATATGTCTGCCAATTGATTTTCAGAGGATATAAATTCCAGTCCGACTAAATCTTTTTCAATATTATCACGAAGAAAATGATGACATATGTCAATATGTTTAGTTCGTGAGTGATTGAAGGGATTTTTGGATAAGTTTATAGCACTAGTATTATCACAAAAAATTGTTGATTTAGATAAATTAACACCAAAATCTTGAAGTGTTTGTTGCATATAAATGACTTGAGCACAAGCTAAGGTAGCAGAAATATATTCTGCCTCACAAGTTGAGAGTGAAACACGATTTTGTTTCTTGCTAAACCAAGAGACTAAGGATTGTCCACTGAAGTGATAAGTCCCACTAGTACTTTTTCGATCCGTCCGACATCCTCCAAAGTCACCATCACTATATGAAACTAACTCGAAAGGACATTCTTTCGGATAGAAAAGTCCAAAATATTTGGTTTTTGCTTAGATAATGCAATATGCGTTTTACTGCTCGCATATGTGATTCTTTAGGATTTGCTTGGAATCATGCACATAAACAAACACTCATCATTACGTCAGGTCTACTAGTAGTTAGGTAAAGTAATGATCCAATTATACTTCGATATAATTTTTGGTCAACACTTTTGCCATCTTCATCTCTATCGAGATGAACTGTTGTACTCATTAGAGTTGATTTAGCAGAAGTATTTTCCATATTAAAGTGTTTAATTAGATTATTACAATATTTTTCTTGATTAATAAAAATTCCATTTTCTATCTGTTTAATCTGTAATCCAAGAAAATAAGATAATTCTCCCATATGTGACATTTCAAATTCTTTGGTCATTATTTTTGAAAATTCCTGGCATAATTTTTCATTTGTAGAGCCAAAAATAATATCATCTACATAAATTTGAATAATTAAAATATCCTTTTTAGTTCTTTTAATAAAAAGAGTTTGATCAACGTTCCCAATTTCAAAACCAGAATCTATTAGATAGCTCTTAAGATGTTTATACCAAGCACGGGGTGCTTATTTTAGACCGTATAAGGCTTTCTTAAGTTTATAGACGTGGTCTGGAAATTTTTCATGTGTGAATAATGGAGGTTGTTCAACAAAAACATTTTCTTTTATATAACCATTTAAGAAAGCACTTTTAACATCCATTTGATAAAGTTTGAAATTATGAAAACATGCAAAGGCCAGTAAGATACGTATTGCTTCAAGTCGTGCAACTGGAGCAAATGTTTCTTCGTAGTCAATTCCTTCTTCTTGATTATATCCTTGTGCAACTAATCTAGCTTTATTCCTAGTTATATTACCTTGTTCATCTGCTTTATTTTTGAAGACCCATTTAGTACCAATGACTGTTTGGTCACTTGGTCTAGGAACTAGTTCCCAAACTTTGTTTCGTTCGAACTGGTTTAGTTCTTCTTGCATAGTTATAATCCAATAGTCATCAGTAAATGCTTCTTTTGCATTTTTAGGTTCTATTTTAGAAAGAAAAGCTACATGGCCCATTTGATTAAGTTGATTTCTAGTTCTAACATGTGAATCAATTTCTCCTATGACATTTTCTAGTAGGTGATCTCGTAAAATCCTAAGAGGAGATCTTAATTCAATTTCATTATGAACAGCGAGTACATATGTACGTCTAGTGAGCCTGCATTTAATCACAACGTGCATGCATTTTTGGTTGTAGCTGTGGAAGTAGATTTGATAGTAGAACCCCATATTTGAACTCCGCTTAGGCAAAAGCCGCTATTTTTTTGTTCAGACTGCAATAATTTCTTCATACTAACTTGGAATCAGGCGAGACTTCGACCGATGAACTCCCATATAAATTACTAACAATAAGACACACACGGATAATTCATCTAGTGAACGTATATCGTAGTTCACAACAGCGACTAACAGTTGTACTTAGAAAATAACATGTTACATCCCCGTATTTGAACTCCGCCTGGGCAAAAGAACCTATTTTTTGTTCATACTACAATAACTTCTTCATACTTACTCGGAATCGGGTGGAACTACGATCGATGAACTCCTACCTAAATTACAAGCAATATAGAACAATCAGATACTTCAGCTTATGAACGTATACCGTAGTTCTCCATGTTGACTAACAATTGTACTTGGAAAATAACAGGTTATATCTCCACTTCAACGTTTACTGTAGTTCTCCATGGTGACTAATGGTTGTACTTAGAAAATAACAGGCTAAATCCTCATATTTGAATCCCATATAGGCAGAAGCCACTATTTTTTTTGTTCACACGACAATAACTTCTTCATACTAACTCGAAATCGGACGAAATTCGACCGATGAACTACCACCTAAATTACGGACAATATGGTACACTCGGATACTTCATCTTGTGAACGCACTTAGTTCTTCATGGTGACTGACAGTTGTACTTAGAAAATAACAGGCTACATCCCCATATTTGAACTCCGCCTAGGCAGAAGCCGCTATTTTTTTGTTCAGACTGCAATAACTTCTTTATACTAACTCGGAATCGGACGAAACTCGACCGATGGACTACCACCTAAATTACGGACAATGTGGTACACTCGGATACTTCATCTTATTAACGCATACTGTAATTCTCCATGGGGACTAACAGTTTACTTAGAAAATAACGGGCTACCACGTCCCCATATTTGAACTCCGCCTAGTGCAGAAGCCGCTATTTTTTTGTTCAGACTACAATAATTTCTTTATACTAACTCGGAATCGGGCGAAACTATGACCGATGAACTCCCACCTAAATTACGGACAATATGGTACACTTGGATACTTTATCTTATGAATGCATAATGTAGTTCTCTATGGTGATTGACAGTGTACTTAGAAAATAACAGGTTGCCATATATCCATATTTGAACTCCGCCTAATACAGAAGCCACTATTTATTTGTTCAGACTACAATAACTTCTTCATACTAATTCGGAATCCGATGAGACTTTGACCAATTAACTCCCACCTAAATTACGGACAATATGAAACACTCAGATACTTCTCTAGTGAACGTATACCGCAGTTAAAAAACCCATCTGTGGTACGAACTCAAAGCTGAATTCCTTTGTATCTCTTTTCCCCATGTCCCCATGTGTCCACTTTAATCTCAACTACACATCATGTAACCATCATTGAAACCCACAATGCTATTAAAATAATATGATCATACACAAATTAATGGCTCTGATTAACCCGACACATGAGGACAAAGGAAATCAGATAGAAGAATTGACCTCCAAAGCATGAATATGGCAGTAACGTGAATAAAAATTTGTTTAGACTTGGGAAATCTACTCAAAGCATATGTACGAATAACAGCAAAACATTTGACAAAAGCCT
Source organism: Allium fistulosum (assembly GCA_030737815.1). NCBI lineage: Eukaryota > Viridiplantae > Streptophyta > Magnoliopsida > Asparagales > Amaryllidaceae > Allium > Allium fistulosum. Next base: position 872,769,130 of record CM060902.1, read on the forward strand.
CTATGAAATAAAATATCTAAATGCGTAAAGACATGGCGCTTAGTCTGAGTAGACAGTTTTAGCAAAAAGGATTTATTTTTTAGTTTCAAGAAATGAATCAATTTTTTGATATGAACAGCCCAAATGTTTGTAATCCATGAAGTAATAAGTGGGTGCAGGAAAGATCATAGAGTATGAAACCTGAGAATCTTTACATACTTTTGAAACTTCTAATTATAAGTATTTTTAGTGGTGTATCTCTTCTTATTCATAAATTAAAAGAATGCATAAAGCATATGATGTGAGAAGTACATATGAGACCTATATGCATTAAATAAAAGATTGACAACACTAAACATCATTCATTAACTAATAATCAAATTTTGCACACCGTTTCAATTTACAAAATATGTACAACATAATATACCCACGATATACAATAGCCAAATTACACAGTATGTGAATATAAATGTAAAATAGAGTAAAATATATGGGGGAATCTAGTTAAGCATCATATCAAGTAATATCGTATTCTCCAACCTGAGATTCAGGAATATCCAGAGCCTTCTAGACAGGAGGAGAAGCAACGACATCATTATAAGGACATGGGGGTTGACAATCGTGATTTACATCACAACCATGGACAGAGTCACAATCATCGACCACTTTAGCCAGCACGGACCTTCCATTTGCATTGATTCTTACCAAGGGAATTAACAAACATGGCAAACAAATCTTCTCCATTACTTCCACATCGTCTAAGACACATCTTCTGTTAGTGTATATAGAGATGAATCAGTTGATAGAAAACTGTACAAAAAATTAGCATGCTACATCCGCTTACTTGGATGGCACGTATGAACAAAAAAACGATTTATGCATTTTTTGGAACATGTATTTTATGCCCGTTAGATTCCAGCTTGCCTTCTCTTCAATTAAAGACACTACTACTTCCATATATATATGGCAAAGGGCATTTTCGACATTTCAAAAAGACACGGTTGAAATCGTATTCATTGAATTTACATTATTAATAGTAAAGATGTTTTCATTTTCTTCAAAGTTATAGACAATGTTTTCATCTTCTTCAAAATTATTTTGAGTAACCGTATTTGTGGTCGTATTAGGTATATCTTCATCATCCTTAAAATTATTATTAAATTTGAAATTTTCGTCGAATGAAACATGAAGTGTTTCTTTGATTTTTTTTGTTCTTTTATTGAAAATTCGATAAGCTTTGCTTCATTCTGAATATCCTACGAAGATTCCTTCATTGGTTTGGATCGAATTTTTCAAGCTGATCTTTTGTGTTTAAGATAAAACATTTTGAACCAAAAGTTTTAAAATATGAAATGTTTGGTTTTCTTTGATGAAAAAGTTCATATGGAGTGCGTTTTGTTAAAGGTCGGATAGAAACACGATTTAGAACATAGCAAGCAGTTGCTACAGCTTCTGCCTAGAAATGTTTTGGTAATGTGTTTCCATTTAACAAAGTTCTTGCACATTCTTGTAACGTTCTATTTTTCCGTTCTACAACTCCATTTTGTTGTGGTGTTCTAGGAAAAGAAAAATTATGGTAAATTCCCTTTTTATTACAAAAATGTTCAAATGCTTCATTTTCAAATTCACCTCCATGATCACTTCTAATATTCTTAATTTTTAAAATTTTGAGATTTTGAATTCTCTTTGCAAAATTCTTGAAATTTTCAAAAGTATCACTTTTATTTTTTAAGAAAATAGTCCAAGTATATCTTGAGAAATCATCTACTATAACAAACACATATTTACTATGATTTATAGATTGAATTTGAGTTGGACCAAAGAGATCTAAATGTAATAGTTCTAGTGGTTGTATAGTAGAAATTTTTTTCTTTGATTTAAAGGATGATTTTGATAATTTTTCTAATTGACAAGCATCACAAATATTGTTTACTTTAAAGTTCATTTTTGGTAAACCTTTTACTAAATTATTTTCAGATAATTTATTTATAATTTTGAAATTAATATGATAAAATCTTTTGTGCCATAACCAAGGATCATTTTCTTTGGCTATTAAACACATATTTGTATTATGATTTATATTCATATTTAAAACATAAATATTTTTATCTCTAAAACCTTCAAAAATAAGATTTTTATTTTGATCAAAAATGCTACACTTATTTTAGAAAAGAAAATATTGAATCCTTTGTCACATAATTGGTTGATACTAAGTAAATTATGCTTCAAATTTTTAACTAAAAAGACATCTATAATAAGAGGTGAATTAGATATACCGTTATTGCTCACATCGCCTTTGGCGATGACATATCCTTTGGAATTATCTCCAAATGTGACAGAACCTCCATCTGAGTAATTAATGTTTGTTAGCATCCCTTTATTTCCTGTCATGTGTTTTGAGCAACCATTGTCTAATATCCATTTTCCTCTCTTTTTGGATGGTACCTGCAAAATATAGAATTAACATTGGTACCCACCATTTTATTTTGGGTCCTAGGTCTTAGGAAGCCAAACCCAAGAGGGTTCAGAATTCCTTTTGAAAACAAAATCTTTGTTTTTATGAACAGTTTTTATAAAAGATTTTATATACTTATTTCTAATTGAAGAATTATTTGTTTTAGGAACCTAAATTTTAATTGATGTAGTAAAATTTGAAATTTTAGAACTAGGTTTTTCAACTTTATTATTCCTTTTATATGAAGAATTCTTTTTCTTTGGAATAATTTTAGAGGATTGTTTATATCCTAGTCCTCTTTTATTTGAAACAGTTTGAGAATTTTCTAAAATTTGGGAAAGATTTTCTCTACCTTTATTAAAATTAGAAACAATTTTAGTAATGTCTTCTAACTTTTTTTTAAAGCTAGAGTTATCTAACTCTAAAATTTTGATATTTGCTTTAAGGTTATGATTTTCAATTAATAAAGCATCATTCTTTTCTTTCTGAGTTTCTATCTCTTGACTTAGCAGAGAAAGTTGAGATGTCATATTAGAACAAGATTCTTGAATAACTTGGAGTTCTTCTTCTAAAATTTTCTTTTCATCTCTTAGCATTTCTACTTCGATTTCAGTTCTATTCAATTTTTCAAGAGTTTCTTTGTACTTTCTATTTTTGCTTTTTAGTTTGTCAAGTAATTCTGAATTGATTTCCAAAAGATCATTAAAAGTTAGACCACTTATCTCGTCTTTTGTGGCCATAAATCAAATGTTGGCTTGTTCTGAATCACTGTCCTAGTCACTTTCTGATGATGAAGATGATTCTGTATCGTCCCATGTGACAGAGAAAGCTTTCTTCTTGAATCTATCTTTTTTGTGTTTATACTTGACTTTCTTTTTCTCAAGACAGTCTTTTTTGATGTGACCATTCTTGTGACATTCATAACATTCTAGAGCAGATGATGATGGTTTGTTGGTGTTGTTATTATTGCTGGAGTTGTTCTTGTGGTTTCTAAATTTGTTGCTCTTTCTAAATTTCAAAAACTTTTTGAAATTTTTAGCAATGAACGCCATATCTTCTTCATCTGAATCGGATTCATCTTTTTCTGCCTGGAATGCTATATTTTTCTTATCTTGAGCCTATACTCGTTTTGCCTAGAGATTAACTTCGTAAGACATTAGATTTCCAATCAACTCTTTTGGTTTTATGGTCGAATTATCGTTAGCTTCTTCGATTGCTAAGACTTTTCGTTCCCACTCATCCGTTGGTGAGTTGAGGATTTTTGAAACAGTATCAAAATCTGTGTAAGTTTCTTCTAATTCTATCAAAGAATGATATTTATCTTGAAATCCAGAGTACATTTCATTGATAGTCTCATCTTGCTTCATTTTAAAATTCTGGAACTGATTTTTGAGCATAGAAATTTTACTTTGTTTGACTTTGTTAGTTCCTTCATGTGTAACTTTAAGTGTACACCAAATTTCATGAGCAGTTTTACACATGCTTATTCTATTAAACTCATTTTTGTCTAATGCACAATATAACATATTCATAGCTTTAGAATTTGCAGTAGCATCTAATTTTTGTGTATTAGACCATGTTGAATATTCGGTAGTAGGAATAATATATTCAGGTTGCATAATGTTCTAGGTTTCATAACTACTTGCTTGTATATAGATTCTCATTCTAGTAGCCCAATAGTTATAGTTTATTCCATTAAATAGAGGTGGTCGTGCAGTAGATTGACTTTCTGAAAAGGTAGTGTTAGAAATAGTGCTGGTGTTGTTTTCCATATTAAAACAATATCAGATAACTATGTTACGATTATATGATAACCTGGCACTGATACCAAATGAAAGTGACTGTGATATAGGATCGTGTAATATGGATAAACTACTAGTGTGGAATTTAAACTAAGTAAGTAAATAATTAAAGTAGTAAAGTAAATGACACCAGAGATTTTTATACTGGTTCGAACTCCCGTTCTACGTCCAGTCCCAGACTCCTTCTGGAATTAAACTAGCAATCCTCACTTAACCCGGAGGAATAGGTTTACACCGCCTGAGCAACCGAACAGGACTTCTTTATAAATAACAAAAGTATCTGACTGTAGTGTGCTCTTTGAATAGCACTGATAAGTCAATTAAGTACAATCTTCCTATAATCTTCTCCTTTATGATATGTAGTGTAATGTGCTTGAGAATTGTGGAAGATAGAGTGATCAACGATCAGAGAATGTAAGCAGTTTGAGTGCAGTTTGAAAATAGAGAATAAGAGATAAGAATTCAAGAATATTAAAATTAATTGTTATTTTGTTTGTTGAATTCTGAAATCTATCTATAGAGATTAAAAAGTTGCAACCATTGATGAAAGGTAATGTTGAAAAGAACAGGTGCAACTGTTGGTTTGAAGATGTTTCTCTTCAATGAAGAGAAGTGTCTTTTCATAAAAAATAGCTGTTGAAAATATTCAGCCGGTTGAAAATATTAATTCAGCCTTCTGAATTTGATAAAATCATAAACAGCAAGGAAATAGACAATTTTTGGCCTAATTCAACCGGCCGAATAAAGTCATTCAGCCGGCTAAATATTGTGAAACCATAAAAGTGTTTCAACAATCAGACGGCTGAATGATTCCATTCAGCCGGCTGTTTCATCCTTTTGTGCAGGGTAGTGCATGTGTGTATATGTTTATATATATATATCATTTCAGGAGAGATTTTAACATATTTCTAAATAATATAAAGACTCTAGACAAAGGACTATCAGCTTTAAAATACTCTGAATGTGAATCTGCAATGAATCTCCTGCATAATTGATTAGTACATGTAAATATTTATTTATATAGTCTATCACAATCAAAACGATGTAAAATTGAGATTCCAACAGATAAGTCTGGTTCGCCATTGTTGGATAAGAGTATGCGGGCCGATTATCAATGGTGAACTACTACTCGTGGTCACATTCTGAAAGGGGTAAGTCCATTTCATGATTACTGGCCAAGGGTTTGCGGGCCGATCGTCAATGGTGAGCTACCCAGCCCGTGGTCATATTCTGATCGTGGGTAAGTCCAGTTTTCCATTGTCGGCCATGGATTTGCGGGTTGATCGTCAATGGTGAACTACTAAGTCAATGGTCATCCTAACTGTAGTAAATTTGGCTCACCATTATCGACCAAGGTTTGTGATAGATCCTTACGATAGGCCAGCATACCCCAATTGTATAGCATAATTTCCTATACAGTCCTAGTAAACCGTGGCGGCTTGGTGGCATCAATGATTTTCCATGGCTTCACACACCCTATCAATGGGGTTTGGTAAAATAGCAATGATTAGTACTATCCTGAGTCGCAATCCAAGCAGTCATAATATTCCATGCATAAAAAAAAGGAAACCCTGATACAAAAGGATTCTAGGAAGTGCACATTTATTAATAATGACAGTAGAGTTACTTTTATTACAAGGTAACAAAATTTAAAAAAACAACAAAAATTAAGAAAAATAACGATAGAGATTTTGTGCATTCAACGCTTTCCTGAATATTATCCCTCTACCATGCAAAAAATGTATGCTCCATTGCCTATGTCTCTGTAGATAACGTATAACCCTTCCCAAATTGGGCTAAGTGCCCCCGGTTGAGGGAAGATTTGCTTTAGGACTGGATCTCCTTCCTTATGCAGGCAGTGCTTAACCTTAGAGTGATATTACTTTACTTTCCACCTATGCACCATGGCCTTCAAAGCAGCTTCATCCTGCTTTTCATCAATTAGGTCCAGAGACATATTCAGTAACTCCTCATTTCCATTTGGATCATAATGAATTCACCTATGAGATGGAACTATAGTTTCCAAGGGGAATATAGCCTCTGCTCCATAAGCCAGGGCGAAAGGGGCATGTCCTGTTGTAGTCTTGTAAGAAGTGCGGTAAGCCCAAAGAGCTAACAAGGGCTCATCCACCTAGTCCCCTTCGCTATTTCCAAATGTTTCTTGATGATGGTTTAAGGACTATATTGACTACCTCCACCTGTCTGTTGGCATGTGGATGTACCACTGTAAAAACCTTTTCTTGATTCCATGATGTTGACAGAAGTCGATGAACCTTTTGCTATCAATTTGCAATCCATTGTATAAGATAATCTGAAACGAGACTCTGTACCTGCATATAATATTTCTAACTAAAATGTTGTTGACCTTCGTGAAAGAAACCATATTGAGTGGTTTTGTTTTCATCCACTTGGTGATGTGGTCTACTGCCACTATTGCATTCGTAGCTCCACTCATGGCCATAAGAAGCGCTATAATCAAACTGATTCTCCAAATAGCAAAGGGCCAAGGGATGACCATGTGAGTTACTTCAATCGGAGGTAGCCTTGGAATTTTTGCAAACTTTTGGCATTTGTCACATCTTTTGCATATTCTATTCTGCCAGTGTTCAACGTTAGCCAAAAGTACCTGTATCGCAACACCTTCTTTGACATGGTTTGCCCTTAGTGTGGTCCCCGCAACTACCTTAATGCACATTATTCAACACCTCACAAGCCTCCCTTCCAGAAACACGTCTTAGCAGCGGATTAGAGAATCCTCTTTGGTAAGATACACCATCCTTTATTGTAAAGTGGGGTGCCTTCCGTAATACCTTTCTAGTCTCGTTCAAGTTAACCGATAAGACTCCACTAGTCAAATACTCAATTATTGGGGTCATCCAAGTCTCTTCTCTGTCAATAGTCGCAACAATGTTTACCTCATCAAAGCTTGATGTTGACAAAGTCATTACCAGAACCGACTCGAGGAGTGGTCCATTTTTAAAGCTCGTCGGGTTTGTCAAATCGTCTGCATCCTGATTTTACTTCCATGGAATGTGTTTTACTATATAGAGCTCTAGCTCATTGAGTAAAGATTTTACCATCTTCAGATTGGAAGCCAAACGCTCTCCCTTGACAAAAAATTCTCCAAGCACTTGGTTAATAATCAGCTGTGAGCCATTGTGAATACATAACAATCTGATTCCCAGCTCCTTTGTAATTTTCAGTCCCACTATTGGCACTTCATATTTTGTTTCATTATCTATTGCTTTGAATCGTAGCTATAAGGCATAACTCAATTTTCGCTCTTTGGGTGTGACCAAAACTACTCTAGCATCAAAATCATGATCATTGGAAGCTACATCCACAAGCATACACCACTACAAAGATTTTTCCTTATGGGGTCATATTTCATTACTTCTAATAGTGAATTCCACAATAAAGTATGCCAAGGCATGGTTCATAATCATCGTTAAAGGGTGGTAGGTGATTTCATACTAACTTAGCTCAATGCTCCATTTTAGTAACCTTCTCGATGTATCTGAAAGATGCAAGACTTGCCTTAGTGGTCGATTAGTCAACACCTAAATAGGTTGAGATTGAAACTGATGTCTTAGCTTCTTGCAAGCTATTAGTAAGGAATAAGCTAGCTTCTCCAATTTTAGGTGTTTAGATTCTGGTCCATTAAAATGCTTGCTTATATAGTACACTGGATGATGCACCCTACCTTCTTCTCGTACTAATGTTGTGCTTGAGGTGTGAGCCTACACCACTAGGTATAAGTACAAATATTCCCCTTCTACTGGTGTGGATAGGATAAATGATTTCTACATATGTTCCGTAAGGTTAAGGAATGTTCCCCACTTAACGCCACTACCTTACCATTTAAGTTTTGCATTTCCCTTTGCGGCTCCAGGACCTTGATGTCTTTCAACACTTAGACTTGCTCAGGGCTAGCCTCTATTCCCCTTGGCGTTTACAATGAAGCTAAGGAATTTCCCCAATGAGACCCCCAAAGAACACTTCATGGGATTTAGCTTCATCCTAAATTCTTAGAACACTTGAAACATTTCATCCAGGTGGTCAATGTGACTTTTGCCTTTCTAGACTTCTCTAGCACGTCATCCATGTACACTTCCATGGTCCTTCGATTTGGTTAACAAACATCTTGTTGAACAAGCACCGATATGTCTCTCCGGTGTTCTTCAACCCAAAGGGCATGGCCTTATAGAATTACTGGCCCAAATCAATAACAAAGCTTCTGTGGTCCTAGCCAAGAACATACATAGTGATTTGACTATACTGAGAGTAAGCGTCCATTAAAAGCAATAGTTCATACCCTATGGTCCCATCAACCAATTGGTCAATCCTTGGAAGTAGGAAACAATCCTTAGGGCATGCATCATTTAGGTTCGAGAAGTCGATGCAAGTCACCCATTTCCCATGCGGCTTCTTGACCAACACCGAATTAGCTACCCACTCCAGGTAGTGGATTTCCCTAATGAATCTGTGACGCCCCACCCCGAGACCCGCATTAACAAAGAGTTTTATGGGGTAATACTATCCACTAATGCGGAGATATAGGGCTGGTTAGGAGTGACCATCTATAGTCTTGTCTTAAATATCTATTGAATACGTCGATTAGTGCTCTATATTATTTTTTTGATATCTCAAGTGGATCGACATATCCAATAAATGCTTAATACAAAACTACAGGTGGCTATAGGGTCTATCAGAACAAAATACAACAACTCAAATGCATAACACATCGTAGAACATCAAACAGATATATATACATATATACTGATACATCCTAATACAATACAAATAATACATCATAAGTGGTATGATGACCACAATATACACACAAGTCAAAACAATATACATATCAGAGTAGCGACAAAATGACTACAACAAAAATGGCTAGCAAATAAGTCCATGCGGAAGCAGAATAGGCTAAGTCCAAAAGGGTACCTAACCTGAAACACCTCGGTCTGACTCGAGTATAAAATACACGGGTCAGTCTTGCTAAAAAAATCAGTTAAAGGGAATATACGATAACATAAGCATAGGATAAAGGTGACATTCTTCTTAAACAAGAAGAAACAATGATAAGTACAAGCATAAGCATAAGTATGGTATGGTTACTTTAAGTGATGAGATGAGATCACTTACACAAACATATAACCTCAAAAGAGATAAGACAATCCATAAAACGCTAAATATAGCAAGCCTCATATCATCGGCATATCACAAATCATCAATAGTGGTTTAGGGAAAATATAACTCCTAAAAAGGAGAAATCCCAAACCCGCCATATCGGCAAACTCAAAGAAATCGCCGTCTCAAAAATACGCCACAAGGCAATCAAATATAACTCTCCAACATAGGAGAATATAATCCCAAATAAATGCCAAAAGGCAAATCTCAAGTAATAATGTTAATAGGAAAATCTCAATAATAACGCCAAAAGGAAAATCTCAAATAATGCTAGTGTACACAACTCAAATCTAAAAAATAGAACTCCCAAGAGTTCAAATTCCCGAAAGGTAATCGCGACAAATATATATCGAATGGTTCAAAGGACCAATTCCGGAAAGAGGCAATACACTAGGGAAAATAGTCAAAGAAATCATCTCAAAAGTGTTTGCCCGTGCATGTGGCCGAAGCCTTGCCAAATACTGTTATCTCAAATAGGTACCTCGCCCAAAGGCAAAACGTCACAATGACAAATACACCACAATGGTATGCCGTAATGGCAAACGCCGCAATGGCAAACGCCTCGAAGACAAATACGTCGTAATGGAAAACGCCGCAATTACAATGGCCCAAAGGTCCAGTACTGGCATGCCGCAATGGCAAATGTGTCACAAACTCTTGGATAGGAACCCGAACAGTGTTAATGGGTGTCCCATACCACACGTTCGCACTAAACGGTTTACTAACCGCTAGTAAATTTCACACTCAAAGCAGTAAAAAGTATACCTCATCTCATCGGTAAACTCGACCCAAAGGTCAAAACGATCAAACGAACAAGTTGGGAATTAACCGATAAGATAAACGCACGTATCCCATACCACGTGTTTTACCAAACCATTTAATTCTCCTTCTCATTCGCTCGAATAGTGCAAAAACGTGTATTATATATATAAAATAATTTACTTGAGAAAACAAGCTTTTAAAACCAATTTTCGAAATCGTATTTGGAATCAAACTTTGAAAATTCCCTTATTATAGAGAATATATAAACTGTATAGCTCAAAAATAATTTAAAAATATTATATAATAATTATTTAAAATGCCAATTTATTTTAAAAATTATTTCAAAATCGTTTGGAGAAAACCGTGCTCGAAAATAATGAAAAAGAAAAAGAAAATACCTCAAAACCGATAATTCGAATTCAATTCAAATTCAATTCAAATTCAACTCAAAATCAATACAAATTTGAATTTCAAATTATCCAAATTTAGCTAGCCTGTATTTCGGCATCATAGCTCTCAAAATAACATAAAACATCGTTAAGGCCAAGTGCAATTTTAAGCAGAAATAAGCTAACAAACATCAGGAAATCAACATAGCACAAGAGGAAAAGAGCTACAGGAAAAAGTGCCTCATAGGGTCGACCTCACTCCCCTCTAGGTCGACCGTACGGTCGACCTATTGGGCCTGAAGGTCGACCCCTAGGTCGACATGAATGTCGACCTAGGGCACGGACTTTGCCCAGTCATTTCTGCAGCTTCGACCTACATTTTGACATAGCATATGACCTTATTTTGCAGTGAATTTTTGCAAAGACAAAGTATAATATGCAATCTATCATTTGAAAGAAGTCAGACAGCATTTCATTGCCGGAATCTAAAGATACAAGCCTCCAAAGAAGCAGTACAGAGCAGTTTTGAACAAAAAGAAAACAAGTTCAGAAATCCATCTACTGAAGAAAATTTATTCACATTTTTTGCATTTTGAAGCATTGTTTTTGCTAGATTTTGTGAGTTGATCAACCCACCTTGCTGATTAGATGCTAAAACTTGGATTTTTGATGCAAAGAGGAAGCTTTTAGCTAGATTTGGTCTTCAAAAGCCTGTAGGAAAAAGCTACAGAACATGCAAAACAATGTTTACAGTAAAATTAGAAAAATCACTTACTATAACAGAAAATTGTGATGAGATGGTGTGATTTGGAGTTTATTACCTTTAATTTATCACTAGCTTGCAAAAAGACTTGAATTTGGTGAATTAATATGAAGAAATTTGCTTGATTTTGTAATTTGGTAAAAAGGAGTTTATTGACTTTTCTTTTTCAGGTTGGAGGAGGAAGAAGAGAGTATGCAAATGAACGTACAAATTCTTTTTCTTTCTCTCTTCTAACCAGGCTAAGTTAATATGGGCCGAATTGGACCCAAAATAAAAAGAAAATAAGATGGCTTAAGGTTAAATCCACACTTAACAAATTAATGTGTACATATCACATATACACATAGATAAAAATGCATTTCTCTCAAGTTTTACACAAGAAAAATGCGAAAACTTGTATACATATAAAATAAAAAAATTCTATCATATAAAAAGATTCATTTATTTTTTTTAAACGTTTTTATTAATAAAATCCTTTATTTATGAAAAATGCACTATTTATTCAAATAAATGAATAAAACTCTATAATTAACTTCTAAAATTCCACAAAATTTATTTTCTCACTTAGAAAATTATTTAAAACCATATCCAAAAACTTTATTTATAGCCAAAACATATTTTAAAAACAATTTCTACCTTTTATTTCAATAAACTACCTTTAAAAATAAAATACTTCTCTTAAAAATTATTAAAAGAAGTAAATGGGCAATAATTAATATAATTATTGCATTTTCTCTAAAATAAAGACATTTTCTTTATTTAAAGCCCATATTTCATTTATTATCACTCGAACAAAGTAAAATAAAGTTCTAAGCTTGATTTTCACAATTTAATTCCAATTTTATTCTTTATTCCAAATAAACAATTTAATTTCTCTAATTTCAATTTAATTTACAATGTTAAATTATAATTACCATTATAATTTAGTATTGATAGGTAATCTCCAAACTAGGGTTGTTACAGAATCTATTTGCCAGCAAGGTCTAAACCTCCTCATTTAGGGTCGTCGACCATTCGAGGCCCATGCTCTTTTTCTTTTGCCTTACCGGGGGTTTCCATAGGTCAATGTTTAGTGCATGACGTGCAATACAGGGAGAGATCCGGCACATGTTGACATGGAACCATGAGAATACATCTTGGTTATTTTGTAGAAAACCTACCAGTTACGCTTTTAGATCCCGCTCCAACTAGGATTTGATATTCATTAGTTTGGTTGGAACGTGTTCATCAACCTCTACAAATTCCATCGCCTCTACAGGCTCTGCTGCTTCCTCCTCTTCTCCATCTCTTGGGTCCATTTCATCGAAAGGATCACTAGTGTACCTGAGCGGGGGCCCTTCCTTTAATTGCTATGCAATCGAGGTTTTGATGTAGAGACTAGTCTCTACGTACTTTCCTTTCTCCATATGCCAGTTTTCATGGAGCTCTGCTATATATCATTCCCTAGTGGTATCCTGATCTCCTTTAACCATCCCGAATCCATGAGACGTGGAGGATTTCATTTTCAAGCACTATTGGGCTATGACTACGCATAAATCGGACAAAGTTATTCGGCCTAAGAAAGCATTGTATGCTAAGAAACCATCCACCAAAGCAAAAGTCTGCTTACGTATGGCCAATCTAGGATGGTTTCCCAGCTCAACAAGCAGATCCATCTTTCTTAAGGGCATTTTCCCCTCTCTGGTAAATCCATGTAGCATTTTACTGCATGGATTAACGTCCTTTATTGATAATCCCATTTTTTTCAAAAGCGTCTTTAAATAGGATATTGACCAAGCTTTCGTTGTTTAGCAATAATCAATGCATTTCCACAGGATCAAGCATGGCCAAAATAACCATGGGATCAGTATGCGGATATTTTTCCCATGCAAATCGCTATAACTGAAAGTTACCTCCACCTATTCTATAACGATCCGTATTTTACGTATCGAAGAATCATAAAATATTTCTATTGTATTCATGTAAGGTCAAATGATTCTATAATTTTGGGATATGACTCTTAGGGACATTTTATACACCAATGATTTTTCTCGAATTTTTTTGTGACCATTTTGACCCTGAAACCTTATTTAGGCTATACTTTTGATAGGAGTTAAATTAGGGTCTCAAACCAGTTCCTTTTAGGATGATGGTTTTCCATTTTGTAGAGTGGTCATTATAGAAAAATAGACTTACAATTAGGAAGTTATTGCTATTTTAAGTTTTAACAGTTGCTGGCTAGAATTATTGTGCAATTAATAATCCCATTAGTAAGCCTATTAGTCTAATTAGAGAATCACTATAAGTAGAGGGCTGGAGAGTCAAATTAGAACTTTTTACTCTCATCCCAAATCAGGTCTAAACCCTAATTAGCCCTAAATCCATCCAAATTCATCCTAATCCCTCTCTAAATCAAACTAGATTATTGATTAGTGATTAGATCGTCATCTAGAGGAAAGAGATCATCAGGTTGCTTGATTTTCAAGTGCATTTCATCGCTGTCCGCATTAGATCTATAATCATATTGGTTGAATTCGGTAATTTGGTGAATGATTTATAACTTATCACTATTCTATGCATGTTTATATGTTAGAATTGTAGGTATTAAGATGGTTTTTGATCTAAAAATCCTTTTCTAACATTAAATAACATGTTAATATAGGACCTAAATCATTGACATATAACATGAATCTTTAGAAATTACATTGCGATTCATCGTATTTACACCATATGTTCATCGATTGCTTAGATTTGGATTTGAATTTATTTGTTTGCTATATTTCCATGTAGTGCCTGTGTGATTGGATGTGAAGTGAATGCATGTTATTCTATATTGTATGTTGTGATTTGATGTTGTTTGTTAGTGTTTTGGATGCATAGGAAGATTGGTTGGTGAATTGGGCAAATCGAAGGCAAAGTTGGTCGAAATTGGACGAAACTTGGAGGGGAGGATCTGGAGCAAACCAAGAGCTTACATAATAAGTCGCACCTCATTTGGAGTTAAAGGAAAGACTCAGTATGAAGTTATCCTTTATGAGTCGACACCAAGTTATGTTGGTGATGGTTATGGGTCCGTCATTGGCATAGGGAAGTAGAACATGGCTAGATGAGGTATTCTATAGTAAGGATGCAAGAGATTTGGCTATGGGTTGAGGGTACCACTAAGTTATCTCTAGAACTTGGAGGAAGAGCTTTGGATTGATGACGAGTTATTTAAGATAGATGGGTCGGGGTCCAAGGCGCTGGAAGAAGAGTACTAGGGGCATGGAAGTGAACTTAACCATTGGTTAGCTAAGTGTATAACTCGGCACCGAGTTATACCTATAACTTTGCATCGAGTTATCATAGTGCAGGGTATGGCAGTCTAACTTTTAGGGACTGTTGTTGTGGTTCTGTAGGTCGTGCTAGAAGTGGTGGTTTGTTTGCATCAGGGATGGATGGTAATGTAACAGCATGATCAAAGCCTTGTATCTTCGGTTTGTGAACCATGGTGGGAGTAGGTACTAAAGATTAAAAACTCAATATCTTCGGTTTGTGAATCGAGTAGGGAGTAGGCATCGAAGAAGCTCATATTGGGAGCCGTGGAGTATAGGAATGTGGTGGGTTCCTGGATAATGGAAATTGGATTGAGCAAGAAGGGCTCAGGATCCGAATGGAGCAAAGGAGAGCTCGTATATGAATGTGCTAAAGAATCATTGGTAACTTGCAGTATTTTTTGTTGTACTCGAAGTAGGGGTATTGTAAGTGGGGACGTCCATGGGTTAATCGAGGGACCTATATACCCTGGACTAGTGGCTTTGGGTCTATTGTCCAACTTTGGGCTACGAGACACGTATCGAGCTTTGGGCTGCATGATACGAGAGTACAACGAAAAACAGGATTTCTATTAGTCCTTGGCAGTAAGGAGGCTATACGAGTTATCATATATTCAAGGTAAAGGGGTAGGTGATAGTGGGTATTGCTTGATGGATGCTATGGTTGCTTTGATTGCTTTCTTTAGTAGGCTATCACTTGGGGATATCATTGGGAGTAGGTACTGGAGATAGGAATATTTGGACATCCACTATTGTATCATGTTTGGTACCTTTATGATGTTGTAGAGTAGCATATTGTAGTGTTATATGCTAACTTTTTGGTTGTAGGGACAGTTCAGGTATGGTTTGTGTACTCTTGTTCCTTACCATATTTACCTGTATAGTATTTTGATATTCATTTACCGCTCGCACCAGACTGTTGTTTGACCTAAGGTTTTAGGCTTTGCTTCTTATTATCTTGGGTACTCTAAAATGTGTAGCCTAGATAACAGGTCTAGGTAACACAGTAGCTGTTCGGAGGACAAGTTGGATGGAGTTATCTCGTATTATATACATATGGATTCTATGCTTATTATGTTATGCAGCACTGAGATGCCTTAGTAATGACTACTTATACTTTCATTTGAGACAGTTATTGAGTTTGTTTCCACTGTTTAAACTCTATGACATTTGATATATAACTTTTTGGATCTATACTTTGATGATTTTTTCATATAGTTATTACCGTCTCTTCTGTTATATCTATGACATTATATTTTATCCATATGCCATGAGATATGATAGGTTTTATGCTCTATTTGTTATTATTCTTCTAAATGACCATCTAATATCGACCGGGCTTGACTACGGTGCACTATTTAGTTATTATCTGTGCTGGTGGTATAGGGTAGTCATCACATTTGGTATCAGAGCTTTGGTCATGTGATTAACCAGAGTTAATACCGCGATCCAGTAGAGATAAGGAAGGATTTATCGCTTTAGACTGGATTTATAGTGTGTGTGTGTGAGGGAGTGCGTACTTGTTATATATTTTGGTTTTCAAAGCTATATAATGGTAAATTATATAGTATTAGTCACATCCTCATGAGCACTATAGATACAATTTTCTTTATGAAAGACTGATCATTCTTGTGACATATAAGAATAAGTCGGCATACAAGGAACACTGTGAGGAATTCTGCTTCGGGAGTAAAGGAAGGAGTGGGATCAAGAGCTATTACGCCTAATTTCCAAGCCATGTTCAGTGATATGATGACAAATATGATGAGGAATGCTCCTAGATTAGGGATGGATAGAGGTGCTCCCATGCAAGCGGCTAGGGTTGCTTTCGCTAAGTTGTGTAAAGATTATTCGACTTTTGCATGGAAGCCATTTCATGGTACGAAGTCAGCCATAGAAATGCAAGATTGGTTGGATACTTATGAGTGCATCTTCAATGATATGGAGGTGAAAGGTGCTATGAAGAGAAAGTTGGCTTCAAGGCAGCTACAGGGCCATGCCATGAATTGGTGGAATGTTATTACTATTGCTACCCTAGAGGATCAGTTCAGTTGGGACCAGTTCAAATCAATGTTCGAGGAGAAGTTCATTCTGGCTGTCAGAAGTCAGTTTTGTTTAGGAATTTTGCTGGTCTCATGTAAGGAGAGATGTTGGTTTTTGAGTATGTAGCTGAATTTGATGCTTTGTCAAAGTATTGGATGTCATTCATCGACACCCCTTAAGAAAGAATGAGAAATTCATCGTCGGTTTAGATGACAACCTAGGGGAGAAGCTGGTAGATCATATAGATGAGTCGTTTGAGAAGTTTATAGAGAAGGCGCTTCATCATGAAAATCTGTACCCCATGTTCAGGGCTGCTGATGTTGTTTCTACTAAGAAGGAAGAGCTAAAACCATAACAAGATGGTGGAGGCAAGAAGAAGTGGAATGGGAAAAGGAAGCAATCTCAAGGAAAGGATGGTCAGAAAAAGGGAAAATGCGAACCAATTTGCTATGAGTGCAAGGAGAAGGGTTATTTGATTAAGGATTGCAAGGTCAGTGATAAGAAGAAGTGCAAACAACTGTGATAAGCCTGGGCATTCAAAGAAGGATTGTCTAGAACTGGTGAAGGATAAGTGGGTAGTGAATGCGTATGCTTTGAATGCAGTCCTGACTTCACCGAGTGCTCCCGTCGGAGAAGGAGAAGGGGAAAGGGGTCGTAATTCAAGGTATGCTTTCTACTTTTGATGTTCCTGTTCAAGTTTTGTTTGATACCGATGCTTCACATTCATTCGTATATATTGACCTAGTAGACAGATTAGGATTGAGACCTAAGATATTAGACCAACCCTTGATCGTGACAAACCCTGTTGGAGGGTCGACTAGCCTATGCATGGTTTGTAGCATTTTACTCTTATTGAGTCATGGATGCTCTTTTGTTCATAATTGCTTTGCTTTGAATTTTGTGGGGTTCAGGATTATCTTGGGAATGGACTGGCTAAAGAGGCATGTAGTTGTAGTGGATTGCGAGAAGTTGTTAGTGATAATCAGAGATGCGGATGGACGAACAATAGTGATTAGCTGCCTACCAGAGGAAGGGGTGATGGTTAGCTTTCTATATTCGCTTAAGGTTCCACAAGAGGGATTGTCATCAGTGCTTATCGCTGGAGTATCCAGATGTTTTGAGGAATTGACTAGGTTGCCGCCGCATAGAGATCGAGTTTTAGATAGACTTGCTGAAGGAAGCTAGACCGATAGTTATGCCTTTGAGGCATATGGGGCCTATAAAGAAGAAGCAATTAGAGGTGTAAGTGAATGACCTATTAAGGAGAGGGTTCATTCAAAGGAGTATATCTGAGTGAGGTGCACTTGTAGTGTTCGCAAATAAGGCAGATGGCTCTTTGAGGTTGTGAGGTACGCCATTGGGTTTTTATGAGTGGTTAGTGATTCCATTAGGGTTGACCAATGCTCCGACATACTTTGTGGATCTCATGAATCAGGTTTACAGAGACAATTGAATAAGTTTGTGCTTGTGTTCGCGATGATATTCTGATCTAATCAAAAACTAAAGAGGAGCACAAGACGCACTTAAGGATTTTGCTAGAGATAATAAGGAAGCACGAGTTGAGTGTGAAGTTCTCTGAGTGTCACTCTAGAGAGAAAAAGTGAGATTCTTAGGTCATCTCATGTCGGGACAGGGTATAGTAGTGGATCCTGTAAAGATAGCAGGGTCCAAGGTTGGAATCACCTAAGAATGCTATGGATGTGAGAAGTTTTCTAGGATTCGAAGGATACTATAGATGCTTCATCAAGGACTTCTCGAAGATAGCGGCACTGTTGAGAAATTTAATGAAGAATAATCATACTTTTATATGGGATGTGAAGTGTGAAAATGCATTTGTGATTCTAAAGGAAAAGTTAATAAGTGCACTAGAGTTGACCATTCTAGGTGGAAATGAAGAGTTGATAGTATACATAGATGCCTCTGGTACTGGATTAGGTGTGGTATGATGTAGAAGGAAAATGTTGTTGCCTATGCGGGTCGACGGCTAAAGCTGCACGAAAGGAATTATCTGACTCATGATTTGGAGTTGACGGCGATTATGTTTGCTTTGAAGATGTGGAGGCATTATCTACTAGGAGAAATGTTTGAGCTATTTACGGACCATAAATTCTTGAAGTGTCTTTTCTCTTAGAAGGATCTCAACCTTCGTCAGCAACGATGGTTGGAATTCTTGGCCTCCTATAATTTGATATTTCCTATACACTAGGTAAAGGAAATGCAGTCTCTAATGCATTGAGTAGAAATGTTAGTTTGGAAGCAATGTTCTTGGAATGGAAATAGATTAAGTACATTACTGGATATGATTTCAGACCTCATTGCAAGCTGGAACCAGAGATGTTACCAAGTTTGTCGCCCAAACCTACTTTAATTGAAAGCTTCAGTACTAGTCAGAAGCATGATGCTAGGCTAGCGGAGATCATATCAAATAAGAGGAGTAGAACCTGAAGACATGAATCAAAATGAACTCGACCGAGAAGGTTGGCTTGGTAAAGGCGGAAGGTTGTTTGTTCCCGATGTTGATGGATTGCGAGATGAAATGCTAAGAGAGTTCATCATTCCAGATTGACTATTCATACCGATGGTAACAAGATGTACCGAGATATGAAGCGAACATACAATTGGGAAGGCATAAAGAGGGATGTTGGGGTATTCATCTCCAAGTGTATGAACCGCCATTTGGTAAATGCAGAGTAGAAGAACCAAGTAGATTGTTGCAACTATTAGAGATTCTTGAGTGAAAATGAGAGCAAGTATCAATGGATTTTATAGATAGACTGCCGAGGACTCGAGCAGGGTATGATGGCATTTGGGTCATAGTAGATCAGTTGACTAAGAGGCGAGATTTATACTCGTCAAGTCAAGTAGAATGACATCCAAGCTGGCAGAATTGTATGTGAAATGGATAGTATGATTTCACTGTATGTCGAGCGACAGAGACCAGTTGTTCACTAGTGGGTTTTGGAAAAGCTTACATGAGGCATTAGGGAACAAGCTGCATCTCAGTACGGCTTATCACTCGGAAACAGATGGGCAGACCGAGAGAATAAACCTATGTTGTAAGATCTCTTACGAGCGTGCATTATAGATTTTGGAGGATTGTGGGATGATGATTTGCATTTGGTAGAATTTGCATACAATAATAGTGATCAATCATGTATTGGTATGACACCATAAAAAGCATTGTATGGCCGACCATGTAACACTCCTTCATGTTAGTGGGAAGCAGGCGAGAAACTGATACTTGGATCAGATATGATTAGAGAGACATTGGAGAAGATTGAGATCATTCGACAACGAATGAAAGCTGCTCAGGACCGACATAAAAGCTATATGGATAAAAGACGAAGAGATTTGGAATTTTCTGTCGAAGATATGGTATTTGTAAATTTTTCTCCTCTAAAGAATGTAGTTCGATTCGGTAGAAAGGGAAAGTTGGCATCGAGATTCGTATGTCCTTTTTTGATAGTTGAGAGGATCGAAAAGCTAGCATATAAGGTCGACTTACCTCAGAAGATGGCGGGCATGCATAATGTTTTTCATGTCTCTTATCTATGGAAGTTTGTGCTCGACTCAAGAGTAATAATTGCACTGGATCAGCTAAAAGATGTTGAGGTGGAACCAGAAGTTTCTAGATCTCATAGGATGCTTCGTGTAACAACCCGAAATTTAACCCACAATAATTAATTAGTTAATTAACGAATTAATTAAATGATAAAATAACTTTGTGAAATTATCAGAATTAAGCCACAGGAGTTGCACCATTGTGTCCGTAGTAATTTTCTAGTCAATTTCCATATATAGAACGTCAGAATCCGAGCTATATAGAGGAGAAACGAAATAAACAAGGAAATAAAAAAAATTATATGGGCTAGGTCGACCTAACCATCACCTAGGTCGACTGGCAGGTCGACCTAAGGGGGTGAAGGTCGACCTGGCGGTCGACCTATCCAATGTATGAAGCGAAGTAAATTTTTTTGAAGAGGCGGTGCGATTTTTAAACGTCTATTTCATTGTTTTGGCTCATCTAGTCCCTTCGTGCTAACATCTGATGGCTCCTGTTCAGCCTATGACATGGTTGCATCCTATTCAATTTCCGAATCCAACGGTCTGAGATCCACTTCTACCCCTATAAATAATACCCTAGGCCTAACACTTTTTCTCATTCTAGATTTTCTCCGCTTGGGTTCACCTTTTCAGGAAGGACCCTAAAAGGAATAATTTTCTAAGGAGAGAATCTTTTTAATAAAAATATTTTAATACCCTCAAGTAGATCCGAAAAGACCAAAAGGGAAGAGCTTAGGAGCACAGATGAGTGATTGTAATTATTCTAAAGATTTCTTTTAGTGATTTAAAATAATAGGGTTTCCAATAGTTGTAGTTTTACTACGATTTTTGGAATAACCTTTTTAGTAGTTTATTTACAGTTTTTAGAATTATTTTCAGTCTATTTCTTTTAGCTATTCTTTTCAGTTAATTTTAGTTTATTTCTATTAATTATAGCTTTTCCATTTATTTATAGTTTATTTACAGTATTTTAATTTATTTACTATTATTTATGCGTTATTTACATCTTTTTCCTACACTTTGGATTTTCTTCTATTTTCAGTTTTCTTTTATATCTCCTTCTTCGTGTATGGATTAGAATAGATTAACGCGAATATGGATTAAAATTATAAGAATACTAAAATAACAGAAGATAAGATGTAAATTGTAAAGACTGTAATAAAAATGGAATTAAGACTGAAATTGAGCCTAATTATGATACCGAGTTAGAATTGGACTAATTAAAGATAATTGGCCTGGTTATAACTTAGAATTACAACTAAAAAGAGTATAAGATAAAAGAGGCTTATTTTCACACTTAGACCTTGGGTTAAGTAATAAGCAGGATTATAACGTAGGTTATAATAAGAAAAAGAACGGAATGAGGCTTATTTTAAGACTTAGGATAAATTAATAAGCAAAGAAAGTGAAGATAATAATAAAGGCTTATTTAAATAATTTATCTAAGTTAATAAGCAAAGATGAAAGTAAGACCTGTACCAAAAAGCATTCCCTATTAGACAAAATGGTAGTCTCACATTAGCCTGAAGTGAGGAGGGCACGCTTATGCTAATAATGGTAGTAATTGGTCAAATAGAAGTTCAAATAACGGGGGATTTGGACAAGGGGTGCAACTAGATATTGTTTGGATGACGAGCCAGCACCAACAGCATTTCCCCTATTTTTCTACGGACACGGTGTTTCACATAATCCTGAAGTGAGACGAGGGGCACGCTTATGCTGGAGCACAGGTGATAATAAGACCCAACAGGTAGAGCAACAGGTAGCATGAGCATGGTGGTAGTTACGCGTGCGACTTCCATTTTGGTGCTCAGCAATCGCTATGAGTTCCAAGTGCTTAAGTATGCGTGCCTTCCATAGGCACCATTGCCTTCTGTGTAGGGAGCTATATAACGTCTAGTCCACAATAAATACTTTGTGCGTCTTTCGTAGACACCATTGTACTTTATGCGTCTTTTGTAGAAGCCATTACCTTATGTGTAGGGAATTATATAGCGTCTAGTCCGCAGTAAGGTCTATGGAGTAGCAGGCTGATCAATGGGTGGAATTAGGATTTTAGCCTAATTATAGGATTAGGAATTCAGCCTAATCAAAGCCGCTAACAAAGACAAGTGCAAACAATCAAAGTTAATCAATTTTGTTAATTTAGTTAAATCGTGTTTATTTCCAGCTTATTCCTTCTCTCTATTTCCTTTCTTTCCTTTTATATGCTAGAACTGTTGTAAGGTCTACTACTTTTACTTTGCTTAAAGATTCTAGTAATTAATATCATTCACCAGACTTTTAGTCTGGCCCACTCCTCTATTTTCCCTTTTTTCTCCCCCCATAAGCAATCAGGGGAAAGGAAGATAGACTGCAGCTTCTTGGAGACTTGGAAACCCTATCATGTATTCCTTCTTTTTATTTCTAGCGTTTTGTTCTTTTATTGTACTGGCATTGTATTGAGGGAAAGTTTATGTTTGTACTCTGGTTTTTTCTAATGAGACTGAGATTTTATTTTCATAAGACAATTGTATTTAGTATTTGGAACATATGTGGTTTGTTTGAAGTATTTATAAAGTATTAATTTTTAAAATTACTTATTGTTTTTAATTACTTCCACTGTGTTATTATCTATCTATTTTGTCTTATGAATCTTAGTCTCTACTAGCTTTAGTTATACCTACAATGGACCATATCCTTTAGTGTGTCCTTTTGGGTATACTAAAGGGTATGGGGTGTTTCACTTCGTATTATTGGGTACGATACGAAACAGCTTAGGAGAAAGATGGTGAAACTAGCGAAGGTACAATGGAGCGAAAGTGATGACGGTTGTACATGGGAGACTGAGGAGAGCATGAGGACCAATGTTTGGGGCTCTTTTAAGTGATAAGATCCATTATTTATCGTATCTAGTTTCACCATTGTATATTATACTGGACATGTTAGTATTCTGCATGCTATGGCAGGCACAACAACATTAGTGGTTGCATGGCTGCATGTTTGATGGTTGCTTATGATCGGTAGGTATATGGGAAAACTTTCATTGCTTATGCTTTGACGTGCTTGGGGATTTCAAGGGCGAAATTCCTATAAGGAGGAGAAAGTAACAACCCATATTTTATGTATCGGAGGATGGAGATCGTAAAATATTTTTACTTTGTTTGTGTGAGGTTGTATGATTCTATAGTTTTGGAATATGACAGTTAGGGACAATTTACACAACTATGATTTTTTTTGAACTTCTTTGTGACCATATTCACCTTGAAAACCTTGTTTGGGATATAAATTTTGATAGGATTTGAAATTAGGGTCTCAAACCAGTTCCATTGCTTTAGGATGATGTTTTTTCATTTTGTAGAGTGGTCATAACAGAAAAATGGATTTACAGTTCGAAAGTTATGGCTATTTTGATTTTTAACAGCTATTGGCTAGAATTAGTGTGTAATTAGTAAGCCCATTATTAAGCATATTAGTCTAATTAGAGAATCACTATAAATAGAGGCCTGGAGAGTCAAATTAAAACTTTTCCCTCTTATTCCAAATCAGCTCTAAACCCTAATTTGCCCTAAATCCATCCAAATTCATCCTAATTTATCTCTAAATCAACTAGATTATTGATTAGATCGTCATTTAGAGGAAATAGATCATTGGTTTGCTTGCTTTTGAAGTGCATTTCATCGCTATCCACATTAGATCTACATTCATATTGGTTGAATTCGGTGATTGGTGAGTGGGTTATAACTTCTCACTATCCTGTGCATGTTTTTATGGTAGAATTATAAGTTTTAACATGGCTTTTGATCTAAAAATCCTTTTCTAACATTAAATAACATGTTAATATATGGCTTAAATCAATGACGTATAACATGAATCTTTAGAAATTACATTGTGATTCATCGTATTTACACTATATGTTAATCGATTGCTTAGATTTGGATTTGAATTTGTTTGTTTGCTATATTTCCATGTATTGCCTATGTGGTTGGATGTGAAGTGAATGCATGTTATTCTATATTGTATGTTGTGCTTTGATGTTTTTTATTAGTGTATTGGATGTATAGGAAGATTGGTTAGTGAATTGGGAAAATCGGAGGCAAAGTTGGTCAAAATTGGATGAAACTTAGAGGGGAGGCTCTGGAGCAAACCAAGAGCTTGCATGATAAGTCGCACCTCATTTGGAGTTTAAGGAAAGACTCGGTACCGAGTTATCCTTGATGAATTGGCACCAAGTTATGGTGGTGATGGTTATGGGTCGGTCATTGGCATGGGCAAGTAGAACATGGCTTGATGAGGTGTTCTATAGTAAGGATGCAAGAGATTTGGCTAAGGATTGAGGGTACCATTGAGTTATCTATAAAACTTGGAAGAGGAGCTTTGGATTGATGATGAGTTATCTAGGTTGGATGGGTCGGGGTCCAAGGCGCTGGAAGAAGAGTACTAGAGGCATGGAAGAGAACTTAGCCATTGGTTGGCTAAGTGTATAACTCGGCACCTAGTTATACCTATAACTTGGCACCAAGTTATCATAGTGCAGGGTATGGTAGTGGAACTTCTGGGAACCATTGTTGAGGTTCTGCAGGTCGTGATGGAAGTGGGGATTCATTCGCATCAGGATGGATGGCGATGTAACAACATGATAAAAGCCTTGTATCTTCGGTTTGTGACTCATGGTAGGAGGTGCCGAAGACTAGAAATTATGTATCTTCGGTTTGTGACTCATGTAGGGAGTGGGTATCGAAGAGGCTCATACTAGGAGCCGTGGAGTGTGGGAACATGGTGGGTTCCTGGACGATGGAAACTGGATTGAGCAAGAAGGGCTTGGGATCCAAATGGAGAAAAGGAGAGCTTGTGTATGAATGTGCTAAGGAATCTTGGTAGCTCGAAGTATTTTCTGTTGTACTCAAAGCAGGGGTATTTTAAGTAGGGACGCCCATGGGTCAATCGAGGGACTTGTATACCCTGGACAAGTGGCTTTGTTTCTAGTGTCTAGCTTTGGGATATGAGACATGTGTTGAGCTTTGGGCTACATGACACAAGACTACAACGAAAACCGGGATTTCCCTTAGTCCCTGGCAGTAAAATGGCCATACATGTTAACATATATTTAAGGCACAAGGGTGAGTAATAGTGGGTATTTCTTGATAAATGCCATGGTTGATTTGATTGCTTTCTTTAGTGGGCTATCACTTGAGGATGTCATTGCGATTAGGTACTAGATATGGGAATATATGGACATCCATTATTGTATCATGTATAGTACCTTTATAATGTTGTAGACTCGCATATTATAGTTTTGTGTGCTAACTCTTTGGTTGCAGGGATAGGTCAGGTATGGTTTGTGTACCTTTGTTCTTTACCATATTTACCTGTATAGTATTTTGAAATTCATTTACAGCTCACACCAGACTGTTTTCTGATCCAAAGTTTTATGCTTTGCTTCTTATTATCTTGGGTACTCTTAAATGAGTAGACTATATAAAAAGTCTAGGTAACGCGGTAGTTGTTCGAAGGACAAGCTGGATGGAGCTATCTCGTATTATATACTTATATGGATTCTACACTTATTCCGCTATGCAGCACTGGTGAGCCTTAGCAGTGACTACTTATACTTGTATTTGAGATAGTTATTGATCTTTTTCCACTGCATAAACTCTATAATATTTGATGTATAACTATGTGGATCCGTACTCTGATGATTTGTTCGCATAGTTATTACTGTCTCTTCTATTATATCTGTGATATTATATTTTATCCATGTGCTATGATATATGACAGGTTATATGTTGTGTTTGTTATTATTCTTCTAGATGATCGTCCTATATCGACCGGGTACAACTATAGCACACTATGTAGTTATTATTTGTGTCGGAAGTATAGGGTGATCGTCATATGTTCTTAGCGAGGGGCTTTACCATCACCCCTCCTTACTTATAGCATATACGAAACCTTAAGCCTTTTTCAAGGACTTAGCTTATCTTTCCATTTTAAACCAACTCTTATATGTCATGTGAGATCATTCTGTTATGGTACTAATAATCAGTTTCCCATCCTTTGCATGGTTAGCACTGTTCCTTCTCTTACATCCTCATGCGAGGGTTGTTTTAGTGGTTGGCGCACATAAATAGAAGGGGCTTTAGGATTTCTGACGTACCACTCCAACTATTTCTTCTTGATGTATTCGTCGGTAATATCATGTAAGTGAAAGAACTCGTTAGCGTCATGCCCATGAGACTCTTGGTAGAGAAAATGAGTTGTCTACAACACAATGCAGAATGGATCTTAAGGCTATTTATACAATATAGGGGGTGAAGTGTGTATTTCTACTACTTACTTATGAATTTAAAACTTTATCAACTCAAATGGAAAACATAAACAAATAATCACATAATAATTATATAGTAAAGTAAGATGCAGTCAAATAAATAATATCAGGGATTTTTTACAGGGTCAGATTGACCAATCCTACATTCAGTCCTAGACTGCACCATATGGAATTTCACTATCAACACTTGCTTTCAATGGGTGGCAAGAACACCTTTGTAGTCTTGATTTCATAGGCAACAACATGCACCCTCTTGATTTACTGGGCTACAAGATCACCCTATTGATTTTACAGGCTATAAGAACACCTTCTTCTCCTTACAATCAATAGTAGAGTATAGCAAGTAGTTGTATCTTCAATAGAGATTCTTGTAGATTTAGTACAATGATCCTATAGACCTCCAATAGCAATATATCTTCGAACTCTTTGAAGAATAGGATGAAACTAGAGAGAGAATGATATGAATTAAAGTAAAAAAAATCTTGATCTTGTGTGGTTTACAGATACTTGAAGAATTGGAGTGAAAGATTATGGATTTGCAAAGAGAGTGGAAGAATATGCGATGGAATTTTCTCACAAAATATGGAAATGAAGGAGTAAGAGAGAATGAGATTATTGTGTATAGAATTTCATTTTCTAGAGCCATTAAATAGTAGTTGAAGAGACATGTCTATTGGTGAAGAGGTGGATGGAAAATCCCTTCATTTGAATTTTAAAAAAAGAAAAAAACGATCAGTATGTCAACATACTTAGGAGAGATGTGTCGTCATACATGCATTTTCATATTTCAAGTTCTTCATATTTGTTGATATTTTGTGATTCGATTGAGGTGGTTGGTTGGTGATCTTCAAGTATAATTGCCATGGGGTCTTTAACAAAGATTCTAAGATTCAAACAACTAATCATCACTTCAAACACCTCTGCCTTTATAGCTTTTGTGTTTCACTCTTCTTCAATCAGTTTTGCTCTTTCATTTGCTCTGATTAATCTTTATATATATAATTCATTTGCTTCCACCGAGTTTTTGTTTATCTCTGTAAAATGTTTCCATAATATGTCTGAAAGTACCGCAAAACTCTGAGATATGTTAGTAGTAATATTTATATGGTTGTTCATCAAAGTCAATAATTAGGGTATTAACAATCTCCCACTTTTTGATGATGACAACCATATAAATATTTGAAAGATAAAATATAATATTTTTATATTTGAATCACCCTAACTCTATATACTCCCCTACCATTTTTCCTAGTATATTTATAAATTTTCTCCGCTTTTGTCATCAACAAAAAGGGCGAAGAATTGCTTAAGCACAACTAGACAATATGTATAGAGTTTGTATATAAAGATAAATATATAAATGTGTATAAATAGAACTTATAAGGGGAATCAAAATCAATACAAAGCATGAAATAAATTTATCAAGTAAAACATCTAAAATTAGGGGAGTTTTAGAGTTACCGACATTGTCGATGCCAATAACATATCCTTTGAATTATATCCAAAGTTCACAATCTCACCATCTTTGTATATAATGTCACTAGGTATCTATGGATTTCTTGTTATATGCTTTGTACATCCGCTGCCCGATATCTATTGTTTGGTACCTAAAAATATAAAATATGTGCACTGATACCCTATTTTATTTTGGGATCTATGGTGTTAAGTTTTAGGAAGCCAAATCCATGAAGAGTTTGAATACCCTTTCAAAATATAATCATCAGATAAATGAACTTTATTAATAAAATTATCGATATATTTTTCTTTCTCACTATTATCTAACCTTCTAAGAACCTATAAATTAATGAACTAATTTGGGGTTTAAACTTTAATTTTCTAGGTTTTGGTTTAAACTTGGTAGCCTTAACAAATTTAGTACTTTGAGTGCTAGTTTTCTTTGATTTGGGCTTAGCGGTGTATCCAAGTCCATGTTTATTGTTAGTAGGTTTAGATGCAGATAATGAATTTTCTAGATTATCCTTTCCTTTGTTAAACTTATCAACATCAGTTTTCATTTTATCGATATGATTGTTACAATTAAGAATAACATTGTTCAGAGGTGTTATTTTGCCATTTAGATTAGTGATTTCTGACTTCATTCAAAGATTTTCTTATATTAATGATTCATTTTCACTTTATAGTTTTTCAAAGCTTTCAAGTTTTAAATCCTTTCCATCATTAAATCTTTCAATTTCACCCTCTAGACATTGTTTTTCTTTAGTTAACATTTCGTTAAACATTTTTAATCTATCTATCTCTGCTAAACTAATCTTGTACTCTTTTTTAGGCATTTTATATCTCTTATAAATATCATTTGAAATATTCATAATTTCTTTGTTAAAATTCCATACCTAGTCATCATTTTCCATGAAGCACATGTTGGCATTTTCATTTTTTGAATCACTATCACTTGATGTATTTGAATCATCCCATGTTGCACCAAAGGCATGTTTCCTCTTCTTATTAAAAGTGCTTGAAGAGTACTTTGATTTCTTCATTTTGGACAATCTCTATCTCATTCAAAACACTTAATAACATTTCCATTTCTAGAATTATCTATATAGTTGTTAGTTTTTCAAAGTTTGGTCATTCTTCTATATTTCAAGAATTTCTTGAAGGCCATGAAATTGATTTCCTCATCATCATCATCTGGTTCATGATTATTGTTTATAGGGTTAAGTGCTAGTGATTTCTTCTCATTTGCTTGATTCTCTTTTCTAACCTACAACTGTACTTCATTTGACATTAAATTACTAATTAAATCTTCTATTTTAATAGTAACAATATCATTGACTTCTTCAATTTCAAGAGTCTTCTGATCTTATTCACTAGAAAGTGAGTTTAAGATTTTTTTGACTTGGCCATCTTCAGTAGCATTCTTTCATAATGATATTAATGCACATAATATATCTTAAAATCTAAAATACATATTAGAAATGGGTTCATTTTGTTTCATTCTAAACAGTTGAAATTGATTGGTTAATATGGATATCTTTGTCTATTTAACTTTTCTAGTGCCTTTGTGTATGGCTTGCAGTGTTCTTCAAATTTCATATGCACTTTTACTAACAGACAGTCTGTTAAACTTGGTTTTATCTTAGGCAAAAAAAAATATTCAAAACCATTAAATTGTTGAGTGCTCATGTCTTTTGATCGTTGGTCCATTGTGCATAATTCATTTGGGGCTTAGTGTACTCTGTTTGGTAATATTCCAAATAACTAAACCAATAAACTACAAATAAAATTTCATCTTGCAAGTCCAATAAGCATAATTACTACCTTAAATAGTGATAGTCTAGTAATAGATTGTCCTTCTACAAAAGTGTTACTAGTGCTGTTAGCCATTTATACTTTTCAAAATTTAAGTTATGAATTTTTGAAAACCAATGGCCCATATACCAAATGTGAGAAAATAGGTTATCTATAACACAGTGTAGAATGGATCTTAAGGCTATTTATATACTAAAGGTGGTGAAGTATGCATTTGAACTATGAGTTTAAAACTTTATCTACTCAAATTGCAAACAGAAATAAATAATCATACAATAAGTAAATAGTAAAGTAATATGCAGTAAAATAAACAACACCAGGGATTTTTATACTGGTTCGGATTAACCAATCCTACATCCAATCCTGCACTGCACCATACAGAATTTTACTATCACCACTTGCCTTCCACGGATGGCAAGAACACCTTTGCAATCTTGATTTCACGAGATACAAAATGCAACCACTTGATTTATCGGGTTACAAGATTGTTGGAACCTCCCGTTTATGTTTTAATGATAACAGCTACACAATCATATATATACACACACTTATCAAGATTGCAGGTATATGCTACAAGAAGACACCATGCTCGAAGATATTGAGGCTCAAAGAGAACCGAAGATCTATCAACCATACTACAAATAGTAAGGTTATTCCACTGTAAAAGAGTCCTAGATAAAATATTGTTAAGGTCTCCTTGAGTATATATATGCATACACGATCATACGCAACTTCATATACATCGAAATTAAGTTGAAAAACTGATTTTACACCTCATGGACGTCTAGGATAAAACCACAAACGTCTGTAACATTTCTCGAGTAAATATTCTCTGAAGTCACAGACATCTGAGGTTTTACTACAGACGTCTATCATATGTAAAAATTGCCAATTTTGAATAGACACTTCTGTTTGAGACAAAGAGAAATCACCCTTCATCGAAAGGTTTGCGCCCATTAAATGAATAGATCTTCTCAGATAGTTACAACTCTTCATCTACACCCTTTTGAATCTATAAATACTACTTTGATTGAGGTGTAGATACTAACAAAAACTTGAATTAATTGAATATTTTCTCTCTTGATTTCTTAACGCTTTCTTGCGTATACATTGCTCATATACTCTCAATCTATTCTAACATATATATAATTTTGGTTAAATCACTTCCTATAACTTAAAGCATTCATATTCACATACTCAAAGGAGATCATAGGAAGATTTGTACCATCGGTCAAAAACTATGTTATTTGGAACACAAGATTGTCAGAGATATACTTTTGTATTAGCCTATTCCTTCGGGCGAAGTGAGGGTCAGTTGGTTAAAGAAACACCGAAGGGGAGCTTCGGCACTGGACGTAGGACGAGAGGTCCGAACCAGTATAAAAACTCTGGTTTGCAAGCTTTTTATACTTTAATATTTATTGTCTACTATAGCATTAGCTCATACACTTGCATATTATACAAAATTAGATAATATACGATCCACAAGACTTTCAATTGGTATCAGAGCAAGGTTATTTCAATCTACAGTAACACGTAATTGAAATCATTAAAATGGCAAGTACATTTCAAGAAGGTCAATCAACTGCTCGTCCTCCACTATTTACTGGTTCTAATTATGCTTATTGGTCAACACGCATGCGAATTTTTATGAAGCAAATAGATTAGAAATATGGCTAGCAACTCAAAACAAATATGAAGCACCTGACATCGATATTGGCACTTAGACTGATGCAAAAAAAGCAGAGGCATCTAACAATGTCAAAGCTATGAATGTATTATTTTGGTCACTCGATAAAAATGAATTTTCATAAGTCATGCTTTGCACTACTGCTTATGATATATGGCGTATATTTCAAATTACCCATGAAGGCACAAACAAAGTTAAGCAAACAAAAATTTCTATTCTATAAAATCAATTTTCATCTTTTAAAATGAAATCAAATGAATCAATTATTGACATGTATGCTAGATTTCAAACTATACAACATGATCTTATGGCACTAGGAGTTAAATTCAATGATTTTGATTTAGTCACACAAATTTTGAACTCTCTGACAAACGAATGGGAAAGAAAAGTTTTAGCCATCGAAGAAGCTAATCGAACTTTCCCAACTCAAAGTCGAAGAGTTAATGGTAAATCTGATCTCTTATGAAGCTAATTTACAAACAAGAAAAGAACAGAATCAAGAAAAGAAAAACATCACATTTCAAGCAAATAATGACAACTCCAACTTGGAAGAAGATGATATTATTTTCATCGCCAAAAATTACAACAAGTTCAAGAAGTCCAAAAAGATGACGAAATTTCAAAACAACAGCAACATAAATTCCTCAAATCAAACATCAATGAAATGCTTCGGGTGTGATAAATTTGGCCATATGAAGAAGGATTGTCCACTACTCAACAATGATAAAAATAAAAATAAATTCAAAAATTTCAAAAAAAAGAAGAGTATTTCAAGTAACTAGGGATGACTCTGACTCTTCCTCTTCATCCGATAGCGACAGTGACTCAGGACAAGAAAATGTTTACTTCATGGCTAGCATAGATGAGGTACGTCCTGAATTAACATACGATGAAATTCTTGAAATTAGTATAGAATTAGATGACAAGTATAGAGAATTCAATAAAGAAAATGTGGAAAAATTAAATAGAGCTGAATAGGAAATTGGATTGCTAAAGATGAGAAAACTATTTTAGTAGAAGAATTAGAATTAGCACAAAAAGAATGTAAAAAATTATCATCTCAAAATGCTACTCTAACACATGATATAGAGAATAACTGAATAGAGAATTATAGACTTGAAAAAGAAAAGTGTGAATTGAAACAAAATTTAGAATTAGCTAATATAGAAATTTCTAATCTCAAAAATAAATTAGATAAAATTACCGACAATGTTTCAAAATTTAATAAAGGAAAGCAACATCTGGAAAATTTTATAAAAAATTCAAAACCATTAGGAAATAGAAAGGGATTAGGATTTAACACAAAAAATCATAAACTTTCAAGAAATAATTTGGTTTCTAATAATATCAAGGATTTAAGAAGTATAGTACATTATATAGTAATTTTAGAAAACAAAATATAAATATGAAAATAAGTGAACAAAAATGATTAAAATATGGATTCCTAAAACAAATAACAAATTGGTTAGACGAAAACACATAGATGTATATTTAAAAGATATTGTTCATAATGAAAACAACATCTCTAAAGGTCCCAAACCCTCATGGGTACGGCTACCTTCTCCTACTAACACATAGGACCCTAACGGAGGAAGTGGATACCAATTAAGAATTTTTGTTATTTTGCAGGTACCAAAAACAAAAATAATAATAATAAGGAGAAATGGATACTCGATAGCGGATGCTCCAAACATATGACGGGAAATGTACACATGCTATTAAGCATCACTTACATGGACGGTGGCACGGTCACTTTTAGGGATAATTCCAAAGGATATGTTATTGGGATTGGAAACGTCATTAATGTCGGTATATCTACTTCTCCTATTATTTCAAATGTATTATTAGTTAAAAACTTAAAACATAATTTACTAAGATAAGATCGATTGTGTTATCTACTATTTTATTTCCACTGCATTTACATTGTTTACAGCTATTGGTCATCTTTGATCCTGTGCAAAATTCCATATTTTGGTCGTCTTTCGGTAAATTGGGCAAAATTTATTCATGGCCAAATTAAAGGTTTTTGGACTCAACATCGTCGATCAATTGTATATGCTTCATACATAATGCGTATCTTACAAGATCTTGGAGTTCCTTGGCACTTATCATAATAAGAAGAAATTCCAACAAAAGATAGTGGACCAAGATATCTATCCTTGATGCAGCTTCCCAAAAACCCACCTCCTATCATCCCCTTCAACCAATGGACTTTACAACAGCATCAACAAGAGCACCATGGTCCTCCTCCCTCTAGTGCTCCTCAGCAGACTTACTCACCTCATCCTTTATAATAACCTATGTCCTCCGGTCATGCTACCGAATATTATTTAGATTCTGAAATACAAGAAGCTCATGTTGAACCAACGCAAAACGAATTTCTTCGTGATTTGGCACTTAAAACAAAAGATAATCACGACTAACTAGCGAGCCTTAAACAAAAAGATAACTAGATTGGAACGGTCTATTTCGACAAGGATGACAAAGATGGAAAAGTCTTTGGATAAAGTTGTTTCCACTTTAGGGAAAGTTATGCGTAAAGTACGTGGTTGATCGTCTTCTCACTCATCATCCTCGCCTTCACCTACACCTCCACCTCGGGCTCAATCACCAATTTATTGCTCTCAAGCTTCGCCTGAAGGTACGTCTCACGATAGCAGTGATAGAGGGAAGACTCCTATGCAAGAACAACCTGGGGAAGAAGAAGAAGATAGTGATGACATATACATGTCTGATACTCCGAATTTCCAACAATCGTACCCCGCATTCCAAGGTCTCTCAATTCAAGAGGATGAGGAGTATACTGACCAAACACAATGGCCGGGCATATACGAGCAGGATCCGTCTTCTTATTAGGAATACTACGAGAATTATGGGAGCTTATCTTATAATTAGTACAATTATATTTTTATTTTTTCTATTTTTCAATTATCTATTATTAAGCTTGTTTATTTCACTGTTTAGAACTTCTGCTACATTTGTTTCTAATTTTATATGAACTTCCTATTTGATTTTTTTCTGATCTTAATATATAACATGTTATGTCTATTTACTATTTCTGTATATTATATCATTTCACACCATTTTGATAATGACAAAGGGGGAGGAATTTATGCACATACACAGGGGGAGACAAATATAATAATACTTCCATATTTGATTGTATAGTTGTTATCATCAAAAAAGGGGAGATTGTTAGAATCTCTATTTTATGTTTCAATGATAATAGCTACACAATCATATATATATACACACTTTATCAAGATTACTGGTATATGCTATAAGAAGACACCATTCTTGAAGATATTTAGACTCAAAGAGAAATGAAGATCTATCAACCATACTACGGTTAGTAAGGTTATTCTACTGTAAAATAGTCCTGGATAAAATATTGTTAAGGTCTCCTTAAGTATATATATTCATACACTATCACACACACTTTCATATGCATCGAAATTAAGTTAAAAAACTGATTTTACCATGGACACCTGTGACATTTCTTGAGTAAATATTCTCTGAAGTCAAAGACGTCTAAGGTTTTACCACAGACGTCTGTCATATGTAAAAACGGCCAATTTTGAATAGACACTTCTGTTGAGACAAAGAGAAATCACCCTTCATCGAAAGTTTGCAGTCATTAAAATGAATAGATCTTCTCAGATAGTTACAACTCTTCATCTGCACACTTTTGAATCTATAAATACTAATTTGATTGAGATGTAGATATTAACAAAAACTTGTGTTAACAAGATTTCTTGTTAACATCCCTAATGTTTTTCATAGGATTATTTTATATGGGTTCAACCTTTCGGTTGAGTGGATTCACATTTTAAAATGAAATGACAATGTCGGAAGGTTTTAAGGTCTTAATTTTGATCCTGACAAGAGGGGATTGATTCCAGAAGGTTATAAGAGATTATTCATCTCAGATAAGAATTTGAATGAAGTATCATCTTACTTCCAATCCTATCGAAAGGTTTAAGTATGGTTCAAGTATTACAGTTTAAAGGGATCGGCAGAATTGCTTAACCTTTTGATTAGCCCGGAAAGTCTAAGAAGCCATTTAGCCTATACTGAAAGGTTTAGATACAGCTTAAACCTTGCGATTTGACTTGATCAATGGTCTTGTTAAACCTTCTGATAGGCCAGAGGGTTTAGGAAACCATTTGGACCCTTCGATCGACTTGTCATGATTGTATGACCTTCGTCCATATCATTTCATCAAGTTCTATCTTCCTTGGAAACCGAAAGTAATCCACATCTCCTTTGAATCCCTTCGGAAGGTTATAAATCCTTCGATGGTATCAGATAGTGAGATTGCTTTATTTCTTATCCCCTTACACTTACGGCTTCCTAGGATGATATCTCACTTGTGAAACCCTTTCGAAAAGAGTGCATGATTCAAACATATTTAGATAATAATAAGAGCTAATTCAATATGCCATGAGACTAATATCTGAGGCTAATTCACAAGTTATATTCTCCCTTCTTGTAATTGATATTAGGTAGGGAAGAAGGAAACTTATAAGATTATCCAATGACAGTTTCATGGTATATTCTCGAAATAAACAAAGAATATAAGAAATAAATCATAAATGATTAGCCGTTAATATTAAGTTAATGCCTAATCATGATTATCCCCAAATTCTGAGTCGATCGTAAGCCACAACTCTCTTTATTTCTTCATAATGGAATCTGATACAAAATTTAAGAAGTTAGCCCCCAATCTGATTTCTAAATTAGGGTTACAGTGTATCAAGCGGGAGCAATAGTGATTGTTGAGTAGAAGAATGGGAAGAAAAATCGGTCCCAAGATTATACCCCTTGGGTCTTATTTATAGATGCAGGCGGCCTTCCCTTCGGTCTTATGCTCTCGTCAGGACGAAAGGTCCCTTCTTCTATGCAGTTGTAAACCTTTCGGTCTTAATGGAAGGTTTGTTTTGTACTCATCATCATGGGCCGCTGAATATCATCGAAGGCTTTATGTTTCCCCAATATATTTAAGAACTCTTCGTCTACCCGAAGGGTTGGTTTCTTATGAAGCATTATGAACCTTTCAGTCTTATCGGAAGGTTGCTCCCTCATTCGATTACTGCCAAGAGCCGTGCTTTTCCTGAATTCTGTCGGAAAGTGGTCTTTCGTTGAATCATGGATGCTGCCTTTGCTTAAACCTTTCGATACTGTCGAAGGATGTCGGAAATGTACTTTAACCGGTTCGAAAGGCTTATTATGCTTTCGAAAGGGTTGTCAATTGAGTTGCCTATTCGGACCCTATCCTTTCTACCCTTCTTGGAAGACGTCTGTTTGAATGACAAACAATGAATTCCTTCGCTTGCTTCAAAGGGTTCAGATTTGCAACAAACTTGTTTCCCGCATCCCTTCCTTTTTATTTAAAAGACTTAGGGTGCTCTTCTTTTCTTTAGTCTTTGTGTTACATTAGGCGGCCTTATAATAATCTACCTACGAAAGCTCTTCCATGAAGTTACCATGTGCCTCTTCTTCTCTGGTGTTATACAATCCTTTCGGTGTCATCGAAAGGTAACTTCTTCTGATACTCTTTGCCTATGCGGAAGGTCTCTGATGTGCCTTCTTTATCTTCATTTACATTTTATGGTTAACATTTAGCCTCCCCCCCTGTAGAAAGAATGCTTTTGTTCTTTAGGACAAATATTCTAGGATCACCGAACGGCCCCTGCATTCTTCATGCTGGTAATGAGTAACTGAAAACCAAAAAACCTGGTTTGACGTTGATAACGGGAACCATTGAAGCTCAAGATGCCACTTTCGGGACACCATTTTCTGACAATTAATAACAGAAATTCCAGAATGTAATTTTTGGTAATTGATAATGGAAGACCATAATATCTCCTCGGGTGGTTAATGATAGAAGTCCAGAATACCAATTTTTGGGAATTAATAACAGCAGACCGAAATACCAACTTTGGTAATTAATAATAGAAGACCAGAATACCATAGCTAGAAATTAATAGTTGAAGACCAGAATACCATTACTGGTAATTAATAGAAAACCAGAATACCATCTTTAGTAATAGAAGACCAGAATACTCTTTCCAATATCAAGTAATAGAAGATTGGGATACTATCTCTTATGATAGAAGTCTAGAATCCCTATCTAGCAAATGTTCGTGAGAAGAAGTCAGTGACTTCCCTCTAATTTTCTCGTTGAATATGCCATCTTTTAGCTTTGTTAGTGTGTCGCATGCTTTTGCTTTCTTAGGCCCGAGTTTTCTTTGTCCATTTATCATTTGTTCTGGCCTATATCAGGCAAGGACTCTTTCGTCCAATCTTGTGCTTATTTAAGCAGAGCCTATTTCAGGTTGTTTGTCATATTTGATAGTACCGAACTTTTTGGTTATTGCTATTTTAAGCTAGGCTAATTTCCGACAGTGCCTGTTTCAGGCATGGACTTTTCTTAGTCCGCCGGACATTTCATTTGGGTTTCCGGTGCGCTCGGCTAGCTTTTTCTAAAGCATGGCCCGAGGACTTATCCGACCTCCCTCTAGAAGGCGCCTTAACCTGGCCATAGCATGACGCGGTTAAGGGCTTGTTCAGAACCTTGGCCAGGCCATAGCATGGCGGGACCAAGGGATTACCCATCCTCCCTCCAGGAGGTGCCTTATCTTGGCCATAGCGTGACGTGGATAAGGGCTTGTGCCGCTTTAACCTGGCCATTTCTGGTTTTGGCGCTAATAAAGGCTTACGCCCTCCCTCCAGGAGGTGCCTTGACCTGGCCTTCTTGGTGCGACCAAGGGCTTTCTACCATTATTGGTAGCCCACCATCTTAGGTAGTCCAAGTTTTTAAGGAAAATTTCACTCCCGACCATATAGATTTTCTTACAAAATCATAGCAGAGATGTTCTTGGAAACGCTTTATTCATTCAAAGTTGGAAAATATGGTCTTAAATGTTCCACGTTCCAGGTTCTTGGTACCATATTCCCATTAGGGTATCATAGCTTGTAGGCTCCTGGAGGAATTTCTTTGTAGATTATCAATGAACCTTCCCAATTAGGTCCTAATGGCCCATCTGATGGGTTTTTGGTATTGGTCATTACCCTTTGAAGTACTAAATCCCCTTGTCTGAATGACCTGGCTTTTACTTTTGAGTTGTAATATTTTGATATCCTCCTTTGATATTCAGCCGTTCTTAAGGCTGCTTCAACTCTTAGTCCATGAATCAGGTCAAGTGATTCCTTTCTCAATTATTGGTTTGGATTAAAGGCATAGGCAATTCTTCTATGAGAAGGTACCTCAATCTCTACAGGTAGCATTGCTTCACATCCATATGTTAGAGAATATGGATTATGACCCATTGTAGTTCTAGTTTAAGTTCTATAAGCCTACAGATCTAGGGGCAATTCCTCTACCCAATTTCCTTTTGCCTTGTTCAGCCTCTTCTTCAAGATGGTCTTGATTGTTTTGTTAGCTGCTTCGACGGCTCCATTGGCCTTTGGATGAGCGACCGAGGAGAAGCTTTTTATAATTCCATTCTTGTGGCGAAACCGTGAAAACTCTTCACTCTCGAATTGGGTCCTATTGTCAGATATTATCTTGTAAGGTATCCCAAATCTTGTGACAATGTTTTTGATGACAAATCTTAGCACTTTCCCAGAGGTAATTTTCGGGAGTGGTTCTGCTTCAACCCATTTTGTAAAGTAATCTATTGCCACTACAACATATTTCACTCCTCCCTTGGAGCTTGGAAGCGGTCCAATTAAGTCAATTCCCCAAACATCAAATGGCCATGGAGTAGCAATAGGGGTTAGTTGACTAGGTGGGAGGCGTGGTATCTTTGAATAACGCTGACACTTCTCACACCTTTTAACATATTCCATCACTTGGTTAGTCAAATGTGGCCAGTAAAACCCTTGCCTAATTATCTTTTTGGCTAGTTTTATTCCATTAGAGTGATCCCCACAAAACCCTTCGTGTGCTTCCATTATTATTCTCAATCCGCTATCAGGTTTCACACATCGTAGATAGGGAAGGCCATACCCTTTCTTGTAGAGAACTCCATCCATAATGGTGAAGCTCTGAGCTTGCCGTTTTAGCCTTCGCGCTTCTATTTTATCTACAGGCAATGTTCCATTGACAATATAATCCATGATTGGCGCCATCCAAGTGTTTTCATAACTTTCCTCTGCTATTGGAGCCACGGGTTCTTTATTTGGTATGTCTTGGTCCGTCCCTTCCGATTCCGATGCCAAGGCGTGCGATCGGGTTAACACTAATATTTCCATAGCTTTTTCTTGTTTGTTTTCCTCAATGCTGGGATTGGCCTAAAATCCTATAGGTACAATTCGAGTTTCAGGGGCTCCTCTTGAGCTTGCCAACTTAGCCATTGAATCTGCTTGAGAGTTGTCTCCTCTTGGTATTTGATGTATGGAGAAATCTTCAAAAAGTGCGAGCATCTTTAAAACTTCTTCACATACTGACTAAGTTTAGGATCCTTGGTTTGGTATACCTACTTGATTTGGTTAATCATCAATTGAGAATCGCTGAATACCTGGATTCTCGGGATTTTAAGTTGCAAAGCAAGGGTTAATCCTACAACCATGGATTCATACTCTGCTACATTGTTAGTTGTTGAGAATCCCAACTTCATAGCATAGTGTAATTTGTGCCCATCTGAGGTAATTATTACATATCCTGCCCCTGCTCCTTGCTTATTCGAAGTGCCAACCACAAACAGTTGCCACTTGGGTTTTGTATCTTTTTCCTTTTCGGATTGTTCTAAAATGAACCCTGTGCACTTGTTAATGAAATCGGCTAAAGCTTGACCTTTTATAGCCGTTCTAGGCTGATACGCTATATCGTACTGACTTAGCTCAATGCCCCACTTGATTAACCATGCAGAAGTTTCGGGCTTGCCAAAGACTTGCTTTAACGGGAAGTTGGTTAGTACCTTTACTGGGTGAGCCTGAAAATAGGGCCTTAATTTTCGAGCTGTCAAAATTAAATAGTATGCTAGCTTTTCTATGACTGGGTATTGGATTTCAACCTCCTTTAACCTCCCTCTTACATAATAAACTGGTGGTTGCAGTCCTTTTCATTTCTAATCAGTACTAAGCTCACCTCGTATTCAGAAATTGCCATATATAACAATAGATCCTCTCCCTCTTCAGGGCTGGATAAGATTGATGGCTTTTCCAAATGCAGCTTCAGTTCTTGGAATGCCTTTTTGCAATCTTCATTCCATTAAAAGTTTTTCTTCTTCTTAATTACCTCAAAAAATGGTATGCATTTATCAGTAGCCTTTGATATAAACCTGCTTAGTGCGGCCACTTTTCCATTCAGACTCATAACATCTTTATTCGTCCTAGGTTCTGCCATATCCTTAATGGCCTCGATCTGCTCCGGGCTAGCCTCAATCCCTTGTGCACTCACAATATATCCAAGAAATTTTCCGGAATGGACTCCAAAGTTGCATTTCTAGGGGTTGAGTTTCATTTGATACTTGCGGAGCACTTTAAACATTTCGTTCAAGTCTTCAAGATGATTTTTTTGCTTCTTGAGACTTTACCAACAAGTCGTTAACATAAACTTCCATATTCCTCCTAATTTTTCTTTAAACGTTCGGCTAACCAACCGTTGATAAGTTGCTCTTGCATTCTTCAATCCGAATGGCATTACCTTATAACAATAGGTCCCTTCGTCAGTAATGAAGCTAGTATGTTCCTCGTCGGGTTTAAACATAGGAATCTGATTATACCCAGAGTATGCATCCATTAGGGAAAGCAGCTTATGTCCACTGGTGGGGTCGACCAACTGATCTATCCTTGGCAACGGGTAACAATCCTTTGGACAAGCTTTATTCAAATCTGTATAATCTACACAAGTCTGCCACTACCCATTGGATTTCTTTACCATAACTGGATTTGCTAACCATTTGGGGTATCGGACTTCTCGGATAAACCCATTTTGTTGCAATTTCTTGACTTCTTCCTTTAGGGCATCGGTCCTAACCTTATCAAATTGCCTTTTCTTTTGCCTGACTGGAGGAATGTCTGGATTGATATTCAGGGCATGGCTCATGACCATGGGGCTAATTCCAACCATGTTAGAGTGGGTCCAAGCAAAAACGTCCTTATTGTCTTTTAAAAATTCTATCAATCTTGACTTTAGCTGCTCTTCAAGATTCTTTCCCACTCTGATTATTTTAGTAGAATCGGCGGAATCTAGTAGAACCTCTTCGGTTTCTTCGACTGGCTTAACTCTTTCCACCTCTCCTCGATAATTCAATCTGAAACGATCTCGCTTTCTTCGATTGAGTTGGAATCCATTCCCTTTCTCTTTCTGTAAACTGCAAAACACCTTGCCGCAATACGTTTGTTAGTTTTATCATCTTTTTTCTTTGCTTCAAATGATGGATGTAAGAATCCATCTTTCGAAGGCTGTAAAGTAATAGAAGAATCAAAGTAACAAGTGAACTCCCTATTATATTTCTCTAGAGTTGCAAAATACATTTCTCGGGATGTGAATTGTTCGCCTCAAATAGTGCCCCAGTCGCTTTTAGTGAGAAATTTAAGCATTAGGTATTTTGGGGAGACGAATGCATCCACCTCGTTCAGTGCCGGTTGTCCAAAGAAGGCATTATAGAATGAGGGCTGATCTATGATCACAAAGGTCGTTTCAAAGACTCGGGAACATGGGGGAAGTCCCGGTTGGACCAAAAGCTTCACCTGCCCAAGCGGAGTTGTCCCCTTATTATTGAACCAAAAGATTAGCTCGGGACTAGGTTCAAGTCTATCCTTGGAAATTTCCATCTGATCAAACGCATGGCGAAATATCACATTCACAGCACTCCCCGTATCAACCAGGATTTTCGTGACCACCGAGGATCCTATTTGGGCTGTGATCATTAAGGGATCATTGTGGGGGTGATGGATCCCCCTCCTTAGTTCTTGTGGATTAATCACCAGTGTGTGCATATTGATGTTGTGTTTTGGACTTTTGAACGGCGGTTCCTCCTGTATAGAGAATACACCCTTCTTAGCCTCTCGAATGTATTTACCTCGGATGCTTTGACTTCTACCGACAGGATGTGGTCCTCCATATATGACATCTATCTTGTTCTGGGGTGGACTTAAGCTTAGTGGGTCATCTTCCTCAATCACATTTACGGTATTACCAACAGGCTTCCTTGCATCAGTGTTTGACGGGAGAGTTTGTTGCGGGTCCTTCACAAATTCCTTCAACTGCCCTTCTCGAATTAATTTCTGAATTATTCCAGCCAGAACCTTGCACTCGTTGGTTCTGTGGCCATTTGCTTTGTGGTAGGCGCAATATTTGTCTCCTTTTTTCTACTCAGGGTAATTTCGAGCCTTAAATGAAGTGGGGAAGTTGACCTTATCCTGGGTCATTGCGTAGATGTAGGAAATTGGTCGGTTTAACGCCATCGCGTTAGTATTGATGTCTTCCCATCTAGCTCTCTTGGGAATTCTCTCCGGGCCGAATTTACCACCGTCCTTCTTATGACCAAATTTCTTCTTTGAGTAATACAATTCGTCCATTCGGATAAACTTGTCGGCTTGGAAATGGAAATCCTGAAGATCCCTACATCCATGAATAAACAACTCCTTCTAGAAAGGAGAATTAACTATGAGTCCTGAGTGGATAGCGATGAGCTTATCTCTGTCATCCATGCCTTCGGCCTTCAAGGCTTCAGTATTGAATCTCTTTAAATAATCCCTTAAGGGCTCTCCATGGTTTTGCCTGATGTTAGCGAGCACGGTAAATCAATAGAAGGATCTTTACATATGCAGAATTGAGCAGAGAACTCGTATGAGAACCGCTTCCAAGAATATATCGTATTCTCACGATATTGTCGATACCATTTAGCGGCGGCCCCTAGCAATGTGACCGGAAAAAGTCTACACTCACAGCATCGGAAGCGTTGTATAAATCGATCTGACTATCAAACGCCATCAAATGGTCATCCGAGTCGGTTGTCCCATGATAT
This sequence comes from Allium fistulosum, assembly GCA_030737815.1. Classification (NCBI taxonomy): domain Eukaryota; kingdom Viridiplantae; phylum Streptophyta; class Magnoliopsida; order Asparagales; family Amaryllidaceae; genus Allium; species Allium fistulosum. Next base: position 872,812,621 of record CM060902.1, read on the forward strand.
TTCATGGTGGGGACCTTCACATGAGATGGTATTGGAGCTGACATGATTTCATCGATGAAGGGTGCAACCCTTTCGTTGTTGTTTACTCTTTCATCTTCAGTTCTCTTGCACTTAGCATTTAACAGGTCTTTCACAGCCTTTTCCGCCACGTCCTTAAGATAGGCTTCATTGTTCAGGTAATTCCTTTTATTAGGTTTGTAGCCGTCTGAAGTTAAACTTGCGGAACAGTCTCTATCTTCCGCTTGAACTCTTCCTTGATAATTTGCCTTCAGTGGAAGGCCCTCTTTCTGTTTTGATGGAGAAATATTAGCTTTACTTTTGGCAGCATCTGTATTGATTTTCAGATTCCTTCTTGGAGATTCAACTTCTTTACCCGTCGTGGTAGCTTTCATTGATGATCGGTGGGATAACACTTCATTCAGAAGATCTTTCATTTCTGCCATTTGGCGTTCCAGATATGAGATTTTAACCACATGTTCTTCTGGCTGAAGACCTTGAGTTGGAGCCAGTTGTGGTGACTGCCGAAGCTGAGTTGGAAGTGGAGTCGATTGAGGTAGGGCAGAAGGTTGCCCTTGTTCCCTATTCCCAGGGTTGAAAGAGGGTGACACATTTTCCTCCAAAGAAGTAGCATGCTCATTCCTTTTGCTAACGGTAAGAGGTCTTCTTGATTTCATTTTCACCTACAACAAACCAAATTTCACCATCAATTATATTAATAAAGTAGGTCAGAGGTTCAGGCCCTCCTTCTAAGGCCAAAAATGTTAACAAGATTTCTTGTTAACATCCCCGATGTTTTTCATAGGATTATTTTATATGGGTTCAACCTTTTGGTTGAGTGCATTCACATTTTCGAATGAAATGACAAAGTCGGAAGGTTTTAAGGTCTTAATTTTGATCCTAACGAGAGGGGATTGATTCTGGAAGGTTAAAAGAGATTATTCATCTCAGATAAGGATTTGAACGAAGAATCATCTTACTTCCAATCCTATCGAAAGGTTTAAGTATGGTTCAAGCATTACATTTTGAAGGGATCAGCAGAATTGCTTAACCTTTTGATTAGCTCGGAAGGTCTAAGAAGCCATTTAGCCTATACCGAAAGGTTTAGATACAGCTTAAGCCTTGCGATTTGACTTGATCAATGGTCTTGTTAAACCTTCCGATAGGCCGGAGGGTTTAGGAAACCATTTGGACCCTTCGATCGACTTGTCATGATTGTATGACCTTCATCCATATCATTTCATCAAGTTCTATCTTCCTTGGAAACCGAAAGTAATCCACATATCCTTTGAATCCCTTCAGAAGGTTATAAATCCTTCGATGGTATCAGATAGTGAGATAGCTTCATTTGTTATCCCCTTACACTTTCGGCTTCCTAGGATGATATCTCACTTGTGAAACCCTTTCGAAAAGAGTGCATGATTCAAACATATTTAGATAATAATAAGAGTTGATTCAATATGCCATGAGACTAATATCTGAGGCTAATTCACAAGTTATATTCTCCCTTCTTGTAATTGATATTAGGTATGGAAGAAGGAAACTTATGAGATTATCCAATGACAGTTTCATGGTATATTCTCGAAATAAACAAAGAATATAAGAAATAAATCATAAATGATTAGCTGTTAATATTAAATTAAAGCCTAATCATGATTATCCCCAAATTCCGAGTCGATCGCAAGCCATAATTCTCTTTATTTCTTCATAATGGAATCTGATACAAAATTTAAGAAGTTAGCCCCCAATCTGATTTCTAAATTAGGGTTACAGTGCATCATGCGGGAGCAATAGTGATTGTTGAGTAGAAGAATGGGAAGAAAAATCGGTCCCTAGATTGGACTCCTTGGGTCTTATTTATAGATGCAGGCGGCCTTCCCTTCGGTCCTATGCTCTTGTCAGGATGGAAGGTCCCTTCTTCTATGCAGTTGCAAACCTTTCGGTCTTAATGGAAGGTTTGTTTTTTACTCATCATCATGGGCCACTGAATATCATCGATGGCTTTGTGTTTCCCCAATATATTTATGAACTCTTCGTCTCCCCGAAGGGTTGGTTTCTTATTAAGCATTATGAACCTTCCGGTCTTATTGGAAGGTTGCTCCCTCATTCGATTACTGCCGAGAGCTGTGCTTTTCCTGAATGCTGTCGGAAAGTGGTCTTACGTTGAATTATGGATGTTGCCTTTGCTTAAACCTTTCGATACTGTCGAAGGATGTTGGAAATGTACTTTAACCGGTTCGAAAGGCTTATTATGCTTTCGAAAGGGTTGTCAATTGAGTTGCCTATTCTGACCCTATCCTTTCTACCCTTCTTGGAAGACGTCTATTTGAATGACGAACAATGAATCCCTTCATTTGCCTTGAAGGGTTCAGATTTGCAACAAACTTGTTTCCCGCACCCCTTCCTTTTTATTTAAAAGACTTGGGGCGCACTTCTTTTCTTTAGTCTTTGTGTTACATTGGGCGGCCTTATAACCATCTACCTGCGAAAGCTCTTCCCTGAAGTTACCATGTGCCTCTTCTTCTCTGGTGTTATACAATCCTTTCGGTGTCATCGAAAGGTAACTTCTTCTGATACTCTTTGCCTATGCAGAAGGTCTCTAATGTGCCTTCTTTATCTTCACTTACATTTTATGGTTAACAACTTGAATTAATTGAATATTTTCTCTCTTGATTTCTTAATACTTTCTTGTGTATACATTGCTCACATACTCTTAATCTATTATAACCAAAGTATAATGGTTAAATCACTTCCTACAACTCAAAGCATTCATATTCACATACTCAAAGGAGATCATAAGAGGATATGTACCATGAGTTAAAAACTGTGTTATTTGGAACACAAGATTGTCAGAGATATACTTTCGTATTAGCCTATTCCTCCGGGCGAAGTGAGGGTCGGTTGGTTAAAGGAATTACCGAAGGGGAGCTTTGGGACTGGACGTAGGACGGGAGGTCCGAACCAGTATAAAAACTCTAGTTTGCAAGTTTTTTATACTTTACTATTTATTATCTACTATAGCATTAGCTCATATACTTGCATATTATACACAAGTTAGATAATATGCGATCCACAAGACTTTTAAAGATCACCCTCTTGATTTTAAAGGCTACAAGAACACCTTCTTCTCTTTACAATCAAAAGTAGAGTATGGCAAGTAGTTGTATCTTCAATATGGATTCTTGTAGGTTTAGTACAATGATCCTATAGACCTCCAATAGCAATATATTTTTTAACTCTTTGAGGAATATGATGAAATCAGAGAGAGAATGATATGAATTCAAGTAAAAAAATTATTATCTTGTGTGGTTTGTAAATCCTCGAAGAATTTGAGTGAAAGAGTATGGATTTGCAAAGAGAGTGGAAGAATATGTGATTGATTTTTCTCACAAAAGTACGGAAATGAAAGAGTAAGAGAGAATGAGATTATTGTGTATAAAATTCCATTTTCAAGAGCCATTAAATAGTGGTTGAAGAGACATGTCTAGGGGTGAAGAGGTAGAGGGAAAATCCCTTCATTTTAATTTTAAGAAAACAGAAAAACGACCAGTATGTCGATCTAATTAGCAAGGATACATCGACATACATATGTTGATTTTTAGATTTCAAGTTCTTCATATTTGTGGATATTTTGTGATTTGATTAAGGTGATTGGTTGTTGATCTTCAAGTATAATTGTCATACGGTATTTAATAAAGATTTTTAGATTCAAACAACTACTTATCACTTTAGATACCTCTGTCGTTATAGCTTTGTGTTTCATTCTTCTTCGATCGATTTTGTTCTTCCAATTTCTCTTATTAATCTTCATATATATAATTCATTTGCTTCTACTGAGTTCTTGTTTATCTTTGCAAAATGCCTTCATAATATGTCTGAAAGTACTACATAACTCGAAAATATGCTAGTAGTAATATTTATATGGTTGTTTATCAAAATCTATACTTCAGGTATTAACACTTGGAACTAACGGTACTTCCCCGAATTTATATACACTTCGGTTTTTTTTCTGGGTTGATGCCTGTTATACTTTAATTCTACTTGCATTGCCAAATAAATATTCTCCACGGTGTCATTTGGATCTATGTAAGCATCGAATCTTGGTCCAGGTCTAAAACCTTTTCCATTCTACCTTCTTTCAACCTGTGCTAACTTGGTTGTTGTCCTTTTTTCTTTTTAAAAAAAGTACTTCCACTTCCCTTTACCATGGCTTTTACACTATTGGACATCTCTACAACCTTTGTTACCATACTAGCTGTCTTTCAAATGCAACATCTTCCAACCTCATATTTAGCCGCCTCGTAGAAGAAATCTTACAATGAGGTTGGTTTTTCCTTAATCAATTTCCTAACAAGCTTCGTTCCTAGATACACTCCACCACATAATGTCATAAGGGTTAGTTGTTCTTCTGCATTCTATACTCTACTGCTGAATCAGAGTCAAGTATTTCCATAGTGGTTTATCCTCCCTTTGTTTCACATTAGATAATGAGTATAGATCCTTAGGTTACTCCACATGCACCTAAACTAGCTAATAATCTTTTCCATACAAAGAATGTACTAAAGTCGAGGTAGACGATAGAACCACATGGTGGCTAAGTCTGCCAGGAAAGAGGGAAGCGTTTACACAAGACTTCCTCTGTTGATCCGCTCGATAGCATGCAATGAGTGTATCATTGTAAATGTATTATAAGGTCGGTTAACCCTTTGTATGGATCCATAGAGGGCATCTGGAAATCTCTAGGGTTTCGAATAGTTTCTATTTCGAAGGAGAATGGGCTACCAAATCTGGCTCAAATACCTCGCTGCACTTTCTCACGTTGAACACACTCTCCAATGATTTGTGCCATTATATCTTTCGGCTCAAGTGATTATCGAAGATGGATCGCCCTTTCCCTTCAGGGTGAAAGGTCTATGTCACTCTCTCAATGATGAATTGACCTCTAGTCCCAGCTACGATCTCAGCTCCCAGACCATTCTCGATGACAAGTCCATCCTCCATTAACAGCTACTTCAACAAGGCAGAAGAACATCGATGGATATGAGTAGTTTAGCTACCACTGGCCCTAGTTCAGTGCCTCCCCTATTTGGTTCGGTACCGAACCGATCCACGGGTGCATCTTTTGGCTAAACTCTTACTCGTTCCACCTCCTCGACATTCCCTCTTTAGGTTCTTTGATTTTCTTGATCAGATTCATTATCATAACATGACCTCTTTAACCTTCTAGATCCCTTAGACTGGGATCGTCCTTGTGCTTCAAAGTAATGACCGACAGTTTGTGTTTCCCCCAAGCATGTAATAATTTAGTCCATGGTAGCTTGATGTTGGATACTGAAACTGTTGTTAAGCTCCATCACAACTCTTTCTTGGTTGCCATTGGCAACCACATCTAATAATGTCGGGTACTATATGATTGATTCTCCTGATTGCTAGTTGTCTAATCAAGAGCGCTGGTGTTTCCATGTTCCCGTTGGTAGCGCCATCTTTGGTAAACACGAGCATTGGTTTTCGAATTTGGAGGCTGTTGAGAGTCAAGTTCCCTCAATGAAAGCAACAAACACCTCTAATCAACTTGTTGTAAAATTGTGTATACGGAGTGTATGACACAACTGCTATATTTGTAATTTGATTGATTTTCGGAGAGTAGATCATATATATGTTACACAAAAAGTATATTGTAGCAAAACAAATAACACGACGATTTATAATGTTTCGGCCATAATATGCCTACATCCATTGTCCAATTTCATTAACTTTCTTATATATCAGTTGTACAATGGATGAAATACAAAATACAATGATTTGATGCCAAAAGAAAGATGGTTGTTGATATTTAAGATCATGGTTGGCTAATCTGTTTGGCTGTATTTGCTCTCCTCAATCATTCTCCATTATTGTTCCAAGCTTAGGTATTTATAAGAGTGAAGATATAGGAAAGCTAGGCCTACAAAATAAGAAATTTCTTTATTTAACTTGTTCGGTTCGTTCTTTCTTTGTATAGAAGATTTGGGTCTGTTATTTTTCAAATATAAAAGATTTGGTATAGGATTTCCTTATATATATATATATATATATATATATATATATATTGTTTGGTCTGTCATAAGACGTTCGACAAGTTCATCTAGGATACAATACGACCAGACATGAAACTTGGTTCGGTATCAACTGCCAAACTAGATATCAAGTTTGGTAGTTGAATCACTGGATATGAAATTCTGTCCGGTTTGGAACCAAATCAAAACCTTACCAATGTAGAGACTTGTTGTTTTGCCTTTGTTTCTTCTCGCGTTATTCTATGACTTTTTGGCCTTCTTGTCTTAGATCTCGATCGGGTAGTGACACTCCTACACATTTTCCAACCGTTTCTGCTCCTCGTAGCACCATTTCGTGTTCACCATAACGTGGGTGAAAACTCCTACAATACCATCAATTTGACAAGTAGCACTTAACTTGAAGTGGAAGCAACATTTCTTACTTTCCATTCTTCTTCTCTTTTGTTTTGTTTTAGGAACAAAATTCTTTGTTTTATGACTATAGTATTCTCTGCTTCTTTCACTTACTATTATCATTTATGATTCCTTTCCATTTTTGTTTACATTTCGAAGTCTAGCCTTTCTAGTCAAAATAATGCAATTGACACAATCCACGTTCTATACACCTATCACATGCTTCTTATTTAGAATCAAATGTTTGCATTATATATGAACATGTTAATATATAATTAGGAAGATAAATGAAATTCAGCATACCCTTTTGATTGTTAAATGTGCAATTAAAGCAAAAAAATTAGAAGATAAAGAATTTGAATTACGAACATCTTCAACTTGGTCCTCGTTTATTTTCATGTCGTAAGCAAGTCTTTAGCATGTTCTTCTACATTTTGCAATTCATGAATCAATAAATATTATATTGGGTAAGATGCAAACTAAATTATTAAACGACAAAGGGTGACCAAACCTCATACAAAATCCGACAAATTTCCACCGTACTTTGATTTTAGTTTACCATATTTTTTATTTTTCCTCCAACAAACATATTCGTTTTGTATGAGTTATAATGACTTGCTATTTCTGTATTCAACCTTACCAATCTTATTAAGTCTTCGATGACTACCTGTCGTTTAATCACCATATTCACGTACTACATGAACCAAAAAGTCAAATTATAGAAAAAATGTCATCGAACTTGCCTTGCGACATCAATCTCAAGACATTAGCCGCCGCCAACGTCAAGAAAGTGGCTTTCCTACATCTGGATCAAGTTTTTCTACTTATTCTGTAAATTTTCATCCTCGGTTTTCTCATGAAATAAGTACAATTTAAGATGAGGAGAGATTGTAATGGATTATGGAAGACGTTGGTAATGTAATTATACTGGAATTCTTCATGAGAAGGCTAGCTGGTTATATACCATTCATAACAAGTTTCAAAAACAAAAATAAAAAGATCCCATTTACATTCAAAAATGGAATCTTTTTATCAATCCCTTTAGGATTTTTTACGATTTGGCCATGTTTTGCAAACTTATTACACAATGGATCACATTACTAACTAATTACAAAATAGACCACTTTTGACCAGCTCGGTGCCACGTTGGCAAAAATGTACGGACGGATTTGAAATGTCACCTGTATTTTTTTAACTAAACCTAGTAGGCGACATTTCAAACGGCGTTAGTTTTTTTTTTGTTCAAGTACCATTTGAAATGAAGCCTACTAGGTTTTAACAAAAAAACACGTTGGTGCATTTTGATAAGCCACAAGTGAGGTGTCATTTGAAAAGTCGCCGAGTACTTTATGCCTACTGTACAAAACAACACATCCTTTCTCTCCCCCCCCCCTCCCCTCCTCCATTTCTGTTTTACCAAACTCCAAACAAAAAAATTCCAAAACACTCATCACTCTTCTCTTCGACAATTCCATTTCTTTTTTCATCTAAATTGTCTAATTTTAGTAGATTTGCTTCATTATCTAAGATAATTGTCAATAATTAAAGTTGATTTTCACTTGTATATTTGTTGCTAAAATTGGTTGTTTTCTAGGTAGTTGCTATGGATAATTAGGAAATATACAATGAAACTTTGCTTAAATTTTGTGGCAATTTGAAGTTTAATTGTAATGTCAATGTTGATGATGTTGAATTTTTACCCAAAACGCAATTATCACAACATTCCTGTAAGTATGGTGTTATACCCGAAACTCAAATAAATGTTGAGGCAAATGAATGTAGGTCGAGTAAAGAAGTTTGCGCTGATTCGGAATTAGTGGTTCGTTTATCTAGCGAAGAATGTGGTAGAAATACATGACATGTTAACGAAGAAGATCCTTGTATTGATAAGTCGACAAAGCACAAGAAAGAATTAGCTATTGAAGAGCACCCCCTTTGAAATAGTGCCACCGTAGAGTTACCTGTGATGTGATCGTGCGTAGAAATAAAAATAATACAGGTCATCGGTTCTACGGATGTCCACGTTATGTGTGGCACAAAGCGAAGTGTACAACTACTGTAATTTCTTCCAGTAGGTAGATCCTCCGATGTGTCACGGGGGTTTGAATATGCTCTTGAGATGCAAGCTAAAGTGTTATTATTGGAAAAATACAATCTTCGATTAGCAAAGGACAATTTTTACTTGCAGTCGAAATCCCTGATGAAGCAAGATATGATTATGCTACTAGGTATCCGAGTGAGTAGTTGATATTGCTTTTGTCATTGAAATTAATTGTTTACTTGGTGATGTTGTCGTACGTTGTTCGTTATTATAGTGTGAACTAGCTTAGTTGTACTCAATTGTTGGTTGTTGACTCTATCGTCCGTGTAGTGCTGAATATGTGCTACCTTTGACTCATACATGCAAAGCTATCCTAAGCCGGATATGAAGAGCTAAATTGTAGACTTGTTGATAGTTCATGAAATGAGGATATCTGAAGAGCATTTGTTGCTGACCATAGGTCGCTACATCCATAGGCGGATTACTATAACTAGAAGACACAATTTCTTTAGCAGTGTTTACGGCCTCCACCATTTTAGAATGCTCTTCAACACCATAATTAATTATGGGTAGCAGTATAGGATGTTCTACTGGCAACTTCTAGTTTTCCTAACAAACAACTTTATGGATTTGGATACGGCAGAAAATATTAATTCAACATCGTTGTCGTCAATAATTTTTATTGCTTTAGATCCTGAATCGATAGGCAAATTGCAAACTAGATCATACATCAAACTCTTCCGATTTTATCTTTATTGTTTTGTAGACCGATTCTTTCAATTGTTCCAAGTTGAAACATTTACGAATTTTTGCCGGTTTATAAGAACCACCAACCTACTTTCCACATATTTGTTCATCAATAACAAACCCACCATCAAAATAGTATATATTTGAAACAAAGTTAGAAGTCATTCTATTAGAAGTCATTCTACAAACAATGGATACAACATTACACAATATCTTTTACAATTATAAAAAAAAAATCTAACAAAAAAATTAGGGTTTACAAAATCAATCATTGATTGATCCAAAGTAAGAAGATATTATTCTTAAACTAGATCCATTTAAACACAAGTTTTGATTGTTTGTAATGCAAATGGAAAGAGATTTCTGCAAATGGAAAGAGATTTCTATAAAATAAAGGAGGGAGAGTTAGATTTTTGTGTAAAAGTTTGGTAAAGTGAGAGTGAAGAGAAAGATGAGAGGACTGTTGTTTTTACATGGTCAAGAACATAAAGTCATAGATGATATTTCAAAAAGCGTCCACGGCTTTTCAAAAGTCGCATATTTGGTTATGCTCAAAAACATACTTGATGCTATTTGAAATAGTGCTAGTACAAAACATTTCAAATGACGCCTCACTTCGAGCTTTTCAAAATGCGGCAGCATGTTTTTTTTATTAAAACCTAGTATGCGTCATTTCAAATGGCACAGATGCCATTTAAAACGTCGCTAACTGAATTTGGTTAAACAAAATACAGATAGCATTTCAAAGTCCACCTCCTTAGTCTAGTATGTTTTGCTTGTTGGATAAAAACGCTCTTCATTTAATTTGCCAGTGGTTTAATTTGTCAACTTATCTGCTTCAATACGGTTAATTTTGTTGCTGATTTTGTTTTCTTTTACTATTTAGGGAGACGCTGATGATTGAATTGTTATATGAAAAACACCATTGTTAAAAATTTAACCGCATTGACAAGCATGATCAAACCCATTTTATAAACATTAAATTAATATATACATACGACTATCCTCCTTGAGCATTTAATTAATAGCAAGTTCATTTACCCTAGCACATATTTTACACATCATGACCCCAAGAGAAGAATGTGTATAATAAATACAGATTCATTTTCTTCTTTTCAATAATATAACTGAATGATATGTACAATATGCCCACTTCATCAGATTAAATAGAACTGCTGCTGGTGTCCTTCGACATAAGTTGTAAGAAAGAAGGCAAATTTGGATCTCTGAACATAAAAATATTTCCAAAATGGTCGATGTGATACTGCATGAACTTCTTATTCATTATTATGCTACAAGAGTCCAAACTATCTGTTTTCAGCGGGACATCATAATATACAAGATGGTCCATGATGCTGTTTCCCGTAACCGACCTATAAGTTATAAACACATTATTAATACTAGTAATAAATCACATGTACTTGCATCAAATCTAAAGATATTTACCTTTTATTTAACAAAATATTAGAGGACAGACGTGTGCTATAAGCGCAAAAACTTTATTAGCCATAACACTTTTATTAGTAGTGTCGGTTGCAACTTGATAGTGAAAATCTGTTGATGGGTGATCCGAAAGGGATAGTGGTGAAGGTTGCAAACCGTTGATGAAATTCCATAGATAGGTATAGAGTATTTTTGAAATTTCAAAAGGATATAGTGTAAATCTATTCATTTAATTCTTTTTACTAATAGTAAAGATATAAGAAGAATGAACAGAAGTGTACTTCACTTTATCCTAACTGACAGCAAGCTTCATGAATGAAGTTGATTAAAGTCAAAGATTTCCCATACTTCACAATACCTTCGGAAAGGAAAAAAAACCCACTAAACTTGGAAAAGGATGTCCAAAAACATCTTTAGATTAACTTAACAACTGCTACTACAATGTGCTCCAAGAATAAAATTCCAGATTTTAGAGTAGCAAACTGAAATCACAAAAACACGGGATAGTTGTAAAACTGAAATTGGGCAATGCCAAATTATAATTTAGCCTTAATTATGTTAAAGTCCATGCTTCAAACTAAAAGTGGGCTATTATATACAGATATCGCGCAATAAATTAATGTTTGATAAAGCAATCAAACAAGATGTAAACCTGCTACAAGAGGGGTCTTCCCCGGAGTCATCGCATATTTCCTCAATAGTTGTAGACACAACGTTTCCTAATCCACTGTCATGTAGCCACACCTGAGAATATTTTAACTGTGTATCAATCCAACATGGCTGGAAATATTTAGACAAGTAAAGCTTATAATAAAGATTTGGAAAAGGTTATGATAATAAGATATATAAAAAAGCGATGAACAAAAATGTATTGGAATGATTGCAATGTGCTTGCCCATACCTTCTTTTTCTAGGGATAGTGTTGGAGTATTTTTGGCTTTTCATTGATCATGATGTGATGCTTATAAAAAAAATTAGAAGATGAATTTAGACACCACAAGTCAGGGGAATACTATTGTCATCACATGCCATATCTCCTATACTACTGCATGAAGCAACATCCTCTTACAGAGGGTACCATTCATAATTTTGATGAACGCCGTGGATATTTTTGAATCATTTTTAAAATTGTGTTACATCAACCTACTAGTTATTGAAAGTCTGTTGCGAGAAAAAGACAATAAAGTTTAAACATCTTATATTTCAGACTACAATGAAATATTCTAAAGCAAGACATGCATACAAAGGAACAGTTAATATGAACCACGATTAAGTTGGTTGCTATCAATAAGATCAATAAACAATGCATTTGGCATGTTTATGAGTATGAGATTAAATATTAAAAGAATACAGAAGAGAGTGTGTGTGCGCGCATACAACGAAATATTCTAAAGCAAGACATGCATACAAAGGAACGGTTAATATGAACCACGATTAAGTTGGTTGCTATCAATAAGATCAATAAACAATGCATTTGGCATGTTTATGAGTATGAGATTAAATATTAAAAGAATACAGAAGAGAGTGTGTGTGCGCGCATACAACGAAATATTCTAAAGCAAGACATGCATGCAAAGGAACAGTTAATATGAACCACGATTAAGTTGGTTGCTATCAATAAGATCAATAAACAATGCATTTGGCATGTTTATGAGTATGAGATTAAATATTAAAAGAATACAGAAGAGAGTGTGTGTGCGCGCGTGCGCTAACCATAATCGAACGAAATTTCAACAGGGATTTGTTTTTTTTTTAATTTAAGTTTTTACTGAAAATAGCTGACAATCAATAATCAATTCAAAACTTGAACCCAGGTGCAACATGAAATTTCATTTATTTGCTATGACACTGGATTGAACCATAACAGATAATTTTGCAGTAGCAGGCAATAGTAAAGCTGAGTGATAGGAGATTCTCTTTAATAGTTTAACCATCATAGAAGATATTTTCTATCTAAACCAGTGCACTCAAAGGTTTTTCAAGAAGAGGTTTCAGTATTGAATTTAATGTTTAATCATAATTACAATAGCCGAACAATTTTAATAAGCAACGATGTGTGCGTGCAAATGAAAAATAAAAATAAAAAAAAATCAACCACAGTAAGTGTTACCTCTCTAGGGAAGTGATGATAAGTCTTCTGTGAAAAGTAAGGATAGTATGGTGGTAGATGTGGCACTATATCATGCCCATTTGTAACCCTAATTGACTTGGGTACAAGTTTGCTGAAGCAAGAAGCAAACACTGCATTACCAACTCGTGGTTGTCCAAATGTTATAAGTTGAACATCATGTGCCCCATGATTGACCTATAAGAAATAGAAAAGCCTTGTAACAACAAGGTAAGCAACAGCAAAATATGCAAGAATCAATCGTCATTACTATTTTGCCTATAGTACTAGGAATTTTACATAAGACAAGAAGGTTATGCAGATTGGTATATCGTATTGATAGTGTGAGATGGTTCTGCCAAAATTATATCCAGTACGATAATATAAAGAGTGTATGTGCAAGTGAAGTTCTAACGCTTTTCGTTTTGCCTAGACAACTCAATACCATATAGAACATATATATCAGGTTATCAAAGCTCTTAATGCAAGTATATGCATTGGCCAGGCTAAGCTAAAACAAAAAAGAAAGAAAAAACTATTACTGCAGCAAAGAAACTTCAAACACAGAGATACAATAACAAAGAATGTGTAAAGATACCGAAATTTGGAGCCAGGATAGGGTATATACATGACTAGCACAAATCAGTATTTTGAAAAGCCTTTGATTAATCAACAGAAGATAGAATCAATATTTTGTTAAGGAATCAAAATTAAGGTGGACTTCGAAAAATATGTTGTATGTAGGGGAAATAAGTATCTGTTTCTTGAGGAGGAAATTTATGTAAAGGACAAAAATTAGGGCTTTTTTAATCACAATGACAGCCCGCTAAAATTTTATCCTCAAGGACAAATCACTGCAACTTGCCTCTCCAACTCCAGATCTTGCTACAAAACCCACACCATCGCTTCCTTCTCCAACCCAATAAACTCCGACCGAGACGTCGACCTCTCAGATCTCGACAACACCTTGGCAGAAATCAAGGACCTGCGCGCGGAGTTCGAGCTCGAGAGGCGAATTCGGAAGAAGATGGAGTCTGTGAAAAAATCTAAGACGAAGGAGCTCGCGGAGAAGAAAAGAGCACGCGAGGAAGCGCAGAGCGACCGTGAAAAGTTAGGGATGGATATCAAGCACGTGAGTGAGGATTTCGAAATACTGTGTTCAGTTTTTGGGTATCAGTTTTGTATGCGATGTAGTATCAGTTTTAATAAAATAACACAGTATCAGTTTTTGGGTATCAGTTTTGTATGCGATGTGGTATCAGTTTTAATAAAATAACACAGTATCAGTTTTGTATGCGATGTGGTATCAGTTTTAATAAAATAAATAGTATGGATTTGTGGTGGTTTAGGAAATATTATGGATTTGTGGTGGAAAATTTCTGATGGGTTATTGGTTTGACGAAACGGTGAAGGTGGTGGTATAGTGTGTGGTATTTGGAAGCGATGGGTAGGGTTTGCATCATAAGAAATTTCAAAACTGATACCTAAAATTTCAAAACTGATACCTAAAATTTCAAAACTGATATCTGAAATTTCAAAATTGATACCTAAAAACTGGTATCAGTATCAGCTTTTAAGAGCATGGTGCTGGTGAGGGGGTGGCGTTGGCGGGTGGACGAGGTGACATGGGGTAGTTGCACGACACTGGTGAGGAGGTGACGCTGCGGCGATGCTGAACACAAAACGGATGGAGGAGGTGGCACGAGGTGGTTGCTCCAAAACGTATGAAGGAGGAGGTGGCAATGGCGGCGCTGGTGAGGAGGCGACGGCGCGGATGAGGAGGTGGCGTTGACGCGGGATAAGATGGTCGGAGCTGAAAACGGGATTGAATGGGCACGGGGAAGAGAGATTTGTGCATTTGAGAAAAAATGGGCTTTGGATCTGTCCTTGAGGATAAAATTATAGGCATGTGTCCTTGAGGATAAATTATTTGGATATTTTGTCGTTTACAATAAATCCCCCTTTCTTGAGTTATGATGATCTATAGTGTTGCTCTTGTGATGGTTTTGGTTCATCAAGATTGCAAGTAAGAGAATGCATAAAGTCAATGTTTGCAATTAAAAGAAGAAACTTACAACAAGATCAAGAGCACAAAAGGAAGCCATTGCCCCACCCATTGAATGCCCAGTAACCATTATGGGAAGATCCCCATATATGTTTCTAGTCATTTTTACAGAACTCAAAACACCATGTCTCATAGTAGTGTTATGATAAGCAGAGTAAAAACCATGATGTACCTTCACGGGTGATAAAAAAATAAATTTAAGCAAGATGATATTACTCCATAATCATTTGTTTATATATAAAAAAGCACAAACCATTGCATCAGGCATGTCAGGGTAATTCATCTCTAACTGTTTCCAAAATAAGTCTTCGATCCAGTTTTGTATGCTGTGACAGTATAAGTTAGACGACGACAACAAACAAACAAAAGGAAAAAAGAAAGGAAGATCGTTACTATAATAAATTTAAGATTAGTTAATAACATTCTTGGGAAATTGGGCCATTAACAAACATTTTCATATGAACATACCCCAAAGAAAATGGAAGCAATATTTATTCTCATGACATAAAAAGATGTCCAACTTAGCCAGCAAAAATCTTGTTGGCCTTATGTGATAAACCACAAGCATGTTTAATAAATATACAGTTGGCTACTCCAAATCAAGAAGCAGCAAAACATTACCCTGTATTCCAAACTACCTGCGTTCTTGTGTGCCTCTAAAAGAAATAATGACAGATTTTAGATCACGATCAACACCAACAATCGCCTGCATAAAACTGGAGGTTTGATATTTGTAATACAAAATAATTTGAATAGCTAAAGCCTGCTAAGTAGATGGTGTATATTGATGCTAATATAATAAAATTGTACCTGGAGGCAATTTTGGACATCAACAATCACCCCTATCATCTCAAATCCCTGACCAATATAAGAAAACAAAATTTAACCTTTAAGTGCGCTCATTAATTCAAGTTACCTAACAGTTCAAGAACACATTTTATACCATTGTCATATCCTTACACCTGGAACAGGTCCATGTGAAGAGTGCAGTAAGATCGGACACATACACCTGAAAGATGAAGTAAAATGCATTTATTTCTCATAAAGACTACAAATAAAATTTCGTGAGCTCGACATCTTTTAGGTTAGAATAAAAGAAGATTTACATAACAACTAAGAGATGAGAAATAAACTGTATCAAGTAACTGGTCGTCCACATAATTTAGCATGAGTTAGCCTATATGAATACTTACAGCAGAAGCATACTCAACAGCTCTCTTAGTAAGAGTATGATTGTAGATGTGATTGTCATCTGAATGCTTGATCTGAAGTTCTGAAACGAATACAAATAATTAAGGAATTGAACTGCAGCAATAACAATGTGGCATGAAACAATAGCGTTCAGTGACAAAAGAAAATGTGCACTCCACAGCAATACAAGAGATGATGTGGTTAGAATATAACATATACATATGCTCCCATTAACGCATCAGAACAATAAAACAATTATATACAAAAATAAATCACTTTCAATCTGTATTAGCAGTTGGGGATTAACAACGGAAGAAATCTTAGATTCATATTCAAATCCAGTCTCAGTGGATATCTATCTGCTAACTGTTTAACAGAATCAGTGCACAGTCAAAGACCTCCAAAAGACTTTGGTTGACATCAACAGTCAAAAGGTCGACCACAAACTATCAGAGGCAATTTCTCTAGTAATGAGAACTGCGTATATTCACCTTATACTAGCAATTGCTGAATATAATAAAATTGAGCTTGCCCAAATATTACATAAAGACAGCAAGTGCGTGGGTGCATACACACACGCGCGCACACACGCATGCATGCATGCATGCATAGAGAGAGAACGCTTGAACAATCATACATCCAGTGGTATCCCTTTTTTCATCAAATTGTAACAGTAACGAATTTGTATATACTATACACCAAAGAATAATACTATGTTTAAATAAACCGACAGAGGGTATCATAATGATATAACTCGCGACTACAGTCAGGGGCGAATCCAGAAATTTTTTCCAGAGGAGGGGTCACATATTAAAGAAGCAAAGTTAAAATAAATGAAATTTCAAAAATTGTTAATTAGCTTATCAATTTAACTTGTAATCAAATTTTCTAAACTTTAATTAAGAACATTCATTCAAAAGGAGATTGGTGTTTCTCTGGAAAGAAGGAAAATGGATAATTGCTGAAAGCATCTTGCACTTTTGATAGATTGCGAGGGGTCAATTTATAAATATTTGGTATTTTTACATAAATTTGAAACTTGAGGGGGTCAGCTAATCCCCCTCAGCTACACACAGATTCGCCCCTGACTACAGTTTAATGGCTAAAGCATCAAACTTGGCGTAAATAAAGTAAATTTCTTCAATTTACATGAGAAAACTTTGACAGGCTCGTCCAATTTTAAGACGAACATTTAATCTTTTCAATTTGGCTCCAAGATAGGAAATAATTCATATAAAAAAATGACTTGACCTCTCTACATCAATGATTAGTGTCCATGGTTATTAATGACGCATGAAGCAAAAAGATGCAAAGCCTTCCCGAAGCCTTGGTGCACAGAGCGGAAAATGGCGTGCGTTTTTTGTCGAAATAAACGAGTATGAACGATAAAGAGAAAGTGATGAGAGCTTTATCGTGGATGAGGTCATTGCTTTGAAAGCAAAATTTGATACGACTATGGTGCAATTGATAATTGTCGTCGGCTCTCCAAGATTAACACAACAGCCCTTCAAACTTGTGCACTAAAGTTTGAAGGATTTAAAGATTTGTAAAAGTTTATGCACATAAGTTTCAAGTATATTTGGAAGAAGACTTTTATCATAGAGGAATTTGTGGAGAGAAAAAAAAATAAAGAAGATGAACTTTTGTTTATTGTATATTTCTCAAATGAGAAAGAGGAAACAATGGGATGAAGGAGAAAACGAACAAACTATTTTTAATGTCTTTCCCAAATGAGTTAATCTCAGTGAATAAATAGTAAACAAATAGTAATGGTCGTCTAATGCAAAATACAAAAGGTTGGACAAATCAAAAGACTAAGTTTTATTATATTTATCCAACAAACCCTCACTGACTACAAAGAAAAATATCTTGAGTAAAGAAATTTTTTATTCGTAAGTATCAAAGTCTTTTAATTAAATTGATACACAAAGAAGTTGAAAACTAGTGAATTTCTTCTTAAACTACAAAGGTTTCAGTTGAGATCTCACATCACATATTAAACTTTCAATTTCTACAAACTCGGCGATAAATATGAATTTTTAATGGTCATGCGCCCATCTTGGAAACTCATGAGTATTCTAGAGCATTCAAATCTCTAATATAAGGCGGCTCACCTTCACATCCAAATAAGTGAGTCCATTAAGTGCTTCACTCTAGCGCCACCATTTATGGCTATGGACTCATTAAGAGTAAAAGGCTCAACCTCAAAAATAGATAAACACAATTTATCAACTGCGTCTCAAAAGCACCACCAATACTGACTATGAATTATAGATAAATAATAAGACATAACCTCAAATAATTAATGGAATCCATCAAGTGTGTCAAAAGCACCACCAATGCTGGTTATGGATTTGAAAAGAGTAAATAGACTCAAACTAAGATAAATAGGTATATTCATTAAATGCATCTTAAAAGCACCACCAAAACGTGACTATAGAATATATATGTATATATATAAAGCAAAGAAGTTCAAACTTATATCAAATTGTAGAATTCATCAAGCTGCGTCTCAAAAGCACCAGCAAAACTGGTTATGGATTTCTATAAAAACAAAAAAAAAAATAAACTCATATCAAATAGAAGAATCCACCAAGCGCGTCTTAAAAGCACCAACAAAAATTGGTTATGGATTATATAAAAACAAAGAAGCTTTTGCTAAAACTTATATCAATTAGAAGAATCAAGGAAGTGTGTCTCAAAAGCAGCACCAAAAACCGGTTATGGATTATATAAAAATAAAGAAACTCAAACTCATATCAAATAGTAGAACTCATCAAGCATGTCTTAAAAGCACCACCAAAAACTGGTTATGGATTATATAAAAACAAAGTTTAAACTTATATCAAATAGAAGAATTCATCAAATACATCTCAAAAACATCAACAAATTTTTTTATGGATTATATAAAAACAAAAAAGCTCAAACTCATATCAAATATTAGAATCTGTCAAGTACGTCTCAAAAGCACCACCAAAACTGTTATGCATTATATATAAATAAATAAGCTCAAACTCATATCAAATAGTCAAAGACCGACCCGATTGATTTAGTTGCCGCAGACAAATCAAAAAAAATTTAAGCAGAACAGAAAATAGTAAGAATATTTAGGGATAAGTAATTCCAAAGTCGAACCCTGGTTACTTTCAACAAAGCCAATAACTATCTATTACCACTTAGATAAATTACCATTTGAAATGGGCATGTAATAAAAATTCATAGTTATCCGAACTCATAGATCGTTGCTCCTCATTGCCCCGTTGTCCTAGGTGGCTAGCTTGTCAACCTTGTCAACCTTGTCTTAGGGCCAGACCTACAAATAGTAAAATCCACTAAATTTTTCTCTACTTTAGGCTCAAGGCTCATTCCTCTTGAAGATTCAGTGACTAATTTGCTTTGAAAATCATTTAGAAAACAAATACATGAAGTTCTCTTTGATCTTATTCATTTTGATGAAATCACTCCTTTCACCAATTTCTCAATTGCTTTAGGTCCAAAATAGATGTGTATCTTACCTTTCCATTATACACTCTTATCGAAATTTCAATGTTCATCAGTAGGGTTATGAGTACATCTTCCCACATTATAAATAATGATATGTTTAATAATTCAAGAGAAACATAACACTTTTTTTCCAATTTTACCGTGATCATCCTATAATAAATTATATTTGTTATTCTTGTATTTGCAATAATCACCACACCGAAACAATGAAATTTTTCAAGGACCTTTTTCTCTCTCAACATTGTGGGTCAACTTAGAAAGAAATATTTTCATTATTCCCACATTAATATAAGTCCACTGTCTCAAATTAGGATGACAAAAGTGAAATCACGATCAAATATCTAATGCCCATTATTTATTTTTCTAAACTTCAGTAGACTCACTTTAGCTAGATACCCACACACGTCAAATAAATTATAGTTCAAAGGAACACCTTTTCATAATCCATAAATAGTTCCTTCTATTTTTTCATGAGGAGCTATGTTGAGTTTGAAACAACCTAACAAAGTAGTTCCTCTACATACAATCTAACTTATGAAGATCAATATATTCAATTATTATCATCGGCTTTATTCAATATAATTTTGACATGTTTTGTATTTTCATACATAAAACAAGTATCAATACAATACATATAAAAACAATGAACATATAAAACCATCATGAATTAACACAATAATCAGTTCAACTCATGTCATTCTTCGATCATGCATACATAAACCCTTAAAGTATGCACTAATACAGCGTGACAAGCCAAACATAGGGTTATAACCAAGTTCATATATAAAGGAAAAACATATCAATCTACAACACATAAATCTTCTTTTCTACACATGTATTTAATAAAAATATCTTCACTATTGATTGAAATTCCAGTTTCATACATGTATTTCAAACTAAATATTTTTCTCATATTTATAAACCTTATATTCACTCATTTATATTGGTAATCCAAGTAAATATTTTTTGAACATGCAATTTTCCTTAGGCTCACCTCACACATCGGCCAAAATTACCATTTTTCATATTCAAAATCATATGAGTGTGCTTACCTACAAGTATTAATATCCCATCTCGAAATACTTTATAGAATACTCAAACAATTACTTACTCTCATTGATTTATAAAAATCCTTCATAAATATATTTCTCTTTGCTTTCAATATACATCATATTTTAGGTTCCTCTCCCTAAGCCCTCTGTTTGCCACTGGAGAGTGAAAGAAGCATCAAAGAAATTTTCATCGGATGATATTGTGAGAGCTGGATTAAGATAGATGTCCTTGATGTGGAGGCATCTTTTTAGAGCCTAGAAATTGTAACTCACTCATCGGTTCCAGCTGTGGAGCCCCCAGTTGCCTTGGTGCCAGATGAGATTGTCCCTCTCCTCTTGAGTGGCTCAAGGCGAAATAAGTTTAGATTCACCGAGGTACCCTTATGAGATACTCTCCTTTGTAATAATACTTCCTCAGTACACATCCAATCGGATTTGATATTTGCGCTATGTGGTTAATGATGATGTGCTTATCCTTGCTACTGAAGGGAGACCGGGATTGCACAATGTGAAGATTCTTTCTGATAACAATTGGGATAAGGCTTTCTTGTACTCCGCAGAGTCCGCTGTTTTTTTCTAAACCTTGCAAGACATTTCGAAGATATGTTGATATGTTGATATGTTAGGACCCTCTGTTGGGGGCGTTTAGCTTTTTTCTTATTTTTTTCGTATTGTATGTTATTTTTATATATTCTAGCAGTTGAGACAATGTTGTCTCACTCATGTGCTCAAATATGTCTATGTAGTTGCTGAGGCATTTTTACCTCATACCTGATTTATATTTATATAAAGTGGACGGCCCACAACAAAATCCGCTTGGCTCGACAAAAAAAGACATCCATCATTTTATTTCGTTTCAAAGACAAATTCATCTTATAATTTGTTATTATATAAATTTTGTGTACATTGTACCATCACTATATTGTAATGCATAACTTATATCATTATTTCTTCACTTTCAATAATTCACTCATGTCAACAAAGTGACAATGTTTCAAATCCTTATGTAATATATATCGATTTTGAATTGTACTGTCAACTGCACACACATAGTAAACATGTATATGTTTAACATTAAAATAGTAAAAAAATCTAAAATATACTCATGCCATTAAATTGACACCATTCTTTCACTAGTTTGATGAACCATTTCCTAATCAATATATGTATAATTCACAATTTCTCCATTTTCAAAATTAACCAAATATAAAATCTTGATATGTTTCACATATCTTTTCTATTATAGAACTTCGTATACAAATATTGTATTAACTTTAACAATAAACCGGTAATAATCATTTTTCAAAATAGACTTATGGTAACTTTGATATTCTAAAAACATCATTGCTTTTACATTTAAAAGTCATTAGATTTATGTTCTTTGCACAATATAAGGATAAAGCCAACTCCATAAATCAATAACCATAAAGTCTCATTAGTCAGTTCCAAAATTGTTTCATTATGGTCTATCATTCAAATTCACCTTCCATTCAAATATCAAATAAATCATTAAATGCTCATACTTTGCTTCTACAAATAAAACATAAATTATTTTTATGATTTAATGCTCATAAATTCTTAATAGAAATATTTAAAGCAAATCGGTATTTTTATCATACTTAAATTCAATGAAATCTCCAAATTAATTTATAAAGTTCCATATGCTTATGAGTTGTTTACTCACTTATATGTTTGCAGGTAATCTCCAACTTATATGATAACTTTAAAATATATTAGAAATACTTCATATAGATTACTCAGCAAATCTTTCATTTTGAATACTTAAATATTATTATGAGAAAAATAATAAATGCTCAAGCAAAAGGAAGGCCAATTGTTAAATTGACAAAGTTATATTTACAAGTATTTATGATATGTAAATGTTGTTTTAACTCCTTCTAGAAGCGGAA
Organism: Allium fistulosum; assembly: GCA_030737815.1. Taxonomy (NCBI): domain Eukaryota; kingdom Viridiplantae; phylum Streptophyta; class Magnoliopsida; order Asparagales; family Amaryllidaceae; genus Allium; species Allium fistulosum. Next base: position 872,835,127 of record CM060902.1, read on the forward strand.
GGACAAAATTTAAGTCGTCTTAATTATTATAAATAATAAAACTACATAATATAATAAAATTTAATGGCATGACAATGACTATAATGGTTAGACTTCTAAGATAAGCAATATTTTTAACTTATACACTTATTTCAATAAACTTTTTTTTCTACTTACCAATTGTTTATCCATTGATTAGTAGTAGTTTATATATACCCAAATAGCCTTCTCATTTGGTAATCTTTATGGAATTTAATTCATCCATGCACACATATGTTTTCATTTCTCAATCAGAATTTCATTACCTCATAATTGTAAACTTCTCATGTCATTAATTTTTACTAATTGCTTGCATTTTAAATTAATGGCTTGCGTCGGAATTTATAAAACTTACCATCCAACATTTGTATAAATGAAAGGTCTTCAATTTAAATAAATATAACTTTTCAATTTAAATAAATATAACTTCACAAAAAATATTTGTCATTAGCCAAAATATATGATAAAACCAATTTCTTTTCCTAAACAAAAAGAGTTCACTATCCAAAAATAACATCTCACCCATTGTGTACTGAGAATTATCCTTTTACTTTAACCATCAATACTTAGTGACCGGTAAATACAAGTTGTTCATGTCTAGTAATAAAATATAGTAATCTGAATTGTATGCTACACCATACCTAATTCTTTATTATGTTCCATAATAGAATGTACTAATTTAAATTGGAATGTACAATTACAATACCTAAATTAGCATATAAATTCCACTTATGTATATATTCCTTGTACTATTGCATCTATTTGAAGCCCCCGACCTTAATAATGAATTTTATCACAAACTTTTATATTTTGATAAAATATTTGACACTATAGCTTATTCAAATTTTATGTTATTGTGATAAACTTATATATTAACAACCAAAACTAGTTCTTAAATCGCTATACAATCTAAAATATATTAACGAAATGGATAATTGTCTAAATCCAAGCATAATTCAAATAGAAAGGTAGAAGAAAATTTTTGATCATACCTTGGTGCTAACTTGTTGTATTTATTACCCTTTTAATGTCTAAAACTCTCAGATTTGATACAATTTTGGTCGCAATTTCTGCTTTTCTTCTCCAAATGCACTATTCGTCATAATACTTCATTCTTTGCTCCAAACTCAAATAGTTTAATTCTTATAAATGATGGATTTAATTCTCGCTTTCAAATTGTTGGAATGGATGGGTGGGAACAATAAAGAGAAAGTGATGAGAATTGTATCGTGGATGAGGCAACTGCCTTAAAAGCGAAATTTGGCACGACTATGGTGCAACCGATATTTAATGTCCACTCCTCAAGGTTAAAACAGCGACCCTTCAAACATGTGCACAAGATTGAAGAATTTGAAGATTTGTAGAAGTTTATGTCCATGAATTTTAAGTATATTTGAAAGAAGATTTTATCTAAGCATGTAAACAGTTAGATATGGATTCAGATAGTGTTATATCTGTATCCGTATCCGAAGTTATTTTTGATACCTAATATCAATATTTTCGAATGTGGACGGATATCATATATTCTTCGATCGGTTCACAACTAATAAATCCAAACAAATAAATAGAAATATTTAATTCATTATAATTCCATTTCAATAATAAAAATATAAAAAATGATAAGTGTACTAAGAAAAGTAATTTTAAGCAGAAAATAATGATTTTATACACATATTAAATTTTTTTACCTAGATAAAATAGCAAATGACAATCATTTTACGTACTAAAATACACCAAAAAATAACTATAATTTTGATAATAATCGGACGGATAATTATCAAATGTATATGTGGTCATATCTGCATCCGTATCCATTTTTCAAATATCGAATAATTTTTTACTTTTTGGATATGGACGAATTTCGAATTCTTCGGATACTCGGTGACGGTCCTAATTTTAAAATGGAGGAATTTATGGAGAAAAAGAGATGAAGAATGTGAACTTTTGTTTACTGTGTGTTTCTCAAATGAGAAAGAGAAAACAATGGGATGAAGGAGAAAACAAACCATCTATTTTTCCCGTCTCTCTCAAAAGAGTTGTCTCGATGAATAAATAGTAAACAAATAGTAACAATCACCCATTAATATGGGTAAGAAATATTCGGTTGGAACCGAATTAACCGACCGAACTGGTTTATTTCGGTCGGTTCGGTTTTGAAATTAAATCGATTTGAGTTCGATTTGTAAAATAAATACTTTTGGTTATCGGTTTTAACCGAATTAACAGAACTTTTATTGTACTATTTAAGTTTATGGTATTATAATACTTTAGATAATTGGTTTAGTGATAAAATACAATGCTTATCTATTAAAAATAGGTCAAATTTCATTATAAACATAAAAAATACAAAATATAATATCTTCAAACATAAATTTATGTTTCCTTTGGGTGAATCAATCGTTGAATAATAATATATCTTTCTAGTTCTGTTAAATCGATTATTGACCGATTTAACCGAAATTAATTCGGTTTGATTTAGCTTGATTTTGAATTTTTTCGGTTCCAATTTGGTTTGATATTTTTTACCTCAAAACCGACCGAGCCGACCGAACACTCCCCTACCCATTAATGCAAAATACAAAAGGTTGGGTAAATTAGAAGACTAACTTATATTATAATTATCCAACATCTTTTTGATTTACTATGCATGTTTGGAACTTTTTTATAAACTCAATATACATACCAAGTAATTTAAAAAGTTCAACATAACTTGTATTTTTTTTACTAAAACATATGTAACAAAGAATTTTGACATTTTGCATAAAACATCATCAAATATAACATATAAACAGGGAATTTCAAGCATAATGGTTTTTAAAAGCCAAAATCCAAGATAATATTACATATCAGTTAAACTAGAAATCTAATTCACCAATTATATTTGCTGAATCAATATCTGCATCATCAAATGCATAAGTTTCAACATCTTCCTCAAATGTTTCATTCAGATTTGTTTCTTCTTTATGAAGATGTAAAGATGCTGAAGCGGTTGCTGAAAACCTCTCGATGTTATTGATAAATACTAACTTTTATGTAGTTTGGATTATGAAAAATAAAAAATTAATAAAAACGAAGTAAAATAATAATAATAAAATAATAAAAACACGTATCATTTTTGCACCGCATGTCATGTTTGCGCCGACCATTTGCGTCATTCGTTGCCACTTTCCATGTGCACCGTGATATAGAGAAGAAACGCGCAAACGCCGCGCCACGCCTTGCACCATGGCTCATGTCTTAACATGCCTTTCATAACTATAATAATGTCTTTTGGAAGAAGTCAATATAAATTTGAAAGCGAGATACAAGTCCCCACAAATATACGACATAGGCGACTGCATCCAATGAGGAAGGCATAAATTTCAATCACCTAAGATAGATGTCAGTATTAGTTATAAGATTCATTAAAGATATTTAGATAAATTGATGTAGACTGTTACATAAGTTTTAAAAGTAGGATCAAGGCCCATAAAATATGAGTTGCACCTTTTTTTAAGAAAATACATGTTTAGCTTAAATAAAACTATTATAATGATTAAATAAACCAAAGATTGAAACTTTTCAATTATGAACAAATTTAATTTAGAATATAACAAATTTTAATACAACATTGAAAGGTGGAACCCAATGCACGAGGCTCCTGCACGATAGCGGACTCTGGGAAGCACGATAGCGGACTTTGGGGAGCACGATAATGTACGCAATCTTTCCCTCGCATTGCGAAGAGGCTGTTTACAAACTCGAACCTGGACGCCTAGATCACCAGGTGGGTGATCTAACTGTTGCGTCAAGGCTTTACCTCAAATTTTAATACAACGTTATTTAAATATTTTTAAATGCATCTAAAAACAATTATAGATTAAGTGTTATCCATGATTTTTCGCAAAGCAACAATTCGAGTATATTGGACTTCAAAATGATGAAGGAATAAATGTTACGACTTAAGGACGATTGAGTATGAAGCACGGTTAGAGAAAAAGAGGAGAACTTGTTTACTTGTTTAAATCCATGAACCGATACCAATTCCTAGATGATTCGGAAGTGATCCATCAAATTCTCCATATATCATCATTCTCAATGAAATTGTCGAAGAACTTGGCTTGTAAGCATCAAGGAAGAACTAATACTTAAAGCAACAAACATATCTTAAAGAAATTAAAGAACATCTAGGTCCATGGAATGATATCCATAGATGGATCGATACCTACCTATAGACTTGATCATTTTTGACATGTTCTTCCTCTTACTCTCTTGAATTTTGATATGTGATGTGTCATAATAGATTAGTAAAGAAGATTGACGACTCTAAGATCAAATATCAGCCCACAACAACTAAAAATATATGTTTACATGCAACAAAATAAGATCTTAGCGTTTTGTTATTCCAAATCAAAAGGAAAATGCTATCATTATAATTATCTACGGAATTTTGAGGATTATAGTTGTATTCACTTCTGGAATTCTATAGAAAATAGAAATAAAATATCTTCAAAATGAACGTAGGTATTGTTGAATCAATACAAATTGTGTGTCTTCTTTTTATCTTTTTTATTCTTCTTATTTTTACATATTTCTATTGACCACTGTTCATTTGATTTGAATTGCTGAATTAGAACCATCATAACTCACGAACCAGACTTTAATTCTCATAAAAACTTAGCCAAAAACTACATCCATGGTTTTTGACTTTACGCCATTTTTTTGGATGTTAGACCATTTTTTTTGCTACATTAGGTTAAAATTATAAATAAACCAAAATTTGAACCTCCTTTCAAAATAAGTTGATAAAGATATGAAAATTTCAAACAAACCATATATTCATAACTATTAGTTTGAAAATAAAAACGAAGTAACAAGGCAAAAAATCAACATAAATCAAATTCTTTAATTAAAAAATGTTTCCAAAAAGACTATAAAAATCTACTTTTTAAATCTATAAAATCAATTTACTAAAACTATTACATAAAAAGGAAAAGATCAAAAATCCAAACTATCAAAAAATTACGCAAAACAGAATTGTATTGATGATATTCAAATTTAGTTTGTTGTTCATCATATTTTAGAATGAAATAGTAAAATGCGTCAATATATTACAATTATAAATCATTAAAAAAACATATAATATTTAAATTAGTTAATAATAAGACATGTACTTACAAACAGGCTAGCTATGGTCCAAGCCACTAATTCAATGGCCTATAAAAAATAATTTCTCTCCTTGAAAAATATGATAAAAGTATTGTTATATTCTTTCGAAAAATTTAGAAACAAAATCGAAATTTCAAATATCTAAAGAAAAAGTAGAAAATTTATAAAAGTTCAAAAACAAACAATCGACAAAGTTTACACATTTTAAAAAAAAAGATTCAAAGGTTACCCATAAAAATATAATTCCAAAAAGTTTGAAACTTTCCAAAAGTTTCAAATAGTCAAAAAGAAAGTTAAGAAAGTTTACAATAATTAAGAAATTTAAAAATACATCAAAAAGTAATAGCAATTAAAAACTCAAATATCTCTCTATATATTCAAAAAATAAGTTTGATTAATTTTTTAAAAGGGCTTAAACAACAAATATAAACACAAAAAACGATCTCTACCCTGTCAAATTTAATATTTTCAATTTTCCCCTAAACTATACTACTCTCAAACCGTTTGTTTTCTCCCTTTAAAAATCACAAATAAATGAACATTTACAACAATCTCAACTTCAATCACCAAAGGAAGAGGTATTATCAAAAGTAGGTTTATGATATAATATTTTTGTCAAGGGGAGAACGGAAAAAAATTGTTATTCCCCTAAAGAAATATTACAATGTTTCGATTTTGTTCTTCCATATTTCCCCATGTTTCAGTTTTCTCATTTATTCATCTGTTCATGTGCAAAATCTGAACTCCTTGTTTTTTTCGTCCAAACTCTCGATCTATATTAATTTACTTCACCGTCTTTGACATGAAAATTAGTCGGCGAACTTTCAGTCAACGATGAGTAGACCGAATAACCCTGAGTGGAATTACTCGATTGGCAATGTCGTGATTAAATGAATTTAAAGAGGAAGATTGCTTGCAAGTAAGTGAATTCACACAAGAAATTTTGAGTGGTTCGATCATAAGTGATCTATGTCCATTATTCTTTTTTATTTATACCTCGTTTTTATTACAAGTAAAAGCTTTCGAATTCAGAAATTCCAACTATTTTGTTGTTGCAAGTCCTAGGGTATTATATGATGATATAAACATGGTCTGTATTCCACACTAAATGACCATCATGGGATGATGTGACCCACTCCCTCCGTATTGAGTGTGCCCATCTGACTGCATGACCTTCATAACTGAGATAGTGGTATTTGTAGGCGGTATCATTGCAGGTGGGGTGAGTTAACAGTTCTCATCCGAAAACGATTGTCCTTCATTTGCACAGCGAATTTCGAGAGCCTGCCATGGATCTATGCTTATGCTCTTACAATCTCCTTAAGGTTGTTCCCAATTATCTGACTAAAGTCATTTTTTACTAAGCGTCTTAGGTCGTTCAGGTCTTCTTCTCGAACTAAATTCTTGTCATCGTAAAGTTACATATTGATCTTTCGTTGGTCATCAACCAATGAACTACTTGCTACAATCTTCATATACTTCTGATTAATTCACATTCTAGTCTGGATCTGGATGTCTTCTCACGCGGACTTCATTAAGTATAAATGCAGCCCAACAACTATGTACAATTTTCATTTTTGATGTTTATAAGGAAGTTTAGAGAATTTCAAAATCAGAAACAATACCTATGGAAAAAAAATTCTAAAAAAGAAAGATCGAAACCCATTACATTGCCGCTGTGTACAAATTGATTTTGAAAAAGAAAAAAAAAAGATTTGAGAAAAATATGAAACAAAACTCAAAAACTGTGAATTTAACTACAAAATGTCACTTAAATCCTGTTCATTTCATTTCCAATGTGATGCGAAATCATGTGAACATCAAGGCAGTGTAGGAAGGAAGGCGAGGTGGCCAGCAAGGCAGGTGATCTTGAGATCTGGAAATATCTGAGTTCTGGTCTGGAAATTTGAGATTAGGTTTTGTTTGTATGAAAGAGGAAAATAGCAGTTTTTACTCCATTTTACATCATATTTATTCTTCTGGCTCCTATTTTGGTACTTACTTCACACTAGTGTATGCTCCGTGCATTGCACGCGGTATGCTGTTGAAAAATAATCTTATATACAATTTTGAAGAATATAATTTATTATGCAATATACGATGGATAAGATAAATTAGTTATAAGTTGAACTTATTATATTTTTAAGTATGTAATTCTTGTTATATGACTTACGTAATTTTATATTTGAATAAAAAGTAAATTAACATTTTTGTTATTAAAAATGAGTAATGTTAGTTATCTACAAGCACAATGAAACTCAGTATACTTAATTAATTTTTACAATTAATATTTTATAAATTTTTATAGATAAATATTAATGTACATAAATTTTGAAATTAACATTTAACTTTTGATACATTTGATTAAATGATAAATGATGCATAGATTTAATTTCAAACATTATTTGAGAAAATGGCGAAGACACCCAAAAATGGAAGTGTAACAATAATGAATCAATATCTTTTATGCATTTAAAAGTTCTTGCAGCAAATAGTTATAAAAAAAGATATCATCGAAGTTATAAACAAAATATTTATTTAACTATTCAAAGACATGGTCCGCGTGCATAGCTCAGTTGGTCAGGGCTGTCTATCGACCATGGAACAAAGTTCCTTGAGGTCGCGGTTTCAAGTCCTAGCACGCTGTGCTATGCATCCATGCCTATTATCCCCAGTAAAAGCAAACAAAAACGCTAGGGGATTGATGCTTTGAGTTGGGCTAGCTGAAAAGGAAGATCGGTGTGGCGGGCAACCAAATCCATAGCTCTGCTCTCCAAAGTAGGGTTTAAAGAAAACTATTCAAAGAAACGTTATTTGAAAATAAGATCAAGATTGGAATATTACAAATCACATTGTCATTTTAACTATGTAATAAAAAGAAAAAAATAAATAAACTTTAAATCCATTGTTTCATTCCTCGATAATTTTAATTGTTAAAAAACTTTTAAAAAAATAATTAACACTTACATAAAAAGATAATAAAACACAAACAAAAATCATTTCTTGTCAAAATATGGTATATTTTTGTCCATTAATTAACGTAAATTATGAATATAAATAATTAAAATTTAACATTGAAAAAAAACACTGTGAATATATATAAGTAAAATTTAAGATTAATAAAACATTTTATCTGGAAACATTTATTATTTTCCAAATTACGGGATACAAACAATCATTACTTATCATTAATTGTAATCTCATTCTCCACGAAAATAAATTTTATTAATTATAAAGAATCCACTTGACATGCTAATTTTAGAAAGAAAAAACGTTTTATACGTATTGTAAATACCAATTTTAGAAGAAAAATGTGTATATATGTATATTTGTAATGAAATACCAATTTTATGGGAAAAATTATGAACTTGAATGTGGACTAACGTAAGAGAATTAAAGGTAATTTTATATATAACTATGAAAATTTTAAATACATGGACTTGAATAACAATTAGTTTTACCATTTTTATTAATATGAACGTAGCACACACATTGAATTGACTTCTTTATGATTTATTAGATCAATTGGTAAATTTTGTCGATTGGATTTATTTAAGAAAAAATTAATATCGCTTAATTAGTTTAAATATATGAATTTGAATGTAAAACAATTGAAGAAAACGGAGAGTGTAAATATTTGTAAAAATTATTAAATGATGGTATTTAAATGTAAAATGGTAGGAAAGAGATGTTGTAGAACAGTAAAATAATTTGAATATAATTGGAGAAATTTTAAACTATATGGACTTGAATGAAAATTTAATTTTGCCATTTTTATCAATATGAATTTGATGTACACACTGAATTGTCATTTTTACAGGATTTATTAGACCAATTAATAGATATTGGTTAGTCTTATTTTTTTAAGGTGCAAATTTAAGATCACCTAATTAATTCAAATATATATAGACTTAATTGTAAAACAATGAAAGAAAACATGGAAGAAAGCTATAAATAATTGCTAAATTGTTAAATGTTGGTATTTAAATGTATAGGATGGAAAATAATTAGAACATTATAATAATTATAATAATGATAAATTGTAAGTACTTGAAAGAGAATTAAAGAGAAATAAGAAAAATATTCAGAATTAACAAAAAAATCAGAATTAACAAGAAAGTAGAAAATTCTTTTTGGGTATTGTTAAATGGGGCTCCAACAGGGAGGGGGGTTGGAGGGGACATTTTTTTAATTTTCATAAAATTGTTATGGAGTGTGCAAAAAAAGGTTACCGCCTCAACAAAAAAATACATAGCTACTCTTATTGTTTCGGTGATCCTCCACCATTTTTTGACTTTCTTTTCCATGAGCCCCGTTGAAAATGTTTTTCGATGAACTATTATCGTTTTTCTTTTCACTTTCCAATGGGGTTTTGTCGAATTTTGTTTTGCATAAGGGTATAATAATAAATTATTTTATTTGATTATATTTATCATGTCCCACGTAACAATTACTTTTCTAGATGAAGTCCCCATAAAAATTGGTCTTCTCTTATCTAAAAATGGAGTCTCTTTAAGAATTTGTTTGTTATTATTTAATAGAATTAGAAGGAATAATTGTGTGTGTTTGTTTGTTATGATATACTACTTTTAGAAATAGATAAATTCACTGTTTTAAATTTCGGCTATCTCGACCAATATATCGGCCGAGATCTCGGTTGAAGGCTTAGGCGAAACGAAACATGAGATATCGGTTGATATCTCGTTTCGATTATATCGGCCGAAATTTACATATATCGACCGATATTTGAAGCGAAACGATAATCCGAGATATCCCCAATATATTGTTTTTTTCAAAAAAAAAATAGGCCCATCTTAGTCTATCATAAAAAAATGAACAAAGCCCTTTTCTTTCTGATTCAACTTCTCTAAAGATCATGTTCCTCATCAAAATATCGAACTCCCTCATCTCCAGAGAAAAAATCGAACTCTCTCTTTTAAAAAAAATTGAACTCCCTCTTCTAACACCCGACAGCTCGTGGTTGCTTTCAATTTTCGACTACTCGATCTCGCTTTTGACAGTCTGCAGCTTTTCGTCTTCGACCAATCTCTCTACTCTCTACATGTATGTAAATTATGGTTGTTTCTATTTTAATGAAATTCAATTTTTCAGAAAATTGAATATACAGTATAATTTAGAGTAGATTTGCAAGTAGATTTAGTTTGTTATTCTTACTGCATAACCTTCTACAATGCATAACCTTCTGCAAGTAAATTTGCATTGTCTGAAACCCTTCGATTCTTGATATCTTTTATATGCATTTGCTCTTATTTGCATCAGTTCCTGATACTGTTATTGTGTTATTCTTCCTGCATATATGTAATTGTATAGAACCCGCTTTTTTCAGTTAATTTGTCGTTTTTCATCTACTTATATGTAATTGCTAAAACTGATGATGTTTTGTAACTTTTGTTGAACAATTTCATATAGTTGAAGTATAATTGCATTATTTCTTTCAGTTAGAATAGTGAAAATTAGTTGCAGTAATTCAGTAAATGTTAAATAAACCGGTACCATGCATTTTTTTGCTATAAATTATGTGATGTGTTATACTCCGATATGGTCCCGAGATGAACTTTAGGTCCGAGATGTAAATCCGATATTGGCATCCGAGATGCACTCGTCACATCCGAAATCTCCCCCGATACAATATCGAGTCGCTAAAATCGCCGAGACGAAACGTGCCTGATATCCGAGATTCAAAACCTTGGATAAATTTCATGAACTTGAATGTAGAATAATATAGGAGAAATAAAGATACTTTTATATGTAGTTGTAGAAATTTTAAACTATATGGATTTGAATGAAAAATTAATTTTATCATTTTTGTCAATATGACCATGGTATAACATTGGACTGTCGTTTTTCTAGGATTATTATTTGATCAACTAGTAAACTTTTGGTATTTTTTTCTTGAAGTATAAATCAAAGATCAGCTAATTAATTTGAATATATGAACCTAATTGTAAAACAATAGAAGAAAACTTGGGAGAAAATTTGTAAATAATTGTAAAATTGATTAAATGTTAGTAATTAAATATATAATGACAAAAAGGAGAATCAATAGAACATAGAACATTGTAATAATTATAATAATGATAGATTGTGGAAACTTAAAAGTAAAATATCCAAAGAGAATTAGAGAGAGAAGAATATTCATAGAATTATTAAAAGAGCTGGAATTCTTCTACTTTATTATTATTATTTAATCGGTAGAATAGTAGACTATAATTAGATATCCGAATGAGCCCGTGAAATTTTATCATTTTGCACTACGTTCCTAATCCAATATATGTGTTGTTTTCCAACATTTCATTAACAGTTGTCTTATTTTCTCCATAGGCAACATAGTGTCTGATTGGTTACATCCTCCCTCCCTCCCTTTTGTTGAGCTGCATTTGGCACAGCTCTTTTGTTCATTTACTTATTTATTCTTAACAACTAACACATCTTATATTGACTGTTTTTCCCCAATAATGAATTTAATTTCTAGGTTATTTCACATCCTAAACTGCAGTTTTTCAATGCCTTTTTCAAAGATTAAACATAGAACAAAACATCATAATGAAAATTTTACCTCTTTCTACAGAAACTGACAATAAGCAAAATAGAACCAACGCTCCCAAGCGTAGCCATTTAGCCATAAACTACAATATACAACAAGTATAAGAACTGCGTCTGAATTCATTCTAGAAAGGTGAAAAAATAAAGATGTTTTAGGCTTCTTACGGTATCTAGCAGGAAAATAAAATCGGAAACCGACGAAGAAAAATATTACAAGAATCGTGCGAAAGAGGACCTATGTAAGAGTAACTGATAGGGAATTTGGAAGAAGATGCTGCGGGCTTGGTGGATAGGTGTCTGTAATAATGATAGAAAAGCCCTTTGTTTGGATGATCACGGTGACAAATTGAAAAAGGCCGATTCTACTTGCACGTCAGGTTTTACCGTCCACACCCCATCATTCTTTTTAACTTTTTTTTTTCTTTTGGAAATTTCTGTACTTTATATTTTTTTAAACTCCACTCCGGAGGGAGGAGCTTCCGCTTAGGGAGTCCGTCATACCTAAGAATGGTTTAAACCAGCCCCGGTACATACGTTTGTTGTTCCCAACTAGGTTCTAGGGTTTACGGGAATCCACCTCCACGCCTTGAGAGGAGTAGGATAGACGGGTATTGAATTCGCGACCTCGTTAACAAAAAAACATACACTTCCTTACTACACTTTATTAAACCCATACGATTTCTTGACCTAAATTATTGTCTTGCAGGAAAAAAGAACGCATATTATTTTCATATATTGACATATAATGGTATACACTTAACTTCAAAGGGGATACATTATTTAAAATAAACGGAGAAGAACTAAAAAAATAGGTACTTCAAAGCCATTCATGCGAAAATAAAGTACCATAAGTAATAAAAACAAACGAAATATAAATGGAAGGCTAACTTAAAACAACCAACGCATAGACCTCCAAACTGTCAATTCAACTACATTTATTATTCTTCCACTTTAATCAATGCTTCTATCTTCCATGGTGGAAAGAAGGATTAAACGAAATCCTGAATTTGAGCATCAAGGTCGTACAAGCTGCAAATTAACAATCATCTTTACTTGAACTGGATCCAACAACTTAATTGCAAAGGGAATCGTTCTGAAGCACACAAAAGTTCGTACAGTTGAGTTACGGATTTGGTGTAGGATCGATTTCACCCTAGAGGGAGGGTGAATAGGATGATACTGATAATAATAAAAATTTAATGCGGAAGTATATAAAATAATCGCAGCACAGATAATAGCAGAATATTAAAAGCAGAAATAGAACAACACGGATTTACCCAGCTTTGGCAAAACCCTACCTACGTGCTGCCCCCAAGGTTTCTACTAGAAATTAAGTAGTCAAACGCTTACACACGTAAACTCGCGACACCCGCTATCGACTAACCTAACTCTACGCTCAAAACCCTACCATAACTCAGCCACTGAGTTGCGAATTCTCAAACTACACTACCGTAGTTCGTCCCCTAGTCACACCACTAGAATTTACAAAAGTTTAAAAGTAAAATACAAAATAAAAACAATTAAAAAACAATAAGCCCTAATTTAAAAATTAAAAGCCCAATATGATATAAAAACCGGTCCAACTGAAATTATCACTCAAGAAAATAATTATGCCGGCCCAAATTAAAAAGGAATCCCCCCTTTTCTTTTCTTATGTCTTCGGCCTTGGATCTTGCGTAGAAAAAATGGCTGCCTCTTTTCTTCTTCGATATGAAATTAGGGCTTTATGTAGTGAAGTTGCCGCTCTATATTAAATCGGTTGAGTTGAGTGATTGTCCTTGTGTTGCTTTCTCAACCGTCTTCTAGCTTCGATTTGCTTTCGCCCACTTCACTACGTCGAGTTCAATTTGAATAAATCTGGTATGCAATTTTGCTTTGTTACTTTCGTTGATATGCTTGAACTCGATTCGATTCGAGTTATTGATTTGAAACTATGCTCTGTGATATTGCTTTTAACTCGAATGAATTTTAGGCCGATGATGACTTTGGGTTAAATAGGATTTGAAATCCAATAATCTCGTTCACATGATATTGTTTGAATTCTTTAGTGAATTTGCTCTGCCGTTCGATTTGTAATTGAGTGTTGGTGATGTTTTCTGACTAGTTCAATTTGTATATTTTCTGTTTACTTGATTATCACGGCTTTGAATTTTCTTTGGAATTTTGTTCCGTTCTTTTCTCTATTGACTTCAGTCACTTGATTTTGTGAAAATATTTACTTATTCGATTTGCGATCACCTGACTTTGACTTGTGTTCATGCCTGTAGCATTTTCGACCTGATTGTGCGATATTAGTCTGGGTTGCATTGAGCTATGTCCACTTTTCAATTGAGTCTGCACTTTGCACTACATACATGTGTGTTCATTTGATGTCAGGTTTTGATACATGTAGTTTGTGTACACTTGCGTGTATGCATATGAACTAGTCTGTTGTCATTTCAGCTCTGTATATATGTATGGTCTGCACATCCATGTTATACTTATATGCTAGTTTGGTTTGTGCTTCATTTATCTGTTGTTTGGATTTTCTTGTACTGTTTTCAGACTTCGAGTTTCATATCCATTTCCTTATATTTGAACCATTTGTACTTGAATGTTGGTCATCTTGTCCATTCGTTTGGACTATTGTTGTCTTGGCAGTTTGAAACTTGCATACACTTGTATCTAGTTGAAGTTGTTTTGTGTAACGACCCACTATTTTGGACCATTCAAATCGACAATAAAACCACACATGTCGGACTTGAATAATACAAAACAATAGATTGTAATAAATTTGGAGCAAATAAAACCAATCACAAAATCACAGACACAGAATATCAGAATAACTCGTAGCAGAAAATAAAATAAATAGTGGTTCATGAAGCCACTACAATACAAGTCTTAAAACAGATTCAAAATACATAGTCTGAAAAACAGATACAACAGAAGTCTGAATACATAAGCATAGTAGAAATCCCAAATACATATGTCTCTAATACAAAGCTGACATAGAAATACTAAATGGAAATAGATAGCAACTAAATAAAAGATGATCTCCAGTAGTCCTAGCTCCAGAAGGCGAAATCCAAAGCTAATACTCAAGCTGACCCGAGCGTAAATAAAACACAAACACTCGAGTCAGGACATACATACTTATACAATGTAAACCAACTCAAGTGAACTGTAATAAAATGCACAAGTAACTTAAAGAATGCTTGGGATCGCCCATTCTTTAAGGATCCGTTAAACTATCTACTATGTAGTAATATTCGCTATTATAATAATGTCTAATTATAAAATAATCTTACTTTTAAATAGCGTTAAGGCTTTACATTTTCCACCTTAACACGTAATAGTCCCAGTAGTCTATCCAGTATTAGCATACTCCCAGATCGGGGGCTACCCTCAATACTCCACAAGCTACGGGAGAAAACCAAACTCGTAGTAAAGCTCGATATGGTAGGTGACACGGCACAACTAGGCAATGCCAGGGTAGATATACCAATTACGCATCCGGGCTGGTGGTAACGCATAGCAGCCACTACCGCCCACCTCGAGCCACACTCCCCAAATCAAAGGGTACACCCAATCAATCACAAAAGTAATAGAATGGTATCGAAGAAGTGTGTCCGATCAGAGGTGCTACCTCATTGGCCCGTCAATCGCTCATGTTTTAGCCACCTTATGCCAACTCATGGGAGTCGGGTCCACGTTCATACCACAATAGGTTCGTCGCCGCCATCCTACTTCATTCTGGAAACTCCACCGCGTACACAGTTATTAAAGTGGTTTTTGGTATCAATAGAGAGTATGTCCATATCTGATCCCGGTCTCTTTAACAACCAATCGTTATTATAACCCGTGGTTATAAATTTTAAAAATAGTTTATATTTCAAATCAAAATACTTCATTTAAACCATTTAAAAGTAAAGTCAATATTCTTTCAAATCAAATATTCAATTCCCAAAAATTTAGCCTTTTCTGAGTTCATTTATTCACTTAAATATTTTAAAACATTGAAATTTTAGCTTTCGCAGCACTTAGAAAATGCTGTGGTAAGTTATATTTGAAAACAATTCATTTCAGCAAAGATAGCATTTAAAAACTGCAGTAGTAGTTCAGTTTCATTTGAAAATAAGTTAAATTCAGCAAAGACAGCATTAATTAACTGCTGCAGCAGTTCAGGGCTCAATTTGAAAAATTAGTTCAATTCAGCAAAGACAGCACTTATCAAGTGCTAATGTAGCCTTTTCATTAGTTTCAGATTTTAACTTCTTCCTGCAACCACAGCACTTACCAAGTGCTGCAGTAGCCCTTAGTTAATTTTAGCCTTTAGTTCATTTGCATCAACCACAGCACTTAAAGTGCTGCAGTATCATTTACTTTGGATTTTAAGTTAATTTCAGAAATGATAGCATTTCTGAAGTGCTACTAATTCAATTTCCACATTTTATAATAAAATTCCAGAAACAATTAAACTTCAATTTTAACCATTTTAACTTATAAAAATCATATTTTTTCCACTTCAAAAATGTTCATTTAAATACCCTTTAACTTAAGATTTTTATAAAGAAATTTTTTACAATAAAATCAAATTTTTCAATAATTTCACTTATTAAATTCAAGTGTACCATTTCCCATTCTTTCATTTTTAACAATTTACTTTAACACTTAAATTTAAATTTCCATTTCATAAATAAACTTAATTTTCATTTTATTTAATTAACTTAAACTTCCATTTAAAAATCAAATCACAAATTTCCAATTTAAGTTATGTTTCAAATCACAATTTTTCCATTCATTTATTTAACATTTTTAATACATAGAAAAATCATTATCACTTTATTAAATCATTTTAAATTCAATTTAAATCAAATTATCATATTTTTACATTTTAAAATACTTAAAATTTCCAGGAAAATATATAAAATAACCACGGGTCTATATAATATTTTCTAGCCTAAGTCAAGTGATACGGATAATATATCATTTCAATCCGAAATTTACAAAGAAAAATCCGGGTTCTATCATTTCAAACCCGCAATCCCAAGTAAATAAAATTAAATAAAAATTGCTCAGGCCTATCATTTAAGCTCATAACGATTTTTCCCTATTCTAAAGTCCGTTCGGGTATGTATCATTTCAACCCATAGTGATTCTATTCTACATGGAACTTGCAGTGTGAGAATGGAATAAATAAACAGTATAACAGAATATAACATAGCAGATGATGTGATAAGTTTATAACAGGGTTTAACATCATATAATTTACATCATAGGCAGGTATAACATGATATAATAATTTCTACACATTCACTTGTTGTCACTTCACAAATTATATAAGTATAAATGTCATGTGTGAATACTCACCTTTTTACGCTGGAGTTAGCAAATCAAACACACAAACAAAAATCTAGAAAGCATGATAGCACGACTTTTGATTTGAGTGGAGAGATAACCAAGATATTAATCTTGTATTAAGCAACAAAACAAAGCAAAATATAAATATAAATACAATACCAAAATTTATTGGAACAAAATGGAAATAGAATTTTCAAAAGACATCACCAAGCTTTTCAATCAATTTTGCTTGACCATAACTCAACATTTGCTCGGCCATACATGCTTATGGCTCGGCCATGACATGTTTTCATGATGGTAAGGCTCAGGTTTGGACTCAAAATAGCATGGTTAGGCAAGAATGTGAAGGGGTAGGAGTTTGCAAGCATGGAATACAAAGGGACAAAGCAAAAAGTGGAGTTTGGTTCGCCAAAGGTCAAGTGGGCTCGGCCATGGCACTACAAGTCAGGTCAGGGATAGGAGGTGATGGCCAGAGGTGATGTCATCAGGTGGTGGTGGTTCTAGGGTGGTGGTCGTGGCTAGAAATGAAGGGGATGGTGAACTATGGGCTCGGCTATGCATATGTTTGTATTTTTGCAAAGTTTGTGGTGATGGCTTCATCTAGGTGGTCACGGCCATGACTGGGCAGAGGGGTGGTGATGTTGCCGTGGATGATATGGAGAAGGAAGTGGTGGTGGTTGGTGGAGGAGAATATAGGTGGTGGTCGTGCAAAGCTAGAGAGGAACCAAAGGAAAAATATAAAAATAAAGAGCAAAAGTGGAAAAAGGAAGCCATGAACTTACAAAATTATTTTCAGAAATGCTTTGGCCATGAGAAATGAAAGTGAATGAGAAAGTTTCACGTGAATAAGCAATGAAATGTACAGCTACAATAGAGAAAATGATAGGCCAAAGAAAATGAAGAGTCTAGACAATGAAAAGTCAAGTTTTAAAAGCTTTTGTCTCTTTGAATTTCCACTTTCTTTTATTCAAAATAAACAAATAAAATATCAAGTAAAATAAATAAAAGACAAACAAAATAAAGTGAAAATGAAAATAAACAAATATTCTTAGGAAAAATAAAAAGTAAATAAAGAAAATAGTTTATTATATTGAAACTAGGATTAAAAATTGCAAACAAAATACAATTAACTTTGGAAAATTATAACTTTACTTCTAAAATGTTTTAAAAATAAAATATTGAAATAAAATTTAATTTAAAATAATTTAAAAATATTTGCAAAAATATTGGGTTGTTACATTTTGTCTAGTTGAGTCTATATGCATATTTTGGTCCATGGTTTGCTTTGAGTTTGGAGCTTGTGTGTTGCATCTGTAGTTGTATCAGTATTTGATTCATCTCTGTTGAACTGCTTGTTCTTGTTTCACTGGTGCATGTGTGCTGGTTCCATATCTGACCATGCTTCATTATTTTCATTTGAGGCTACACTTGCTTATGTATATATGTTGTTTGTTGTGGCCAGACTTGTTTATGTGCATGATGTTTCATGGACTTGTTCTTATGCACTTGTTTTCACTGAGTTGTTGCTTCGAGCTAGTTTGCATATGTTACCAGGTCTGTACTTTGTTGTCTTCATTTCTGGGTTCAGTTGAACCTGAACTGCACTGTGTCTTGGTTGAAGTGTTTCATGACTCCACTATCTTGACTTGTGCTTGACCATTTGCGTATTGTTGTTTGCTTCATTCTTGTTTGGTTGTGGCTTTGTAATTGTAGTCTCTTTCTCTGCTGCCTTCTTTCTTGGTTCTTGCATATGGTATCATGTGCATGTCTGATTGTCAAGTTATAGTGACCTGCCTCGCGTTAGATTGATTTAGTTCGTGTTGTTATTTCATGTATGTTGAACTGTAACCCGTTTGAATGTCGAGGCTGTGTTGCTTGAGAACTTGTACTCGACAATTTTATGATGTTTTTGTATTTCACCTGAGTTGAGCCTAGCTTTTGATTGGGTTTGACCTTGTGCTCACCTGTCCCTATAGTTTTATCAAGTGTATATCGGTGTGCATGGCCTTGTGGCATGTACAGTGATACACTGTGCATGTCACAAGTTGTTCGTGTATGATGAATTCAAAATAATGATGATGAACAACCCAAATAACTAAGGCAAATAATATTTTCAAAACACATTTTATTTTACACTGCAAAAATATTTCTTTTTCAAATTTACTGCGTCAGTGTTTACTTTGCAGATGGCTCAGATGCTGGATACAAATTGGAGTATGGTTGAAGAACAAATACGAGTGAACGAGTGATATGTAGTGAGGTGCAAATGTATAGTGAAAACTTGTGATGTAATCAAAATTGTATTGTAATTGAAATTGTGTATATATAGTGAGAGCTCAAATTTGTACTATTCAAAATTGTAATAAAATATTTGTTTGAATAAAATATCTGTTTGAATTTAAATTCTTTGTTATTTATTTTATTCAGCAAATATTTATTTAATTATGTGAAAATAAAATAGTACAATAACAAATACATTTAAATGAATATATATATATATATATATTATCATCGAACAAAATTCATATAATAACATATTCAACAATCTCCCCCTTTTGATGATAACCAACATATATTTAAGATTTTGAATTTATTAAATGTATTTGGTCAGTCAATTTGCTCCCTCTATTTGAATGCTCCCTCTCTACAACAAAACAAAACTCCTCCTTCATATATGCATGAAAATAAATATGCAAATGAACCTAGATGCAAATAAAATATTTGACATTTATTTGTCAAAATCTTAACTTTTCTCTCTCCCTTTTGTTATCAGCAAAAGAGTAACAGTGTTAGAAAAATAGAGATATAATGATAGGCACTAATACAATATTAATACCCAATCTAGTAAAAATATTAAATTTCAATAAAAAATCAAACAAAAATCATAAATACTCTGTTAGGCGCATATTCCACTTTAGAATGATAGGGATGATGTAAAACTATATAGTTGTGTCTATTTGTGGTATATTTATATCAGGAATTTAAATATCTACTAACCATGCATAACCGTTAGGACTTTTAAATGAGATTAGTAGTATTCCAAATTTTTATAAAAAAAATGAATTCAAGTATCTTCTAACCACGCATAACCGTGAGGACTTTTAAATGGGATTAGAATCAACTTGTCTATTTAATAATCAATTTTGATATGCGTTCCATACATGCATAACCGTGAGGACTTTTAAATGAGCATGAAAGCACATAATAAAAAATTCCAAGTAATTCACCCATGCATAACTGTGATGACTTTTAAATGAGAGTGAATACTTTGGATGTTTTTATTGCTAAAAATATAATCAAATGAAAAACGAATAATTTCCCATTTAAAATACCACATATTGACATACTATATTGGATTTTGATGAGTGATGGTCGTTAGAAATATGATAGAAATAGAGATGGTCATGGAATTTTTACCCATCAAAAGTTATTATAAATCTTGTTTAAATTTCTAAAGAAAATTACTAAATATACTGTCTCAAGTTATAATATATGATTAATATCAACACTCATCACTTTTTCAATCACTATTTATCTTTTCGATAATCAGTAGGGAGTCAGATTAGTTAATGTAATCATTTAAAATCAATTTCAAAAATAATTATAAAATCAAATTTTCTAAAATGACTAATCTAAAACAAGGTCAATAACAAATTATTTTCAAGAAGGGGTTTTATAAGAAAAATGTCAGCTATTTGAAAATTAGTTGAAATGAAAAATATGCAGATATTTTCTTTGAAAATGATGCAACTACTTAATATCTCAACATGAATCATGTTCCACTAGTAATTTTTCTGCCAACTAGATTACCAATGTAATCTGCATCTGAATTTTCCTTTGATTCAAGATTATCATTATAGACCAGACCGTGAAGTGTGCAACAAAATATCTTAAAAACAGCTTTTAAATGAAGTTCTTTTGTATTTTAATTGAAACCATGCAAATAAACAAATAGTGAACATAGTGTCAGATCCAGAAGCAGTAAGGTAAGCAAATATATCCACGTCTATCTTGAATAATCATCAATCAATAAAGCAATATCATTAGTTCAAACAAATCTATATGAACTAGTCCAAAGACTCTAGAGATACATGTAGTGTTCTCGGCATAAAAAGATAATTGGCCAACAGTTTTGCATAAGTCAGAATCATTATCAACATTCATTATCAAATAACTAGCTGATTTAATTCAGATTATGGTGCAGATTATCACATTTAATAAATCGTTCAAGATAAATATACCGTTACCTATTTTACCTTTGCCGATAATTTTTCGTTGTTGCCCATTGTGACTCCACCACCTTTGTACTAGGCTAAGGAACTTTGATTCGTCACCCATCGTGTGCCTGAAACAGCCAGAATCCAGGTAACACTGTTGTTGTTCCTTAGCCTGCCACCACACCTACACGAGAAAAGATTTTTGTGGCCTATTTGTTTTTATAGGTCCATGGTTTTTAATGGCAAAAGATTTTGAAAAATATGTTTGTGTAGACCCAAAACTATTTATATATGTTCCTTTCGGCACCCAGATTTGTTTGACTTTGAGGGATTTTATTTTCGTGCCTTTTGGAACCCAAATTGGAATGGTTTTCACGTGTTTGGGTCTATACCGGCAAATATTGTAATTGTGTCCAGTTTTTCCATATATCGTGCACTTTGAATTGACTTGATTAATTTCACTTCTAACACGTTCAGATTGATTATACGCAAGTCCTTGTCTAACAGTACTAACAGTTTGTTTCCCTAATATCATATTTAACGATCTTTCACCTTTTGAAAATTTTCCTAAAGTCGTACATAGTTGTTGGACTTGTGTTTTGAGTGATTCGTTTTCATTTAATAATTGAGTGCACTTTTTAATAGAATTTTCTCTTCTAGTATTTTCACTCTCTTTCAAAATTAGAATCTCATTTTCAAGTGTTCTAATTTTAATTTCTGATTTTTTAATTTCTTCTTCGAATGATGGACACTTGTTACACTTAGGCCTTTTATTTTGATAGTTTTTCACCAATTGATCAAGCTGTTTATTTAAATCTATCAAGGTATCTCTTTGTGATTCAATTTTAGCGTATTTCTCCCTAAGTCGTTCAACACAGCCATTTACTTCGTGAAAGTATATAAATAGTTCTGAATGAGTAAGTTTTGATACCTCGCTTGGTTCGTCATCATCACTGTAAGTTATATCACCTCAAAGACACAAATCTGCTTTTTCACTCTCACTGCCAGTGCTTTTATTATCTTCATCAGTTTCATCCCAAGTGGCTGCAAAACTTCTCCTTTTCTGTTTCTTTCCTTGGCCGAGTCGATTCCGAGGACAATTGGGCTTGATGTGACCAGGTTTATTGCACTTGTGATAGATGATTTCCTACTCTTTTGAGTTGTCTAGTGCTTTGACTATTCTGCTTTTCAATTGTTGATTTAGAGCTGGATTTCCGTATTTGCGATTCCACTTCTTGAATCTCTTTATCAATAGTGCCAGCTCAGCTGCTCCATCATCATCATCATCATCATCACTTTCTGTCAAGGTTTTAAATCTCCCCGAGATCAGCCGAGATGAAAATCCGAGATATTAGCCAAAATCCGAGATTTGGCAGCTTGGTTAGTTATAAGTCTTTTAAATATCGCCCGAGACGGCCGAGATATTTGCCCGAGATATTGGCCAAAATCCGAGATTTGAAACCTTGCTTTCTGTTGTTCCTTTGAGAGCTATCAATTTCTTTCGAGTATCACCTCCTTCACGTTCTTCCTTAAATTTCATTTCTAGCTCATAAGTGGTGAGATTTCCGATGAGTTATTCAACTTTGATTTGTTTCAAATCCTTAGATTCTTGAATAGCAGTAACTTTTGCTTCAAAATTCCAAGGAAGGATTCTAAGGATTTTTCGGACTATTTCCAACTCTGTGTATGATTTTCCGAGAGCTTTTGATTTGTATACGAGATTAGAAAGTCATCCATACATCTCTTTGACATTTTCCACCTTGGACATTGTGAAGTTCTCATATTTGCTACTAAGCATGGCAAGGCGAGATTCTTTGACTTGAGTCGTTCCTTCGTGAGTCACTTCAAGTGTGTGCCATATTTCCTGCGCAGTTAGACAATGTGAGACAATATTAAATTCAATTTGATCCAATGAACAAATAATAGAATTCATAGCTTTAGCATTGGCATTCTGTAGTTATTTTCAAGACCTGTCCATTGATCCATCAGTTTATCTATTTCCTGATTATCTACCTCTATAGTTGGTGTCCTATATCCTGTCTCAACTATATTCCAAGCATCAATGGTTTTCAGAAAGATTTTCATTCTAT
Organism: Allium fistulosum; assembly: GCA_030737815.1. NCBI lineage: Eukaryota > Viridiplantae > Streptophyta > Magnoliopsida > Asparagales > Amaryllidaceae > Allium > Allium fistulosum. The sequence continues at coordinate 872,858,504 of CM060902.1, forward strand.
TTTTCCAGTAAACGTATTCACCATTGAACATTGGTGGTCTAACTATGGACTGACCCTCAGCAAAAGCATTATTAAAAGAAGCCATTTTAAAAATTCAAATTTTTAAAACAAAAATTGGTTTTTGAAAAATCAAAATTTTAAAATATAAAAATTGGCTTTTGTTCCTAGCTCTGATACCACTTGTAGGATCAATTTCACTCTAGAGGGGGGTGAATAGGGTGATACTAATAATAATAAAAATTTAATGCGGAAGTATATAAAATAATCGCAGCACAGATAATAGTAGAATAATAATAGCACAGATAATAGCAGAATATTAAAAGCAGAAATATAACAACACAGATTTACCTAGCTTCGGCAAAACCCTACCTACGTGCTGCCCTCAAGGTTTCTACTAGAAATTAAGTAGTCAGACGCTTACACACGTAAACTCGTGACACCCGCTATCGACTAACCTAACTCTATGCTCAAAACCCTGCCACAACTAAGCCACTGAGTTGCGAATTCTCGAACTACACCACCGTAGTTCGTCCCCTAGTCACACGACTAGAATTTACAAAAGTTTAAAAGTAAAATACAAAATAAAAACAATTAAAAAACACTAAGCCCTAATTTAAAAATTAAAAGCCCAATATGATATAAAAACCGGCCCAACTGAAATTATCACTCAAGAAAATAATTATGCCGGCCCAAATTAAAAAGGAATCCCCGTTTTCTTTTGTAATGTCTTCAGCCTTGAATCCTTGCGTAGAAAAAAATGGCTGCCTCTTTTCTTCTTCGATCTGAAATTAGGGCTTTATGTAGTGAAGTCGCCGCTCTATATTAAATCTGTTGAGTTGAGTGATTGTCCTTGCGTTGCTTTCTCAACCGTCTTCTAGCTTCGATGCTTTCGCCCGCTTCACTACGTCGAGTTCGATTTGAATAAATCTGGTATGCAATTTTGCTTTGTTACTTTCGTTGATATGCTTGAACTCGATTCGATTTGAGTTATTAATTAGAAACTATGCTCTGTGAAATTGTTTTTAACTCGAATGAATTTTAGGCCGATGATGACTTTGGGTTAAATAGGATTCGAAATCTTATAATCTTGTTCGCATGATATTGTTTGAATTCTTCAGTGAATTTGCTCTACCGTTCGATTTGTAATTGAGTGTTGGTGATGTTTTCTGACTAGTTCAATTTGTATATTTTTTGTTTACTTGATTATCATGACTTTTAATTTGCTTTGGAACTTTGTTCCGTTCTTTTCTCTGTTGACTTCGATCACTTGATTTTGTGAAAATATTTACTTATTCGATTTGCTATCACATGACTTTGACTCGTGTTCATGCCTGTAGCATTTTCGACCTGATTGTGCGATATTAGTCTGGGTTGCATTGAGCTATGTCCACTGTTCATTTGAGTCTGCACTTTGCACTACATATATATGCATACATGTGTGTTCATTTGACGTCAAGTTTTGATACATGTAGTTTGTGTACACTTGTGTGTATGCATATGTAATAGTCTGTTGTCATTTCAGCTCTGTATATATGTATGGTCTGCACATCCATGTTATACCTATATGCTAGTTTGGTTTGTGCTTCATTTATCTGTTGTTTGGATTTTCTTGTACTGTTTTCAGACTTCGAGTTTCATATCCATTTCCTTATATCTGAACCATTTGTACTTGAATGTTGGTCATCTTGTCCATTCATCTGGACTGTTGTTATCTTGGTAGTCTAAAACTTTCAGACACTTGTATCTAGTTGAAGTTGTTTTGTCTAGTTGAGTCTGTATGCATATTTTGGTCCATGGTTGCTTTGAGTTTGGAGCTTGTGTGTTGCATCTGTAGTTGTATCAGTCTTCGATTCATCTCTGTTGAACTGCTTGTTCTTGTTTCACTGGTGCATGTGTGCTGGTTCCATATCTGACCATGCTTTATTGTTTTCATTTGAGTTTACACTTACTTATGTATATATGTTGTTTGTTGTGGCCAGACTTGTTTATGTGCATGTTGATTCATGGACTTGTTCTTGTGCACTTGTTTGCACTGAGTTGTTGCTTCGAGCTAGTTTGCATATGTTGCCAGGTCTATACTTTATTGTCTTCATTTCTGGGTTTAGTTGAACCTGAACTGCACTGTGTCTTGGTTGAAGTGTTTCATGACTCCACTGTCTTGACTTGTGCTTGACCATATGCATATTGCTGTTTGCTTCATTCTTATTTGGTTGCGGCTTTGTAATTGTAGTCTCTTTCTCTACTTCCTTCTTTCTTGGTTCTTGCATATGGTATCATGCGCATGTCTGATTGTCGAGTTATAGTGACGTGCCTCGTGTTAGATTGATCTGGTTCGTGTTGTTATTTCATGTATGCTAAACTGCGACCCATTTGAATGTCGAGGCCGTGTTGCTTGAGAACTTGTACTCGACAATTTTATGATGTTTTTGTATTGCACCTGAGTTGAACCTTGCTTTTGATTGGGTTTGACCTTGTGCTCACCTGTCCCTGCAGTTTTATAAAGTGTATATCGGTGCGCACGGCCTTGTGGCATGTACAGTGATACACTATGCATGTCACAAGTTGTTTGTGTATGATGAACTCAAAATAATGATGACGAACAACCCAAATAACTAAGGCAATTAATATTTTCAAAACACATTTTATTTTACATTGCAAAAATATTTCTTTTTCAATTTTACCGCGTCAGTGTTTACTTTGCAAATAGCTCAGATGCTGGATACAAATTGGAGTATGGTTGAAGAACAAATATGAGTGAATGAGTGATATATAGTGAAGTGCAAATGTATAGTAAAAATTGCGATGTAATCAAAATTGTATTGTAATTGAAATTGTGTATATATAGTGAGAGCTCAAATTTGTATTATTCAAAATTGTAATAAAATATTTGTTTGAATAAAATATCCGTTTAAATTTAAATTATGTGTTATTTATTTTATTCAGCAAATATTTATTTAATTATGTGAAAATAAAATAGTACAATAACAAATACATTTAAATGAATATATATATATATGTTTATTATCATCAAACAAAAATCATATAATAGCATATTCAACATTTGGTGTTAGATTAAAGGAAAAATCCGCTAAGATAAGTTCTTACCTTTCAAATCTTCCCGTTTAAAGTTTGCTTGTAGAAGCAGATTTTTGCAGCCCTGAATAATAAGATTAAATCTGATAAAATTAGGTGTTTGGATTCCTTTGAATATTATAGTATTCCTTTCGCACCAATATGTCAAATCAATGAAATGATTGCTATGCTAATTAGTTGTTTAGTATGCCTTTGACCTTGAACGGTTGGTAGCAGATAAAAAATATGAGCAATTTCATCATTGGAAATCTATTGCATGCCTATCTTATCTTTGATATTGTTCCAAATATATTTAACACATGGACGATTGAAAATAAGTGATCTCTGTATTCCCTGTTTGAAAGGCAGAGAAGCAAGTTTGATCCATATTATTATTCCACTTGGTGATTTTGTCTTTAGAGTTGAGTTTTTTCAATCTAGTCAGTATGGCATACAACGATATTTTAGGAGCATGCTTGATGTCCTAAATTAAATTAAACCATTTATACTTGATTAATTTAATTCTAACTTGATTCCAAGTTGATTTTAAGTCAAATACACTATTAGCATTGGGTAACCAAAACCATAAATCCTTATTGATGTTATGTATAGATTGAGATATGAGAGTAGGCAAATAAGATGAGCTTCCTCTCCAACTATTGTTATTTAGAAGTTGAGAGACTTTCTTGTTAGGTCCACCAGTCGTCGAGGAAAACTGCCAACCTAATTTGTTGATTAATGATGAGCCATTTAACAATGGATCATACCATATGTTAATATCTTCGCCATTGGCTACTTTTTTGTCAATAAGCCCTTTACACCACTATTTGGCTTTAGCAGAATTTTCCACATATTTGAAGCATTATTATCTACTTGAACTATCCCCAAAAATTCTTTTTTTACAATACTTGTTACGCATCAACTTAACCCAGAGACTGTCACCTTGAAGGAACTTCCAAACTAGTTTAATTGCAATTGCTTTAGCAACATCTTCTAATTTTCTAATGCCAAGTCCACCTTCAGATTTAGTTTTACAAATCGGTTCCCATGCTAACTTGTGTGATTTAGATTTCCAAATGAAATTAACACAAACAAAATTTCATCTACTAATTATAGATGTTGGAAATTGAAAGAATTTCATCTAGAAATTAATCATTGAATAGATGATTGACTTGATTAACTCACTTCTTCCACTTATGTTCAACTGTTTGGTAGAACAATGCCTAAATTTCTTGTTAATTTTGTCGATAAGAGGACCAAAATCTCTAGCTTTTAATTTTTTGTGTCACAGTGGGATACCAGGGTAAACAATAGAAAGATTTCCTATTTTACATTAATGATTTCAACAATGTTCCCTTTACAAGTTGCACATTTACTGAAAAGTAATTCTGACTTTTGTTCATTCATATAGTGGCATGTAAATGTCCCTAGCATCTACATTACTTTCTTTATACTACGAGCAATTTCCATGGTTGCTTTTAACATTATTAAAATATCCATGGCAACAAAATGTGATTAATAATTGGTTCTACTTGATGAATTGGTTCTAAATTCCCTTGCAAATGCTCTAATTCAAGTACAATAATGAGATATTCGTTTGCTATTGAGAATAAATAAGGAGAGGGAGGGTCCCCTTATCTCAAACATCTATCATTGGTAAAATAACCAAATGGTGAACCATTTAGGAGAATAGAAAAGGATGGGGTTGAGATACAATCAAAAATCAAAATAGAAAATTTGTAAGGAAATCACATACATATCAGCATTTGATGAATGAAGCCTTTATTTATTTTGTCGTAAGCTTAATGTAGATCAAGTTTCAGGCATGGCATAGGTTGTTTAACTTCTGTAACACTCCATATTTTTATAACATTATTTAGGATATTCAATTGGCTAAATTAAATAAAATAATATGAAGATAAATAGGTTGAGATTTGATTAAACTATAGGTAGCCGTGCCATGTTAATGTGCAAATTAAAATGAGATAACATAATCTAATGTGTTAGGAAATGAGTAAGGGCAATATGAGAAATAGGAGAGGCTTATACCCTAAACCCTTAGGAAATGAAACTTACGTTCATTTCATTTTAACAAACTAAAAACATCTAAGGCCAACCACCATTTTTATTCTCAAGGAAGATAAATCTAGGATTCAAGAGGAAGAAGTTAATGAACATATTCAACATCAAATCTCACATCTTTTAATCTCAAAGCTAAAGTGAATAATTACTTCATCCTATTTCTTATAGCTTTTGGTTTTAAGATTAGATCCGAAATGATTTTGCAAGTTTATGTCATGTTTGTGATGATTAAAGTTATATATATGTTTGTTGATGAATTATATATGTTCATGTTAGTTTTTATGGTATGTTTGACATGAAAACCCTATTAAACGACATCCAAATGTCTTGAAAATTTAAATATAGACCAGAAATGATATTTTAGAGATGGGTTCCAATTTTCATAATTTTTGAATTAATGCGTATTTTATATAAATTTTCTAGTGAAGAAAATGATTTATTGGGTTATAAATTATTTATAGCTAAAGTAATAATTATTTGGGTTTGAAATTTCTATATGTTGGAAAACATATTAAAATAATTTTTTTGGAATTTTTCCAGATTTTTCCTAAGTGTTTTGATGAATATGTAAAATCATTTAGGGTATTGGACTTAAATGTTTTATATATTTAATTAAGGGAAGGGGCATTTTATAAAATAAAATTATTATTTATTTTTGAAGTTAGTGGCAGCACTTTTCTGAAAAATATTTGTTAACCAATAAGATTTTGACAAACAAAGGCAGGTTAGTTAAAAGGTTATCCTTTTTAAGTTAAAAACAAGAAAATCATGCTTTTATCATGTTTCATCCTTTTAGGCATCAAACCTTCCGACCCAGACCTTCCGACAAGGTCGAAAGGTACAAAGCTTTCGACAAAGTCAAACCAATGCATATGGTATCAAGTTGCTTGGTACGTAATGAATTGGACAAAGTCGAAGGGTTCTTAGTCAAAAGGTTGGTTGCCAAAGAGGTTGGAGTATGTTTGTTTTATAAGACAAAAGAATTACCTGCTTTGCTTTCGAATAAGAGCTTTCGACTTGGTTGCTTTAGACCAAGTTAAACATGTAAAATAAAGGTTTTAAACCTTTTTACAAGGTCGAAAGGTTACTGCCGCTTTACAACCTTTCGAAGTTGTTACTTTTGACAAAGACGAAAGGTTTTACTTGTTTTTTTAAAACCAGCTGCTTCTTCATGCTTTCAAAAGAAAGCTTTCGACTTAGATGTTTTACCTTATTTTTCTAATGGAAGTATAGCCCAACCTTTCGAAGTGATACGTTTTAAAACTTTCGAAGCAGAGCTTTCGACAAAGTCGAAAGATTTCTTCCAACGAAGTCGAAAGGTTTTAGAAGAAGATATTCCACATGTTATAAATTGAACTCGGTAAGTTTTCGAAAGGCTTTTGTTTTCTAAATGGTTTCGAAAGGTTTTAGTTTAATGTTTTCGAAAGGTTTTAGTTCAATGATTTCGAAAGATTTGCTTTGAATGGTTTCAGAAGATTTAAATGGAAGGTTTTCTAAGGCAATGTTTTAAGTTGTTTTTAAAGTAGGATATCTAAAGTTTTATTGCTTTCAAAAGGAATGATTTCAATAGTTTCGAAAGGTAAGGTTTTGGCCTTTTGGCTTAGAAAATTAAAGGGTTTCACTTGGTTTTGAAAGAGATGTTTTTAAAAGTTTAGAAAGAGATATTTTCAAATGTCTAAATGTTTTCATCAACTAAGGTTTGAGTAAAGAAGATATATATAACATGGTAATGTGTAAAGCATAAAGATTATATATTTTCCTGGTTTGAGTTTGATTTAAAGGTTTTAAATCATTTTGAAAATGTTTTCAAGGAAAATTAGGAGAAAGGATCCTTAAGTGAAAATGACTCAGATATTAGAATACCAGATGGGACTAGTATATGGTCGCGCCCTATATATTAGCTATTAGCCCGGCTAATTGTTGTCCAAAATTCCAGTGTGTAGAGCTTGGTCACAAGTAGACTAAAATTATGATTACACAATGAAAGGGATATATGCTGTATACAGATAGGTTATTGGTGAGCCCGAAAAACCATTAGGATCAGGAAGACCTGGGAGATGATTAAGTTAGGGATAGATCGTCCAAAAGAGAAGTATTTAACAGATAGTTATAGATTGATAGTCCAGAAGAAGAATAGCTAACATGTGTTAGATTAATTTTGATTATATGGTCTGGTAGGCCCGAGTCAGCCAAAGGTTAAAAGTTATCCAAACAAAACTTATGTATTTGAACAGATAGTTCATTATTACCTGATATTTATGTATGTTTACATAATGAATTGCTTTACAGTATTTAACCAGTTTTGGTTGCATGAAAAGGTTTTGCAAAGATATGTTTTAAAAGGATGTTAGCGAGGGGAAATCCTTTCTGTTAAGCGGCGTGGTTTCACTTAACATATTAAACCGGGATGTATAGTATTATTCATACCAGGCTTTATGTCTGACTCGAAGTTTATGTTTTTCTCTTAAACTCACGGGTGTTCAAAATTAATTTGAGTAAGCTGGGGGGTTAAGGTCTTTTCAGGTTTTAGTAGGATGACGAATAAGGCTACCGAAGGCTTGTAGGAGGCAAACAGATAGCTATTTAGAAGTGGCAGTTCTTGTTTATGTTTGATGTATTTCCGCTGTGTTTTGTATTAAGTCTATTATGACTCTATGACTCTGATCATCCAAGGGGGTATCTTCACCGCTCTTAGCGTATTTATAATAAGTATATTTTATCTGTGCCTAGGAACATATTTGGGATTATGTAAGTTGAATATGGAACATCTGTTTTAAACGTAATGAAGTAAAAGTTGTTTGAAATATGTGTTTTGTTTCATATTCAAGTGCTTCTGATATTATAGATACCATTAACAGAGCCGTATTTAGTCGTCGGAAGCTAATACTATAGATGACTGCAGCATCTGTAGTGCTTAGTTTTGGGCCTTTAGATAGGGGATGTTACAGCTTGGTATCAGAGCATGGTTTATGAAATACTTTAACTAAAAATGGTTTTTGAAAACATAATACTTAGTAATCAGAGTTAAGATCGGGGTATGGGATAACGCTATAGTAACGTACTTATGATTGTCATATATAAGTATACACTATATCTCTAGATTCCTATCTTAGTTAGGTTATTCATTTGTATCTCACAAAGCTTGAATACAGATTTGGAAGGAAGAAGACGCAGAGTTAATCTTGGAGGAGATAGCACCACCACTAATGGAAATGCCTGACCAAATGCTTGAAGAGGTCCAGGTCAGGCTCAAGCTGAAAATGTTGGTGCTGGGGTTCTCCAAATGGACATGGGAGCCATGTATCGGTTTTTCGTAAACATGATGCAAGCTGGAATTGCAACTGAAGTTGTCGGAGGAAATGCTGCTGGCGGTGGAGTTCAGGAAACTCCAATGGTTAACCAGTATGCTAACTTGAGCAGATACTATATCAGACTTGGAGGGAAGCCGTTCATTGGAACTGAAGATGCGATTGAGGTTGAAAATTGGCTGTTGCATTGTGAGAGGATTTTTGCTGACCTGGGATTGAATAACGAGCAGAAGAGGAGATTAGCTTCAAGACAGCTTCAAGGAGCTACTCTATTTTGGTGGAATAATGTTGTAGCAGGTGTTGATGAGGAAACCATGACTTGGGCGGAGTTTAGGAGAAGGTTTCACGAAAGGTTTATGTCGGTGATGGCGCAGTCGGCATTGATTAGGAAGTTCGCTAAACTGGAGCAAGGAGAGATGTCCATTCTAGAATATGCAAGAAAAATTGAAGAGTTGGCCCAGTACGGGTATGCTTTGGTTGATACGGCGATCAGGAGGAATGAGAAGTTATAAGAGGGTGAGGCCGGAGTTGATAAGTGCTACCTTGCCGCACTTAAGAGATCCAAGTGATGTAGTGGTAGAAATGGCGCTGAGGCAGGAAGAGGCGTTAGCTTGTTTGAGGAAGAAAATGAAGGAGGTACAGGTGGGACAAGGCTAGAAAAGAAAGTTTTTCCATAAGAAGAATGCTCAGAAGGGAGGAGCACAAAGAAGGGAAAAGCTGAGGTGGTTTGTTATAAATGTGATAAGAAAGGACACTATGCTACTGAGTGTCGTACTGGAAAAGGAAAAGAGAAAGGAAATGAGGTGATTGGGAAGAACATCCAATGCTTTAATTATGATCAGATCGACCATTATAAGAACCAATACAAGGAGACTGCTAAAGAAGGAAGGAGGCAAGTTTATGCATTGGAGTCCACAACTTCAAGGCCAGTTGTGCAGGAGAAAGGGAAGGCTATTCTGGGAGGCTCACTATAGATTCACGGTATGTCTGTTAGCGTTCCATTTGAACTGTAACAACCCGTATATCTGTACCATTTAAATTGACAATAATCCACACATGTCAACTTAAATAATACAAAACACGAATCATTATGGGATTATAAATACATAAATGTAAATGAGAATCAATACAACATCACAGACATAGAACAGTCATAGAATAATGCAGTGGAATATACATCGTCATAATAGCAGTTCATGAAGCCACTATATAATATACAACAATGTCTTAACATCAAGTGACTAATACCAAAAATGTCCAACAGACTAGGACATCAATACAGGAATAGAAATAGACTGATAAAGATAAATGCTAAGCATTCAGCATCTTCAACCAACCTTGATCAGCAACTGGATAGCTTCAGACTGACCCGAGCATATGCAAAAGAAACACTCGAGTCAGGACTCAAAATCTTATGCACTTAAATCAAGTGCAAGGAAATAGTTCATAACTTAAAGATGGATAAAATAACATCTCTAAGGATCCGATAAACTATCTATATATACAGTAGAATACGATAGATAGGTAATGTCTAATCAGTAAAGCACTATATTAAAATAGTGTTAAGGCGTTACCATAATCCCCTTAACACATTTTTATTCCCAAGAGCATATACAAGACCGTAGTTTCCCCAAAACCGGAAGTCACCAGAGGGCAATCCATATACTAAAGGTACAAACCAAAACGTAGTGGTCGCGAATAGGATAATCAGTATGACAAGGTACATGAGGCGATACCAACTAGGATACTAGTAGTTGCGTGATCCGGACTGATGTTGAGCATAGCAGCTACTACCTCAACACCGCGAACAACACTCCCAAATCAAAGGGGTGCACCCAAATCGAATCACAAAAGTAATAGATATGGTATCGAAGAAGTGCGTCCGCTAGAGGTGGCGAACCTCAATGGCCCGGCGCGGCTCCTGTTTTAGTCATGTCAGGGGTCGTCCAATATCGTTCTCTTTCTTCAGTCAACGCGTTCACCAAACCATCCACTTCATTCTGGATCAACACTTCGCGTGTAATAGTTATTAAAGTGGTTTTCAGTATCGACAGAGAGTATGTCCATATCCGATCCCGGTCTCTTTAATAACTACGTATTTATTACCCAATGGTCGGTTAACTTAACGTTTAAACAAATCAAAGTCCAAAAGTCAAGGTGCAAATTTGACTTCCAAATTTTGACATTTCACGATTCAATTTATTTTGGATATTTAAAATCATATTTCCAAATGAAATCTGTAGTTCAAACATTTGAATTAACAATATAATTAAGTATTCAAGTTAAATTTAATAACTCACTTATTATATTTAGTTCAAAATCAATTTATTCGAATTTTACCGGCCAATTAAGTTCGAATCGTTAAATCAAATTCTATTTATCTCAATTCATATTTACATTCATCGTTACATTAAATATAATCATAAATTTGATTAAATCAATTTCCTTAAATTTAAAATCATTTTACATTTAAATTATCGCTAAATTAAATCCATAACTTTAGTTAGTTTCGTATTCCATTTTAAGTCAAAATTTCCTAAATCTAAATTATTATTTATGACAAGTTCAAATCTATTTAATTTAAAACTCAGTTTAAATCTAAATCTATCAATCTAATAAATTAAGCTATTAAATTCTAAAACTCACTTGTTTTAAATCTTATTTCAATCAAATTCGCCAATTCATTTTTCTTCAATTAAATAGATTTATTAATCCGTTTCAATTAAATCCATTAATTTATTCCAATTAATCCATTAATTTATTTCAATTAAATCCGTTAATTTATTTCAATTAAATCCATTAATTTATTTCAATTAAATCCATTTATTTATTTCAATTAAATCCATTAATTTATTTCAATTAAATCCATTAAGTCGTTACTTGATTTCCAAACAAATTATTAAGTTCATTTCTTAATTTCAAACAGATTTCAATTTCAAAATAATTTTGTTGACCAATCGGGTTTCTTATTTTTAATTGTCTATCCTAGGCCAAGTCGTTTAAGTGGGTATTTATCATTTCAACCCGATATCATTTAATATAAAACAAAGCATAGCAAAGGGAACTTGCAGTGTGATAACTGGGATGGTGTCAAAGTAAATAAACGAGCAATAGCAATCATACATAACAATTTTACAATTTATTCAAATAATCCCGAAATAATCATATTAACTTACATTCGTTATTTATGCAAATTAATATAATTATTCCTAGAATCCTACGGATTAAAGATTATTACATTATGATTTTTACTTGGTGTCTGTTATCAAATTTCTACATCAATCGTACACATCAATTTTAATGTCACTGTTATTTACCCTAATTAACATCATATTATAGTTCAACAAGTTTAATCAATTTAAACAATACATGGCGTCACATTTTTAGAAATTTACAGTTTATTTCAACCAAATTTTAACAATCAACAATTTAATATCCAAATTTAATATTTAACAACAATTATCACTTGATTATCATCGCATAATAGATTGAGTCGTGAATAAAATATTCACCTTGCGTGGTAAGAGAAGATGGCGCGGCACGAAGAAAATAAATAAAATAGACCCTAATAGGCACGACGCAAAATGAACACAAATTGCAATCAAACAAATAATTAATCAATAATTTTGTTTATTGCAATATATATCGATTGAATATATATAAAATCATACCAACGACGAGGCAAGATAGATTCAAACAAGCCGGATAAAGCCTAGGACTGAGATCCCGGATCAGCAGCTGCAAACCAGTAAAACAGTGTATGTAAGCAAGCTATTCCAAGCAAATATTTAACAGTTCCATGCATATATTTATCAGCTCCATGCATATATTTATATGCAAACTGAAGTGCACTGAAACACAGGCAGACAAGGCGAGGCACAGTAGTGACGGCGGGCAGGGGATGTCGCGATGGTCGGCGGGTTCGGCTGGTCTGGGGTTCGGAGGCGGTCGGTCGTGGGCTGTCGTGGCGCGAGCAGGGGTATGGATGCGGTAGTGGTGGAGCGATGGCGATGTGCAGTGCGATAAGGGTGTGGTGTGGTGGTGCGGGCTGTGGGCAGCAGTGGGGCGCGAGTAGCAGGTGATGGCGGAGGCGGTGGTCGTGGCCAGTGGCGATGGAGGCAGGGTGGGTGACGTGGAACGGCAGTGGGGGAAGGTAGGCTGGTGGCGACGTGGATGGGGACGCGGGCGAACTGGAGTGAGGTGGCGTGGGGAAGGTCAGTGCGGCGCGGGTGGCAGTGGGTGGAGGCGAGCTGGGTTGTGGAGGGGCGGGTCTAGGCGAAGCTGGGTGGTTGGGCGCGGAGACGCGGCTGCATGGGGCGGAGGGCACGGCTGGGGTGGGCTGTTGGGGACGAAACAGGGCGGAGGAGGTGGCAGTGGCGGCTGTTGGGGACGGTGACGGGGCAGGTGGCAGTGGCGGCTGTTGGGGACGGTGACGGGCAGGTGGCGGCTGTTGGGGACGGTGACGGGGCAGGTGGCAGTGGCGGGCTGTTGGGAACGAAACAGGGCGGAGGAGGCTGAGGCGAGTGGCGGAGTTGCTGGGGAGATGGTGGCTGAGTTGCATGTGTTTGCAGTGGAGAGGAGTTAGGGGGAGTTTGCTTTCAGAGGAGAAGTTCAAAGAAAAGTGAAATAGAGAAAAGAAAATATACAGTAAAAGAAAAGTGAAGGGGTAAGAAGAAAGGAAGCAAAGCAGTACATACCGTAAATCTTTAGTGTAAAATGAACTGAGTAATTAAATGACAGCAGAGGAATAATGAAGGGAGAGGGTAGCAGATTTATACAGAGAAACTTAGAGTCCCCGTGCAAATGAAATGATGATTTATCACAGTGGCTATTGGGTTTCTTAATGGACAAGGGCCATTTGAATTTTGAGCGGGAAAAGTAGAGTACCGGTTTGTGTGGCGTAACAGACCAGTTTGTACTCCGTCAACCAATTAATAGCTTGCAACGCCGAACTTCGATTGACACAAACAAATATACCGTTTTGATCAGCGCGACGAGGCGGACACAACAGTATAAAGATATTGATGGTTTGACATTGTTTGCGAAGTGGTCAATCTTATTGAACCATTTTCTCGAGCGACAATTTAACGAGCAATTAAAAGCGGAATTTGACGAAACGAAATGCGCCGTTATGACCAGAATAATTTTCTTATGCAACATTGTGAAAAATATTTGAGTTCGGACGAAAGAAAATTTACACATAAAATTAAAACTAATATGTAAATTTGACGAGCGGAATTTTCTACAATATTTTTCGACGAAATTTGGCGTACGCCTATGTCTATCTAGGCGCATTCCAAATGTGAAGTTTGAACGGTAACGGAAATCGTTTGTGAATATTTGAAATTCCTATTCCGGGGAATGCAGCAAAACACCGAAGAATAAGATCGACGGAGCTAAAGATATCCGAATTTTGAAAAACGAAAAATGACGCCTTTGTCAGAAAATGATTTAGAATTTTTCTATGTAAAAATATTTAGGTCCGGAAGATGAAATTTTCCACGTTTTAAAATGAACTGGTGTGCAGTAAAACGCGCACGAAATTTACTGTGGTATTTTCCGACGAAACTTTACCCATATCTATAATCATCAAGGCGCAATTTAGAAACAAAGTTTGGACGTTGATTGAAATCGTATGAAAGTTTTACACTTTATATTAAAATAACGGTTCTAAAATTTTTAAAATTGGGTCGGAATTTCAGGGTCGTTACATTCTCCCCTACTCAAGACTTTTCGTCCTCGAAAAGGAACAAAGTAAAGAGTGGAAGAACATATAACAGAGATACAATTGATTCAGAATAGATTATTGAATATAGTAAAGAGTAAAGAATGGAATTTACCTTCAACAAACAATTCTGGATTAGAATCCCGGATACTCTCCTCGGTTTCCCAAGTGCAATCACGATCATCGGGACTCCATTGGACTTTGACTAGGCTAACCGACTTCCTTCTAAGTTGCTTTGTATCCCTATCAACAATACGAAGTGGTCTCCTCTCTATAGTCAAATCCGGCTCAGTATCAACCTCTTCTAACTGAGCAATAGGGATGGTCAAGGATGGATCGTGTACAACTTTCCGAAGATGTGAAACATGGAAAACGTTGTGCACGCCCTCAAACTTCTTTGGTAGTGCAACTCTGTAAGCTAGTGTACCAATTCTCTCAGTGATAGTGAATGGTCCAACAAATCTAGGAGCGAGCTTCCCTTTACGACCAAATCTAATAACATTCTTCAAGGGTGATACCTTAAGGAATACCTTATCCCCAACCAGGAATTCTAAATCTTTTCTACGCCTATCAACATAGCTCTTCTGTCTATCCTGTGCGGTCTTCATCTTTCTTCTGATCTCATTAACCTTCTCGGATGCTTCTATAATCATATTTGGGCCAAGAATTAATCGATCACCAGGCTCAATCCAACAAGCCGGCGATTTGCATGGCCGTCCATATAAAGCTTCGAACGGTGCCATATCGATACTTGCCTGAATATAAGGTGGTTAAATTTCAATTCAAATTTACTTATTCAATTTGAAAATTTTGATTTACCTGATAACTGTTATTATAAGTGAATTCAACCAAATGGAGATGGTCTTCCCAAGATCCACCGAAATCAATAATGCAGGCACGGAGCAGATCCTCTAAAATCTGATTCACCCTTTCAGTTTGGCCATCTGTTTGAGGATGATAAGATGTGCTCAGATTTAGTTTAGTGCCCAAGACGTCCTGAAATGCCTTCCAGAATTTACTAGTGAATAAAGGGTCTCTATCGCACACAATACTAGATGGAACTCCATGAAGTCTAACAATCTCTCTCATATATATCTCGACCAAACTCAAAGCAGTACGAGTGGTCTTAACAAGAATAAAGTGAGCAGATTTTGTCAACCTATCAACAATCACCCATATACTCTCGTTACCTTTTCTGGTCCTCGGTAATCCATCAATGAAGTCCATAGAAATCTGATCCCATTTCCAACACGGAATCTCTAGGGGTTGAAGTAATCCTGCCGTCTTCTGGTGATCGGCCTTAACTTGTTGGGAAGTGGTGCATCTACTGACATATATAGAAATATCCCTCTTCATCCCACTCCACCAATATAAACGTTTCATATTTCGGTACATCTTAGTGACACCAGGATGAAATGAAAGTGATGACCGATGGTTTTCTCTAAGCACTTCTTGTCTCAATCCATCAACATTAGGAACGCAAATACGATTGTCAATCCTCAGAACTCCATTACTATCTATCTGTGCTCCCACTTTACTGTCGGCATTTCCAACTCTACCAAGAACTAACTCCTTCATGCGATAGAGCAAGGTGTCCTCATATTGCTTGTCTTTGATGCGATCCACAAGAGATGGGGAGATAACAAGCTGAAATAGCATGCCTTCTACAAGATTACAACATGACAATGCTTTGCTATGGCTCAAAGCATCAGCTACAACATTTGCTTTCCCAGGAGTATAATTGATATCGAGATCATATGCAGCTAAGAATTCAAGCCATCGAACTTGTCTCTGGTTCAAATCCTTCTGAGAAAAGATATATCTCAAGGACTTATGATCAGTGAATAATTCAAATTTAATTCCCAAAAGATGATGTCTCCACAGTTTCAAAGCAAATACAACTGCAAGAAGCTCTAGATCATGAGTTGCATAGTTTACTTCATGGATCTTCAACTGGCGGCCAGCATAAGCAATAACCTTTCCGTTTTGCATAAGAACAGCGCCTAAACCTTCTCGGCAGGCATCTGTATAGACAGTTAATTCCTCACTTCCGTCGATTACCGCAAGAACTGGAGCTGAAGTTAACTAACACTTCAACTTATTAAAAGCCGATTCACACTTCTCACTCCAAATAAACTTGACATCCTTTCGGGTTAAAGCAGTGAGCGGGGCAGAAATCCGGGCAAAGTGCTCAATAAATCTACGATAATAACCGGCCAAGCCCAAGAAGCTACGGATATCAGTAGGAGTTTTGGGAGTCTCCCAATCCTGTAGATAAATTTCAAATTAGAAAGGGATGAGGAATTGAATAGAAATAGCGAATAGGATAGAACTTACATTGATTACGGCGATCTTAGCTGGATCGACCGAAATCCCATTTTCAGAAACTATGTGGCCCAGGAATCTCACTTCGTCTCGCCAGAAGTGGCATTTAGAGAATTTGGCCTTAAGTTGATGATTTCGGAGAGTTTCCAGAACATAAGCAAGGTGTGTCTCATGCTCCTTCTCGTCTTTGGAGAAAACGAGAATATCATCAATGAAAACAAGAACAAACTTGTTAAGGACATCGCGGAAGACTCGATTCATCAAGTCGACGAAATAAGCAGGTGCGTTGGTCAAACCGAATGGCATAACCAACCATTCATAGTATCCGTTCTCGGTACGGAAGGCTGTCTTATGAATACTATCTTCTGCTACTCTGAGTTGGTAGAACCCAGTGGCAAGATCAAGTTGGGAGAAAACTTTAGCTCCATGAAGCTGATCGAATAAATCATTGATGCGAGGCATCGGATAGCGGTTCTTGAGAGTGCGCTTGTTCAGCTCCCTGTAATCAACACACATGCGAAGAGACCCATCCGATTTGGTGACAAATACAACTACGGTGCCCCATTCAGAACAACTTCTCCTAATCAAACCCCTAGCTAATAGATCATCAATTTGAGTTTTAAGTTCAACTTTTTCTTTAGGAGCCATCCTTCTGTGAGGGAGAACTACGGGAGTAGCTCCAGGAATAAGGTCAATGCGGAAATCGATTTCCCGTTTAGGTGGTAGGGAGTTGACCTCTCCAAATACATCGGGAAATTTCTGAACAATTGGGGTAGTACTAAGATCATCCGGGTGAGCATCAAGACAGAATATGAAGCTTCCGGCATATTTCTGCGGTTATTTGCATTCAATGACAAGCGGTAGGCCCTTGTCATTGACTAGAGAAACAGAACGGGCCTTGCAAGAAATAACAGCATCGAATTTCCTTAACCAATCAGCACCTAACAAGATGTCAAATGCTGCGAAGCCAAGAACATAAAAATCCCAAGTGAATCGATATCTTCCATGCAAGAGCACAACCTCTTTACAAATTCTACTGAGGTTGGCAAGTCCTCTAATAGGGTTGGAGACGCATAAGGAAGTAGTAGCAAGAGTAGGTTCTAAGCTGAGCTTATTGCAAAGATCAATAGATATGAAGCTATGAGAAGCACCAGTATCGAATAATACCCTAATAGGTAAATCATGTAATGAAAAAGTACTTCATAAGGTACCTTGGTCATCCTGAGCAGGCGGTGTAGGAGTGGTGATAGCAAATACTCCAGATGGTGTGCCACGCTTATACAGTGGGCAGTCTTTCTTGAAATGACCCGACTGGAGGCAGACATAGCATAAATCTTTCCTAGTCGTAGAAGGTGGTGGAACAGCAGCTCCGGTAGATGGACAACTATTAGCATAATGGCCCTTCTTATCGCATTTGAAGCAAGTGATATTAGCAAGGTCGATTGGGCTTTTCTGAGCATATCCCAATCCTGTAGTCTTTTGCCAAGCTTTCTTTTGTTGATCAAAGTTCATCTTCCTCTTCCCGAGCTGGCTAGAGGAGGGCTGAGTAGGAGTAGCCTTGGCAGTAGGTCCCCTAGGCTTTGCCTCATATCTAAGAGCATATTCAACAAGCTCTGTGAAGGTGCAGTGAGTGTGGCCAGTAAGCAAGTCATAATACTCTGGTCTAGCTCCCAAATGAACTTCTCGTTCTTTAGAAGGGGTGTATCAATCAATCCCGGGACGAACTTGGAGAGTTCGTTGAATTTCCTCTCGTACTCAGAAAAAGTCATACTGCCCTGCTTAAGATCCATAAAAGCTCTATAAAGTTGGGTTTTCCCAGCAGCGGGAATCCATTGTGCCAAGAAAGTATCCCTAATCAAAAGATAGACTAGATGAATAACATTCCAATGATTAAAAGAAGAATTTAGACTACGAAATCCAAATAATTTTATACCTAAACTGGGCCCAAGTGATGGTGTTCTCCTCGATACGAGAAGTAACTGATTCCCACCAATCTTGCGCGGCATCCTGAAGTTGCCAGGCAGCAAGCTGACGCTTCTGAGCATCAGTGATCTCTAAACCAGAAAATATCTTCTCTAAGCCTTTAAGCCATTGCTGAGCCTCAATAATGTTCTCGGATCCAGAAAACTTAATACCTCCCAGCTGTGTATACTCCTTACTAAGAATGGTGAATTTGACAGGAGCTGGAGCGACAGGTGCAGCTTGAGCAGGACCATGGCCCCTTCCTCCCCTATGGTTTCCTCTGGTACCCATCCTGAAATACCAAAGAGATTGTTAAAGCCGAAGGATAGAAAATCATAGAATTTTTAAGAAAGTCTAATCAGCGAATCAAAGAAGTTTGAAATGAAAGGATTTGGATATTGAATCGATTCTCCTCATTCTAGGGTATTGCTACCCTATCTCTAATGAGTTTATATATAATCCCAAACTAAGGTTTTTAGGGAAACCGAAGCTCTGATACAAACTGTAACAACCCGTATATCTGTACCATTTAAATTGACAATAATCCACACATGTCAACTTAAATAATACAAAACACGAATCATTATGGGATTATAAATACATAAATGTAAATGAGAATCAATACAACATCACAGACATAGAACAGTCATAGAATAATGCAGCGGAAAATACATCGTCATAATAGCAGTTCATGAAGCCACTATATAATATACAACAATGTCTTAACATCAAGTGACTAATACCAAAAATGTCCAACAGACTAGGACATCAATACAGGAATAGAAATAGACTGATAAAGATAAATGCTAAGCCTTCAGCATCTTCAACCAACCTTGATCAGCAACTGGATAGCTTCAGACTGACCCGAGCATATGCAAAAGAAACACTCGAGTCAGGACTCAAAATCTTATGCACTTAAATCAAGTGCAAGGAAATAGTTCATAACTTAAAGATGGATAAAATAACATCTCTAAGGATCCGATAAACTATCTATATATACAGTAGAATACGATAGATAGGTAATGTCTAATCAGTAAAGTACTATATTAAAATAGTGTTAAGGCGTTACCATAATCCCCTTAGCACATTTTTATTCCCAAGAGCATATACAAGACCGTAGTTTCCCCAAAACCGGAAGTCACCAGAGGGCAATCCATATACTAAAGGTACAAACCAAAACGTAGTGGTCGCGAATAGGATAATCAGTATGACAAGGTACATGAGGCGATACCAACTAGGATACTAGTAGTTGCGTGATCCGGACTGATGTTGAGCATAGCAGCTACTACCTCAACACCGCGAACAACACTCCAAAATCAAAGAGGTGCACCCAAATCGAATCACAAAAGTAATAGATATGGTATCGAAGAAGTGCGTCCGCTAGAGGTGGCGAACCTCAATGGCCCGGCGCGGCTCCTGTTTTAGTCATGTCAGGGGTCGTCCAATATCGTTCTCTTTCTTCAGTCAACGCGTTCACCAAACCATCCACTTCATTCTGGATCAACACTTCGCGTGTAATAGTTATTAAAGTGGTTTTCAGTATCGACAGAGAGTATGTCCATATCCGATCCCGGTCTCTTTAATAACTACGTATTTATTACCCAATGGTCGGTTAACTTAACGTTTAAACAAATCAAAGTCCAAAAGTCAAGGTGCAAATTTGACTTCCAAATTTTGACATTTCACGATTCAATTTATTTTGGATATTTAAAATCATATTTCCAAATGAAATCTGTAGTTCAAACATTTGAATTAACAATATAATTAAGTATTCAAGTTAAATTTAATAACTCACTTATTATATTTAGTTCAAAATCAATTTATTCGAATTTTACCGGTCAATTAAGTTCGAATCGTTAAATCAAATTCTATTTATCTCAATTCATATTTACATTCATCGTTACATTAAATATAATCATAAATTTGATTAAATCAATTTCCTTAAATTTAAAATCATTTTACATTTAAATTATCGCTAAATTAAATCCATAACTTTAGTTAGTTTCGTA
This sequence comes from Allium fistulosum, assembly GCA_030737815.1. Classification (NCBI taxonomy): domain Eukaryota; kingdom Viridiplantae; phylum Streptophyta; class Magnoliopsida; order Asparagales; family Amaryllidaceae; genus Allium; species Allium fistulosum. The sequence continues at coordinate 872,878,987 of CM060902.1, forward strand.
TTCCATTTTAAGTCAAAATTTCCTAAATCTAAATTATTATTTATGACAAGTTCAAATCTATTTAATTTAAAACTCAGTTTAAATCTAAATCTATCAATCTAATAAATTAAGCTATTAAATTCTAAAACTCACTTGTTTTAAATCTTATTTCAATCAAATTCGCCAATTCATTTTTCTTCAATTAAATAGATTTATTAATCCGTTTCAATTAAATCCATTAATTTATTCCAATTAATCCATTAATTTATTTCAATTAAATCCGTTAATTTATTTCAATTAAATCCATTAATTTATTTCAATTAAATCCATTTATTTATTTCAATTAAATCCATTAATTTATTTCAATTAAATCCATTAAGTCGTTACTTGATTTCCAAACAAATTATTAAGTTCATTTCTTAATTTCAAACAGATTTCAATTTCAAAATAATTTTGTTGACCAATCGGGTTTCTTATTTTTAATTGTCTATCCTAGGCCAAGTCGTTTAAGTGGGTATTTATCATTTCAACCCGATATCATTTAATATAAAACAAAGCATAGCAAAGGGAACTTGCAGTGTGATAACTGGGATGGTGTCAAAGTAAATAAACGAGCAATAGCAATCATACATAACAATTTTATAATTTATTCAAATAATCCTGAAATAATCATATTAACTTACATTCGTTATTTATGCAAATTAATATAATTATTCCTAGAATCCTACGGATTAAAGATTATTACATTATGATTTTTACTTGGTGTCCGTTATCAAATTTCTACATCAATCGTACACATCAATTTTAATGTCACTGTTATTTACCCTAATTAACATCATATTACAGTTCAACAAGTTTAATCAATTTAAACAATACATGGCGTCACATTTTTAGAAATTTACAGTTTATTTCAACCAAATTTTAACAATCAACAATTTAATATCCAAATTTATTATTTAACAACAATTATCACTTGATTATCATCGCATAATAGATTGAGTCGTGAATAAAATATTCACCTTGCGTGGTAAGAGAAGATGGCGCGGCATGAAGAAAATAAATAAAATAGACCCTAATAGGCACGATGCAAAATGAACACAAACTGCAATCAAACAAATAATTAATCAATAATTTTGTTTATTGCAATATATATCGATTGAATATATATAAAATCATACCAACGACGAGGCAAGATAGATTCAAACAAGCCGGATAAAGCCTAGGACTGAGATCCCGGATCAGCAGCTGCAAACCAGTAAAACAGTGTATGTAAGCAAGCTATTCCAAGCAAATATTTAACGGTTCCATGCATATATTTATCAGCTCCATGCATATATTTATATGCAAACTGAAGTGCACTGAAACACAGGCAGCCAAGGTGAGGCACATCAGTGACGGCGGGCAGGGGACGTCGCGATGGTCGGCGGGTTCGGCTGGTCTGGGGTTCGGAGGCGGTCGGTCGTGGGCTGTCGTGGTGCGAGCAGGGGTATGGATGCGGCAGTGGTGGAGCGATGGCGCTGTGCAGTGCGACAGTGGGTGTGGTGTGGTGGTGCGGGCTGTGGGCAGCAGTGGGGCGCGAGTAGCAGGTGATGGCGGAGGCGGTGGTCGTGGCCAGTGGCGATGGAGGCAGGGTGGGTGACGTGGAACGGCAGTGGGGGAAGGTAGGCTGGTGGCGACGTGGATGGGGATGCGGGTGGACTGGAGTGAGGTGGCGTTGGGAAGGTCAGTGCCGCGCGGGTGGCAGTGGGTGGAGGCGAGCTGGATTGTGGAGGGGCGGGTCTAGGCGGAGCTGGGTGGTTGGGCGCGGAGACGCGGCTGCATGGGGCGGAGGGCACGGCTGGGGTGGGCTGTTGGGGACGAAACAGGGCGGAGGAGGTGGCAGTGGCGGCTGTTGGGGACGGTGATGGGGCAGGTGGCAGTGGCGGCTGTTGGGGACGGTGACGGGCAGGTGGCAGTGGCGGCTGTTGGGGACGGTGACGGGGCAGGTGGCAGGCTGTTGGGGACGAAACATGGCGGAGGAGGCTGAGGCGAGTGGCGGAGTTGCCGGGGAGATGGTGGCTGAGTTGCATGTGTTTGTAGTGGAGAGGAGTTAGGGGCAGTTTTCTTTCAGGGGAGAAGTTCAAAGAAAAGTGAAATAGAGAAAAGAAAATATACAGTAAAAGAAAAGTGAAGGGGGAAGAAGAAAGGAAGCAGAGTAGTACGTACCAGAAATCTTTAGTGTTAAATGAACTGAGTAATTAAATGACAGCAGAGGAATAATGAAGGGAGAGGGTAGCAGATTTATACAAAGAAACTTAGAGTCCCCGTGCAAATGAAATGATGATTTGTCACAGTGGCTATTGGGTTTCTGAATGGCCAAGGGCCATTTGAATTCTGAGCGGGAAAAGTAGGGTACCGGTTTGTGTGGCGTAACGGACCAGTTTGTACTCCGTCAACCAATTAATAGCTTGCAACGCCGAACTTCGATTGACACAAATAAATATACCGTTTTGATCAGCGCGACGAGGCGGACACAACGGTATAAAGATATTGATGGTTTGACATTGTTTGCGAAGTGGTCAATCTTATTGAACCATTTTCTCGAGCGACAATTTAACGAGCAATTAAAAGCGGAATTTGACGAAACAAAATGCGCCGTTATGACCAGAATAATTTTCTTATGCAACATTGTGAAAAATATTTGAGTTCGGACGAAAGAAAATTTACACATAAAATTAAAACTAATATGTAAATTTGACGAGCGAAATTTTCTACAATATTTTTCGACGAAATTTGGCGTACGCCTATGTCTATCTAGGCGCATTCCAAATGTGAAGTTTGAAAGGTAACGGAAATCGTTTGTGAATATTTGAAATTCCTATTCCGGGGAATGCAGCAAAACACCGAAGAATAAGATCGACGGAGCTAAAGATATCCGAATTTTGAAAAACGAAAAATGACGCCTTTGTCAGAAAATGATTTAGAATTTTTCTATGTAAAAATATTTAGGTCCGGAAGATGAAATTTTCCACGTTTTAAAATGAAATGGTGTGCAGTAAAACGCGCACGAAATTTACTGTGGTATTTTCCAACGAAACTTTACCCATATCTATAATCATCAAGGCGCAATTTAGAAACAAAGTTTGGACGTTGATTGAAATCGTATGAAAGTTTTACACTTTATATTAAAATAACGGTTCTAAAATTTTTAAAATTGGGTCGGAATTTCAGGGTCGTTACAATACCGGTGCATCACATTCTTTTATTTCTCGATGTTTAGTAGATAAGCTTAACCTAGAGCCCTCATACTTAGTTACTTCCTTAAGGTTGCAAATCCGATAGGAGGGTATGCGACACTTGGGATGAGGTGTGACCATTTGGAGTTTGATTTGCTAGGTCATACTTTTGATTGCTGTTTGCATGTGTTTGATTTTGTGGGATTTGGGATTATCCTTGGGATGGATTGGTTATGTATATATGATGCTAGGATACTTTGCCACGATAGGAAAATACCACTTAGTCATCCGAATTGTAGTGGTCAGATAATTTATACCATGGAAAACCCTAGCTGCGAAGTAAATGCTTTACTGGGTATCATGGAGTTGGAGGATGAGTTCCATTGAGTCTTTGTGGTTAGAGAGTTTGTTGATGTGTTTGAGCCGGTAGTTGGACTGCCACTGAAACGAGCCACTAAGTTTCAGATTGATTTGGTGCTTGGAGCAGAACCGGTGAGTAGGCCACCAAGCAGGATGATACCTATGGAGATGAGAGAGTTGAAGGTGCAGTTGGTGGATTTGGAAGGTAAGAATTTTATTTGACCGAGTAGTTCGCTATGGGGAGCTGCTGTAGTGTTTGTTAAGAAGCTGGACGGATCGTTAAGGCTATGTATCGATTATCGTAAGTTGAATGAGAAGACGACAAAGAACCAATATCCATTGCCGAGAATTGACGATTTGTTCGATCAGTTAAGTGGAGCTAAAGTGTTCTCTCAGCTGGATTTAGAGACTATATTTCATTAGCTTAAAGTGGCAGAGGATAGTATTTCTTTGATGGCGTTTAGGACAAGGCATGGATCGTACGAATGGCTAGTTATGTCGTTCGGACTAACTAATGCATCGGCATTCTTTGTGGATTTGAGGAATCGAATTTTCCGAGAGCTCTTGGATAGGTTTGTGTTGGTCTTCATAGATGATACTCTGATATACTCTAAGGATGAGAAGGTGCATAAAGTTCATCTTAGAGTTGTGCTCGAGATGTTGAGGGAGCATCAGTTGAAGGCTAAGTTTTCGAAGTGTCATTTTTGGAAGAAGGAAGTGAAGTTTCTTGGCCATGTAGTCTCAGAGAAAGGGTTGTCTGTAGATCTAACTAAGATCGACGCGGTGAATAATTGGAAGAAACCCGAGACGGTGATCAACATAAAGAGTTTTCTTGGATTAGCTGGATATTATTGAAGGTTTATAAAGGATTATCATAGATAGCTGCACCGATGACTAAGCTTACGCGAAAAGATGTGAAGTTTGTATGGACTGATAAGTGTGAGGAAGCATTCCAGAGCTTGAAACACTGATTGACCCATGCACCGGTGTTGGTAGTTCCAGAGGGGAATCGGGATTTAGTTGTTTATACAGATGCATGTGGAACTGGATTGGGAGCTGTGCTGATGCAAAAAGGTAAAGTGATTGCTTATGCTTCTAGACCACATGAAGTTAGGTATCCTACGCATGATTTAGAGTTAGTTGCTGTTATATTTGCTTTGAAGGTGTGGAGGCGTTACCTTTTGGGAGAGCGAATTGAGCTTTATACAGATCATAAGTCGTTGAAGTACTTGTTCTCTCAGAAGGAGCTAAACATGAGACAGCAGAGATGGTTGGAATTTATTGCTGCTTATGATTTTGGAATTGAGTACACACCCAGGAAGGGAAATAAGGTAGCGGATGCACTTAGCAGGAAACATCAAAATGCAGTATTGGCGATGATTGCTGAGTGGAAAGATTTGGAAGCACTGTCAGCTTGTAGAGTGCAGTATAGATCTGAGGCAGGTTCTAGTGCAGGAAGTGTTGTATTGTCTTGTTTAGAAGTTCGACAAGTAATGATTGAGAAGATAGCTTCTAAACAAGAGAAGGATTCAGTTTTGGCTGAACGGGTCAAAAGGTTAAGGGAAGGAACATAGAGCGATGATTTAAAGGATTTCAGTCTTGACTAGAAAGGGTGGTTGAGAAAGAAGAGAAGGTTGTGTGTTCCGAATTTAGGAAACATGAGGAAAGAAGTTTTGCAGGAATGCCATCATTCAAAGTTCACTATCCATCCAGGAGGGACGAAGATGTATCAGGACATGAAGAGAAGTTTCTTCTCGGAAGGTATGAAACAGGACATTAGTTTATGTGTTAAGTGGTGCTTGAATTGCCAGCAGGCTAAGGCTGAACACCAGAAGCCAAGTGGATTGCTTCGACCGTTGGAAGTTCCGTTATGGAAGTAGGATTCTATCTCCATGGATTTCATTGATGGGTTGCCAAGATCTAGTAGAGGAAATGAAAGCATATGGATCATAGTGGATAGATTGACTAAGAGTGCCCATTTCATTCCAGTTAGTCAATTAGGACAACACCTATTTTGGCGAAGTTGTTTATGAAGAATGTGGTTAGACTGCACAGGATTCCTAGTAGTATTGTCAGTGATAGAGATTCTTTGTTTACTAGTGAGCTCTGGAAGAGTCTACAAGAAGCTTTAGGAACCAAGCTCAACATGAGTACTGCTTACCATCCATAATCTGATAGGCAAATGGAAAGAGTTAACAAAGACTTGGAGGATTTGTTAAGAGCTTGTGTATTGGATTTCGAGGGATCATGGGAAGACCATCTCCATTTAGTCGAGTTCTCGTATAACAATAGTTATTAGACTAGTATTAGGATGGTACCGTTTGAAGCTTTGTATGGAAGACCATGCAAATCTCTCGTATGTTGGTTGGAGACCGGTGATAGACTAGTTCTTGGTCCGGATTTGGTGAAAGAAGCCGCAATGAATATTGAGTTGATCTGAGCTAGGATGATGGAAGCGCAGTCTAGGCAGAAAAGTTATGCTGACAGAAGAAGGTAAGATTTGGAATTCTCTGTTGGAGACTATGTGTTTATTAAGGTTTCACCGATGGAGGGTGTGATTAGATTCGGAAAGTCAGGAAAGTTAGCACCTAGATTCGTTGGACCTTTCCGTATTGTTGAGAGGATCGGGAAACTCGCTTATAAAGTGTAGTTACTAAGTAGTTTGGCAGGAGTCCATGACGTTTTCCATGTTTCTCATCTTAGAAATTGTGTTAACAGACCCGAAGACTACTGTAGCACCTACAGTGTTAGAAGATTTAGTAATAGAGCCGGACTTGACTATAGTTAGAAAGCTGATTCAGATTGTGGCTAGAGATGAAATGAGGTTAAGGAACAAGATAATCAAATTAATAAAGATACAGTGGAGTGATGATGCTAGAGACTGTACTTGGGAGACTGAGAGCAGGATTAGAGACTCTTATCATGATTTGTTTGATGGTATGTTTTACCTTTGATTGTTTTGTTATGTTTGCCTTATAATAATTTCGAGGACAAAATTCTTTAAGGTGGGGAGTCTGTAACACCCCATATTTTTATAACATTATTTAGGATATTCAGTTGGCTAAATTAAATAAAATAATGTGAAGATAAATAGGTTGAGATTTGATTAAACTATGGGTAGCCGTGCCATGTTAATGTGAAAATTAAAATGAGATAACATAAACTAATGTGTTAGGAAATGAGTAAGGGAAATATGGAAAATAGGAGAGGCTTATACCCTAAACCCATAGGAAATGAAACTTACATTCATTTCATTTTAACAAACTAAAAACATCTGAGGTCAACCACCATTTTATTCTCAAGGAAGATAAAGCTAGGGTCCAAGAGGAAGAAGTTAATCAACATATTCAACATCAAATCTCACATCTTTTTGTCTCAAAGCTAAGGTGAATAATTACTTCATCCCATTTTCTTATAGTTTTTGGTTTTAAGATTAGATCCGTAATGATTTTGCAAGTTTAAGCGTTTTTTATGAATAAAATTATATATATGCTTGTTGATGAATTATATATGTTCATGTTAGTTTTTACGATATGTTTAACATGAAAACCCTATTAAACGATAACCAAATGCCTTAAAATTTAAATATAGGCCAGAAATGATATTTTAGAGATGGGTTCCAATTTTCATAATTTTCTGAATTAATGTGTATTTTATATAAATTTTCTAGTGAAGAAAATGATTTATTGGGTTATAAATTATTTATGGCTAAAATAATAACTATTTGGGTTTGAAAATTTTAAATGTTGGAAAACATATTAAAATAAAATTTTTGGAATTTTTCCAGATTTTTCCTAAGTGTTTTGATGAATATATAAAATCATTTAAGGTATGAGACTTAAATGTTTTATATATTTAATTAAGGAGAATGGGCATTTTATAAAATAAAATTATTATTTATTTCTGAAGTTAGTGGCAACACTTTTCTGAAAAATATTTGTTAACCAATAAGATTTTGACAAACAAAGGCAGGTTAGTTGAAAAGTTATCCTTTTTAAGTTAAAAACAAGAAAATCATGCTTTTAGCATGTTTCAGCCATTTTAGGCATCAAACCTTCCAAACCAGACCTTCCGACAAGGTCGAAAGGTACAAATTTTTCAACAAATTCAAACCAATATATGGTATCAAGTTGCATGGTACGTAATGAATTGGACAAGGTCAAAGGGTTCTTAGTCGAAAGGTTGGTTGCCAAAGAGGTTAGAGTATGTTTGTTTTATAAGACAAAAGAATCGCCTGCTTTGATTTCGAATAAGAGCTTTCGACTTGGTTGCTTTCGACCAGGTTAAACATGTAAAATAAAGGTCGAAAGGTTGCTATCACTTTACAACCTTTCAAAGTTGTTGCTTTTGACAAAGGTGGAAGGTTTACTTGTTTTTTTTTAAAATCAGCCGCTTCTCCATGCTTTCGAAAGAAAACTTTCGACTTAGATGTTTTACCTTGTTTTTCTAATGGAAGTATAGCCCAACCTTTCAAAGTGATATGTTTTACAGCTTTCGAAGTAGAGCTTTCGACAAAGTCGAAAGGTTGCTTCCAACGAAGTCGAAAGGTTTTAAAAGAAGATTTTCCACATGTTATAAATTGAACCCAGTAAGTTTTTGAAAGGTTTTTGTTTTCTGAATGGTTTCAAAAGGTTTTAGTTCATTGGTTTCTAAAGGTTTGAGTTTAATGATTTCGAAAGGTTTGCTTTGAATGGTTTCAGAAGATTTAAATGGAAGGTTTTATAAGGCAATGATTTAAGTTGTTTTTAAAGTAAGATGTCTAAAGTTTTATCGCATTCGAAAGGAATGATTTCAATAGTTTCGAAAGGTTTGATGGTTGGTTTCGAAAGGTAAGGTTTTGGCCTTTTGGCTTAGAAAACTAAAGGGTTTCAATTGGTTTTGAATGAGATGTTATCAAAAGTTTAGAAAGAGGTACTTTCACATGTCTAAATGTTTTCATCAACTAAGGTTTGAGTAAAGAAGATATACATACATACATACATATATATATATATATATATATATATATAACATGGTAATGTGATTTTGAGTAAAGATTAAAGATTATATATTTTCCTCGTTTGAGTTTGATTTAAAGGTTTTAAATCATTTTAAAAATGTTTTCAAGGAAAATCATGGGAGGGGATCCTTAAGTGAAAATGACTCAGATATTAGAATACCAGATGGAACTAGTATGGGGTCACGCTCTATACATTAGCTATTAGCCCCAGCTAATTGTTGTCCAAAATTCCAGTGTGTAGGGCCTTGTCACAGGTAGACAAAAATTATGATTACACACCGAAAGGAATATATGTTGTATACAGATATGTTATTGGTGAGCCTGGAAAACCATTAGGATCAGGAAGACCTGGGAGATGATTAAGTTAGGGACAGACCGTCCAGAAGTGAAGTATTTAATAGATAGTTAAGGATAGATAGTCCAGAAAAAGAATAGCTAACATGTGTTAGATTAATTTCTATTATATGGTCTGATAGGCCTGAGTCAGCCAAAGGTTAAAAGTTATCCAAACAATACTTATGTGTTTGAATAGATAGTTCATTATTACCTGATATTTATGTATGTTTACATAATGAATTGCTTTACAGTAGTTAACCTGTTTTGGGTGCAGGAAAAGGTTTTGCAAAGATATGTTTTAAAAGGATGTTAGTGAGGGGAAACCCGTTCTGCTAAGCGGCGTGGTCTTACTTAACATATTAAACCAGGATGTATAGTATTATTCATACCAGGCTTTATGTCTGACTCGAAGTTTATGTTTTCCCCTTAAACTCTCGGGTGCTCAAAATTAATTTGAGTGGGCTGGGGGGTTAAGGTCTTTTCAGGTTTTAGTAGGGTGACGAAGAAGGCTACCGAAGGCTTGCGGGAGGCAAACAGATAGCTATTTAGGAGTTGCAGTTCTTGTTTTAAGTTTTGATGTATTTCCATTGTGTTTTGTATTAAGTCTATTATGACTCTATGACTCTAATCATCCAAGGGGGTATCTTCATATACCGCTCTTGGCGTATTTGTAATAAGTATATTTTATCTGTGTTTGGGAACGTACTTGAGATTATGTAAGTTGAATATGGAACATCTGTTTTAAATGTAATGAAGTAAAAGTTGTTTGAAATCTGTGTTTTGTTTCATATTCAAGTGCTTCTGATATTATAGATACCATTAACAGAGCCGTATTTAGTCACCGGAAGCTAATACTATAGATGACCGCGGCATCTGTAGCGCTTAGTTTTGGGCCTCTAGATAGGGGATGTTACAACTTCTTTTTGTTAAAAGATCTGACCATTTCATATGCCATAAGAGAATTTTCTATTATTATTCTTCTAGGGAAAAATGCATTTTGGTTTAGCGAAATTAATTTATTCAAAAAACCTTTCATTCTGTTACACAATAAGTTAACTAGAATCTTATATGTAACATTACATAAAGATATGGGCCTAGTCAGTATATGTAATGACCTAGATTTTTAGCCATCTGTTTTGGAATAATTAACTGATTTTAATTATTGGAATATTAATTTTTATAAGACGAATAACTAAAATTTTCTGATATTGTGAATATCTGAATATATAAAATTTGAAAGCAATACTAAAATTTCAAATGATAATTGCTGAGAATGATAAATAAATAAATAAATATATATATATATATATATATAGATAAACTCCACCAATTCAAATTTCTGATAAAATATCTATATGTATATATATCAAGCTTCATGATGCAATTTCAAACTTATGATAAAAAAAATATGTAAGTATATATATGTATATATGTTTATATAAAATAGTGTATATGTAAATATATGTAAATATATCTATGTATATGTATATGTAAATATGACAAAATAAATATGTATATGGTACATATATATACATGTAAGTTATATACATATACATGGAAGCTTCATGATGGCAACATCAAGGTCAAGCACACAAAAATTATTATCAAGCACACAAAATATTAAATCATGTATACCATAAAATCAAATCAACACCTAATAAATCAAATCACATGAAACAAATCAAATCAGGCCAAGGAAATCACATCAGTTCACATTGAAAAAAATGAAAGATAAGAACCTGTACATGCAAATAGAATATCAGCCACCCTAGTATAGATCTCAACCACCCTATATTGCACTGTACATTTTCCTTTCTCTTATAAATACATGGCCGAGTTGCTCATACCTGTTCATATAAAAAAAGATACAAGCAAAAAATATACCATTAAATCAAAAGCAAGTTAAGGGTTAAAGGCCTGGAAGAGGGGATTAAGCAGCAATGTGTTCATCAGTATGTAAAATGTGAGTAAACATTTTCCTCTTTTGTTTACAGGTTATTATTCATATGTATATATAACCGTAGACATGGATGAACCTTTGTATTGTGATAAGTATATATTTCCGTGAGTGTACATGGCTTTGTATATGTATGATAAACATAGGTAGATCAACTTGTAACTCAAAAGGAAAATACTATACTTCTTCATTCTCTTCTCTGTTCATATTCTATTTTATAAAACAGTAGGTTTTAATTTTAAAAATCTATATCTCAAGATCCCTTCAGATTTAAAACTTGATATCAAAACCAAAGTGATTTGGTTTTTAGTATAGAACATTTTAAAATTGGTTTCATTCGAATTCATCTAGCACGAAGGAAGAAATTTCCATATGTCAGTAAGTATGTCAGTATGGCTAAAAATTAAATTATCATAACTTAAAGAATAGATTACATGGTTGTGCTCGTTGCTGGAAAATATGATTTTTAAAGGAGGTTTGGTAATCGTAAAGAGTGTGTGGAGGTAGAATTTCATAGATGATCGGTTTTGGGGGTTTGGTCGATTATCGACGACGTGGTCGATTTTGGGGCTCGGTGTTTAGTGTGGAGGAGGTGCAGGTGATGGCGCACGCGAGATGATCAGTTAGTGTTAGTGTATACATGCACGTGTTTGTGCACGTCTTCGTGCAAATGAAATAGAGAGGGGAGGAAGGAACTAGGAGAAGAGAGAAGGAAAGAAGGGGATTTGGGTTGTAAGTTATAGATGGGCCGGGCTGTTTGGGTCAATATTGGGTTGGGTTAGAGAAAAGAATTTATTTTTATTTTATAAATCTATAAACCTATAATTCTATTTCTCCTTCATTTAAAAACCAATTGGCGAGCAGATTTTGCATGGTATTCCTATCGCCTGGTACTTCCATCTGAACTATTATTGTCAAGTGTTCTACAGTGGGAAAATTTAACGATTTAACAATTTGATGTGAATAAATAAGAAATTCTTATTTAAATTAATTATATGTTAATTCATAAATTAATTTTTGAATGGACTGTTAATTTTTAATTAACTAAAAATAAATTATTTTATTTAAACTCTTTGGTTAATAGATAATCTTGATTTAAATATAACTCGACGTAGTTAATTGGAACTAATTCAAATTCTGATTGGTATATGGATTTAATATTGATTATTAATCGATGATTGAATTAATGACCTATGTTCGACTGTTATTTCTCTGAGATATTGATTTCAATTATCTTTTGTCTATGCCATTAAGTAGCCAAACAAAATTAAAGTAGTTAGAATTAAAAGTTGACACGTTTTATTGGGAAGTAAATCGACTTGTATTGATCACTATTCTAAATTCGTAGAATGTGATGATTACAAGCGAATTAATTTCGATGGACATGTCATGATAAAGTAAACATATGGAATAAATTTCCATATATGAACATTGACACCCTGATTGTAGAATTGTTTATTTTAAACAACTTGGCCTTTAAAAATTTATCGTTTTGGATTCGATGAGAACGGGATCGGATATCAGCATTATCCAAAAACCACTTTGATCCAATATCCACTACGAGCCTGTACGGTTTTGATTGTACAGCCTAGTATGCTGGAATTTAATTAATGTAACAATTTCGGCTATTTTAATAAGTATTTGTACTTAGACACTATTAAAATATCATTGGATTTTCTATAAAAGTGTTTTGGTTGTCGTAAGGTAAAAACCCATCGTGTTTATAAGTGACGTGGTCTTACGAGGTACCTTTGTTTTTAAAGGATTTTAAAAATAGTAATAATTAAAATCGAGTGCGTTTACTCACGCTGGTTTTCCAGACTGACTCGGGTGCTATTTTATTATGATGCTCGGGTCAGACCGAGTATTACAGATTCAGGATAGGATGCTTGGAGCTTCGGAGACGAGCTGGATGGTAGAGACGTATTACATGTACTTGATTATATTTCGCTGTATATTGTAGGCTGAATATTCAGCACATGTGAGGACAAGTTATTATAACTGTCTTGATTTCTATGTTGATGGTTGTACTCAGATAATTTGTTTGTATATTAACTGTTACAGTTTTCTTTTGTATAAAAATCTATTAGTGTATATTATATTTTGTTCTGTTGCAATTGTGAGATTCTGTTTGTTTGTTTTTTCCTATTTCTTCTTCTATCGTTTTCTTCTTAACCCCTAACGATCTGTTATTTCCGGCACTCGATTGCTCGGCATTCTATATAGTGAACGTATTAATGTCGATTTTTGAGGGTTGAAAATCCCGGGCCGTCACAGTTGGTATCAGAACTTTGGTTTAGCGTATAACTAAACCTGTAGGATATGCTCATTGAGTGTATATACGTATAAGAGAGCGTATTTGTTAGTGATATAAAAATATTTTGATATTAATAAATGAAATGATTTTTACTTGGATTTTATATAGAATATAAAAGAATGAATTCTATAAACTGATAAAATCAATTGTGACTGTTGATGATGACTGGATGTTATCTCTTTGTTAATTGATTGTTCGATTAATATGGATGTGCATATTGTCGCTTATTGATTGATGAGTCGTGCTCGGCCAGTTTATGAGCATCGACTATTGGTTGTTGATTTGAGCGTTTGACTATGGTTGGAAAACTTTGGGTTTTGAAAAATGTTTAACCAATTGAGAAACTGCATGTTTAACATGGATTTTAAAGTGAATATATATTTGAATTTTCCCCTGTATCATTTTAAAGAGTAATGGATACCATTTGAAAGTGATATATGCAATATGGTTTATCTAGACATGGTTAATAAATAAACTAAAGTTTATTCAGACTGAAAATTTAAGAGTTTGGATTCCGGGATTTTTTTTGAAATTGGTTTTAAGATTCTGAAAATATATAATAGCATAATTTGAAATTATTTTCTGAATAGAACTGTTAAATGATTTCAAAGTGATTTCCAAAGGGATTTCCAAAAGATTTAAAAGAAATGAAGTCTAGAACTCACTTATGTTGTTGGAAAATAAATTTTGGTGATGTCTGCAACATCATCGGCATTCATTTTCGAGTTTCAAAGTGGAGGAGGCCACTTTAGTAGCTTTGCTACTCGATTGTTTATGAAACTGATTTGATTCAAATCCCTAAAGTATGATTTGATATTCGAAATAAACATGTACATATTTATTTCAGACGATTTGAAAAAAAAAATCCGGTGTTCAGTTCTCGAACTTTGGATTGAATTTTATTATGAACACATGTATCCTCTGCATTAGGATTGACTGATTGATTAATTGTGCATCTTGTTGAGATGATTGATTTTCGATTTCCAATTTTGAATTGGAATTTGATTTTTCGGACTATTCTGAATAATTGAACACTTCCAAATTGAGAATTAATTTTCGAAGCTAAGAATTTTTGGAAAGTATATAAAGTTTAGTTTTGAAAATTTTAAAATAAAGGTAAATAGAAGTTTGATAAGTTTTAAAATGTTTAATATTTGGATAAGTAAAATAAATAAGATTATTTTGTATTATACAAAGAGGAAATTGGTTTTGAACTACTTTAAATGAAATTGAGTTTTAAGAAATGCTTTAGACTTCATAAATACTTATAAAACATTATTTATTCGCAAAATGATTTTGAAGGCAAATGTTAATTATGTATAAATATGAAATCTAGTTTTGAAAAGTTTTTGTTTGAGAAATGTTTATGAACTTAGTCAAAAAAATATAATAATAACAATAATAATAAAATAAAAAAACAATTTTTTTATAAGGTTGTTTATGTATAAAGGATTTTTGTAAAGTTATTGATTTTGAAAAGAAATTTTTGTTTTAAAACTTAGTTACTTACAAAGTGATTTTAGAAAGGAAGTTGTTAAAGATATGACTTTACATAAATGTGAAACTGAAGTAAATTTTGAAAACTGATGATTTTAATTTTAAAATATATGAATATTGAATAATATTCAATTTGAAATATGATTGTTGAAATCATAGGTGAAATTGAAGTTGAAATTGGTCTGATATTGGAAATTGACTGATTTCGAGAACCTTTGATTCTAAAATAAACAAAAATATTTCATTTGGAAATTTTTGAACCTATATAAAATGAATTGTATAAGTATGAAGTTAATTCGAAAATTATTGATTTTGAAAGGTAATCGATCTGAAAAGCGATGATCTTATATATAACGGAATTATATATGAATGATGTATTCAAAATTAATGATTTGAAAAGGTACTATGTGTAGTATGATATCATTTTGAGATTGAAGGTATGGGAAGTACCTTCTGTTGACTATCTACTTTGTGGCCACATTGTGGATACATTATATTGATTCTTTGATTTGATCCCAGATGGACTTGGGTGAATCCAGAAATGGGTCCTAATCAATATAGGTTGTCCGGACATAATACTCATGAGTTTCCTTTGACTCGGCCGCATAGCGAAATTCGTAAGGCTGCGAAGGCTTATGGTTACAGATGTTACCTGGTGGAACCAGGCGAAACCAATGTGTAACTACGATCTATGGTCGTTTTCGGTGTAATCCGCCTAGGTAGAGCGATTGCCCTAAGGTACGTTTGTTTCCTGGGGGAACCAGGTGAAATCATTGTGTATCTACCACCAGTGTTACTATTAAGTAGACTACGATCCATGCGAGTGTTTTGCATAGCGTAATTCGTAGAGCAGTGATTGCTCACCGGTACGGATGTTACTTGGGGGACCCAGGTGAAACCATTGTGTATCTGCGATTTATGGTTGTTTTGGTTGTCATGGCATAAGACGTGGGACAGTGACTGCCTAAAGTCACCTGAGGCCACGTCGCTCTGTCCTCTAGACTTAGCGAGAGAGCGACCTTAGGACTGCGTTCCATGACGATCCCGTTCATTTGATTTACATGATTGGATTGTACTTTCCATATCTGTTTTAAAGTTTTTCAAGTATTTTCACTGGGTGTTAATATGGGTTTGCTAAGTACTTATAGATTTCTGGTCTTGCGCCTGATCAATGTATTACTAGATTCAGTAAGAACGAGGATAAACTTGTTGTAACATCGAGTTATAAAAGTATTTTGTTATAAAAGAAATTTTAATAAAGAAAATTTTCAAACATTTAGGAATTGAAAAGGAGAAAAAAAACCAAAATAAAAATGGTTAAATATTGGAATAAAAATCCAAACTTGAATTATAAAATGAATTTGAACACAAGTCAAACCAATTGAAGTGGTTTTTGAAATAAAAATCAGATATTGAATTATAAATTGGAAGTGAACTAATTGAAATTAATTAGTTAATTGAATACAAAAAATGGAACTTAACTTGGTTAAGTAAATTGGATTGTGGATTAAATTTGAAATTGAATATGGAACTTGAGTTATAAATGAAATTCGAATTAAATATAAGCGGATTAAATATATATTGAAATGTGATCGAATAAAATAGAAATGGATTGAAATGGTGATGACTTAAGTCATAAATAAATTCAATTTTAATGTAAATAAACAGAATATGGCTTTGGGATATTATTTAAATGAATTCAATTATGAAAATAAGTTTTGAAGTGGAAATGAATATATGTGTTGTATAAAAGGTTGTAATAAATTTTAAGATTAATTTTATTAAATGATTCTCAAATAATATAGTGAAAATTGAGATATGCCAAGCAAATGGAAATACGAATCAATCGACGATAAATAAATTGAATAACAATCAATTTAAATGAAATGGAATTTGATTGCAATGGAAATAAACTTAAGATATATAGTTGAATTAATTGGAAATAAATGAATTAACTTAAGTAAATATTTTTGGATGGAAGCTTGGCTCAAATAAATTTATGAAATGGTTCGTAAATAAATTGGCATGGATTGGATTGTTGTGGAACACAAAATTGAGAAAACAAGGTTTTGTGAATAAATTGAATGTGGATTAATAAAATTTGATAAATTGATTTGGAATCCTATCCAGAGATGATGTTAGGATAGCTAGTTGTTAGTTTGTATAGTGTATGCCTTGTTTTCTATGGTAGTTAGTGTATTACTTATGTATGTGCTTTACGATATAAATATATGACTTTTTGGTATAGCTTGAATTATTGTTTTGCTTTCTAATTTCGAGGACGAAATTCTTTTAAGGGGGGAGGAATGTAACGACCCAGATTTTTAGCTATCTGTTTTGGAATAATTAAATAATTTTAATTATTGGAATATTAATTTTTATAAGACGAATAACTAAAATTTCTGATATTGTGAATATCTGAATATATATATTTTGAAAGCTATACTAAAATTTCAAATGCTAATTGCTGAGTATGATAAAAATTTATATCTGTAGATAAAATCCACCATTTCAAATTTCTGATAAAATATCTATATGTATATATATATCAAGCTTTATGATGCAATTTCAAACTTATGATGACAAAAAAATATAAGTATATATATGTATATATGTTCATATAAAATAGTGTATATATAAATATATATGTATATATCTATGTATATGTATATATACATATATGAATATGACAAAATAAATATGTATATGGTAAATATATATACATGTAAGCTATATACATATACATGGAAGCTTCATGATGGCAACATCAAGGTCAAGCAAAACAATCTGCCATTAAATCAAAAGAAAGTCAAGTGTTAAAGGCCTGGAAGAGGGGATTAACCAGCAGTGTTGTAACGACCCTGAATTTTGAACAAATTAAATTTAGAATATTTAATTAATTTTAAATATTTGAACGACGATTTAATTTGAATCCCCGATATAAATTCAATTTTGGCGATTTAATTACAGAATTTAATCTATTGATAGTCGAATAAAAATTTGTATCTTCAGTTTTAAGCCGAAGAAAAATATTTCAAACGCTTGTAAAATTTATATTGATAACGCTGAAGATGATTGAAGCTTCAGAGTCGAAATTGAAATCGATTTGATCAGTTTTGAAAATAATCACTCGAACCGATATTTATAAAATAGTCAATTTTCAAAACAGTCTCGAATTCGACGAAACCAGTTCCATTGGATCCGTAATGGTTAGTTATTACCGGATTTCAATTTTCGTTTTTTTTGGAGTTGTTCCGTGAGCACACGACACCGAAACGCATTGGAATTTAATCAAATTCAATTTAATTTTAAAAATTCAAATAAGTCAAAGCCATCACGTTCCTCTCCCTTGACTCACGCCTTAATTCACGCAGAAGATCATGGAAAAGAAATCGTGTCTTCTTCTTATTTCAAGCCGAAGCCTCTTTTCCTCAGAGAAAAAAAAAAAAAAATCACGATTTCCTCAGCCAAAACAAAATCAATAGCCGAGCCTTCTTTCTTCTATCATTCAAAACCATTTCAATTATTAAATGAATGGCCAAGCGAAATCAGAACTGGGAAACTAAAATCCCCTTCCGTTCGAACCTTTTTGATATCGGAGGAATTGAGCTACGTTTGTCTTCAATCCGAGCTAAAAGGGAAACCGCGATCGAATTCGCGAGTGGGAGCACGTTCAAGGCAGCGGCGACTCGCGTAGGCGTGATCGAAAACCTCAGGCAGCGTCATCGGCAAGGCAGGACGAGGCGGCAGTTGTCGCGATTTCGATTGTGAGGCCAGCAATCGCGTTCGACTTGGGCATGAATTAGGGTTTATCGATGGTGAGTTGGGCAACAGCGTGCACTCGCGCTCGCGAGGGAGGTCGCGATTCAAATCGCGTGGCCATGAAATCGAGAAGCTCGAGCTGGGAAGTCGCGAGTTGGGTCATCAGGAAACGTTTGAGGAGATGTCGCGAGTTGTCGAAGGTTGGGCTCGACAGTAATGTTCGAGCATCGTGGGTTCTGATGGCAACGAAGTCGATTGGACTCGAGTTCGCAGTGGTGGCTCGCGTGCGTGAGGAGATGCAAGCTTCGGCGATACCTGGCGTTGAGCTAGGGCTTCGTGGTGGTTGGTAGCAGCGATCGCCTGGAAGTCACGATACTCGTCTCTGGCAAGTACAGTAAGGTAGATATACATAATTTTGGAAAATTACAGTTGTTTAAAAATTCATTTAAAATAAGATGATATAAATACAGATATGTATATAGGGTTGTTTTATTTCAATTGAATTTTAAAAATATATATATATATATTCCTGCCATTTTAAATTAAATATATATAGGAAAGATTTTGGAAAGAAAATAAAATATAGAATAAGGATTTTAAATGTTGAGGAATCTACATACATTAGATTTTTAAATATAGTTTATTTTTATAAGTATGTATATATATATATAGTTTCAAAAGAGAAATAAATATACATTTTTAAGAGTGCTAGTTGGTTCAAAGAAACCCATTTAATCATTTTTGTTATAAAAAGATTTTCAAGGAAATTTGTTAAAATTTAATCCTTTGATTTAAATCTAATCACTAGTCGATTTAATTTAATTGGTAAGATAAAGCTGTTAATAGGATATTAATCGATTGTATAAAATTGTTTATACAAGGTATAAATTAAGGAAATCAAGCCGGAATTGGAAATGGATCGCAAAATAATAGCTAAGGTGAGATCTTCTCACTCAGATTTAATTTTGAATTGCAGTTATTGATTGATTTGTTTGAATGTGCTATTAGATATTTTAGGATATATCTATATATAGCAATATATACATATTGGCATATGTATATATTGGATTGATGATTTCCCGCCTCGTATAGCGGATGAGACCCTATTGCGCCGTTAGTAAGCGGATTTATAAAAACCTATATACCGCGATAATTCCGTACTGGAGCGGAATTGGTATTGTGCTAACGTCTTTGGATGCAGGGAAACAGGTTGGAGGGATCCAACTGGACCCCTCAATATTGTTGTGAATTTATTTTATTGTGATATGATAATTCTGTGAATGATTATATTGATACGATCGATGATATTGATGATTGGGAATTGTTTGAAAATAAAAATTTGGCCGAATGGATGTTTGACATCATTGGATTCCAAAAATAAACGAAATTGAATTTTTGAAAATCAAAATAGAAATTTCTAAGTGAATTTAATTTTAGAAATTGAATAAATCCGAAGAAAGGAATTTTAAAGTATAAAAAGTTAAATTTTTATAATCTTATCGAATTTATTTCCAGAATAAAGTGAAAATGTTAGATAAATGAATTTCGTATAATAGTGATTTTAAATTGAGGAAATTAATTTAAAATCTGGATTTCTAAATAGATTGAAAGAAGACAATAGAAATTTATTTTCTTTAAAAAGAATTTATTTAAAAGGAGATAAGTTGGAAATCGAATTAGAAATTTAATTGGTAAATTGAAATGATTTGGGAAATCAATGTAAAATGAGTTCAATTTAAAGAATCCATTTAAAACAGGATATTGAATAATTTGAAGGAAGATAAGGAATTTATTTTAGTAAGGATGAATATAATTAGAAATCAATCTATAATTGATTTAATATTTGGAAATGAAATTTTGAGAAATCAGTATGGGAAGTTTATTTAAAGTTGAAAATAAATTTAGAAATCAATATCGAAATTGATTTGGGATTGAAGTTTTATAAATAGAATTGGAATTTATAAAAGTTGTTTATAAATCCAAAGTCACTTATTTTGATAAGTTAAATATAGAAGTTGATAAAAGAAGGTTTATAAGTCGAAGTTGTTATTAAAAAGAGAAATAGAATTTATAAACGTGCTTATAAATTCGAAAATAGATTGAATGTGATAAATTTAATATAGAAGATTATTTAAGAAGATATATTCACGATTTTGAATAGCAAATTTTTATTGAAATAAAAATGTGTAGGAATGATTGAAATGGGGTTGAGTAAATTTTATTCACGATTTTGGACAGTGAATATATTGTTAAGTAAAATGGATTCATTTTTGAGGAAGTAATATTTTAAAAATGAAGTTAAACATTTTAAAGGTGTTTTAAAATGTGTTATGAATCGAAACCATAGATTTCAACATTTATTGTTGAAATAGACGTTTTCGAGAAACTTAAGGAAATGGTGGACTATAACACTGTTGTTATAGTAAATGATTTCCGGAAGGAAATGTTTTATATAGTATTGGGATTTATATATCTATCTTAATTTCGAATCCCTATACTAGTGATTTCGAGTCGTCGTAACGATGTTTTACGTAACATTCGTTTTGACTCAAATAAAGGTGTTAAAAGAATATTTTCCTTAAAGAATGAAATTATACTTAATTTGATTTAAGTATATCGAATATTTTCCAAGTGTTGAAAATAAATGAATTGTGAATTGCTGACTTATTTTTAAATAAGTATGGAAATGTTTTCCAAAACGAAATAAAATGTTTTGAGAATTTATCTTCTTAAAGATAAATTGAAATTGAATATTGAAAACGATTTGAAAATCGAATATCAGTAGATATTCGAAAGTATAAATTCAATACGGAATTTATAGAAGAAAGCGAAGTTGTTTAAAAAATAAATATTGATTTATTTTTGAAGTATGGAAAATTGATTTGAAATTGTTTTTAAATGGTTAAGTGTGGAAATTTTATATCTAGTAAAAGATATTTTGGAAGATAAAATAATTTGGGAAAATTATTTGGAATCTGATGATGTTGCGCATCTTTATTGATAGTTAAATAATCGACTATCAATAATTACCCTGAATGGATGTTTTGTTGTGAATTGGATGAATTTGAATACCACACTTATTTTTGAATAAGCGCTCACTATTCGGGTTAACCGGGAAAGGACCATGGGGTCGTATAACCCATTCCGAATATGTGATACGTCGTTATAAATTTCATTTGAAGACCGGTGTTGAAGACCGGATATTTTTGAAAACGGAAGGATTACCGTCGAGTTACTCTACATCGACTGATCTTCGATTTAGAGGTTTTATCACCCTTAGTGACGGGAAGTCCTGACGTGATTGAAAATTATCCGGATATGCAAGGGCTTCGTGAGAAGTGCCTTCGGTTCTGTTCGATCCCGGAACGGACTTGTATGGATTGTGTGTCTGACGTTACAATTTGAGATATAAAGCTGATTTCTTTCAAATACACATCTGTTGGTGGCGGAGAATTTATTCTCTTAGCTTAACACCCTTCTCTGAGACGTACGAGCTCAGAGGTTATGTAGTTGAAATTTATCAGCGATATATCCCAATTTGGTAACGTGGCATACTGAGTGTTGCTGTGAAATGATCAGTGTTTGATCATTTGTGATATGATCATTTGTTTGATCTTATATCTTTGTGATCATAGGTTGATCATTTTTGTTTGACCCGAAGCACGGCTTTTTGAGAAAGCGTAGCTTTGTGGACGAGACTTCATCGAGCCTCACACCCCGGAAATGGTCGAAACAGGAAGGATGCAGCAAGGTTCTAGGGAGTAGCGCCCCTTAGTGTATGTCATTCCTTCTGGATAAAGGTGGTATCATGGTATGGAGCCCAGATACTTAACCTCTGTGGTTACTGCATTATTTTTTCTATGTGGTTTGTTGCGAATCGGGGATCCTCGGGAAGATCGGTGACGATCGGGGGATGACATACGCGTGTCAGTAGTTACCTATTTTTGCAGAGGTAACCCGGCCTTGTGTTGGCAGAGATCCGGTTAGGTTCTCGGGTCGTCTATTCCAGGGACGTACCCATCGTGGATAGGAAGTTCCTTAGCCTGACCATTTGTTGGAAATCCAAACTCCAATACGAACTTTGTACGGTATTAGTTGTAGAACCTGCCATTTACGTACGGTGGTCACCACTGTTTAGATGGTAGCTATAGTAGGCATACGATACTGGTCGTATGTTGGCTAAGATTAATATTATACTTTCGAAATGTTTTCTACACTATGCACTAATAATAATATCAAAAAGAATTTGATTTTTGCGTAGTAAGCATCTTTGACTATCATAAGAAGAAATCTCCTCCAATTCTGCGTTTGCATTGTGTGTGTGGTGGGAGGTCTTATGGTAGTCTCATTTTCCAAAAAGCATTGCGAATTGACTTTAAAATTATCCTGTTGTTTATTTTAAAGAATAACTGTTTTACGATCTCACACTAGTCACCATGACTGACTCGGAGTTTATTGTTCCCTTCTAAACTCTGGGTGCCCACCATTTTCCCCACGGGCAGCCTAGAGTTATGTTATCAGGATATTCTGGATATTCTGGAGCTTTGGAAGCAAGCTGGATGGCGAGACGTAGTATTTGTATCTGATAGTATTTATTCCGCTGTGTATTCTGTATGAGGACAAGTTTATAAAACTGTCCATTGTTGTATATTGACTCTGATGATTGATGTATGTATAAACTGATATAGTTCTTTGTTTTAAAAGATTACTGATTACCTATTATATTTTGTTCCGCTGCGATATGTGAGATTCTGATATTGTTCTGTTTCTGATGCTGTTCTGTTGTTGTTCTTCTCTCTTCTTCTCTTTTCTTCTTCTTCTTACTTTTTCTTCTTTCTAAAACCCTCACTATTGGAGTTTCCGACACTCGATTACTCGGCAGTCGATAAAGTGAGTATCGATGTTGAATTTTCGAAAGTCGAAAATTTCGGGACGTGACAAAGTGGTATCAGAGCATATGGTTAAGCGACAACCCTGCTCTGTTGGGTGTTACTCATTAGAGATAGAGTCAGTAGTACTCTAGAATGAGTTGAGTGTAATAATAGATACGAGTGCGTATTTGTTAGTGAATATAAAAATGTTTTATATTGTGTTTGCTTATCCGTTGAGATGTTTATGAATTTTGGTCGGTATATGGGACGCCATATTATCGATAGGAATTTCTAAACACTTAAACGAGGCAAGACGACATAGTATTGTTTTAAAATAGGGTGAATGAAATAATTTTACCCAAAACTATTTTTGTATAGAAAAGAAATAATTTTCTGTAAATTATTATAGTATATGGATGCTTGATTGTTAGAAGTGATAATATTAATCTATTATCATTGAAATTAAATGAGAAATTGGAATTATAAACTCCAAAGTTAAGAAATAAATTCACATATACAAATGAAATTTTAAGAATGTAAATTATAAATGTGATTTGTAATTTAAAACGGAATTCCAGAGAAGTATTTGGAAATGTTTTGAAAAGAATTTGAAAATTTTGGAGATTTGGAAAGTTTAAATCTTTTTGGAGTTGAAAATGGATTTCGAAGGTTTTGAAAAATGTTTTGACGGAATGAAAAGCTCTAAACTCTTTTTGGTCGCTGGAAAATAACTTCGATGGTGACCGCGGCATCACCGGTGTTTATTTTCGGGTTTCCAAAAGAGGTATTGCTGCCAAATTATTTTAAAAGGAAGTTGTTTGAAAAATTTGGGTTTTGTTTTCGAAATTCAAAGGATAAATTTGAATTGTTTTCAAAATGGCTTTGAAATGTTGCTAAGACTCTGGAATACTATGAAATATTGTAAGTTGATAACTTATACAATTTGAATTGATAGAATAAATTCAATTTAAAAGGTGAAGTTAAATAAAAGAAAGTATAAGTGAATGTGAATGTATAAATGATTGTATAAATCAAGATGTAAATAAGTTGATAACTTATAGAATATTTGACATCTGATTGGAATGAAATTCAAATTGAAGACGAATGAATTAGAAATTGAAACTAATTTAAAATGGTGCAGTTATAAATGAAAGGTAATTGATAAAAATTCAATATTCAGAAGTCGAACGGAATCCAAACTTGATTGGAATAGTGAATTGAATTCAAATGAATGTGAACTGTAAAATTTAATGAAAATAGTTATGTAACTTCAATAGTAGACTAGAAGTGGTATAAGAAGTTTATATTGGAAAATTTGGTAATTGAATGTGCGAAATAGTTTGAATAGTATAACTAGATATTATGGCTAGTAGGATATACAGGTTATAAAGGAAATTGAATTTGATTTCACAGATAATTTGAATTGCTCGACAAAAAGGTACGTATTTGAGTTTTAATATGAGTTTTTGATGATTTCTCTCTAGCCGCTTGGCTTTTTTCTTTTTCTTTTTGAAATCTGAGGGTCCGTAGGGACGTTTTGTAGTTGTACCGTATTAGCCGCGCAAAGGAGACGCTGGCGAAATTTTTCGAAAATTTAGGGTGTTAGAAAATTTTTGAGAAAATTTTGAAGTTAAAATTTGAATTTAAACTCGAATTTGAATTTTGAAGTTAAACAATGTTGTTTTGAAACTTATAATTGAAGTTGGAAATTTAGTTGAATGATAACGAATCTTTAGTAGAAAGATTTGTTTTGAAGAATTGATAAAACTATTGAATGTTGAAAAATAATAGACGAGTTAAGGACATTTTTTCCTAACTTGTAATTTCGAGGACGAAATTCTTTTAAGGGGGGAAGTTTGTAACGACCCTGAATTTTGAACAAATTAAATTTAGAATATTTAATTAATTTTAAATATTTGAACGACGATTTAATTTGAATCCCCGATATAAATTCAATTTTGGCGATTTAATTACAGAATTTAATCTATTGATAGTCGAATAAAAATTTGTATCTTCAGTTTTAAGCCGAAGAAAAATATTTCAAACGCTTGTAAAATTTATATTGATAACGCTGAAGATGATTGAAGCTTCAGAGTCGAAATTGAAATCGATTTGATCAGTTTTGAAAATAATCACTCGAACCGATATTTATAAAATAGTCAATTTTCAAAACAGTCTCGGAATTCGACGAAACCAGTTCCATTGGATCCGTAATGGTTAGTTATTACCGAATTTCAATTTTCGTTTTTTTTGGAGTTGTTCCGTGAGCACACGACACCGAAACGCATTGGAATTTAATCAAATTCAATTTAATTTTAAAAATTCAAATAAGTCAAAGCCATCACGTTCCTCTCCCTTGACTCACGCCTTAATTCACGCAGAAGATCATGGAAAAGAAATCGTGTCTTCTTCTTATTTCAAGCCGAAGCCTCTTTTCCTCAGAGAAAAAAAAAAAAAAAATCACGATTTCCTCAGCCAAAACAAAATCAATAGCCGAGCCTTCTTTCTTCTATCATTCAAAACCATTTCAATTATTAAATGAATGGCCAAGCGAAATCAGAACTGGGAAACTAAAATCCCCTTCCGTTCGAACCTTTTTGATATCGGAGGAATTGAGCTACGTTTGTCTTCAATCCGAGCTAAAAGGGAAACCGCGATCGAATTCGCGAGTGGGAGCACGTTCAAGGCAGCGGCGACTCGCGTAGGCGTGATCGAAAACCTCAGGCAGCGTCATCGGCAAGGCAGGACGAGGCGGCAGTTGTCGCGATTTCGATTGTGAGGCCAGCAATCGCGTTCGACTTGGGCATGAATTAGGGTTTATCGATGGTGAGTTGGGCAACAGCGTGCACTCGCGCTCGCGAGGGAGGTCGCGATTCAAATCGCGTGGCCATGAAATCGAGAAGCTCGAGCTGGGAAGTCGCGAGTTGGGTCATCAGGAAACGTTTGAGGAGATGTCGCGAGTTGTCGAAGGTTGGGCTCGACAGTAATGTTCGAGCATCGTGGGTTCTGATGGCAACGAAGTCGATTGGACTCGAGTTCGCAGTGGTGGCTCGCGTGCGTGAGGAGATGCAAGCTTCGGCGATACCTGGCGTTGAGCTAGGGCTTCGTGGTGGTTGGTAGCAGCGATCGCCTGGAAGTCACGATACTCGTCTCTGACAAGTACAGTAAGGTAGATATACATAATTTTGGAAAATTACAGTTGTTTAAAAATTCATTTAAAATAAGATGATATAAATACAGATATGTATATAGGGTTGTTTTATTTCAATTGAATTTTAAAAATATATATATATATATTCCTGCCATTTTAAATTAAATATATATAGGAAAGATTTTGGAAAGAAAATAAAATATAGAATAAGGATTTTAAATGTTGAGGAATCTACATACATTAGATTTTTAAATATAGTTTATTTTTATAAGTATGTATATATATATATAGTTTCAAAAGAGAAATAAATATACATTTTTAAGAGTGCTAGTTGGTTCAAAGAAACCCATTTAATCATTTTTGTTATAAAAAGATTTTCAAGGAAATTTGTTAAAATTTAATCCTTTGATTTAAATCTAATCACTAGTCGATTTAATTTAATTGGTAAGATAAAGCTGTTAATAGGATATTAATCGATTGTATAAAATTGTTTATACAAGGTATAAATTAAGGAAATCAAGCCGGAATTGGAAATGGATCGTAAAATAATAGCTAAGGTGAGATCTTCTCACTCAGATTTAATTTTGAATTGCAGTTATTGATTGATTTGTTTGAATGTGCTATTAGATATTTTAGGATATATCTATATATAGCAATATATACATATTGGCATATGTATATATTGGATTGATGATTTCCCGCCTCGTATAGCGGATGAGACCCTATTGCGCCGTTAGTAAGCGGATTTATAAAAACCTATATACCGCGATAATTCCGTACTGGAGCGGAATTGGTATTGTGCTAACGTCTTTGGATGCAGGGAAACAGGTTGGAGGGATCCAACTGGACCCCTCAATATTGTTGTGAATTTATTTTATTGTGATATGATAATTCTGTGAATGATTATATTGATACGATCGATGATATTGATGATTGGGAATTGTTTGAAAATAAAAATTTGGCCGAATGGATGTTTGACATCATTGGATTCCAAAAATAAACGAAATTGAATTTTTGAAAATCAAAATAGAAATTTCTAAGTGAATTTAATTTTAGAAATTGAATAAATCCGAAGAAAGGAATTTTAAAGTATAAAAAGTTAAATTTTTATAATCTTATCGAATTTATTTCCAGAATAAAGTGAAAATGTTAGATAAATGAATTTCGTATAATAGTGATTTTAAATTGAGGAAATTAATTTAAAATCTGGATTTCTAAATAGATTGAAAGAAGACAATAGAAATTTATTTTCTTTAAAAAGAATTTATTTAAAAGGAGATAAGTTGGAAATCGAATTAGAAATTTAATTGGTAAATTGAAATGATTTGGGAAATCAATGTAAAATGAGTTCAATTTAAAGAATCCATTTAAAACAGGATATTGAATAATTTGAAGGAAGATAAGGAATTTATTTTAGTAAGGATGAATATAATTAGAAATCAATCTATAATTGATTTAATATTTGGAAATGAAATTTTGAGAAATCAGTATGGGAAGTTTATTTAAAGTTGAAAATAAATTTAGAAATCAATATCGAAATTGATTTGGGATTGAAGTTTTATAAATAGAATTGGAATTTATAAAAGTTGTTTATAAATCCAAAGTCACTTATTTTGATAAGTTAAATATAGAAGTTGATAAAAGAAGGTTTATAAGTCGAAGTTGTTATTAAAAAGAGAAATAGAATTTATAAACGTGCTTATAAATTCGAAAATAGATTGAATGTGATAAATTTAATATAGAAGATTATTTAAGAAGATATATTCACGATTTTGAATAGCAAATTTTTATTGAAATAAAAATGTGTAGGAATGATTGAAATGGGGTTGAGTAAATTTTATTCACGATTTTGGACAGTGAATATATTGTTAAGTAAAATGGATTCATTTTTGAGGAAGTAATATTTTAAAAATGAAGTTAAACATTTTAAAGGTGTTTTAAAATGTGTTATGAATCGAAACCATAGATTTCAACATTTATTGTTGAAATAGACGTTTTCGAGAAACTTAAGGAAATGGTGGACTATAACACTGTTGTTATAGTAAATGATTTCCGGAAGGAAATGTTTTATATAGTATTGGGATTTATATATCTATCTTAATTTCGAATCCCTATACTAGTGATTTCGAGTCGTCGTAACGATGTTTTACGTAACATTCGTTTTGACTCAAATAAAGGTGTTAAAAGAATATTTTCCTTAAAGAATGAAATTATACTTAATTTGATTTAAGTATATCGAATATTTTCCAAGTGTTGAAAATAAATGAATTGTGAATTGCTGACTTATTTTTAAATAAGTATGGAAATGTTTTCCAAAACGAAATAAAATGTTTTGAGAATTTATCTTCTTAAAGATAAATTGAAATTGAATATTGAAAACGATTTGAAAATCGAATATCAGTAGATATTCGAAAGTATAAATTCAATACGGAATTTATAGAAGAAAGCGAAGTTATTTAAAAAATAAATATTGATTTATTTTTGAAGTATGGAAAATTGATTTGAAATTGTTTTTAAATGGTTAAGTGTGGAAATTTTATATCTAGTAAAAGATATTTTGGAAGATAAAATAATTTGGGAAAATTATTTGGAATCTGATGATGTTGCGCATCTTTATTGATAGTTAAATAATCGACTATCAATAATTACCCTGAATGGATGTTTTGTTGTGAATTGGATGAATTTGAATACCACACTTATTTTTGAATAAGCGCTCACTATTCGGGTTAACCGGGAAAGGACCATGGGGTCGTATAACCCATTCCGAATATGTGATACGTCGTTATAAATTTCATTTGAAGACCGGTGTTGAAGACCGGATATTTTTGAAAACGGAAGGATTACCGTCGAGTTACTCTACATCGACTGATCTTCGATTTAGAGGTTTTATCACCCTTAGTGACGGGAAGTCCTGACGTGATTGAAAATTATCCGGATATGCAAGGGCTTCGTGAGAAGTGCCTTCGGTTCTGTTCGATCCCGGAACGGACTTGTATGGATTGTGTGTCTGACGTTACAATTTGAGATATAAAGCTGATTTCTTTCAAATACACATCTGTTGGTGGCGGAGAATTTATTCTCTTAGCTTAACACCATTCTCTGAGACGTACGAGCTCAGAGGTTATGTAGTTGAAATTTATCAGCGATATATCCCAATTTGGTAACGTGGCATACTGAGTGTTGCTGTGAAATGATCAGTGTTTGATCATTTGTGATATGATCATTTGTTTGATCTTATATCTTTGTGATCATAGGTTGATCATTTTTGTTTGACCCGAAGCACAGCTTTTTGAGAAAGCGTAGCTTTGTGGACGAGACTTCATCGAGCCTCACACCCCGGAAATGGTCGAAACAGGAAGGATGCAGCAAGGTTCTAGGGAGTAGCGCCCCTTAGTGTATGTCATTCCTTCTGGATAAAGGTGGTATCATGGTATGGAGCCCAGATACTTAACCTCTGTGGTTACTGCATTATTTTTTCTATGTGGTTTGTTGCGAATCGGGGATCCTCGGGAAGATCGGTGACGATCGGGGGATGACATACGCGTGTCAGTAGTTACCTATTTTTGCAGAGGTAACCCGGCCTTGTGTTGGCAGAGATCCGGTTAGGTTCTCGGGTCGTCTATTCCAGGGACGTACCCATCGTGGATAGGAAGTTCCTTAGCCTGACCATTTGTTGGAAATCCAAACTCCAATACGAACTTTGTACGGTATTAGTTGTAGAACCTGCCATTTACGTACGGTGGTCACCACTGTTTAGATGGTAGCTATAGTAGGCATACGATACTGGTCGTATGTTGGCTAAGATTAATATTATACTTTCGAAATGTTTTCTACACTATGCACTAATAATAATATCAAAAAGAATTTGATTTTTGCGTAGTAAGCATCTTTGACTATCATAAGAAGAAATCTCCTCCAATTCTGCGTTTGCATTGTGTGTGTGGTGGGAGGTCTTATGGTAGTCTCATTTTCCAAAAAGCATTGCGAATTGACTTTAAAATTATCCTGTTGTTTATTTTAAAGAATAACTGTTTTACGATCTCACACTAGTCACCATGACTGACTCGGAGTTTATTGTTCCCTTCTAAACTCTGGGTGCCCACCATTTTCCCCACGGGCAGCCTAGAGTTATGTTATCAGGATATTCTGGATATTCTGGAGCTTTGGAAGCAAGCTGGATGGCGAGACGTAGTATTTGTATCTGATAGTATTTATTCCGCTGTGTATTCTGTATGAGGACAAGTTTATAAAACTGTCCATTGTTGTATATTGACTCTGATGATTGATGTATGTATAAACTGATATAGTTCTTTGTTTTAAAAGATTACTGATTACCTATTATATTTTGTTCCGCTGCGA
The DNA here is from genome assembly GCA_030737815.1 of Allium fistulosum. Lineage (NCBI taxonomy): Eukaryota > Viridiplantae > Streptophyta > Magnoliopsida > Asparagales > Amaryllidaceae > Allium > Allium fistulosum. The sequence continues at coordinate 872,909,790 of CM060902.1, forward strand.
TATGTGAGATTCTGATATTGTTCTGTTTCTGATGCTGTTCTGTTGTTGTTCTTCTCTCTTCTTCTCTTTTCTTCTTCTTCTTACTTTTTCTTCTTTCTAAAACCCTCACTATTGGAGTTTCCGACACTCGATTGCTCGGCAGTCGATAAAGTGAGTATCGATGTTGAATTTTCGAAAGTCGAAAATTTCGGGACGTGACAAGTGTGTTCATCAGTATGTAATATGTGAGTAAACATTTTCCCTTTTATTTATAGGTTATTATTCATATGTATATATAACCGGAGACATGGATGAATCTTTGTGTTGTGATAAGTATATATATTTGTGAGTGTACATGGCTTTGTATATGTATGATAAACATAGGTAGATCAACCTGCAACTCAAAAGGAAAATACTATACTTCTTCATTCTCTTCTATGTTCATATTCTATTTGATAAAACAGTAGGTTTTGACTTTAAAAATCTATATCTTAAGATCCCTTCAGTTTTAAAACTTGATATCAAAACCAAAGTGATTTTTTTAAGTATAGAACATTTTAAAATTGGTTTCATTCTAATTCATCCAGCATGAAGGAAGAAATTTCCATATGTCAGTGAGTATGTCAGTATGGCTAAAAATTAAATTATCATACGTTAAAGAATAGATTACATGGTTGTCCTCGTTGCTGGAAATACAATTTTTAAAGGATTGTAAAGAGTGTGTGGAGGTAGAATTTCATAGATGACCAGTTTTGGGGGTTTGGTCGATTGCCGATGACGTGGTCAATTTTGGGGCTCGGTTTTTAGTGTGGAGGAGGTGTAGGTGATGGTGCACGCGAGAAAAATGTTGCGGTGATTTTTAGTGAAGTGTGTTGGCTTGACATGGTGGGAGTAGGGTTTTAGGAGGTTTTGGTCTCGGGTTGATGGAAATGGCGACGTCCAGAGGAAGGAGGGGTGCACGCCTGGGGGAAAAGGCCGAGATGTGGGTGAAGTTTGGTAGTGGATGGTGGTCTGTAGTGGCGAGGCGAGGTGTTTGGGTGAGGCAGTGGTCGAAGGCAATGGGTGAGGGGGGTCAGCGGTGCGATTCGATGGTTGGTGTTAGTGTATACGTGCACGTGTTTGTGCACGTCTTTGTGCAAATGAAATAGAGAGGGGAGGAAGGAACTGGGAGAAGAGAGAAGGAAAGAAGGAGATTTGGGTTGTAAGCTGTAGATGGGCCGGGCTGTTTGGGTCGATATTGGGTTGGGTTACGGAAAAAGGTAAAGTAAATTTAATTTATTTTTATTTTATAAATCTATAAACCTATAATTCTATTTCTCTTACATTTAAAAACCAATTGGCGAGTAGTGTTTTGCGTCATATTCCTATCGCCTGGTATGTCCATCTGAACTATTATTGTCAAGTGTTCTGCAGTGGGAAAATTTAATGATTTAACAATTTGATGTGATTAAATAAGAAATTCTTGTTTAATTTAATTATCTGTTAATTCATAAATTAATTTTTAAATGGACTGTTAATTTTGAATTAACTAAAAATAAATTATTCTATTTAAACTCTTTGGTTAACAGATAATCTTGATTTAAATATAACTCGACCCGGTTAATTGGAACCAATTCAAATTCTGATTAGTAAATGAATTTAATATTGATTATTAATTGATGATTGAATTAATGACCTATGTTTGACTGTTATTTCTCTGAGATATTGATTTCAATTATCTTTTGTCTATGCCATTAAGTAGCCAAACAAAATTAAAGTAGTTAGAATTAAATGTTGACACGTTTTATTGGGAAGTAAATTGACTTGTACTGATCACAATTCTGAATTTCGAAGAATGTGATGATTACAAGTGAATTAATTTCGATGGACAGGTCATGATAAAGTAAACATATGGAATAAATTTCCATATGTGAATATTGACACCCTGATTGTAGAATTGTTTATTTTAAACAACCTGGCCTTTAAAAATTTATCGTTTTGGATTCGATGAGAACGTGATCAGATATGAGCATTATCCAAAAACCACTTCGATCCAATATCCACTACGAGCCTGTACAGTTTTGATTGTAGATCCTAGTATGCTGGAATTTAATTAATGTAACAATTTCGGCTATTTTAATAAGTATTTGTACTTAGACACTATTATAATATCACTGGATTTTCTATAAAAGTGTTTTGGTTATCGTAAGGTAAAAACTCGATGTGTTTATATGTGACGTGGTCTTACGAGGTACCTTTGTTTTCAAAGGATTTTAAAATAGTAATAATTCAAATCGAGTGTGTTTACTCATGCTGGTTTTCCAGACTGACTCAGATGTTATTTTATTATAATGCTCGGGTTAGACCGAGTATTATATATTCAGGATAGGATGCTTGGAGCTCAGGAGACGAGCTGGATGGCAGGGATGTATTATGCATACTTGGTTATATTCCGCTGTGTATTGTAGGCTAAATATTCAGCACTTGTGAGGACAAGTTATTATAACCATCCAGATTTCTATGTTGTTGGTTGTACTCTGATAATTTGTATGTACATTAACAGTTACAGTTTTCTTTTGTATAAATCTGTTATTGTATATTATATTTTGTTCCACTGCGATTGTGAGATTCTGTTTTTTTTCTGTTTCTTCTTCTATCCTTTTCTTCTTAACCCCTAATGATTTGGTATTTTTGGCACTCGATTGCTCGGCATTCTATACAGTGAACGTATTAATGTCGATTTTCCAGGGTCGAAAATCTCGGGCCATCACATAATAGAACCTACATCATAATTTTTTTGGTATGAGGCAAATGAAAGTGTAATTAATTGCTCTATTAATTTTACCTGAAACTTGAACTCTAAGCATAGCATCCCATAAGTCTTTTTAAATATGTTCCCAGTGGACTTTGAATTTTTTTACATCCACCCATCTGGTCCTGGGCACTGTTTTCTTCAATCTGAAACAATGCATCCTTGACTTCTTCCAGTTGAAAAGGACTATCCAGTCTTTCTCTTGCATTATCAGTTAGAATTTTTCTACAAACAATGCTTGAAATTTGATTGTTATTGCTTACTGAATTGAACAAATCTGAGAACAAAAGAATGGCTTCTTGAGCAATGCTCTCTAATGTTGATTTTGGATTTCCTATTTGCATCAAGAGTGTATTTAATCCTATTACTTGTTTTAGGAATTGCCATCTTGTTCTGAAAGAATTTTGATGTTTTATCTCCTTGAGTTAGCTAGTTGTGTTTCATTCTTTGGGTGTTTTCCATCGTTAATTTCCTTATAAAATTTGTAAGATGTTATGTTTATTGCCCATATCGCGTTGCTATTTCAATGTCAAAAGGAATATGGACCAACTGATTGTAAAGCGGATTTGCTTCTTGATTGATTTTTCCGCAAATTTGTTGATAGTTTTATATAGCCTTTCGCCACGCTTTCAGAGCGTGCTTAACTGCCTTTAGTTTACTAATAAGAATGAATAAAGAATTGCCTTGTACGTTGATATTTAATGCTTGTCCCACTACATTTTTGTAATTTGCATTCGTACACCAAGAATTGTTGAACCTGAAGGGAACTCTGGCATTACAAAGGGATCAGGTATTGAATTTAACAAGAATAGGGGTATTTATCGCTTAAGGAGTGTTCCCTAAAATGAATTCCAAATTCTTGAAATTTGTTCTCCCAAAGATTGTTCATGAATACCCTATCAATCTTGCTATGGATACAGAAATTATTTCCGCCTCTTTAAGTGAACTAATTGCCTATGAATTCATGTTCAAACAGATTAGAATTTGTGATGCAGTTCATGAAATCAATATCTCTTACTGAATTCCGAATGCCATTATTAATTCTGTCTTGACTGGACTAAATATATTAAAATCACTAATTAAAATCCAGGGTAAATTAATTTGTTTAACCGATGTGCAGCCGTAATCCCTCTCTATTCTACTAAATTTTAATCATAAATCATAGCACATATTATGCTAAGCCCTGCGACATTATGTAGAATACAAAAAATGTATTGACTGTCATAATGCAATATGATAATAGACCAGATGGTGGAATTCCATGGAATAAGGATTCTACCTTTCTAATCTATGTTGTCGTTATGAGTGTGCTTCCATTTCTTGTCTAATTTGGCAAATAGGTTTTGTATATTTTCTGTAGATGGCTTATTCTCAGTAAGACCAATCAACGAATATCGTTTAGTACTCAATATTTGCAACAAGTTAAACTGTTTTGCTGGGTAGTTTAATCCCCGTGTGTTCCAGACTAGGAATTCCATCTATTGAGATAAAGAGTGGTTACTACTGTTTTCTATGGTAATAGTAGACGTTGTTTGCTTTATTTTTTTTGGCTTTTTTATTCTTAGTTTGCATCCGAGACACTAAGTTGTGCCATGCAGGATTTTTCGTAACTTTCGATGAGAGAGAGGGCTTGAACTCGAAAGGAGAATCTTCTGGTCTGGACTTCCTAGCAGATTTGGATCTGGTTGAACAAGGCTTTATGGAATGGGAATCAAAATTTGGCGAAAGAGAGGATTCATTCTGACCAGCATCAGGGTCATGTGTATAAGATGCATTTTCAGTTTCCATGAGTAGATTCATTTTGATTCTCTGCTACTATTTGTACATCCAATTCTATCTTATTCAAAATGTCATTTCCTAAGATTGTGCTAGGCTCAATGAAATGTATAACTTCATACTGTGAACTTCATTGTTGAACTGTAGGATTCTGGTGTGCACAATTTGCTATATCAACTGTCTTGCTCGCTTTGTCTATGTTGAATCAAATCATTTTTAATTGAAACTTCTATTGTTTGGGGTTCTTTACTATTTTGATTTTGTTGATTACTATTGACATATGTGTCATGCTTGTTGTTTTCATGAGTTGCAACATTAACCTCTAAATCCATTTGATAGTTATTGTTTTTGTCGTTATTAGGCATCAAAACTTTGGTGGATTGACACGCATTCTCATTGTGGCCAAAACTATGGCATTTTGACATTTGAGTGGTTTCCACTCATATTCAACATTTTGCATAGTAAGTTGATCAAATTCATTTAAAATAGGGATTTGTTCGAGGTAGTTAAATAAACTTGAAACATCCACTTGAACACGAGCATAAGCTATTTTAATAATACATTTAGTAAATTTATCCATTTTAATATGGGTTCCCAACACCAAAATGATGCACCTGATACCTTCTTCATTCCAATAGTCCAGGGACAAGTTTGGGAGGTGAATCCAAATCGGGATTGAGTGTAGTAATTATTTATTTAAAAGTTTTCTATCATAGAAGTATGGTCCTTCTTCTAAAACATTATCGCGATCTTCTTTTCTAACAAATTTAATGACATAGAGTCCGTTCTCCTTAGAATAAATAGAGAATTCACCTGAGTGTTTCCATACTCTATGTATATATGCCTTGGAAAATGGATAATGAGGTTTTAACCCAACGACGTAAATAGCAGTTGCATTATCCCATTATTTTATAGCAGCACTTACAATGTCTGTATTCATCTTTACACAATGTAGTGAATTAAACTCTCTTGGCTTAAAAAAAATTTAGAGGAGCACATACTATGATTTGATTACCTTTAACGACATCAATCCACATATGACTCACGGGGATGGTTGCACCAGCATTTAGATTTGCAAAGTTGTTTTGACTCAACCTGAGAAGTATTTATCATATAAGAAGAAGCTTGTGGCCCTTTATAGGCTTCACGATGGTATGCTGCGACGCCTGTTCAAGGGTTTTTAACATATGGGAGGATTTGCTAGGGTGGAAGGTAGGGCTTGTGGTTGTAGAGAATAATCTAGGCTGGCGATGACATTTCTTATCTGACTAAAGTAAAGCCTTCGTCATCGATCTATGAAGGGGCAGTAGAATGGATGGAATTAGGGAAAAAGGGATTAGGAGGTGGATCGAGGGCAGAAGTGGATAGGTGATTAGAAGAAGTGCACGTAGACATAGCTAGGGTTTTTTTCTCAAACTCGATTGACTAAGTTTTATCACTGTTAAGGTTTTACTTTATTTTTTTCCAACTTTTCCATATTTTTACATTCCTATGATACCCTTGGCCCCTTCATCTCTTCCTTTCAATCTTAAACCCAACATTCTCCACTACTAAACCCAACTCCTTCACCATAACTAATCCATTTTCACCCCCAAATCATCATCAAGTAAGTTTTTCAAGCAAATCAAAGTGGATGTTGGAGATTTGGAGCATATGGACTCATTAGAGGTAAGAAATTGTCCACATTTTTATTTCGCAATAGCTTTTTTTAACAAAAATCAGTCTCAACCATGTTTGGGGGCGCCGTGGGACTTTTTGTTGACCACGCCTTAACTTAGAGTGGTGGTTATTGCTACCCATGTCTTTTTTTGGACATGGGTTACCTTAACTCCCTTGTTTTTCCCTAAGCACGGGTGATTAATTGTGAGTGTTAACCTATTTCAATTGATCTCATATGAAAAAAACATGAATCGAGTGAATCCGAAGAAGAAATTGCATTGGACTACAGTGATGAATTTACTACATATGATGTAAGTGCTAGTTTTACCCTTTTATGTTTTAAAGTCGGTTTATATAGATTGTTTATCTTAAATTTGTTAATTGTGAAATTATTGAGTTACCAAAAAAGTGAAAGATTGGGTTATTGCAAGGGGTGAGAGCTAGGATTTGTTATTGTTTTTAGATCCAAATTAAACAGTAAAGGTAGAAGATCCTGAGTTAAATTTGCTTGCGAAAGGAGTGGAAAATACAGAGAGTATAAGAAAGATTCTTTTTTGAGTCCTAAATTGACAGGTATGAAGAAATGCAACTGTCCATTTCGAATTAAGGGTCATACAACTTCTTAATTAGACGAATGGAAGTTGAAAGTCATTACTGTAGTTCATAACCATTATGCAATGGAAAATCACGAGGGTCATTCTTTTGCTGAAAGAATGACAAAGGAAGAAATTAAAACTTGCATTGATATGTCTAAAAATATGGTAAAAGCAATTTTGCTTGCTTTAAAAAAATGATCCAAGAAATTGTACTATCATAAAGACAATCTACAACTTTTACAGTCAACAAAAGTCAATCGAACAGGCTAGATGTTCATAAATTCAATATTTGTTAGACATACTTACAGAGTTTAACTATATTGAGTGGCACTGTAATCAAGTTGATGGAACATAAATAATCATAAATATTTGCTGCACTCATCCTATTAGTTTAGATTTTCTACATACATTTCCTTGTGTTCTTGTAGTAGATTGTACATACAAAATGAATAGGTGTAGAATGCCATTATTAGAAATTTCCAAAGCTACGTCCACAAATTATACATTTTGCGTAGGCATTGCCTACCATGTTTCCGAGCGGGAGAAAAATTATGTGCTAGCTTTGTAGAGGTTGAAGTCTGTTATGATTACATGTAGAAATGAATTGCCAACCATCATTGTAACAGATAGAGAGCTTGCTTTAATGAATGTGATTGACATAGTTTTTCCTGATTTGACCCATTTGCTTTGCAAATGGTACATGGAGAAAAAATATTCTAACATACATACAAAAATATGTTAAAAATATGGAAAAAGTGGCGACTAAGCAATTGCTTAATGATTGGAATACTTTGATATATTCAAAAACAATCGAAATGTTCACTGGAAATGTGAAATAATTGCATACAAACTCAGTTGGTTTTCCATTGTTATTGAAATATATTCATGAATCTTGGTGTTAACCCGCCTTTTGGCAAGGCCGTATGCAGGCGGATTTAACTCAAACGACTGTTCGGTTATCAAGGCTGGGATATTATGGTATTGGTTCAGATGAATGGATAGACGATCAATAACGGATAATAAACATGAATATGTGGCCGGGATTCAGCATAGTCGATGGATAAAAAGCGCGGGATACTTGGAATATGGATTTCGAGAAAAGTCAAGTTGCTTCGGGCTACTTGGAGTTTGACTTCGAGTCATCTTTGGAATTGCTTCGGGTTTTCAGGAAAATTACTTCGAGTCAGGCAGGGGCACGCTTCGTCATGGAGTGAATGGCTAGGGATAGACATAATATGGAGGGCTCGACAATGACTTCGGGTCGGCATTATGTTGGCTTTGGGTCGGCATCGTCTTATCTTCGGGTCGGCATTGATATCCTCGGGTCGGCAAAGCTCTGGGATCGACATAATATTTGGGATCGGCATGCTTCGGGTCATTAGTGGAAGAACTTCGGGTCGGCACTAGGTCAAGGGGTAGGCATTTGGAGAGGTCTTCACTGCTCCGGGTCAGGGAGTAGTTATCTTCGGGTCGACCTTGGGAATTTGGGGTCGGCATAGGAGCAAGGGTTTGGCTGTGCTTTACTACGAGTCGTTAGGCATTTTGCTTCGAGTCACTGATGGGATCACTTCGGGTCAAAACCCTAGTTACTTCGGGTCGGCATATTGAAACTTCGGGTCGGCAGTGATGAAGGGTATGGGCTTGACTATGGTTTTGGTGGGCCCATATCAGTGAGGAAGCCCGGTAACTAGGATTTTTCCTATAAATACAACAGGCGGGGCTTCAGAAAAGGGATTCTCATTTTGTTTCTCTTCATCTTCCACCTAAAGGCAACTCTGCTATTTTTCTTTCAAAACTCCGGATTGTAACTGTAATTGGATTCAGTATAAATAAAAAGAAATTTTTTAGAGTGGACATAGGCCGGAGTTAGCCGAACCACTATGCTCTGATACCAAGCTGTGATGCCCCACCCCGAGACCCACATTAACAAAGAGTATGGTAATATTGTCTGCTAATGTGGAGAATATGGCTGGTTAGGAGCGACCATCTATAGCTTTGTCTTAAACATCAATTAAATACGTCGATTAATGCTCTAATTTTTTTCTTAAGTGGATCGACATATCCAATAGATGTTTAAGACAAAGCTATAGATGGTCGCTCCTAACCAGCCATATTCTTCGCATTAGCAGATAGTATAACCCAGTAATACTCTTTGTTAATGTGGGTCTCGGGGTTGAGAAAGTTATGATGTCTCAAAGTTAAACCCAGAAAATGATTTCACTGTAAAAATCTGGAGCAAAACATGCTCCAAATCAAAGTTCGGCAGCAGATTTCTATTAGCTACAGAGGTCGGAATGACCTGAAATTTGGCATGCATAAAGTTTAACACTCATAACTTTCTCAGTCCTTGTCCAAGTTGTGTGATTCTTTTTTCAGATTAACATGGATTTAGTATAATATTGGCTTGTCCATATAGGATCAAAGCCTTTAGAAATCAACATCAAAATTTGTTTTGGAAACCCACGTAAAAACAACTCAAATTTTCAACTGAAGCAAAACATGCTCCGATTAAAATTTTGACAGCAAGTTTCTATAAGCTACACAGGTCAGAATGACCTGAAATTTGACATGCATAGAGTTCAACAACAATACTATCAAATCAAAAAAGAATGGACACAATCGGACAAGAAACGAGAGAGATACAAGCTTTCAAAGTTGGACTCAGCCAGATTTCACTATCAATGGAAAAATGTAAATTTTATGTCAATATGTTCAAATTTGTGTTTTAAAATAATTCCTAGTGTGTTTGTAAATTTATTTGTGTCAAGCAAAGCTATTTAAATAATTTTAGTAAATATATGTGTGGCTGTGTTTGCTGTTCTGTGTACTGTGATATTTATTACTGTTATGTTTTGTTCTGGATCGATCCTGTAGCCACCGTAGTATTGTATTAAATAAGGATTAAGTATGCCGATCCACTTGAAAAAAATGAATGAGGACTTTATCGACATACTTGATACTTGTTTAATACAAGATTACGGATGGTCGCTCCTAACCAGCCCTATTCTCCGTATTAACAGACGGCATTACTCGTTAATGCTCTTTGTTAATATAGGTCTTGGAGTGGGGCTTCACAGCTTGAAATTTCATATCTTTACCATTTCATGTCGGAATTCAGTGAATCTTTTTCCATTTCGTAGATAAATTGTTCTACTTTGTGTGTTTCAAATTTCAGACCATTCCGAGGTCATTAAGCCATTCGAATTATGTCTGAAAGTTAAACCCGGAGAAGATTTCAAAGCCCAAGCTATGACGCCCCACCCCGAGACCCACATTAAAAAAGAGTATTACTGGGTAATACTGTCTGCTAATGCGGAGAATAGGGCTGGTAAGGAGCGACCATCTATAGCTTTGTCTTAACATCTATTAAATACATCGATTTAGTGCTCTAATTTTTTTCCTTCCTCAAGTGGATCGACATATTCAATAAATGCTTAATACAAAACTACAGTGTCTAACGGATCTATTAGAACAAAATATAACAACAATATGTACAACACATCACAGAACAACAGTCAAACACATATATATATATATATATACACACACATATACACAGATACATCCAAGTACAATACAAAATGATACATCAGAAGTGGTACAAGGACCATACAATATACAACGAGTCAAAACAATAGAGTTCAACAACAATACTATGAAACAAAAAAAGAATGGACACAATTTGATAAGAAATAAGAGAGATATAAGCTCTCGAAGTTGGACTCGCAACCAGGTTTCACTGTCAATGGCTGGAGCAAAACATGCTCCAATTCAAAGTTTGACAGCACTTTCTATAGACTACAGAGGTCGGAATGACCTGAAATTTGACATGCATAAAGTTCAACAGTTATACTTTAAACTGGAATAAGAATCACGCAATTTCAACAAAAAACGAAAGAGATATGTTGTCTCAAACATGGACTCAGGCCATGTTTGCAGCAGCTCAGAAAATCAACGTCACAGCAAACGAATTTGCAAAATAAACAACATAATTCTCAAATTTCTCAATTCTTTTGCAAAATTAATCACTTTGAAGCTATTAAATTCAGGTAATTAATTCAAAACTATGAATTTGTCTCAGGTTATTTTCTATTTTGTGAAAATTGAATCACTATAGGTAGATTTCTTTTTGCATGTAGCTCAAATAGCTTCTACAGGTGCTGAAGCAACAATTTGAGCCTCCAAGCCTTCATTTTGATTTAGATTCTTGCTGTAAATTGCTAATCTCTTGCTGCTAATCCAAGGTGAGAATCTCTCTTACACATTCTAGCTTGAGTCCATGTTTGCAGCAGCTCAAAAAACAAAATGTGTACAGGCCTGAAAATCATCTCGGATTCAACTTACAGGCATGAAACAGAGGACCAAACATCCTCAGATTGAACTGAAAATTGGTATTCATAAAGTTTAACACTCATACTTTAAACTGGAATAAGAATCACATAATTTGGATAAGGAATGAAAAAGTTATGATGTCTCAAAATTGATCCCAAGCAATGATTTCACTATAAAAATTTGGAGCAAAACATGCTCCGAATCAAAGTTTGGCAGCAGATTTCTATAAGCTACATAGGTCAGAATGACCTGAAATTTGGCATGCATAAATTTCAACAACAATATTATCAACCAAAAAAAATTTAACTCAAATCGGATAAGAAGTGTGAGAGATATAAGCTCTCAAAATTGGACTTACAGCATGTTTTCGCTGTAATCTTCCAAACAACAGATCTTTGTTTATAGTAAGCAATTTCTGAAATTTCATACTCTAAATTTTTTCCTATCTCAAGTGGATTGACATATTCAATAAGTGCTTAATACAAAACTACAGATGGCTAACGGATCTATTAGAACAAAATACAACAACTAAATGTACATCACATCACAGAATAGCAAACAGACACATATATATATACATATACAGTAAGTATAAATATATATATATATATATATATATATATATACATATACAGTAAGTATAAAGAATCCATTCTTTGAGTTTGAGTTTTGAGATTTCCTATTTAGGAGATATGGTTTAGAGAAACCATTATTGTTGCTTTTGGGATTTCGCCGATGATATGAGGCTACCAACCTGTGATGCCCCACTAGAAATCAGTAAAAATATTTGCCTCATCTCATCGGCAAATATGACCCGAAGGTCAAAACGATCAAACAGATAAGTCAGGAATTAACCGAAAAGATAAATGCATGTGTCCCATACCACGTGTTTTACCCAATCGTTTAATTCTCCTTCTCATACGCTCGAATAGTGCAAAAACGTGTAATTTGTATAGAAAATAATTTATTTGAGAAAACAAGCTTTTAAAATAATTTTTCGAGATGATGATTCTCTCTTAATAATGGAAGAGATTAGCTATCTCTTTCAAATTGAGTCTTTAAAATTAATTGTTTGAAAAGTTTGATTTAGTGAGTTAATGAAAATATTTCCAAGTAGTGAATAGTTTCTTTTAAATAGATAATTACTTGAAGTTAATTATAAATTTGAATGACTTAGTTTTCCGGAAGAAGGATCTTGAATAAATGATTTAACATAAAAAGCATGTTTTGAAAATGTAGTTTGAATTTAGAAAGGTTTGAAAAATTCAAACTTTAAAATTTGAGTTAAAAGCTGAAATATTATTTGAAAAAGTGTTGTACTAAAATAGCGATTACTTGAGATTTATAACTCCAAATGAGGTCAATCTTTTTCTAAATGAAAGTGCTTTCAGTAGGCTAAAAATTTTCTTTTTGTCATTTTGCGAGATTTTGCTTTTTATTCTGCCTAAAATGGGTTTGAAACGGATAAACATTTCTGTCCTATCAAGAAATTTTCTACGATTTAAGCTGAAAGTAAAATTAGCATAACTTTCAAACCGTAAATCTGATTTTGATGATCTTTATATTGCTGGAAAGCATAGACTGAGTAGAAAACTTGTCTTCTTTACAGCAGGTCTGAAATGAATAATTATCTATTTCCCCTTAATAATTAAATGTGGAGCTTCTTATTTATGAATATGAACTAATTATCACCTAATACAAAAATACACTAATATTTACAAGTTATAATATTCATACTTTAAAATGGAAAAAGAATTGATGGATTCCAACAGGAGATGAAAGGGATATGATGTCTCAAATTAAATTTCCATATTTTTATCAACATAAATTTAATTAAAGTTGATAATTAACTCAAACTTGTTTTCAAAAGAATTTTCCAATTTCATACCAATAAGTTTTAATACTATCAAAGTTTAAAACAAAAACTTGCTCACAAATTCATGCCAAATGTTTTAAACTAGCATTTCTTTGTTCTCCCTTAAGATAGAGTTTTAAATCTTACTATCTATTGTTATTCAAACAACCAATCCCCAAAACAAAATTTTAAAGTCTAGGTCAAAACCATGCTCAAAATTGGATACGGGCAATTTTTTATTGCCTGGGGAGCTTGTCTTTCCTTTTCCTTTTTCTTTAGCTTGGTTTTCTTGCATTTGTTATTTGATATTGTGATGGCTTTGAATGTATTTGATGGCCATGAAGCCTATCAAAAGGCGAGCCAATATTTTGGTGAATTTGTGATTCAAAATGAATCGATTTTGAGATGTTTTTGAATGTCGGTTTTCGATATTTTTCGATGATTTTCCTTGATTTCGAGCATGGCTTTCCTGAATAATTTTGAAATGATTTTTAAAACAAGTTGGCATTTGAAATAATAATTATATAATATTTATAAATTATTTTCAAGCTATAAAAACTATATATTCTCTATAATAAGGGAATTTCAATGATTTGTTTTCAAAAACGATTACAAAAATTGTTTTAAAAGCTTGTTTTCTCAAACAAATTATTTTCTATATAAAATACACGTTTTTGCGATATTCGTGCGAATGAGAAGGAGAATTAAACAGTTTAGTAAACGCACGTGTCCCATACCACGTGCACGTAAAATTGTAAAACTTACAATTTGTTTGGAAAATGTAAATTTTATGTCAATATGTTGAGACGTGTGTGTTAAAATAATTCTTAGTGTGTTTGTAAATTTATTTGTTTTAAGCAAAGCAATTTAAATAATTTTAGTATTAAGAATTGCCAGTTTTTTAACAAAGGAAGTAAAAAATTTAACGTTTGTTGGAAAAATGTAAAATTGAAGTTTAAACATGTTAAAATAGAGATAAAAAGGTTTTAAAGTATTTTAAAACATGTTGTATAAATTTTTGTAAAGGTTACATAGTGTAAAAATAGCAAATCCTAAGCTTAAATAATGCAAATTAGTGAAAATTGGCTTTAAACAATGTTAATTGTGTTACTAAAGCTAACATAATCCTAAACTAGTCTCTAAATGGCTTAATTAAGCCTATAGTGTGGTCTTCGTACCACTTATGATGTATCATTTTGTATTGTAATAGTGATGTATCATTTTGTATTGTAATAGTGATGTATCAGTGTATGTGTGTGTTTATCTGCTGTTCTGTGATGTGATGTATATTTTGTTGTTGTATTTTTTTCTGATAGATCCGTTAGCCACTATAGTTTTGTGTTAAGCATTTATTGAATATGTCGATCCACTTGAGAAAGGAAAAAAAAATTAGAGCATTAATCGACGTATTTAATAGATGTTTAAGACAAGGCTATAGATGGTCGCTCATAACCAGCCCCATTCTCCACATTAGCAGACAATATTACCCAGTAATATTCTTTATTAATGTGGGTCTCGGGGTGGGGCATTACAGCTTTCTTTTTAATTTTTGTTGTTCTTCATATTTATATCCTCTTCATATATTCTATCTGTGATCTATGATTGGGAATTGGTGCTTTCACTTGCAATTGGGTGTTTATGACCATTTTTGTTACAAACATTTTGGTGCTTTCACTGAGAAAGCTAGCACTCAGGGATTCTGAAGCTTGGATTTTGGATTTGAAAGCTTAGGAACTCGGATTCTGGAAGCTATGGTTAGGCAATTAGCAAGGAGACAGGTGATGGAAAGGAACCATCAAGAGACTTCTTCCGGAGCTGGAGCAGATCAGGCATCCATCTACATCACAAGGGATGAGATGCAGACTATGATGGATTCCATGCAGGAACAGCTGTTGAAAAGGCAGTAAGATATGATGCAGAATCTCTTCAGGCAGATGGGAATAGTTGGGACACAGAACCTAGGAAATGGACCAACCACAGCTGCTGGCAATGTGGAACAAGGAGTCGGAGCTGAAGAAATCTCTAGAGGTCAGATCTAGAACCGGAATGGAGAACTTGAAGGGAATCAACTAGGCCTATAAACGGATGCAATCAGATACGGATAGTACTGTATCCGTATCCGAAAATGAAAATCCGTATCCGAATCCGTATCCGATATCCGTGAATACCCGTTGAATATTATCCGTATCCGTATCCGCGAATATTTTCGGATATCCGAAAATATCCGTATCCGGCTTAGCAAATACGGATATTTTTGGATATCCAAAAATATCTGTATCCGAACCTCAAAATGTATCCGAAAATATCCGAAAATTAATCAATATAATGCATATTTCATTTTTTTGGACTGAAAAAAAGATGAAAAAACCTTGTAATACATAAATTACATCAAATTAACAATAGCTAATCCAATCACACAAAATCCATACAATAATATTGCATATATAAATATAATCCATACGAAAAATCCATAGGCTAATTCAATCACAGCAAATCATAAAAGCAAACATGCATCACACATCTTCTTAATTGTAACAAATACAAAAAAATAAAAATCATCTTCATAACATACATATAGCCTAAAATGTTGCATTCTTTTTCCATGAAGTGGTTAATGCTCCAAAACCAAAAGATTACCCTGCAAAATACCATAGGTTGTATTTTTGTAAAATGAAGTATATTTATATTAAATTTATGGATATAAAATAACATATTAATATATATATTTAATTTCAAATCGGACGGATATTTATCGGATACAGATACAGTCATATCCGTATCCGTATCCGAAATATGTTTCGGATATCCACATGCGCTTTTCGGATATCAGATATTTTTCATGTTTTCGGATACGGATGCGGACGGATTTTGGATATTTCGGGTACTCATCGACATGCCTAGAATCAACAAAGATCAAGGGGCAGACCCTCGGGATTGGATATTGGAAGGCCCATAAATGGAGCTCAGCAAGCTAGGGCCAACGCAAACGTGAACGAGCAGCATGAAGAGTACTACCCAGAATATCCTCCAAGACATGGGGGGCAGGGTGGAAATGCAAATAGGGGGCCACCCCCGGATGGAGACAAGCTGATGGCTGGATTGATAAGAAGGTTAATGAGAGGAGGGCTACTGAGCAGAGGCTTGGAGGAAGTTAGTCGGAGTCTGTTCACTCCGAATATCAGAAACGAGAGGAACCCTCCAAAATTCAAAGTACCAATGCTGGAGGCCTATGTTGGGAAGTCGGACCCGACTATGCACGTAACCAGATACATCAGGCATATGGAAGTGTTGGGGGCATCTGAGGAGGTGATGGAAAGATGTTTCCCTTTATACTTGATGGATTTGGCTGCACTCTGGTTCAAGCAGGTGGAGAATGGTTCGATCAGGATAAGGGGTGAGCTAGTGGAACGCTTCATGAGACAGTTCAGGATCCACGTTACACGACCCAAGAATGCAATGACATTGGCATCAATGAAGCAAAGGACAGGAGACTCCGTAAGGAATTTTCTAATGTGGTTAAATGCAGCCGTGGCTTCGGTAGATCTTTCGGATCCATCAATGATTCTGATGGCGGCGGTAGCAGGAATTGCAGAAGGCACCGAATTCAAAGATTCATTGGCACGGGATCCACCACAGGATCTTGGAGAGTTCTATCATGAGGTGGAAAGATTTATTCAGTTAGAGGATTCATGCGCCGGAAGGCAGGAGGTGAATGCCGCGCAAGGCGAAGGAACGTCTAGAGAAGGACGTGGAATGGATAAACGAAAGCGAAAGCAGGACGATGGACATGATGGTTCTGACAAACGGAGGAGAGACCGAGAACCCAAATTCACAACATATACGGACCTGACAGAGAATCTGGAATGGATTTACTTGGAAACACGAGGGCAACTCCCCTATCAGAAACCACCCAGAAGGGATCCCACAGAGCGGGAGCGCAGGAGCGGGAGGTACTGCCTATTCCATGAGCTGGAAGTGCATGCCACGGATGAATGCCACCACTTGAAGGATGTTGTGGAAGAACGCGTTAGGAGTGGCAGATTGCCGTAGTATGTGAGGAACCGAACAAGAGCGGTAGAACATGAGTAGCTACTGCCTGCACCAAACAAGAATGACCCTGGACCGGGGTCACAACGCATCATCAACTGATCATGATGGTAAGGGCCGAGTTCGGGATTTGGACTTCGATCATCATATAATATTTTTGGTTTTGTTTCTAAAATAAAGTGGCTATGCCACTTACACATGTAAGGGAATCGGAGCGATTCCCAGACATGCTCTGAGATGGTAGTAATCCGCTCTGCCCGGAGAGGCAGCACTTAGCTTTTTCTGTTTTTTTTTTCATTTGACATTTTGATTTTGGATTTAATAAATGGATTTGGATTTTATGAAACAAATCCCTAACCAGAGAGTTAAGGGATGGATACTGGAAGTCGGTTGGAAATTGATTGCTTAATGTTCAGGGATACTGAACTGGAGTGCAGGGAGCGACGCCGCTTCGCCAGAGAGTGACAAGATTGGCTCGCTTGACGTTGTTTCCCATTCACCGAAGAGTGACAGGATGTGATCCAGCAAGAGCCCGAGGTGGCTGTAATCGGTCTAGGACTTAGGCCATGGCATCGCTTAATATTCAGGGATACCGGTCCGGAGTTGATGGAGCGACACCACTTCACCGAAGAGCGATTGGATCGGCTCGCTCGACATTGTTTCCCCTTCACTGGAGAGTGAAAGGATGGGATCCAGCAAGAGCCCAGAGAGGCTATAATCGGTCTAGGAGGACCAGGCATCGCTTAATGTTCATGGATACTAAATCAGAGTGCAAAGGATAGGTTGCTTCGCTAGAGCGTGACAGGATCTATCTATTCAATCGTTAAGTTTGGACGAGCTTAGCAAGGGTCCAAAGAGGCCTTCAATGATCCGAAGAGATCGTAGGATTTGGTTACTAACTTCCAAGGTGTGAAATGGATATTGATTTGGCTTTGAACAGCTAAGGATTTGGATAAGGACCCGAAGTGGTCCCGGATTTGGATATGGACTCGGCGAGGTCCAGGATTTGGATTTGGACCCGAAAGGGTCCCCGGATTCGGATAGGACCCGGAGTGGTCCCGGATCTGGGTAAAACGATCCGGAGAGATCGTGGATTCGGTTAATGGATTTCGAACGGATTCAGAATTGGATATCGATTCGGAAAAGTCACGGATTTGGCTATCGAACTAGGATGGAATTGCTTAGTAATGGATGGAATATGGACTTTGGATATCAGATTTAAAGCTATTCAAAACATGCCTTCCAATAGCAAGGCATGTTTTGGGGGGCAAATGTTAACCTGCCTTTTGGTAAGGCCGTATGCAGTGGATTTAACTCAAACGACTATTCGGTTATCGAGGCTGGGATATTATGGTATTGGTTCAGATGAATGGATAGACGATCAATCACAGATAATAAACATGAATATGTGGCCGGGATTCGACATAGTCGATGGAAAAAAAGTGCAGGATACTTGGAATATGGATTTCAAGAAAAGTCGGGTTGCTTCGGGTTGCTTGGAGTTTGCTTCGAATCATCTTCGGACTTGCTTCGGGTTTTCAGGAGATTTACTTCGAGTCAGGCACGGGCACGCTTTGGGTCATGGAGTGATTGGGTAGGGATCGACATAATATGGAGGGCTCGGCAATGACTTCAGGTCGGCATTATGTTGGCTTCGGTTCGGCATCGACTTATCTTCGGGTCGGCATTGATATCCTCGGGTCGGCAAAGCTCTGGGATCGGCTTGGTTCGGGTCATTAGTGGAAGAACTTCTGGTCGGCACTAGGTCAAGGGATCGGCATACAATTAGAAGGGGTTGGCATTTGGAGAGGTCGGCACTGCTTCGGGCCAGGGAGTAGTTATCTTCGGTTCGGCCTTCGGAATTTGGGGTCGGCATAGAAGCAAGGGGTCGGCTGTGCTTTACTTCGAGTCGTTAGGCATTTTGCTTCGGGTCACTGATGGGATCGCTTTGGGTCAAAACCCTAGTTACTTCGGGTCGGCATATTGGAACTTGGGGTCGGCAGTGATGAAGGGTATGGGCTTGACTATGGTTTTGGTGGGCCCATATCAGTGAGGAAGATCGGTAACCGGAATTCTGCCTATAAATACAACAGGCGGGGCTTCAGAAAAGGGATTCTCATTTTGTTTCTCTTCATCTTCCACCTAAAGGCTACTCTACCATTTTTGTTTCAAAAATTCCGGATTGTAACTGTAATCAGATTCAGTATAAATAAAAAGGAAATTTCTAGGGTGGACGTAGCCGGAGTTAGCCAAACCACTATAAATCTCGTCTTTTTTACTGCTTTCTTTTTTATTTTTGTTGTTCTTTATATTTATATCCTCTTAATATATTCTATCTATGATCTATGACTGGGAATTGGTGCTTTCACTTGCAATTGGGTATTTGTGACCATTTTTGGTGCAAACACTTGGTTAGACCCATGGAAAGAATGCTTTGTTCATGGATCGATAATTTTATGCGTCTTGGCAACTACACATCTAATAGGTATAAATTAATTTTTTTAAATTATTTTTGCATTTGCATACTCAATTTAATGTAAGATATAATGTACAATGTATACACACATACACACACACACGCTCGCGCGCGCCCACACACATACAGATATATATATATATATATATATTGCTGAAGAGGTCTATTAAAAATTGGAAAACATCTATAAACTTGTTAAGGGAACTTTGAGAAAGCTTGGGATAGTATGCATTCCTTGTTGGAGCCATCTTTTATTGAATTAAAAGCTTCTATGCAAACTAGTTTGTTAAAAGTAAGTCACATGTACGCCAAAAATGAATTTTGCTTATTACATGTGTAGCTTCTATAATAGCACTAGAGCTAATTAATTTCGAATTAACCAAAGTAATGCATCTGGAAACTTCAAATTTGCACGCTTATGAATGTAGCATAAGGAGAACGCATGGTCTACCGTGTTTTCATGCATTAGCTATGTTAGGAAATTATGTAGAAATTCTCCTTCATTTAATTCATACGCATTGGAAAAGATTGAATGTTACTGGAACGAGCCATGAAAAAGAAAGTAGTGTTGAAAAAAGATTAAATATTTAATGCAAACTAAAGAAGATGGATGTGGCTCATCAGATGTAGACTACAAAGAATTTAGAGAAATTGTTTTCCTAAAACTTCATCTCTTGTTTCCCTTATAATAAAACCAAAAACTAAGGGTTGTTCTCATACAAAAACCGTTACCTCAACCAAAAGTTGACTATCGGGTTTTGAGTTGTCTGACAGCATGTCTTTCCTTTACCTACTACCCAATGTAATGAAAACAACACGGTAAAAAAGGCGAAGGTCCAGATTCACAAACCATCTCGTTCATTTGATTTCTCTAGTGTATCAACTTTCTATGACAATCAGATGCCAACTAAATTAATGCCTTATATAACCAAAATTATTGATGTTGAACGTAATGATAACTGTGGTTTTAGATATGTTGCTAGTTTTTTGGGCATGGGAGAATCTAGCTAGCTACAAGTTCGAAGAGAATTGTAGACGAGTTATACAAACATAAGGAGATATATGACTCGATCATTGTTGAACATGGTCGAACTGACTAATTACTAAAGCAGTTATAACATATAATGGACCAGTGCTGCAAAAAAATTAACACATATGCCTAATATTGGCTACATTACGACGACCCAGTTTAATGTGGTAGTTTTTAGTCTTAGCATGAATTCAAATCTTATCATTACACTATTGAGTGGTAAAATTTAAAATTCAAAGCCATACTTGGAGTTTGCAATTGCGTTTATTGATAACAGTCATTTCATGTAGGTTATCATTCTTTAGCTTATATTATCTTTCAATATAAAATACTTGGTCCAATTTAAATAATTTTTAAATAATCGTAGGTATTTCTAGTGCAAAACATTTGGTTCCATCGATATATAATAAATGGTTCTTGAACCAGGACTACAATGCTAGCAGATGGAAGTTTATTCTACTAGGTCGGAGACAAGCTTAGGAAACTGCATTAACGTTTGATTATTGTATGTTTGTAAACATTTCTGTGTAATGTATTAATTTGATTTGATGAAGCATAACACAATATATCTTTAACTCATGAATATTTGTTGGTATTTTGATTAAGCCGAGTTTGTTAATCTTAATTTTGTTTTAGTTTGCAATGATCTACAATGAGTGCATCCCTTTAGTTTCAAAAAAAATTGATATGCGGTCTAATTTATTTATATTATGGTTAACTAAGTAGCTCACAACCTAGTTAGTAGGGTGTCTAAGAATGGTAGTGTCTAGGCTAGATTATTTGGTAATCAAATACCCTATTATACCTTGCTACTGGCCTGACCGGAATAATTACGTGAGCCCAAGGGTGTGGGCCTTAGGTTAATTTCAAATTTGTTTCGAAATTAAAATAAAAGTTTTATATTTAAAAGTTAAATTTAAAATAAGAAAAAATATTATAAATGTGTTAATATAGCTTTTCAAATTGTTTTGAAAATTAAAATAAATGTTTTAAATTTAAAAGTTAAAATTAAAATTAAACACATATTATAAGAGTTATATTATAATTTTTCAACATGTTTGAAAATGTTGAAAAACTAATTTAGAAAATGTTATTTATTAATAAGATTATTAAAATTAATTAGTCAATTAATTAAATACGTTATTAATTAAATATATAACACGTACGATATATAGAATGATATATGTTATGGTGCCTTGAATTGTTTAAGACAATATGAGTATACATGTGTGTATAAAAGAATTTCAAAACTAATTAAATTTAATTAAATTTGTTAAAATAAATTAATTAATTGAAAGTTAACTAATAAATTAAATTACATATATATAAGATAAATGTGTATTACTGTAAAGGTTATTGTATATATGTGCAATATAATATGTTAAAACTGAATAATATAATGATTAATTAAAGTGTTAATTAATTAAATTAATTAAATAAGATTTAATTGATATAATATTATACATAAGACTATTATATAAGTAAATCAAATTATAAAAGGTATATAATAAACTTATATAATATAACTGTATAATAAAAGATGGAATGATAAGAAACCCAAAATAGACTCAAGGGATAAATATATACGTATAATATGTATACCATGATTTCTATTGTGTTTGACACTTGAATCATAAGGTTATTTCATATGAAATACATTATTTTATTAGTTGATATCACTCAATTAAATATATTAAAGGTTATGAAACTTTAATATAAAGTTATCCTTTGTTATTTATATATATATTAATATATTACTTGCATATTCCTTAGTTGTTGAGCTTTCCTCAAGCTAGAGATGTTATGTGTAGTACTATTAATATATAGACTAGACAAGGTAAGACACTCATACGTATTTGTTGAGCTTTCCTCAAGGTATTATGGTATACTTAGGTCATTGTGAAATGGTGAGTACACGTGAATAACCTCTCTTTATTTGTTGTGCTTTCCTCAAGGTAAAGATGAGATTAGGATAAGAATCACAAGGTCAGGAGTTGAATATGATACAATCGATAATTAGTTATCTATCCTATGCGGGTCTAAGATTTGTTAAGCTTTCCTCAAGGTAGAATCCCAAGACATATGAGTCCTAATATCCATTGGTGAAGTCGAAAGACTTCTATGTTTCATCTTAGGGTTTGGAGAAACATAAAAGACTAATGTGATCCTTATTAGAAAAATGCAATGTAATGTTTAACCTTTCTAATGTTGTAAGAACATCTGCTATGTATAATTAAAATAATTTACTTTGATAAACTTATGCATTAAATATTATTGATAAAATTTATATGAATTAAAATATTCAAAGGTACCAATAAATTTTTGCATGTTGACCCATGCAAATGCATAATTGTAAACCACTAAATACGTTCGTAACTTTGTCACCTACGATTTTATTTGCCCAAGACTGTGTATTGTCTCCAATGAGTTTCGAACTCTAATAGCAATACAATAATATAGATATTTGATCTATATACGGTCACATATAAATGTTATATTGTGAATGGTCACAATTCGTAATGTACAAAACCACAACGAAATTAGTTCATTGAACTAAGCAAGTAAACTATAGTGTGAGATCGAGTATAAAATATGATTGATTGAAATAATAATCTTGTTGTGTTAAATGTAACACTGGATGAAAGGCTACGATATAAGAAATCGATCATAGAAATGTCATCTTGATCCATTTACATAAAGTGCAGTTTATTTGATATCATTAAAAGTTAAGGATGACTAAATGCACTTTCGTAAAGAGTTCGTTATGATATTGCAGTAAGGATTCCCTTTGAATAGTTCGACCATTGGAAATCAAATGTATAAGAGTGGATGAACCTATGACACAGTTGGGATGAAGAGAGTAAATGATCATTTCTGCTTCACAAAGAAATTCAGAAATAGAACTGTAAAATAATAATATATACTTAAGATTGGAATAAGAAACATGATTCCTATTCCGAAAAGTATTTTCACATAGAAAATTGTTATCTTTGATATCTATTTCTTTGAATTTAGGATACTTGATTTGAAATTTCTCAACTGTAAATTGGTTACAGTAATTGAAATAAATAACATATATTAAGTGGTTGAATGAAGCTTTGTATTTCATATGCGATTATAGTAATAACGAAAATAGTGGGAGCATGCCATATAACACTTAGCCGCATTAAATTATATAAATTATTTTTGTAAAACGTACCAAACATTATTTATCAAATGATAATTATTTTTTAGTATTGACTGGAAAATAGACATAGCTTTATTTCAGTATGAATGATATGAATATTCATTATAAAGAAAAACTATAGTACTGGTATTTATGATACATTAGAAAATACAAAAGTAACCAAATTTTTTTAACAATTACTTTGGAATTATTGACTAAGCCATGGTGTAGAGAAAAAATTTGGGTATATGATGATGAATCATATGATATTAGTGAACTATAACAATTAAGGGTAAAGCACCCATTCAGTAGGAGCATCATAAGCATTGGTGAACTCTTCAGATCGATACCTATTGGAGTATGCAATCACTAGTCTATTAATACCCAAAAGGTTCCATATACTTCGTTATATTCACCAATGAGTTTTCATTGACATGGACATGTGTATTTGATACAAAAATATGTCTATGATAAGCTTATATAATATAAAATGAAAGTAAATAAATTAACATGCAATAAAAATAAAATGATTTGATCTGATCGAATAGGTGAGTATATTGGAAATAGTTCCGGAAGTACCTAAAAATGAATAAATATTCAACCTCAAATGTCATTCTTCCCTATGATACATAATGATACATCGATAAGGAGTAATCAAACTTTTTTTAAATGAAGTACAATTAATTATGAGTGAAGTCGAGTTAATTTCTTTCTATAAGGTTGTGTGTTTAAGAGTAATACGTGAAGTTAAAATTAATTTCATCTAAAGAATGATTTATAAAATCATACAAGATAAGGGTTTATAAGAAACCCCAACGTATCCTTGGCCAAGGAGTTGGCAGGTTATGCAAGTTGAAAGACTGCACATAATAATGGTTCATGAGGGATCTTGTATGAATCATCCTGTAACAACCCAAAATTTAAGCTATAGTAATTAATTAACGAATTAATTAAATAATAAAATAACTTTGTGAAATTATCAGAATTGAGCCACGGGAGTTGCACCATTGTGTCCGTGGTAATTTTCTTGTCAATTTCCATATATAGATTATCACAATCCAAGCTAGAACGAAGGAGATACGAATTAAACAAGGAACCGAAGAAAAGGAAAAAAAATATAGGTCGGGTCGACCCTATGGTCAACTTCCCCATAGCTGGGTCGACCTATAGGTCGACCCATAGCTTATGAAGGTCGACAGGTGGGTCGACCCACAAAAGCATTTGGACGAGCTTTCGTCCAGATGAAGAAATGACGTGTTTTTCTATTTTAATTCGATCATGTGCGTTCGTGCTTCCATCTGACGATTCCCAGCGTGCCTATGACGTGGTTGCATCAGATTTAATCATCAAATCCAATGGCCTGAGATCCCCAAGTGAGACAATAAATAAGACCCTAGGCCTAGCTATTTTTTCTCATTCAGATTTTCTCTATCTGGGTTCATTGCCTGAGGCTGGACCCTAAAAAGAATATTTTTCTAAGGAGAAGATCTTTATAAATAAAATATTTTTAACCCTAGAAGTGGATCTGGGAAGGCCAAGGAAAAGAGCTAAGGAACACAGGTGAGTGTTTAGTAATTATTTTATATTTTAAGAAATTTAAAATAATAGGGTTTCCAATAGTTGTAGTTTTTCTACAATTTTGGGATAACCTTTATGCAAGTTTATTTACAGTTTATTTGTGAGTAAATTTTAGACTTTCTTTCCAATCTATTGTTTTTAGCTATTTTATTTCAGTTATTTGCAATTATTTACTATTATACAGTTTTTCCCAATTATTTACAGTCATTTATTGTTATTTACATCTATTCCTTTTTAGTCGAAATTTAGCCTGTAAATGTTAGTTTCTTTTTATTCCTTTTTACGCAAATAAATAAATAGAAGAGAATAATTCACTAACATGGACTAAAATATAAAAACACTAAATTTACAGATAATTAGATGTAAAGTAAGAAGAACTGTACTAAATTGGATATAGACTAAAATAGGCAAATTTAAGATATTTCAAGCATAGTTATAACATGTAATTATAACTAAAAAGAAAAAATAGAAGAAATAGCAAAAGAAGCTTATTTTTTAAACTTAGACCTTGGGTTAAGTTAATAAGCAAAATTTTAACATTTCTGTTATAATTAGAGATAACAGAAAAGGTTTATTCTAAAAACTTATAAATAAGTTAATAAGCAAGTATAGCAGAAATAACAGAAAAGGCTTATTTTAAGACTTAGATTAAGTTAATAAGCAAACAGAGCAGAAATTACAGAAGAGGCTTATTTTAAAAACTTACACTAAGTTAATAGGCAAAGATAGAAGGAGGACCCATATCGGCAGCATTCCCCTTCAGTCAGGAACTGATGGACTCACAATAGATTAGGTGAGGCTAGGACACACTTATGCTGAAGTAATGGTAGATAAGTGGTCAATAAATAGAAGATCAAATCAGGGGATTTGGGCAAGGGGCACAACTAGATTTTGTTTGTTAGGACCCGTATGTTGCAGCATTTCCCTTTCAGACTAGGACTGATGGTCTCACAAAACACTTAGGTGAGATTGGGCAGGACTTTATCAGACATGGACTTATGGTCTCACAACAGATCAGGTGAGGTTGGACACAATTATGCTGAAGTAATTGTAAATAAGAGGTCAAAAGATGGAGCAACAAATAGTGCGAGCTGACGGTGGCCGAGCATGCGGCCTCGGAGTAGGGATATAAGTCGCTATTGAGTTCCAAAGCGCTAAACAGGTGTTTTTTTGCTGTGGGACCCATGTGATGGGACTAGCTCACAATGGCACAACAGAGATAGAAGGCCGATCAAAGGGTAGAATTAGGATTTCAGCCTAATTAAACTAGGATTGAGATTTCAGCCTAATCAAAGCAGTTTTAGAAAAGTGCAAACAATCCAATCAAAACTATCTAAGCAAAGCAAATAGTTAAACAATATTTTATTCCAGCTTTATCTTTTCCTTTATTTCCTTTTTATACTAGAACTTTTACAAAGTCTGTTATCTTTATTTTGCTTAAAATACTAGTAATTACTTTCATTCACCAGACTTTTAGTCTAACCCACTCCTCTATTTTCCCTCTTTCCCCTCATAGGCCACCAAAGGCAAGGGCAGTAGATTTTCAGCTTTCTTGGAGAGATATTCTTAGAGATTCTTCATGTATTCTTCTTCTTCCTTTTCAATTTTCTTTTCATTTGACTTTTGGGATGTACTGGTACTTAATGAGAGGGATGATTTTGTTGTTTATGTACTTTGATGTTGTGATTGAGATGGTATTTTCATAAGATGTGTATTTGGTATTTTGAGACATATTTTGGTTATGACTTATTTTATGAAGCTTAATTTTTAATGAGTTACTATTTAAATGTTTCCGCTATTTTATTTATTTGTCTTGTGAATCTTAGTCCCCGTAAAGTTTTTACCTATACCTATAACGCACCTTACTCTTTAGTGTGCCCTTTTTGGGTATTGTGACGACCCAGAATTTTTAGATGTTTGAAATTGGAATATTTAATTGATTTTAAATATTTAAAAGGTTAATTTTAACTTAAATTTCAAATATCTCTATTTATTGGATAATTAAATAATGGATTTAATGATTAAAATTGAATGAAATGTTGAATTTGGAGTTTTAAGCCTGTTAAAAATAATTTAAAGGCTTGTAAAATTTATATTGATAATACTGAAGGTAATAGAACTTTTAAAATTTAATTTAAAAGTGTTTTGTTCAATTTTGAATTTATACCGTTAAATCGACGTTTAAAAATAGACTTCCGAGGCACAGTCTCAGAATTCGACGAAACTAGTTTCATTGGATCCGTAATATTGTATTTTTATCGAATTTCAAATTTCAGAGCATTTGGAGTTGTCGTGTGATCGTACGATAGGTAAACGCGCTGAAATCTATATCGAAAATTCAATATAATTGGGTCCAGAAAGCTATCTTCTCCATACGATCGAATTGGGACTCGAAACCATTTCCATTGTGTTCGAAATAGGGGTATAACATTATGAACGCCTAGCGGCATGCCTCATTAGGATGTCAAAATTTTGAGTTGCGATTTCGAGACGTTTAAATTTAAATAATATTATATATATATATTGTTGACTGATCAAACATCTTCACACCAGAACTTTCTCACCTCATTTCAGAAGCACCGTAGCTAGATTTTTCAACACGCTTCCCTCTTATTATATCCAGCCGAGACTCAAACTTCAGACAAATAATGGCCAAATCAAAATTGTCCTCTTCTCTTCTTCATTCAAACCGAATCAAACGAAGTTCAAAAAAAAAAATAGATAGAGGAAACCCTTCTCGTTCAAGCTAAATCCAATCTCATATAGGAGGAAAGGGCGATCGAAGCTGCTTATGCCCATTCCTTCTCTCTCCCAACTCGAATTCAATCGGGGCGATGTTGGAGAGCTCGAACTCGTGCGCACACTTAATCTGGAGGGGTAGAGACGCGTTCGAGTGGGGGATTTCAACTGCTTAGGGTTGAGTTAGGGCTGCCGTCAAAGCTAGGGTTCGGTTGTTGCTCGATGTGGGAAGCTTTGGGAAGAAGGCGAGGTGTTGCGAGCTCGTTCGAGCTGCTTGGGGCTCGATCGCAAGTCCAGGTGAGCAAAATTTTGGGTGTGGCCATTCGTGGACTCGTCGTGGTTCGATTTGAGTAGCATGCAGTTTGGAATTGACTGCATCGATTAGGCGAGGTTTCGGCGATGATGAGAGTCGGTGGTGGTAACATTCGAGGAAAAGGGGGAGGCCGCGTTCGATCTTACCAGGATTCACAATGTGGTTGCAGGAAAAGCAAGGGGCGAGGATTTAATCGGAGGCAGCACGCGAGTGAGCAGGAAGCATAGGGGTCACTGTAAGGTATATATATATTAATGAATCATTTTCAAATTTAAATCTAATTTAATATATATGAATATATAGGAAAAACAGAAAATAATTAGTTTAAAATAAATCATTAGTTCATTAAAATTTTCAAATGGAATTTAATTGTTCGAATATTAATAAACTGTATAAAATGTTTATACAAGGTCAAGATCTAAAAGGGAAGCAAGCCCGTTTGGAATGGATTGCAAACAACAAAATAAAAGGTGAGTTAATCTCACTCATCTGGGTTTAATTTAAATTTAAACGGTTAAATTTAAATAATTGATTGAATGATTGAATTGGTTTGATGTGCTATATTCACTGGAAAACAAATTAAGCTGTAGGCATCAAGGTAAGGGACCGAGATTATATACTGCTGCAGAAGCGGAATCGAAGGGGTTGGTTGAAAGGTAAGGATAGCATGATTTTTCTCCATAATTTTTTAGCTCTTAGCATTCGGCTGAGACTCCCACCGCGACACCCGGTGGGCAAACCGTTTTCTAGCCAAAGGGAATACGCCGCGCCTAAAATCATCCCAAGCGCTGCTAATGTGGCTACTAAGCTATTTCTTTGGAAAGCTCCTACTAAGATTGGAAATTCCATATAGTAGTATATATAGTATATATTGGAGTTATTGATATTCCCGCATTATATAGCGGATAAGACCCTATGCACCGCATTATAGCGGATGATATTATATTAATCACATATACCGCGATATTACACCTCGAAGTGGTATTGGTATTGTGCTAACGTCTGTGGATGCAGGGAAACAGGTTGGAGGGATCCAACTGGATTCCTCAAAATTATTTAGATTGTTTAATATTCTGTGTTATGAATATTTGATTTTCTGTGATGGATTATATGGACAATTGAGATTGAATGCTATGGTTTGCTTGAATATATTTCGATACTTTGAGTTATCAAATATACAGAATTGGATTTTTGAAAAGAAAATAAAAGAGTAAATTTTCAAGTAAAATAGTTATAGAGAATTTGAATAAAAATTAGAATGAATTGGAAAAGAATAAAAGTGATTTTAAAATTCTAATAAATAAAATTCCGAGTATGGAAAAGGGAATTTTAATAAACAGGGAAATAACGAATTTTAAACTTATGTGATATTAAAGTAATAAAAAATTTACTTTAAAATTCAAGGTTTAAAATTTAATTAAAAGGAAAAGAAAAGGGATTTGGGAAATCTGGAATTTGTATTTTCAGTTTAAAGATTTTAAATCATAATAAAGAAAGAAAATCTGAAAGTTAATGGATTTTGAAGTAAATGAAGTAAGTAAGGAAATTTATTTCAAAGTGAGGTAAATTGGAAATCAATTGTAAATTGATTTAAGTGTTTGGATTTGGAATTTAAAAAGAGAAGTGAGATTTTGAAATTTATAAACGGGGTTTATAAAGTTAAGTAATATATCAGTGGATATTTGGAAGTATAAATTTAGGATGGGAATTTATTAAAGGAATGGATAGATTTGGTTAAAAATAAATAGTGATTTATTTTTAAAAGATGTGGAAGAGAAGCGTATTTCACTGGATAGCCAAGTACGTTTCAAAGCAAATTTTTAAATATAACTTAAAAGTTTTAATGTTGTTTTAAAAAGCATGTTTTAGAAAATTTATTATTAAATGTTTAGATTTTAAAGTAAGTATTTCTCAAATTTATTATAGTAGTAATTATTAAAAGTGACTTAGTGTTTGTTTTAGAAAGGATAAAATTTAGTGTTATATTTTATAAGTAGCTTTATTTTAAATAATTCTTAAAGTATACATTTTTAAAATAAACTATTAAAGTAGTTTTTAATTTAAATGTTTTGTTTAAAGTATATTTTATAATATAGTATTTTAAAATATATTTAAAAATCTAAAGTGTTTTTACTTGGTGATTTCAGTGGAAATATAAAATATTTGGGAAATTTATTCCATGAGGGAAGACGGTTTGAAACTGTTTTCAAAGAGTTGAAAAGTGGAAATATATCTTGCGAAGATATTTTGAGGGTAATAAATAATTTGGGAGAGATTATTTATTGTTTGATGGTTGTTGTGAATGTTATTTGATAGTTAAATAACCGACTATCAATATTGGCCAATGCGTTGATCGTTTCGAAGAGACCGGGATCGGGATTTATTTTCCGAAAACCACTTCGATTCGGTTTTTACGTTTTTGTGGAAAAACGAGTTCGGAATCGAAGATGGAGCAGTGAAGTGCAAGGGCTAATCGCTATTAATCCTAAGGGTGATTCCAAAATGGATGTAGTAGGAATAGTGCCTTCGGTTCCGTTCGAACCCGGGACGGACTTGTATGGACGAATGCTTTCGGAACATCGTCAGGTGGGCGATGGGCATTCTAAGAGATGTGTTCTATAAAGGTAGCACTTAGCCTCAAGCCTAATCAACCGGGAATGACTGAAAATCAGGGGTTATGCAGCAAGGCAATGTGGGTAGCGCCCATTAGGGTGAGATCATTCCTGTCTAGATGTCCCTTTTTATTTCGGCTGTGTGGCGGTTGGTCATGCGAACCGTGGGGTGATCTTACTCGGAATTACCCTTAAGTAGTTCCGGTCTTGTGTTTTAGGGGATCGGGCGTGGTCCTCGGTACGCTGATCTAGACCAGGTACTGTGACAGGTGGTACCCCAGTGCCTAGTCATTAGTTGGAAATCCATTCTCCCTACGTGCCTTTACGGTTTTGTTTGTATACCTATTAGTTGGAATTTAATAGATGTAACAATTTCAGCTATTTTAATAAGTATTTGTATATAGACACTATTATAATATCAAAGGATTTTGATAAAAAGTGTTTTGGCTATCGTAAGGTAAAAACCCGACATGTTTATTTGTGGCTTGGTCTTACGAGATGCTTTTGATTTCAAATGGTTTGGAAAACTTTAATAATCCAATTGAGTGTGTTTTATCACGCTGGTTTTCCAGACTGACTTGGGTATTATTTTATTATAATGCTCGGGTCAGACCGAGTATTATAGATTACAGGAAAGGATGCTGTGGAGCTCAGGAGACGAGCTGGATTGCGAGACGTATCACTCATACTTGATGTATATTCCGCTGTGTTGTGTACTATGTATTCTGTTGTGGGACAAGTTAATATAACTGTCCAGTATTTGATTCTGATTGTATTGTACTCTGATAATGTAATTATAAAACAGATATAGTTTCTTTTGTGTAAAGGATCAGATATTAACTATTATATATTATTCAGCTGTGATTGTGAGATTCTGATGTTGTTTTCTATTTTCTTCTTCTACCTCCTTCTTCTTTAGCCCTCATGGTTCGTATTTCCGTTCTTTTTGAGTTGATCTGATGGAGATTAGTGTCAATTAAAGGGGTACGGAACTGCGGGTCGTTTCAGTTGGTATCAGAGCTGAAGGTTAAGCGAGAACCTTGGCTCTGGTGGGGATT
Source organism: Allium fistulosum (assembly GCA_030737815.1). Classification (NCBI taxonomy): domain Eukaryota; kingdom Viridiplantae; phylum Streptophyta; class Magnoliopsida; order Asparagales; family Amaryllidaceae; genus Allium; species Allium fistulosum. Next base: position 872,941,797 of record CM060902.1, read on the forward strand.
TCTCATAGAATAGAGTCCGTAGTACTCTAGAATGAATTTGAGTGTATTAATAGATATGAGCACGTATTTGTTAGTGAATATCAAATGGTTTTATATTGTGTTGATTGGTTTATTGAGTAGTTTATGGGTTCTGGTCAATACGAGTAATTAACGTTATTGATAGGGATCTCTAAACACTTGAATAGAACAATTCGACACAGTATTGTTTTAAAATAGGGTAAATGAAATAATTTTACCCAAATTATTTTTGTGTATAAAAGAACTAATTTTCCATAAATTATTATAGTTATATTTGGATGCTTGGTTGTTAAGGAGTGATAATATTAAATTATTATCACTATTGTGAGGAAATTGAATAAGAAATTGAAATCATAACTAAAAGCTAAGAAATAATTCATATACAAATGAGATATGTAAATGTAAACTATAAATGTGATTTATAATCTGAAATAGAATGCCAGAGAAATATTTGAAAATAAATTGAGTTGAAAATTCCACAGTAATGTTGAATATGAATTGGATGGATTTGGAATTTGGAATTTTGGGGAGTTTAAATTCCTTGGGTTGAAAATAGTTTTCAAAAGCTTTGGAGGAATAATAGTGATATTATTTTGGAAATATTTTGAATTGGATTTGAAATCTAGAGAGATTTGAAATTAAAAAAATATTTGAAATTGTTTTAAAGAGATAAAAGCATTTAACTCTCTTTCGGTCGCAGGAAAATAACTTCGGTGATGATTGCAGTATCATCGATGTTCATTTTCGAGTTTCAAGAAGAGAAATTGCTACCAAATTGTTTTATACTGTAATGTCTTCAAATCTAAGTTTGGTTTTTAAATTTCAAAAGATAATTTGATACCAAGGGATAATTGGATATACCCAAGAAGTTGGATATGATTAATTTCAAAGGTGATTTTGAAATTTTGGGAAATTGTTTAAACTCTAGAATCTTATTTAAAGTATTTATGGAATAATAAATAAGTTGTGACTTATAAAATTTAGAAGTGGGATACATAAGCCTAAAATAAAATTGTTTTGTATTTTGGAAGATGAATAAAAATCCAAAACTTGAATTGTGAATAAATAATTGAGTTTGGAAATGAAGCTTGAGTTATAAATAGAAATTCAACTTGGAATTGTAAGTGAAGTAAATATGAATTGAAGTTGTATGGAATCAGATTAAAATAAAATGATTTGAGATGAAAATAAATCCAATTCGAGTATGAATAAATAAAATATGGCTTTGGATATTATTTTAATGAATGTGAATTAAAATTTAAAATGGACTAAATGAGTGGCTAATTGAATTAAACGGGATTTGATTGAATGAAAATCAAATTAAATTGAGAATAAACTTAAGTTATGAAATGGGAGTGAATTGAAGTAAGTTAACTTAAGTTTAAAGTTAATAGAAGTATGGGCTTATATAAATTTGGAAATGGTAATTAATATATAAGCATGGGATGATGTCGAGCATAATAAAATGGTTTTTGAACAAAACCAATGTGAAAAGAAATGGAATATATATATATATATTGAGTTGGAATCAATTTAAATTGGTTTGAACGAAAGATATGGTTTATTTGAATGAATAGTGTCAAATTGCGTAGGAAAATTGGTCGTTTGACTTAAACGGAAGTAAATAAAATTATATGAATCAATAGAAGTTTAATAAATTGATTTTGGCATCAATTGAAATGGATTTGATTTCGTATCGTTTAAAAAACGAATTGAATGTAAGAAATTAAGTTGGAAACTATTCGAATTGAATGGAATGGTATGTGATTTGGTTGCAAACAATTTAAAACTAGTGTCGAAACCTTGCATATGTGCTCATGGAAATTGTATAACATGCATTATATGTGAAATGTATGTGTTAGCTATATTAAAATAAGTGGAATGCTAGTAAATTGCATATATTTGTCACTTACATGTTTAAATTGAGTAAGTACAGGTTCAGAGAAGCCGTTTTGGCTAGATTGGGGCATGCAAAATGCTAAAATAATCATCCGCTTGCTTAAAAATGCTAAATGAGGTACGCCTACGCAATAAAAATAGGAAATATGAACTGTTTTTTTTTCCGACCGTGTAGGTCGATGTATATATATTTATATCTCTTGTCAAATTGCAAAAGCTCCTCCGTACAAAGGGGACTCTGCCAAAATTTTCTGAAAAATTTGGGAGTTAGAAAAATTTTCAAATTTTTCACTAACGACAAAAGATTTAAAATTTGTAAGAAAATGAAATTGAAACTGAATGTTGAAATCCATTTGGAATTTGTAAGTAAATGGAAAATTAGTCAAGATTGGCCTAAACAAAATAATGGATTGAGAATAAAATTAGTACGTAGACTAATTGATTAAATTGGGTAAGTAGATGAATTGAAAATTTGATCTTGGAATCAATTTAGATTATGTTAAGTAAAGTGGAATTGAGAAATTTAGTTTGAATGGACTTAAAGAACAAAGTCCTAAGAATTTAAATTTATTGGAAATCGAAATAAATTAGTAAATGGAGCTAATTTAAAATAATGATGTGGATCAGATATGAATGGAAGATAGTTGATAAAATTCAATATTCGAAGTTTGAAGATGAATTCAATTCAAGTAAAATTGAAAAAGAAAATCTGTATGAAAATTGGGAAAAAGTATTTAGATTTGAAATAATTTGTAAATTGAAGAAAATTGAATTCAAATGGAGTTGTGAAGGCAAAGTGAATAGAAATGGATAAACTTCAATAGTGAAGTGGAAATAAATTTAGGAAGTATATAAAATATTTATACTGAACTTAAGAAATGAAAGAATGAAATTCATAAGTAAATTGGTATTGGAAATATATACTAAGTAATTTTGGAATAGACATTAAGTAAAGTTGTGAAAGGGGATAATTGAGGATAAGTGGATATGAATCAAAATAAATGTGAATAAAAGTGAAATTGATATAGTTAATAATCAATGGATATAAATACGTAAGATGTACGTATATTATTTTATACGCATAGCAATTTGATCCAGATTCGAGCACAGAATTTCGAGGTAATTATACCGATCCGAGTTAGGATTTTTCACTCGATTTTCGACGGCGAACCCTGGATATGGATTTTGATTGATTTTGGATACTATGTTCATAGTCTATGGCTATGCAAGGAGAATGACGGTTTCTGATCAAGAAACCAGATCTGAGTCCGCACTAGGAAGTCAGGTGGACGATACTAGTTCGGAAGTGAAATTGTGTGATTGAGTGAGCGATCGAATTGATATTGCGTATGGATAATATATGTGTATCGTACGGACTTGAGTGAAATTGATATTGAAACTTTTGAAAAAGAAGTCAATAAAATGATTTTGGATGCTGTGATTGGATATTATTGCTAAGTGAGGTACATGTGTTTTAAAGGAAAGGAAAGTGGTGTTTTTAATTTCAGAAGATAAATTTGTATGGCCCGACAAAAAGGTATGTTTTTAAATTGGCATATGAAATTTAATGATTTTCTGATCTAGCCACTTGGCCTTTTGTTTTCTTTTGAAATTTGGGGGCCCGTTGAGGCATTTTGTAGTTGTGCCGGCTAGCCGCACAAAGGAGACGCTGGCAAAAATTTTCAAAAATTTAAGGAGTTAGAAATTTTTTGAGAAAGTTTTGATAATTCAAAATTTGATTTCAAATTTAAATTTGAATTGATAAGTATGTAATATTGTTTGGAACTAATGGATAAGCTGGAAAGTTAGGAAGAGGATTAGTGGGTCTTTGATAAAAAGATTTGTTTTGGCAAGTTGTTGAAACTGGTTGGTTTTGGGAAATAGTTGACGGGTATTGGACCATTCTTCCTAACTAGTAATTTCGGGGACGAAATTCTTTTAAGGGGGGAGGAATGTGACGACCCGGAATTTTTAGATATTTGAAATTGGAATATTTAATTGATTTTACATATTTAAAAGGTTAATTTTAACTTAAATTTCAAATATCTCTATTTATTGAATAATTAAATATTGGATTTAATGATTAAAATTGGGTGAAATGTTGTATCTGGAGTTTTAAGCCTGTTAAAAATAATTTAAAGGCTTGTAAAATTTGTATTGATAATACTGAAGGTAATAGAACTTTTAAAATTGAATTTAAAAGTGTTTTGTTTAGTTTTGAATTTATACCGTTAAATCGACGTTTAAAAATAGACTTCCGAGGCACAGTCTCGGAATTCGACGAAACCAGTTTCATTGGATCCGTAATATTGTATTTTTATCGGATTTCAAATTTCGGAGCGTTTGGAGTTGTCGTGTGATCGTACGATAGGTAACCGCGCTGAAATCTATATCGAAAATTCAATATAATTGGGTCCAGAAAGCTATCTCCTCCATACGATCGAATTAGGACTCAAAACCTTTTCCATTGTGTTCGAAGTAGGGGTATAACATTATGAACGCCTAGCGGCACGCCTCGATAGGATGTCAAAATTTTGAGTTGCGATTTCGAGACGTTTAAATTTAAATAATATTATATATATATATTGTTGACTGATCAAACATCTTTACACCAGAACTTTCTCACCTCATTTCATAAGCACCGTAGCTAGATTTTTCAACATGCTTCCCTCTTTTTATATCCAACCGAGACTCAAACTTCAGAAAAATAATGGCCAAATCAAAATTGTCCTCTTCTCTTCTTCATTCAAACCGAATCAAACGAAGTTCAAAAAAAAATAGATAGAGGAAACCCTTCTCGTTCAAGCTAAATCCAATCTCGTATAGGAGGAAATGGAGATCGAAGTTGCTCATGCCCATTCCTTCTCTCTCCCGACTCGAATTCAATCGGGGCGATGTTGGAGAGCTCGAACTCGTGCGCGCGCTTCATCTGGAGGGGTAGAGACGCGTTCGAGTGGGGGATTACAACTGCTTAGGGTTGAGTTAGGGCTGCCGTCGAAGCTAGGGTTCGGTTGTTGCTCGATGTGGGAAGATTTGGGAAGAAGGCGAGGTGTTGCGAGCTCGTTCGAGCTGCTTGGGGCTCGATCGCAAGTCCAGGTGGAAAATTTTTGGGTGTGGCGATTCGTGGACTCGTCGTGGTTCGATTTAAGTAGCGCGCAGTTTGGAATTGGCTGCATCGATTAGGCGAAGTTTCGACGATGATGAGAGTCGGTGGTGGTGACATTCGAGGAAAAGGGGGAGGCCGCGTTCGATCTTACCAGGATTCACGATGTGGTTTCAGGAAAAGCAAGGGGCGAGGATTGAATTGGAGGCAGCACGCGAGTGAGCAGGAAGCATAGGGGTCACTATAAGGTATATATATATTAATGAATCATTTTCAAATTTAAATCTAATTTAATACATATGAATATATAGGAAAAAAAGAAAAAAATAGTTTAAAATAAATCATTAGTTCATTAAAATTTTCAAATGGAATTTAATTGTTCGATTATTAATATACTGTATAAAATGTTTATACAAGGTCAAGATCTAAAAGGGAAGCAAGCCCGTTTGGAATGGATTGCAAACAGCAAAATAAAAGGTGAGTTAATCTCACTCATCTGGGTTTAATTTAAATTTAAATGGTTAAATTTAAATAATTGATTGAATGATTGAATTGGTTTGATGTGCTATATTATATATAGTAGTATATATAGTATATATTGGAGTTATTGATATTCCCGCATTATATAGCGGATGAGACCCTATGCGCCGCATAATAGCGGATGATATTATATTAATCCCATATACCGCGATATTCCACCTCGAAGTGGAATTGGTATTGTGCTAACATCTGTGGATGCAGGGAAACAGGTTGGAGGGATCTAACTGGATTCCTCAAAATTATTTAGATTGTTTAATATTCTGTGTTATGAATATTTGATTTTCTGTGATGGATTATATGTACAATTGAGATTGAATGCTATGGTTTGCTTGAATATATTTCGATACTCTGAGTTATCAAATATATAGAATTGGATTTTTGAAAAGAAAATAAAAGAGTAAATTTTCAAGTAAAATAGTTATAGAGAATTTGAATAAAATTTAGAATGAATTGGAAAAGAATAAAAGTGATTTTAAAATTCTAATAAATAAAATTCCGAGTATGGAAAAGGGAATTTTAATAAACAGGGAAATAACGAATTTTAAACTTATATGATATTATTTAAAGTAATAAAGAATTTACTTTAAAATTCAAGGTTTAAAATTTAATTAAAAGGAAAAGAAAAGGGATTTGGGAAATCTGGAATTTGTATTTTCAGTTTAAAGATTTTAAATCATAATAAAGAAAGAAAATCTGAAAGTTAATGGATTTTGAAGTAAATGAAGTAAGTAAGGAAATTTATTTCAAAGTGAGGTAAATTGGAAATCAATTGTAAATTGATTTAAGTGTTTGGATTTGGAATTTAAAAAGAGAAGTGAGATTTTGAAATTTATAAACGGGGTTTATAAAGTGAAGTAATATATCAGTGGATATTTAGAAGTATAAATTCAGGATGGGAATTTATTAAAGGAATGGATAAATTTGGTTAAAAATAAATAGTGATTTATTTTTAAAAGATGTGGAAGAGAAGCGTATTTCCCTGGATAGCCAAGTACGTTTCAAAGCAAATTTTAAAATATAAGTTAAAAGTTTTAATGTTGTTTTAAAAAGCATGTTTTGGAAAATTTATTATTAAATGTTTAGATTTTATAGTAAGTATTTCTCAAATTTATTATAGTAGTAATTATTAAAAGTGACTTAGTGTTTGTTTTAGAAAGGATAAAATTTAGTGTTATATTTTATAAGTAGCTTTATTTTAAATAATTCTTAAAGTATACATTTTTAAAATAAAGTATTAAAGTAGTTTTTAATTTAAATGTTTTGTTTAAAGTATATTTTATAATATAGTATTTTAAAATATATTTAAAAATCTAAAGTGTTTTTACTTGGTGATTTCAGTGGAAATATAAAATATTTGGGAAATTTATTCCATGAGGGAAGACGGTTTGAAACTGTTTTCAAAGAGTTGAAAAGTGGAAATATATCTTGCGAAGATATTTTGAGGGTAATAAATAATTTGGGAGAGATTATTTATTGTTTGATGGTTGTTGTGAATGTTATTTGATAGTTAAATAACCGACTATCAATATTGGCCAATGCGCTGATCGTTTCGAAGAGACCGAGATCGGGATTTATTTTCCGAAAACCACTTCGATCCGGTTTGTACGTTTTTGTGGAAAAACGAGTTCAGAATCGAAGATGGTGCAGTGAAGTGCAAGGGCTAATCGCTACTAATCCTGAGGGTGATTCCAAAATGGAATGTGACATCCCGGAATTTCTAGCAATATCAATTTAATAATCTGTGTTGAAATTTAAATTGATTTGATTATTTTGTTTGATAAATTCAAATTGATTTAATAATCTTCTTTTAAATAAATATTTAACTGATAATTTATCTTTTAAAAAGCTAATAAATTGTTTTCTATTAATAATGTATATATATTTGTATATATTGTAAATAGAAATCTTTAGTTTGAATCTAATAAATAAATGATTCTTGTTTTCAAATTCTAATATATTTTGGTAATTTAGAAATTATGATTTGATTTAAAATATATATTTTTAAAATGTTTAAGACAAATGTTTAATTGATTTAGATTTTATCTTACTTTAATTCAAGAATTAAATAAAAAGGTTTGTTTAAAAATATGGTCTAAATAATATGAGATATTATCCATTTAATAATAATAGGAATTTATAATCTCTGTTATAAATTATTTAAATTTGACAAATTATTATTTTCAAATAACATTATTAATGTATTGTCTTATATATAAATATAAATAGACTTTAAAATAGGAGTGTTATTTTCAAATTTAAATATGTGGTTATATATGTATATATATAACTTGATTTAAAATTGGATTTTAGAATTTATTTTGAATTCAAAAGCCTTAAAATTAAAAAGAGTAAATATTTAAAATGTTTGGATTTTAAAATATATTTGTATAAGCTTTTATTTGTATATATATACATAGCTTTATTTTATTTTCTATAAAAAGTAATTCATAGATATAAACAATAAATAAAAAAATAAGTATTTAAGTTAGTAGTAGAAATAGATATATATAAGGTAAAAATATATGTTTATGTAAGCACTTAAGTAAACACATCACCTAAATTATAACCATATGTTAATAAACTATAGATATACTTATTTATATCACAAAGATAAGACTAAAGCAAAACATAAGGCTGTAGACATAAGGCTAAGAGAGGAAGCATGTTCATGTTGTACAGGAAATGGGTATGTACACTTGAAAGATCTCTGAACATTTTTATATAAAGAAAAATATATACAAGATATCTAGTACATACGAAATGAAATAAAGTAGAAAGTTTGTAGACATAAGGGACATTAGCATTAAATGTTAAACATCCCTAGTACAAGCAAAATCTTATCAGCCTCCACAAATAAGAAATATCTCTGACTTGATAATGTTTAAAACAAATAATATCCCTGTAAACTTCTTTTGTATATTTTGAACTTCCTCATCTCAGTTTCGTTTATAAAAAAAACTGAGGATCTAAAGTAAGTCCCATCTTTAACTTAAACAACATGTCAACTTATGTCAAACAAGAAGATTTACAGAAGAATAAAGCTAGCTGTTTCCAAACAAAGGAAGATTTTTGCTAACAGTTTCACAAGCTATTTCAAATGTGCTCTGTTCTTCATTTTCAAAAACTTGTGAGTAACTTCACTTTTAAAAATTTTAAGTAGGTATATTTGGTTGCATGCTATTTAACTTGAAATGAATATATATTATGAAATCTGCTGTGAATATATATATGGATGTATATGTGTGCATGTTTGATTACCTGTAGCATTTCTGTTTCTTTGATTTCAAGCTTCTGTTTGATTTAAAAACCATTATCTCTTGATTTAATCTTGATTTGGATGTAAGACTTAAACAAAATATGTTTGTTTCATCATAGACTATAGTCTAAAGATTTTACTTAAGTTAAAATAACTCTGAATCTTCTTTGTAAATTATTAACAGGTGAATCAACTTTGAAATAGTGAAAAATTAAACTTCATAAATTTTTGTTTCAGGATTAGGATCTGAAACCTCATGCAAAAACATGAATTTTAAAACTAAAATCAAAATTTTTAGTAATAGGATTTAGGTGCAGTTCTTGTTTGAACTGAAAATAGTATATTGGGATTTTCTGGCGATCTACTTGATTTTGGAGATCGGGTTTCTTCCTGGAGGTGGAAGGGTGATCAGGAAGTTTGACAAAAATGTCAGAATGGTGATCAAGGCGATGTGGCGGTGGCACGAGGTCATTCTAGTCTGTAGACCTAGTTTTGGAGCATGGTCGGATAAGAGTTCGTCCCGTTGTCTCTGGTGGACCGAGTTCCACCAGATTCGGGAAAATGTAAGCATGGTGGATGGACAGTGTGTGACCGGAAGTAAAGGTACTCCGGCGGTCGGAGAGACGATGGTGAGAGGTTTCTAGGTTTTGATGTTGTTCCAGGTTCGAGCAGTAGCACTCGATTTTGATTTCGAAGTGATGTCGGCGCTCTGATGATCGGGGATGGGAGCGTAAGTGGTCGTCGACTTGCTCGAAGATGGGGAGATGGCTGGAGAGGTTCGCCGGAGCCGTGCACGTACACGTGCACTAGCTCTGGTGATCTGGGAAGCTTTGATAAGTCTGGTGTTGCAGGGTTGTGTACTCGAGAAACTCTCGAGTAATTCGAGTTTCGACTCGAAGTATTGCATGGATTTACTCGAAGTCTGATTGGGGGTGGCTCGAGTCAATTGTTGTGTTACAGGTTTTGTTTAAACCTGTCTGTTAAAATTTAAGATGATTTAAAATTTGAAAATAAAGATTTAAACAAAGTTTAAATCAAAAGTTTTAAACAAAGTTTAAATCAAAAGTTTTAATCTGGATTCAAATTTAAATTGTATCCTAGTTTTTAAAATAAAATAAACTTTTAAAAATTTAAATTCTTTTAACATCTTTAAATGTTAAGTAGTTAAGTGAAATTTTAAAGAACTTGAATTTAAATTGGTTTAATTTCTTTTTAACTTCTTTTATAAGATAAATACTTCTTTAACTTGTGATTTTAAAGGTTTTAAAATTGGTTTTTAAACTTTGTTTAAGTTAAATTGGTATTTATTCTAAATCTTAAATTTGAAGTAAATTTAAAAAGTAAATTGTTTTGAATACTTTATTAATGGTAATTAAATCATTAATATGAATAAAGTTTTATCTTAAATTTAATTAGAATTTAATGATTTGTAATTCATTAAATTAAAAGGATAATTAAATGGATAAAGATAAATGTTAATTAATAATTAAATGTTAATTAATCAAGTAATTAAAGGTTAATTAAGTTACAGTTAACACTTAAATTAATTTAATAATTAAAGGTTAATTAGTGGGTTATTAAAGGATAAATTAATTTGTAATTAATAATGATTTATCTAAGTCAAATTTCTTAAGAAAAGTAATTAAGAATTTGTTAATAGTTAATGTAGGTAATTAACTTAAGATTATTTAATAATTAATAAATGTGATTAGTTTTAATAAATAATTAGATTGATTAATTAAGGATAATCAATTATGAAAATGTTTAAATATAATTACTTAATGGAAGTAATTAAGGAATTAATTACTTAATGTAACTAAATGAGTTTAATTTGATTTGTTTAAGTTAATTAATTAAGTTTAATTAATTTAAATTAATCATTGGATGATTTGATAAGTAATTACTTAATGTAATAAATGAAGTATAAGTACATAGTGAAGTAATTAATGAAAATTACTGTATGTAATTGATTGAAGATGATTTAATAATGAAAGTAATTTGGATTAAATTACTTTGTGAAATTAACCAAGGGATTAATTAAGATAATTAATCAAGGAGTAATTAATTTATTTAAATGAAGTAATTGAGGGTAGTTAATTACTATATGGGATTAATCAAGAGTGATTAATAATTATGGTTTAAGTAAAGATTAAATTCTTAATGTAATTAATTTAAATGGAATAATTAAATCAAGAATGTAATTAGGGATCATTAATTTATATAATTAATGATGTAATTAAGGATTGATTCATTAAAACTAATTAATCAATAATAAGAAATTTTGAGTAATTAATTAATGTAATTAATTAAGGATTAATGTAATTAATTATAGTTAATTAATTAATGAAGTAATTAAAGGATTAGTTACTGTATTTGGTTAAGGATAATTAATTTGTGAAATTTATTAAAAGATAATTGCCTGAATGTAATTAAAGGTTAGTTAATCAAGGATGATTAATTAAGATGGAAATTAGGGAATGGTTAATTAATTGATTTGTAATTAATTAATGGTTATGTAAGCAAGATTTATAATGATGAAGTAATTAATTTAATTTACTTTAAATTAATTAGAGATGAAGTAATTAATTTAATTCATTTTAAATTAATTATAAATGGTGTGTTTATGAATCCTTATTTATATATGGATGGATGATATTGATTTCCTTGAATGGTTTGAAATCTCAGATATGAGATAAGTAATGCTATGTGATATGGATGCCTTGGTTGAAGTGTGATGATAATGTAGATTATCTATTTATGATGATATTGTGAATTATCTATCTATGATATTATGAATTATCTATCTGTGTGTATATGGATAATGAAATGAATTGTTTTAACTTTAAAACAACATGGCCCTAAAAGATACGGTTTGGATTTCGATGAGACCGGGATCAGGTTTCCAGATTTGGATATCCGAAAACCACATCGATCCAAATTAACGTTAGGTCGTGAATCTCAAGTGAAGATGAAGATTCAGAGTGCAAGGGTTATTGTCGTTAACTCTGAGGGTGATTCCAAAATGAGTGTAACGAGATAATGCCTTCGGTTTCGTTCGAACCCGGAATGAACTTGTATGGATTGAATGCTTTCAGAACATCGTCAGGTGGACGATGAGCATTCTAAGTGATGAGTTCTGTTAAGGTAATCGTGACCTCAAGCCTCATCAACCGGGAATGGCTAAAACAGGGGAGGTGCAGCAAGGCTTCGTGGGTCGCATCCACTTGAGAGCGAGATATACCCCTGTCTAGATGTACCTTTTTATTTCGGCTGTGTGGGCAGTTTTGAGCGCCAACTGCCGGGGTTGTCTTGTTCGGGACTGTCCAGTAAGGGATGGTTCTGGCCTTGTGTTGCAGTGGACTTAGGGTGGGTCTTCGGTACGCTGATCTAGGCCAGGTACTGTGACAGGCGGTACCCCAGTAGCCCTGCCATTGTATGGAATCCAAAATCCAATAAGCGCCATCGGATTTGATTGTATTACCCACTTGTTGGCTAGTATGCTGGAATTTAATAGATGTAACAATTTCAGCTATGATTTTATTTACTTGAAAATCTTAGACCTATTATAATATCATAGAATTTCCTATCAAATGTTTGGTTAGCGTAAGGTAAAAACTTACCCATGTTTATGTGTGGGGAGTCTTACGTGATACCTTTTGTTTTCAAAGGATTTTCAAAGTTAAGCAACTTTGACCTGTTACTCATACTAGACCCATGTCTGACCCGGAGTTTATTTCTGTTTTTCTTAAACTCTCGGGTACTCAAATTTTTACGAGTAGCCAAGGGATTCAGGTTAGCTTTGACGAATTGTGGAGGAGCAATGGAGCAGGAGGCTTCAACGTTGTAGATATATATAGTGTTCCGCTGTGTTGGTATCTCTGTGTTGTATTTGAGTTGTATCAAGTTGTATTAACTAGACATGTGTTTATAACTGTCTAGTATGTGATGTATTATCTGTGTAACTCTGATGTATATGTTACTATGTAATCTCTTATGTGATATATTATATTTCATTCGTTCCGCTGTTGAGATTCTGATGTTGTTTCTTCTCTCTTCTCTATCTTTTCTATTTCTCACCCCTTTCTTTCTTAAAGATGATGCAACTTTCTGGTAGTAGAAAGTTGGGTCGCTACACTTGGTATCAGAGCATAGGTTGAGCGAATACCTAAGCTCTGGAGTGGTGTCTATCTTGAGAGAGCGTACTTGTATTTTGGATATATATATATATATTTATTTATTTCTACCTATCTGTTGGGTTACCTGTTCGGGTTTTCCAATATAAGTTATAAAGGTAGATAGGGTAGTGGTGTGTGTAACACGACTACCAATGGTTGGAGTTTGTTGAGGTTGGAAGTGTATCTGCCGAGACTGTGGACCTAATACCGTCTCGAGTGAATTTTTGTTGTGGTGTAAGGATTTCACCAATCTCTGAAGGAAACTTGTTTAGGTTCGGAGTCTATTTTTGAAGTGCAAGTTTGGATAAGTAGAAAATGGATTCTGACAGTTGAGCAGAAGCTAGTAATGGTATCTTGATACCTCAGGAATTAGTAGCTGTGTGATGAGACACAGTGACTATGGATGTCTCCGAATATGTTTCTTTGGAACAAGTTTAAGGAAGTGTGTCTGCATCGGTGTTGAGGCTGAGTTAAGTTGGGTGTTTGTGTTTGGCTTTGAGGCCTGAGTTTCTCGAGGAGTTTGGATTAGGATGTCTTTGTCATCAGTGGCAGCATCGCAGCTCAGATTGTTCTACGTGCAGGCAAGGAGGTCATTTGTCAGCAGTTTTATAGAAGAGAGGTTCAGAAGCAGCAGAGTGGACCCATTTCTTCGATGGATTGGCTAGATAAGCTTAAGCCATTCTGATTGGTAAAGAGAGAACAGTTTTCTTTGGATATTAGATTGGGTTAATCGCAAAAGTGACTTGCGATAGTTGAGTGTTCTCTTGGTTTGTCAGAGATCTTTTGGGATTTCTGAGTCTTCTCTTTATGGATCTGTTGAACCATATTTCTGGGATGTGTTGTCTAGTTTGTGCTCGCGTGTATCATCAGCATTTTCATCTTCTCAGATCAGAGTTGTGCAACGGAAGCAGTTTGAGAGTGCATCTGTTTTATCTTTTCGGATAGGGAAAGTAAGTTCAGTCTTCTGTGTTTGAAGAGTAGAGTTTGTGTTCTTGGATTGATTGTGAGTGGATCATTTTGATGAGTTGTTTGAGAGGCATCAGCTAAGGTTGAGCTGATCAGTAGGGATGTAGACAGCCCAGAATCGTCAGATGAGTTTTGTGGATAAGAGACAGAGGAATTTGGATTTCGAAGTCGGGGATTTGATTTTGGATAAGTTTTCTCAGATCGAAGGAGCTATATAGTTTGGTAAGACTGGGAAGTCAGCTCCGAGGTATTTTGGATTTTCTCTATGTTCGGGTAAGGATAAGTGTTTGGTCTTCTGGAGTGAATTGCCAATTTGGATAACTGGGATTCGTTGTGTTTCACGTATCTCTGAGGGAGTACGTGTAAGATTCTATCTCTGGTTATAGAACCAGCAGTTTTAGAGGATTTGGTTGCTGAGTCAGACTTGTCTGTAGTCTGATATCCTGTCTAGTTTTGTAGATCTAGATGAGTAGGAGCTCTGTAACTTAGTAGTATAGTTTTGTTTGGGTTCTGTAGAGCGAGTATCCCGGTGTTTATACTTGGGAAACTCTAGATAGTCCTATCCTGATTTTGTCTGGATAGTTAGATTTGTTTGATTGGATGAGTTGGTTGCTATGGTTGTTAGCATATGATTAATATATGCTTGTATTTTTAAAATTAAATCTTTAATTAGATTATTAAATTACCTTTGTTTTAAATTTCGGGGACGAAATTCTTTTAAGGGGGGAGGAATGCGACATCCCGGAATTTCTAGCAATATCAATTTAATAATCTGTGTTGAAATTTAAATTGATTTGATTATTTTGTTTGATAAATTCAAATTGATTTAATAATCTTCGTTTAGATAAATATATAACCGATAATTTATCTTTTAAAAAGCTAATAAATTGTTTTCTATATATAATGTATATATATTTGTATATATTGTAAATAGAAATCTTTGGTTTGAATCTAATAAATAAATGAATCTTGTTTTCAAATTCTAATATATTTTGGTAATTTGGAAATTATGATTTGATTTAAAATATATAGTTTTAAAATGTTTAAGATAAATGTTTAATTGATTTAGATTTTATCTTAGCTTAAGTTCAAGAATTAAATAAAAAGGTTTGTTTAAAAATATGGTCTAAATAATATGAGATATTACCCATTTAATAATAATAGGAATTTATAATCTCTGTTATAAATTATTTAAGTTTGACAAATTATTATTTTCAAATAACATTATTAATGTATTGTCTTATATATAAATATAAATAGACTTTAAAATAGGAGTGTTATTTTCAAATTTAAATATGTGGTTATATATGTATATATATATAACTTGATTTAAAATTGGATTTTAGAATTTATTTTGAATTCAAAAGCCTTAAAATTAAAAAGAGTAAATATTTAAAATGTTTGGATTTTAAAAGATTTTTGTATAAGCTTTTATTTGTATATATATACATAGCTTTATTTTATTTTCTCTAAAAAGTAATTCATAGATATAAACAATAAATAAAAAAATAAGTATTTAAGTTAGTAGTAGAAATAGATATATATAAGGTAAAAATATATGTTTATGTAAGCACTTAAGTAAACACATCACCTAAATTCTAACCATATGTTAATAAACTATAGATATACTTATTTATATCACAAAGATAAGACTAAAGCAAAACATAAGGCTGTAGACATAAGGCTAAGAGAGGAAGCATGTTCATGTTGTACAGGAAATGGGTATGTACACTTGAAAGATCTCTGAACATTTTTATATAAAGAAAAATATATACAAGATATATAGTACATACGAAATGAAATAAAGTAGAAAGTTTGTAGACATAAGGGACATTAGCATTAAATGTTAAACATCCCTAGTACAAGTAAAATCTTATCAGCCTCCACAAACAAGAAATATCTCTGACTTGATAATGTTTAAAACAAATAATATCCCTGTAAACTTCTTTTGTATATTTGAACTTCCTCATCTCAGTTTCGTTTATAAAAAAAAACTAAGGATCTAAAGTAAGTCCCATCTTTAACTTAAACAACATGTCAACTTATGTCAAACAAGAAGATTTACAGAAGAATAAAGCTAGCTGTTTCCAAACAAAGGAAGATTTTTGCTAACAGTTTCACAAGCTATTTCAAATGTGCTCTGTTCTTCATTTTCAAAAACTTGTGAGTAACTTCACTTTTAAAATTTTTAAGTAGGTAAATTTGGTTGCATGCTATTTAACTTGAAATGAATATATATTATGAAATCTGCTGTGAATATATATATATATATATATATATATGGATGTATATGTGTGCATGTTTGTTTACCTGTAGCATTTCTGTTTCTTTGATTTCAAGTTTCTGTTTAATTTAAAAACCATTATCTCTCGATTTAATCTTAGTTTGGATGTAAGACTTAAACAAAATATGTTTGTTTCATCATAGACTATAGTTTAAAGATTTTACTTAAGTTAAAATAACTCTGAATCATCTTTGGAAATTATTAACAGGTGAATCAACTTTGAAATAGTGAAAAATTAAACTTCATAAATTTTTGTTTCAGGGTTAGGATCTGAAACCTCATGCAAAAACATGAATTTTAAAACTAAAATCAAAATTTTTAGTAATAGGATTTAGGTGCAGTTCTTGTTTGAACTGAAAATAGTATATTGGGATTTTCTGGCGATCTACTTGATTTTGGAGATCGGGTTTCTTCCTGGAGGTGGAAGGGTCATCAGGAAGTTTGACAAAAATGTCATAATGGTGATCAAGGCGATGTGGCGGTGGCACGAGGTCATTCTAGTCTGTAGACCTAGTTTTGGAGCATGGTCGGATAAGAGTTCGTCCCGTTGTCTCTGGTGGACCGAGTTCCACCAGATTCGGGAAAATGTAAGCATGGTGGATGGACAGTGTGTGACCGGAAGTAAAGGTACTCCGGCGGTCGGAGAGACGATGGTGAGAGGTTTCTAGGTTTTGATGTTGTTCCAGGTTCGAGCAGTAGCACTCGATTTTGATTTCGAAGTGATGTCGGCGCTCTGATGATCGGGGATGGGAGCGTAAGTAGTCGTCGACTTGCTCGAAGATGGGGAGATGGCTGGAGAGGTTCGCCGGAGCCGTGCACGTACACGTGCACTAGCTCTGGTGATCTGGGAAGCTTTGATAAGTCTGGTGTTGCAGGGTTGTGTACTCGAGAAACTCTCGAGTAATTCGAGTTTCGACTCGAAGTATTGCATGGATTTACTCGAAGTCTGATTGGGGGTGGCTCGAGTCAATTGTTGTGTTACAGGTTTTGTTTAAACCTGTCTGTTAAAATTTAAGATGATTTAAAATTTGAAAATAAAGATTTAAACAAAGTTTAAATCAAAAGTTTTAAACAAAGTTTAAATCAAAAGTTTTAATCTGGATTCAAATTTAAATTGTATCCTAGTTTTTAAAATAAAATAAAGTTTTAAAAATTTAAATTCTTTTAACATCTTTAAATGTTAAGTAGTTAAGTGAAATTTTAAAGAACTTGAATTTAAATTGGTTTAATTTCTTTTTAACTTCTTTTATAAGATAAATACTTCTTTAACTTGTGATTTTAAAGGTTTTAAAATTGGTTTTTAAACTTTGTTTAAGTTAAATTGGTATTTATTCTAAATCTTAAATTTGAAGTAAATTTAAAAAGTAAATTGTTTTGAATACTTTATTAATGGTAATTAAATCATTAATATGAATAAAGTTTTATCTTAAATTTAATTAGAATTTAATGATTTGTAATTCATTAAATTAAAAGGATAATTAAATGGATAAAGATAAATGTTAATTAATAATTAAATGTTAATTAATCAAGTAATTAAAGGTTAATTAAGTTACAGTTAACACTTAAATTAATTTAATAATTAAAGGTTAATTAGTGGGTTATTAAAGGATAAATTAATTTGTAATTAATAATGATTTATCTAAGTCTAATTTCTTAAGAAAAGAAATTAAGAATTTGTTAATAGTTAATGTAGGTCATTAACTTAAGATTATTTAATAATTAATAAATGTGATTAGTTTTAATAAATAATTAGATTGATTAATTAAAGATAATCAATTATGAAAATGTTTAAGTATAATTACTTAATGGAAGTAATTAAGGAATTAATTACTTAATGTAATTCATTGAGTTTAATTTGATTTGTTTAAGTTAATTAATTAAGTTTAATTAATTTAAATTAATCATTGGATGATTTGATAAGTAATTACTTAATGTAATAAATGAAGTATAAGTACATAGTGAAGTAATTAATGGAAATTACTGTATGTAATTGATTGAAGATGATTTAATAATGAAAGTAATTTGGATTAAATTACTTTGTGAAATTGATCAAGGGATTTATTAAGATAATTAATTAAGGAGTAATTAATTTATTTAAATGAAGTAATTGAGGGTAGTTAATTACTAGATGGGATTAATCAAGAGTGATTAATAATTATGGTTTAAGTAAAGATTATATTCTTAATGTAATTAATTTAAATGGAATAATTAAATCAAGAATGTAATTAGGGATCATTAATTTATATAATTAATGATGTAATTAAGGATTGATTCATTAAAACTAATTAATCAATAATAAGAAATTTTGAGTAATTAATTAATGTAATTAATTAAGGATTAATGTAATTAATTATAGTTAATTAATTAATGAAGTAATTAAAGGATTAGTTACTATATTTGGTTAAGGATAATTAATTTGTGAAATTTATTAAAAGATAATTACTGAATGTAATTAAAGGTTAGTTAATCAAGGATGATTAATTAAGATGGAAATTAGGGAATGGTTAATTAATTGATTTGTAATTAATTAATAGTTATGTAAGCAAGATTTATAATGATGAAGTAATTAATTTAATTTACTTTAAATTAATTAAAGATGAAGTAATTAATTTAATTCATTTTAAATTAATTATGAATGGTGTGTTTATGAATCCTTGTTTATATATGGATGGATGATATTGATTTCCTTGAATGGTTTGAAATCTCAGATATGAGATAAGTAATGCTATGTGATATGGATGCCTTGGTTGAAGTGTGATGATATTGTAGATTATCTATTTATGATGATATTGTGAATTATCTATCTGTGATATTATGAATTATCTATCTATGTGTATATGGATAATGAAATGAATTGTTTTAACTTTAAAACAACATGGCCCTAAAAGATACGGTTTGGATTTCGATGAGACCGGGATCGGGTTTCCAGATTTGGATATCCGAAAACCACATCGATCCAAATTAACGTTAGGTCGTGAATCTCAAGTGAAGATGAAGATTCAGAGTGCAAGGGTTATTGTCGTTAACTCTGAGGGTGATTCCAAAATGAGTGTAACGAGATAATGCCTTCGGTTTCGTTCGAACCCGGAACGAACTTGTATGGATTGAATGCTTTCAGAACATCGTCAGGTGGACGATGAGCATTCTAAGTGATGAGTTCTGTTAAGGTAATCGTGACCTCAAGCCTCATCAACCGGGAATGGCTAAAACAGGGGAGGTGTAGCAAGGCTTCGTGGGTCGCACCCACTTGAGAGCGAGATATACCCCTGTCTTGATGTCCCTTTTTATTTCGGCTATGTGGGCAGTTTTGAGCGCCAACTGCCGGGGTTGTCTTGTTCGGGACTGTCCAGTAAGGGATGGTTCCGGCCTTGTGTTGCAGGGGACTTAGGGTGGGTCCTCGGTACGCTGATCTAGGCCAGGTACTGTGACGGGCGGTGCCCCAATAGCCTTGTCATTGTATGGAATCCAAAATCCAATAAGCGCCATCGGATTTGATTGTATTACCCACTTGTTGGCTAGTATGCTGGAATTTAATAGATGTAACAATTTCAACTATGATTTTATTTACTTGAAAACCTTAGACCTATTATAATATCATAGAATTTCCTATCAAATGTTTGGTTAGCGTAAGGTAAAAACTTACCCATGTTTATGTGTGGGGAGTCTTATGTGATACCTTTTGTTTTCAAAGGATTTTCAAAGTTAAGCAACTTTAACCTGTTACTCATACTAGACCCATGTCTGACCCAGAGTTTATTTCTGTTTTTCTTAAACTCTCGGGTACTCAAATTTTTACGAGTAGCCAAGGGATTCAGGTTAGCTTTGACGAATTGTGGAGGAGCAATGGAGCAGGAGGCTTCAACGTTGTAGATATATATAGTGTTCCGCTGTGTTGGTATCTCTGTGTTGTATTTGAGTTGTATCGAGTTGTATTAACTAGACAGGTGTTTATAACTGTCTAGTATGTGATGTATTATCTGTGTAACTCTGATGTATATGTTACTATGTAATCTCTTATGTGATATATTATATTTCATTCGTTCCGCTGTTGAGATTCTGATGTTGTTTCTTCTCTCTTCTCTATCTTTTCTATTTCTCACCCCTTTCTTTCTTAAAGATGATGCAACTTTCTGGTAGTAGAAAGTTAGGTCGTACAGATGTAGTAGGAATAGTGCCTTCGGTTCCGTTCGAACCCGGGACGAACTTGTATGGACGAATGCTTTCGGAACATTGTCAGGTGGGCGATGAGCATTCTAAGAGATGTGTTCTATAAAGGTAACGTGTGACGCCCCACCTCTATGCTCATAATAACAAAGAGTATTAAAGTAAATACTGTCTATTATTACGAAGAATAAGGCTGGATAGGAGCGACCATTCGTAATTGGCCTTACACTAATATTGGTTATCTCGATAGGAGTGGTACATACTTTTTCTTTTTCTTCTATTATTTGTTTACTCCAATCGACACACCCAATACTAGTATAAAACGAACTACGACGGTTCATAATAGTTTAGGACATTAGATATAACAATAACACAGATAATATAAATGCGGAACACAGATAAAAACGAAAGTCTCATATATATATGACTGATGTCAGTTAATACATAGTTGACACGATACATATGATACAACTACAACTGTTGACTCTAGAAGTTATATATACAAGTACATTATCGACTAATATACATGAATACATATCGTTCTATACAACGACACGACTACTACACAATGACACTGACAACTTCAGAAGATGTGAAAAGTCTTCAAATCCTGAACAGCAACTCAAAGAAGAAAATCTACAACCTGAAATAACTCGGGTCTGACCCGAGTATTATATTCAAAAGAAAATAATACACGGGTCAGTCTAATTCAAACTCAGTTATTAGTGCATAGAAGCAATAATAATCTCAAATAGATGACAGTCATAGAAATCACGTATATCCAACTCTCAATACGAGAATTGGATAACGGTAGATATAACACTAAACAGTGTTAAACAACAATTCAACAATCCAAGTCAGAATACAACTCCAAAACATTGAAATTAACCAACAAAACAATTTAACAAATCGAAACATCAATTTAAACTGTTAAATCTGATAGGGCTGCAGTACACGCACGCGTGCACTGCCTCGCCACTATCGCAGGAGATACACAAAAGCTCGGTGAAAGTCACAATGATCGCAAGGTCAAACCCCGAAATCGGGTTCAACTCAAGTGAATTTGAAAACAGATCCAAATGCATTAATGCAATGCCAAACAACAAGGACCAAAACGGCATATAAAACCAAACTGCAGTCACCACAAGTGTTCAAGGGCAACTGTAAACAAGAAACTGCAACCACCCTAACCATTCAAGTGCAAGATTACAACAAAACTACAGCCCCCACGTGAATACAAGGGCAATAAAGACTGTCTCGAAGCAATTTGTCGAGACTATCTAAGTTCAGTGAAATCAGAAGCAAGCTGAAATCAATACATCAAGAAACCAAAACAAGAGAGTGATAATAAGGCACTGCAAATACAAGGCAGTGACACAAACTCGAGAAACCAATACATAGCAGTGTTAATGGATAATGCAGCAATTAACGACTACAGGTACAGGTACACAAAATGCAGACCCAACTCCTCAAATGACCGAGCTCGATAAATTTCAAGTGCAGGCAATATAAATTCGAACCTGCATATGTACAAGACTCAAGTCAATGCACATTGCCTAATTGAACTAGATCCTATTGAACAAGTGGAAATGGCCACAGCTTCAAGGAACAGAGAACATATCCGCAAGTAGTACAAAATTGAACTAAACAAATGCAACTGAATTCAAGTGTATGGAACAACATGAACACGATGCAGTGCAACTACATGATGGCTATCAGACTAGGGTGACAACATGTACTAGCTCCATCAAATCAAGTGGATAACCAGAGTGGCAATGAATACTACAGGTCAGAGTAACACGAACGTACAATCACATATGTAGTGCCCATATAACTATGTGTATCTACAAACCAAAGTGTGATACAAGAACGAGCAGTGAAACAATTCAGCACTAACATCAAAAATGTGCCTGTATACCCAAGTACAACTGCACATGAGATGGCGTAAACATGAAAAACAGACCACAAAATGTGATCAAATAGAGATACAACATGAACAGCAATTGTTACATAAATATAGAGTCAAATTAACAAAGTCGAACGTGCCACCCAAAAGCAGTGGATAGTATGGCAAAATCGAACAGAATCGACAATACAAAATCACGTTTTTAGTCGAAGGTAACTGTAGGTCAAATTCAATGCCGAAGTCACTGAAAATCAATACTGTGATAGCCAAGTATATAAACCTACTCAAAACAAAACTGAGAGCATCTAGTATCAATCAATTTTTTTTTTCAAATTTTGTTAAATAAGAGAAAACATCATTCTCGAATTAAAATCGAGTACCGAAGTATAATTAAGCGAAATCTCAACCAAAGCCGAGGCCAGCAACTCACGAACCAAAGAGTGAAGTAAAAACCATCAAACACAAAATCAGATTGAATACCCATCAAAATTATACTTCCCAAACTCATGTTAGCATATTTCAAACAAATTAAGTGTCGTGGTGTACAGAAATCGAACCAAGACAGCAAGACAAGCATTAACATCTTACGAAATCGAGCAACCTAAGATTGAAAGAGATGTGAGTGATAATTCACTCACCTTTTTTCCACGAAGGAGGAGCAACCGAGTTCGAACTGAAGAAGAGTCGAAGCCAAGCACGAACAAGCAAAGCCGAGCGCTCAAATTCGCCAGAGAATCGATCGCCTTCGATTTGAACGAAGCCCTAATTTCCAACTTCACAGAAGAACGTCGCCATTTTTATTTCTTTTCCTCTCGTTCGATTTATTTTGAGTAAGGGTTTCGAAAATGAGAAAAATGAACGAAAAGGGGGAAACGATCCAATATTATCATCTCGGCCTAAGAACAACGAATGAAGGCGCGGGCTACCCATTTAACTTTACAGCCCACCTACATATTTAACAATTTTCAAGAGAATTTCACTTGATTAAAATTCCAATAACAATTTGCAACCGGTTTGATCGTCATTTTGACGATGATTAAAGATTTTTAAAATCCCCGGTTGTTATAGACTCCCCTCCTTATAAAAATTGCGTCCTCGCAATCATAAGGAATAATTGGACAAAAGGTAACAACCCAAAGAGCATGGGAATATCGAATGCATAAGCAAAGCAAATGTCAGCAGGGAAGTATAAGATACAAGATCAAAAGGTTCGACTACTTCAAATCAAAAGAATCAACATCGTGGGAATCAGGGATCAAAATCAGATGACTAACAAAAGCAAGAACAATCGAGTTCCAGCAACTAAAAGAGAAGGAAAAACAGAGCAGAAATCCCATACAGAGCACGAATTAAATGTGAGTAAATCAAATTACTCACCTGAATCGTCAGAGAAAAAGACGAAGCTCAAATCTCAAAAATCGCAAATATTTACTTATCTCAACGATAGTCAGAAGACAAATCAAATATCTAATTATCTCAAACGATAGTCAGAAAACAAATATTCAATTATCCAAAACGATAATCAAATTTCAAAACAGAAAATATTTAATTACCTCAGGCGATAATTAAATTTTAAATCAACAACTATTTAATTATCTCAGACGATAATTAAATCTCAAATCAATAAATATTTAATTATCTCAAGCGATAATTAAATCTCAAAACAGCAATTATTTAATTATCAAAGATGATAATTAAATCTAAAATCAACAAATATTTAATTATCAAAGACGATAATTAAATCTCGAATCAGCAAATATTTAATTATCTAACAGCGATAATTAAATCTAAAATCAACAAATATTTAATTATCTCAAGCGATAATTAAATCTCAAATCAGCAAATATTTAATTATCTAAAGCGATAATTAAATCTGAATCAACAAATATTTAATTATCTCAAGCGATAATTAAATCTCAAATCAGCAAATATTTAATTATCTAAAGCGATAATTAAATCTTAATCAACAAATATTTAATTATCTCAAGCGATAATTAAATCTCAAATCAACAAATATTTAATTATCTAAAGCGATAATTAAATCTGAATCAACAAATATTTAATTATCTCAAGCGATAATTAAATCTCAAATCAGCAAATATTTAATTATCTAAAGCGATAATTAAATCTAAATCAACAAATATTTAATTATCTCAAGCGATAATTAAATCTCAAATCAGCAAATATTTAATTATCTAAAGCGATAATTAAATCTGAATCAACAAATATTTAATTATCTCAAGCGATAATTAAATCTCAAATCAGCAAATATTTAATTATCTAACAGCGATAATTAAATCTAAAATCAACAAATATTTAATTACCGCAAACGGTAACCAAATTTCAATTTTTAACAAATATTCGATTATCAAAACGATAATCAAATTTCAAATTCAACAAATATTCGATTATCCAAACGATAATCAGAACTCATATCAACAAATATCTAATTATCACAAGCGATAATTAGAAACAACAAATATCTGATTATCAAAAATGATAATCAGAACTCATATCAACAAATATCTAATTATCACAAGCGATAATTAGAAACAACAAATATCTGATTATCAAAAACGATAATCAGAACTCATATCAACAAATATCTAATTATCACAAGCGACAATTAGAAACAACAAATATCTGATTATCAAAAACGATAATCAGAACTCATAGCAACAAATATCCAATTACCTGCAGATAATTGGAAGCAACAAATATCTAGAAATCAATTAAGAAGACTAGAAAATCAACATAAAAGCTTGGATCGATCCCATCAGATGGCGAGTTTTTAATTCGCCGCACGTGCATCAACAAATGGCCGAAGCCTACCAAGTACTCAACATAATTTTGGCGCCCAACAAATGACCCGAAGGTCCAACAAATGACCCGAAGGTCTAGTACTGGTATTTTACCCGAAGGTCCAACAAATGACCCGAAGGTCCAACAAAGTGGCTCGAAAGCACACGAAATCATCAAATATTTCAATTAACGAGTCCGGAATTAACCGAAATAGCAAACGCACATGTCCCATACCACGTGTTTTACTAAATCGTTTGATTCTCTTCATCGTTTCCTTGAAAGTGTGAAATCATCAAATTCATCAAAACAACAGATATTCAATTAACGAGTCCGGAATTAACCGAAATAGTAAAAGTGTGGTTCCATACTCCGCACTTTTGCTAAATCGTTTAAATCACTTCATCGTTTCCTTGAAAGTGCAAAATTGTGTATTCTGTAAAATACACTTTACATTCTCAAACGGACAAGTCCGGAATTAAGCGAATCAGTAAAAGAAAGGGGTCATAGTCCTCGATTTTGTTGAAACGTTTAAATCGCTTCCTCATTCTTTTGAAAGCGTAAACTGTTAAATTTCTGAAAACAATTTTATTTATTTTGTAAAAATAACAATTCACCTCCTCAACTGGACAAGTCCGGAGTTAAACGAAACAGTAAAAGAAAGGGGTCATAATCCTCGATTTTGCTGAATCGTTTAAGTCGCTTTCTCATTCTTTTGAAAACGCAAACTGCTAAAATTTTATAAAACAATTTTCTAACCACGTGATTAAAACAGCAAATTAGTAACAATTTCGATAAGGAAATTGTACTTCTCAAAATACCGTAAAAACGGTTACAAATCAGTACTGCGGTATAACCGCTTGAAAATCCACTTTTAAAAGTTTGACTGTTACTGAAGTCAAAGCAACAGTAATTTTAAAACATCAAATATCTCATCAAAATAATTCACATCTAAATGTGACATCAGTGAATTTTCATTCATTAAAATTGTCAACAAAACACCGTGCTTCAAAAATCTAGCATTGGTGTAAAAATACCGTTACAAAAATAACGGCAACAAAATACGTCTCATAACCAAGCATCGGTTCAACGTAAATAAATGCAGTAACGTGCAATTCAAATTTTTGCACGTACTACAGAATGAACAAAGAAATCATTCAAATGTATCTTCAATGAAGATAATTCAAAACAGCAAAAATCTAATCAATAGATGATTAATACAAAAGAAAGCTAGCGGAAATTTCAACAAAAATCACATAACTGCAATTTCTTCGAATCCTCAATTCGGATTCGAAATTCTCAAAGAAACAAAATAATTACAGCTATATAAACAACAATTGAAATTCATATCGATTTCGTATTTTGATTTTTAAATCAAAAAGATTATCAGTTGTACTCAACGAAGACGGTTTCACTGTTTCCGCTGCGCACTCTGATAAATAGAACACAAATCAATCATATCATCAGAACACAATTTCACTATTATTTTTAAATAAAGATATTTAAAAATTTCATCCAAATTCCAAAACTTTAGTTTTGACTCAAAGTACAAATAAAACATCGACCAATAGTTGTAACATATGTTCCATCCAAGTTATGTTTTATATTATGTCCATAAACCCCAAGCTCTGATACCAACTGTGACGCCCCACCTCTATGCTCATAATAACAAAGAGTATTAAAGTAAATACTGTCTATTATTACGAAGAATAAGGCTGGATAGGAGCGACCATTCGTAATTGGCCTTACACTAATATTGGTTATCTCGATAGGAGTGGTACATACTTTTTCTTTTTCTTCTATTATTTGTTTACTCCAATCGACACACCCAATACTAGTATAAAACGAACTACGATGGTTCATAATAGTTTAGGACATTAGATATAACAATAACACAGATAATATAAATGCGGAACACAGATAAAAACGAAAGTCTCATATATATATGACTGATGTCAGTTAATACATAGTTGACACGATACATATGATACAACTACAACTGTTGACTCTAGAAGTTATATATACAAGTACATTATCGACTAATATACATGAATACATATCGTTCTATACAACGACACGACTACTACACAATGACACTGACAACTTCAGAAGATGTGAAAAGTCTTCAAATCCTGAACAGCAACTCAAAGAAGAAAATCTACAACCTGAAATAACTCGGGTCTGACCCGAGTATTATATTCAAAAGAAAATAATACACGGGTCAGTCTAATTCAAACTCAGTTATTAGTGCATAGAAGCAATAATAATCTCAAATAGATGACAGTCACAGAAATCACGTATATCCAACTCTCAATACGAGAATTGGATAACGGTAGATATAACACTAAACAGTGTTAAACAACAATTCAACAATCCAAGTCAGAATACAACTCCAAAACATTGAAATTAACCAACGAAACAATTTAACAAATCGAAACATCAATTTAAACTGTTAAATCTGATAGGGCTGCAGTACACGCACGCGTGCACTGCCTCGCCACTATCGCAGGAGATACACAAAAGCTCGGTGAAAGTCACAATGATCGCAAGGTCAAACCCCGAAATCGGGTTCAACTCAAGTGAATTTGAAAATAGATCCAAATGCATTAATGCAATGCCAAACAACAAGGACCAAAACGGCATATAAAACCAAACTGCAGTCACCACAAGTGTTCAAGGGCAACTGTAAACAAGAAACTGCAACCACCCTAACCATTCAAGTGCAAGATTACAACAAAACTACAGTCCCCACGTGAATACAAGGGCAACAAAGACTGTCTCGAAGCAATTTGTCGAGACTATCTAAGTTCAGTGAAATCAGAAGCAAGCTGAAATCAATACATCAAGAAACCAAAACAAGAGAGTGATAATAAGGCACTGCAAATACAAGGCAGTGACACAAACTCGAGAAACCAATACATAGCAGTGTTAATGGATAATGCAGCAATTAACGACTACAGGTACAGGTACACAAAATGCAGACCCAACTCCTCAAATGTCCGAGCTCGATAAATTTCAAGTGCAGGCAATATAAATTCGAACCTGCATATGTACAAGACTCAAGTCAATGCACATTGCCTAATTGAACTAGATCCTATTGAACAAGTGGAAATGGCCACAGCTTCAAGGAACAGAGAACATATCCGCAAGTAGTACAAAATTGAACTAAACAAATGCAACTGAATTCAAGTGTATGGAACAACATGAACACGATGCAGTGCAACTACATGATGGCTATCAGACTAGGGTGACAACATGTACTAGCTCCATCAAATCAAGTGGATAACCAGAGTGGCAATGAATACTACAGGTCAGAGTAACACGAACGTACAATCACATATGTAGTGCCCATATAACTATGTGTATCTACAAACCAAAGTGTGATACAAGAACGAGCAGTGAAACAATTCAGCACTAACATCAAAAATGTGCCTGTATACCCAAGTACAACTGCACATGAGATGGCGTACACATGAAAAACAGACCACAAAATGTGATCAAATAGAGATACAACATGAACAGCAATTGTTACATAAATATAGAGTCAAATTAACGAAGTCGAACGTGCCACCCAAAAGCAGTGGATAGTATGGCAAAATCGAACAGAATCGACAACACAAAATCACGTTTTTAGTCGAAGGTAACTGTAGGTCAAATTCAATGCCGAAGTCACTGAAAATCAATACTGTGATAGCCAAGTATATAAACCTACTCAAAACAAAACTGAGAGCATCTAGTATCAATCAATTTTTTTTTTCAAATTTTGTTAAATAAGAGAAAACATCATTCTCGAATTAAAATCGAGTACCGAAGTATAATTAAGCGAAATCTCAACCAAAGCCGAGGCCAGCAACTCACGAACCAAAGAGTGAAGTAAAAACCATCAAACACAAAATCAGATTGAATACCCATCAAAATTATACTTCCCAAACTCATGTTAGCATATTTCAAACAAATTAAGTGTCGTGGTGTACAGAAATCGAACCAAGACAGCAAGACAAGCATTAACATCTTACGAAATCGAGCAACCTAAGATTGAAAGAGATGTGAGTGATAATTCACTCACCTTTTTTCCACGAAGGAGGAGCAACCGAGTTCGAACTGAAGAAGAGTCGAAGCCAAGCACGAACAAGCAAAGCCGAGCGCTCAAATTCGCCAGAGAATCGATCGCCTTCGATTTGAACGAAGCCCTAATTTCCAACTTCACAGAAGAACGTCGCCATTTTTATTTCTTTTCCTCTCGTTCGATTTATTTTGAGTAAGGGTTTCGAAAATGAGAAAAATGAACGAAAAGGGGGAAACGATCCAATATTATCATCTCGGCCTAAGAACAACGAATGAAGGCGCGGGCTACCTATTTAACTTTACAGCCCACCTACATATTTAACAATTTTCAAGAGAATTTCACTTGATTAAAATTCCAATAACAATTTGCAACCGGTTTGATCGTCATTTTGACGATGATTAAAGATTTTTAAAATCCCCGGTTGTTACATAACGCTTAGCCTCAAGCCTCATCAACCGGGAATGACTGAAAATCAGGGGTTATGCAGCAAGGCTATGTGGGTAGCGCCCATTAGGGTGAGATCATTCCTGTCTAGATGTCCCTTTTTATTTCGGCTGTGTGGCGGTTGGTCGCGCCAACCGTGGGGTGATCTTACTCGGAATTACCCTTAGGTAGTTCCGGTCTTGTGTTGCAGGGGATCGAGCGTGGTCCTCGGTACGCTGATCTAGACAAGGTACTATGACAAGTGGTACCCTAGTGCCTAGTCATTAGTTGGAAATCCATTCTCCCTACGTGCCTTTACGGTTTTGTTTGTATACCTATTAGCTGGAATTTAATAGATATAACAATTTCAGCTATTTTAATAAGTATTTGTATATAGACACTATTATAATATCAAAGGATTTTGATAAAAAGTGTTTTGGCTATCGTAAGGTAAAAACTCGACATGTTTATTTGTGGCGTGGTCTTACGAGATGCTTTTGATTTCAAATGGTTTGGAAAACTTTAATAATCCAATTGAGTGTGTTTTCTCACGCTGGTTTTCCAGACTGACTCGGGTATTATTTTATTATAATGCTTGGGTCAGACCAAGTATT
Organism: Allium fistulosum; assembly: GCA_030737815.1. Lineage (NCBI taxonomy): Eukaryota > Viridiplantae > Streptophyta > Magnoliopsida > Asparagales > Amaryllidaceae > Allium > Allium fistulosum. The sequence goes on from CM060902.1 coordinate 872,972,010, forward strand.
ATAGATTACAGGAAAGGATGCTGTGGAGCTCAGGAGACGAGCTGGATGGCAAGACGTATCACTCGTACTTGATGTATATTCCGCTGTGTTGTGTACTGTGTATTCTGTTGTGGGACAAGTTAATATAACTGTCCAGTATTTGATTCTGATTGTATTGTACTCTGATAATGAAATTATAAAACAGATATAGTTTCTTTTGTGTAAAGGATCAGATATTAAGTATTATATATTATTCCGCTGCGATTGTGAGATTCTGATGTTGTTTTCTATTTTCTTCTTCTACCTCCTTCTTCTTTAGCCCTCATGGTTCGTATTTCCGTTCTTTTTGAGTTGATCTGATGGAGATTAGTGTCAATTCAAGGGGTATGGAACTGCGGGTCATTTCAGGTATACTAAGGGATGTGGTTTATTTCACTTGGTATCAAAGCCTAAGGTTACATGATTCCTAAAAACTTGTTTTAAAAATAAAGTATTTTTCCAAAAGTAACCTATTTTTAAAAGTAGCATATCTTCAAACTAGACGTATTTTTCAGAAAGAAGCTCTTATTATAGAAATAGTTTTTCAAGTATAAAAGAGTGTTTTTATAAAAATCCCCTCAAGGTCCAGTTCAACATTCTCTCGATTCTTTCGAACTTAAATTCTCTTTTCTTTGCATAATATGGCTGACTAGTTCCGTAAAGCTACGGTACCAGAAGTGTAAGGGCAAGCGCCCAATACAGCACCAGCAGGTGGATACCCCATTAATCCACCTACAGCAGCCAATTTTTCTAAGCTATGCAAGGACTTCGCTAGTCTATGAGGCAAGACGTTTTCTAGCACAGAGGATTTTGAGGAGGCACAAGCTAGGTTGGAGGATACAGAACGAATGTTTAGGCTGTTAGGATTGGAGGACCGACAGAGAGTTCAGCCTGCATCATGGTAGCTAAAGGGAGAGCTTAAAGAGGTTCTTAAGTTAGAAAGCTCTAAGAAGCCATGGTGGAAGAACAAGAAGGATAAGGATAAGAGGAAAGAAGGAGGATTTCAGAAGCGGATCAAGAAAACTTGGAAATGCAATAGCTGTGGATTGGTTGGTCATTATGCAAGGGACTTTAAGAATAAAATGATGAAGGGGAGGTGTTTCAACTGTGGACAGCCCGGTCACCTTAGTAGAGCTTTTCCTCAAAGAACGGGGCAGGGAGCGGGCACACATACAACGCAGATTCAGCCCTTCGATGCATCACCTTCTAGCAGCGGACCCGATAGAGGTAGGAAAGTCACCATGGGAGGTTTGATCTCTATTTCAGATCTGGACGCTTTTTGATTCTGGAGCATCACACTCTTTCATTTCTAGTTCCTTGGTTGATTGTTTGCACTTAGATATCTTCTTAGTAGTAGACCCCATAGTTGTTTCAAACCTCATAGGAGGATCAACACATTTATCCATGGTTTGTAGGGGTTTGAAAATTTTTATCCTAGGCGTAGAGTTTTGACTATGACACCTATGTATTGGGATTTTCGGGGTATGGGATGATTTTTTAGATGGATTGGGTAGCCACTTATGGAATGATATGGGACTGCAAGAGGAGAGTCGTTAGAATAGAGACATATAACGGGCGGACTCTCAAAGTTTTTGCAACCCATAGTGGTCGGTCATGTTGAGCTTCCTTTATTCCCTTGATTCATCACCAGCAGAATTAGATTTAGTTCCAGTCGTCAAAGATTTCCCAAATGTCTTTGAGGAGGTTAGGGGATTACCTCCTAAGAGAGAGGTCGACTTTAGGATCTATCTGAATGACAATGCTAAGACAGTGGCATTGCCCGTGAGACATATGGAACCTAGGGAGAGGAAGGAGTTAAGTAAGCAAATTGGTGAGCTATTGGAGAAAGGTTTCATTAGACGGAACATACCTGAGTGAGGAGCGCCAGTCGTCTTTGCTAATAAGGCAAATGGTTCCCTTTAGCTTTACGTAGACTATAGAGAGTTGAATAAGCTCACGAAGAAGAACCATTACCCACTTCCTAGGATAGACAATGTTTTGATCAGTTGGTTGGCTCTTCAGTATTTTCTCAGCTTGATTTAGCTACTGGATTTCATCAGCTTAGAGTCGCTGACGATAGCATCGATAAGACATCATTTAGGACACCAGATGGATTCTTTGAGTAGTTGGTTATTCCATTTGGGCTAACCAACGCCCCAGCCTATTTTGTAGATTTGATAAGCCGTGTTTTTGGACATGTCCTAAATAAGTTCGTAGTAGTATTCGTGGATGACATTTTGGTGTTTTCCAAGAGTATGGAAGAGCATGCTATTCATCTAGAGGAGGTTCTTCGTACACTTCGCGATCATCAGTTGAAGGCAAAATTCTTGAAGTGTCACTTTTTGGCGTAAGAAAGTATATTTCTTAGGGCATAGAGAAGGTCAACACATGGAAAAAGTTTGAGAAACGGTTTTGTATATCTAGGTTCGGATTGTGGAAATCCAAAGAGTTGTAGGCAAAGATTGGATATGTACAATAGATTTAGTTGGAAAAAAAGAGGAAAGCCCATGTGTAAATAATTGCAAAAGAAAATTTTAATTGTTTCAGATAAGTGGATTTAACGGTAGTGCCTTAGAATAAATATAAGCATAAAAGAGGAATAGGAATAAAAGACTTTAGTAAGAAAATGAGATTTCCAAGGTTTAGGAAGGGTACTCCTAGGGTAGTAAGAAGAAAAATCCACTTTATGTCTAGCCCAATAAAGTGAAATTGTTAGAATTGAAAATTTAAATTGTTAACATTTTTGAGGAAGTAAATATTGGGTTTTAGAAGAAAAAAAGCGGTATGAGAATGGTTTTTATATGATGTAAATTTGTTAAAAGTGAAATTCTTTTTAAAGGATTATAGAGCATATATAGCTCACAAATTTCTTTGTAGGTAAATAAAGATTTTAAATATAAAAACCTAGAATGTATTAAGTATCGAAAATGTATGTTACAATGTTTATTGTTGTAATAGATGTTTTCGAGAAAAATAAAATGAGCATAGACTATAACATTATTGTTATAGTAGGTGACTCCCAAGGGAAATGTTTTTACATAGTATATGAGATTTATTAGTATTTATTTTAATTAAATCCATACACTAGTATTTTTGGGTTGTAGTAACGGTGTTTTACGCAACATCTGTTTTGACCCCAAAAAAATGTGTTCTGAAAATAATTTCTAAGTATAGAAATAAAGTGTTTTATAAGTACACTTATTATTTAAATAAATACAAGGAGATGTTTTCTAGTTATGAAAATATTAAAACAGTTTTGAAAATGAGTTCTTTTGGAACAAAAAGAGGTGTAAGTTAAATATTAGGAAATTAATAAATTTCATAAAAAATGTCTTTCGTAAGAGAATATAGATTAAAAATACTTTAATCTATTGGAACGAAATGAATAATTAATTTTCTATGAAACCAAATCACAAATAAAGATGTTTTGTGCAAGTTATAAGGAATACGTGAAAGAGATGTAAAAGGTATGGAAAGCATCATATTTTGTATATCCTATTTTGAAAAATATAAAATAAGATCCTTGTAATTTCACTTAAACATGAAGTCCTCTTTTAATGGATTCATAGAAGGATTTAGCGTTAATAGTTTCTCACGAGAGAAAGTAGTTTCAATACATTAAGGTATAAAACCACTAGGTGTAATAAAAAGAGTAATAATTAGAGATAGTGTTAGTTAGGAGAGATATTATAGAGAGCCTTAGTAGAAAAAGCTAAGCAATGGAAATTTCATGCATTTTCCCATTGATTATGCACATTGGTTGCTTGCCTTTGTAGAAAGTCCCGATTTGAAGTAAGTTAAGAACTCCTCCAAGGTTAGGTAATTGGAAAGTTAAGGGGTTTTTAATTTTTCTTATCTACTCCATTTTTTGCAAAATTGAAAATCTATTAAAAGAAAATGTTTTGAAAACATGTGAGGATATTTTAAAGATATCTTAAAGAAAAATGGTTTGGAGAAAAAGTAAATAAGTTTTTGGAGGCGAAAAACTTAGTGACAGTTAAATTTAAAAATCTGATTTTTTATAGAAAGCTGTAAAGGTCTTTAAAAGAAAACGAGAAATAATTTTTGAACTTAGAATTTATAAGTTTTCCCCTCTAGGTTTGGGAATAATGTAAATTCAAAAAGCTATATGGATGCAAGTCTAGAAATATAAAGTGTTAAGTAACCAAGTACCTTTGAATTTAATAGAAACTTGAAAATAACACTTTTAAAGGCAAAATTTTTGGGATTTGATGTTTTAAAAATTTAGAAGCTTTAGTTTTTGAAATGAAATGATAAATACCAAACCAAACTTTTAAATATGGAGTAGATGGGAATCATTTCCAAGGTGTGACGGAAAAAGTGTAAAGCTATGTAAGAGATAGCAGCGATTACTCTTAGAAGTAATAATAGAAGTTTCTGTAAAGTGTAAAGGACACTAGGGAAAACCTAGGAATGTTGCTTCATGTGTGTAGACTATTAAAGAATAGTAAGATAGTAAGACGCACGTGGTTGAGGATGTTTATTCTTGATTTTGGAGGAACTTGGAAGGAGCATCTTCCTTTAGTGGAATTTACATATAATAATAGCTTTTAAGCTAGCATTGGAATGGCACCTTTCGAAGCTCATTATGGAAGACCGTGCAAGTCGCCTTCGTATTGGTTAGAGGCTGCAGAAAGATTGCCACTTGGCCCCGACATGGTTAGAGAGACTTCGAAGAAGGTTGATTTGATTAGGAGAGAATACGTACCTCTTATCCATATCTCTTTGATAATAAATTTTGAATTTTCTGTTTCCATCTTTAGTTTTGAATAGCTTCTTTCCTTTATTATCCTTTGGGAGGGTAGATCTTAGGACTTAACCTATGGATGGTAGGAATGAATGTAAACATGTTATTAGAACATGTTATGTATGATGGATGCTAGTGGATGCTAATGGACGCAGACACACACATACACACACACACACACATACATAGGCACTATTATCTCTTAGGGATCGGCCTAACTAGGTCAATAAAGCATATGCATATGGATGTCTGCGCAATTGCATTTTTATTCCATGGTTTCTATAAATGGATGATTATCATATGATTGTTGCATTTGGATGAAGATTATAGCACACATATAGAATTATCAGTTATCATTAGGAAATTTGCATTCATTCGGATACATGGCATGAACATGATTCATAAAAAGGAGGTCAATTGAATCAGTAGACCGCCTAATCTTTTGCATTAGTTAGGGACATTGACACCACACTATTTGCATATATATCATAAATTGCATTAGAAAAACTTAAGGACAATGGATGTAATGGATGATGGTTGACTAGTTGGTTGTAGAACTTGGATGAAAATATTTATTTCATTCTTCCGTCCTTGGAGATTTCAGGAACGACATCCTTTAAGGAAGGGAGAATGTAACAACCCAAAATTTAAGCTATGGTAATTAATTAATGAATTAATTAATTAATAAAATAACTTTGTGAAATTATCAGAATTTAGCCTTAGGAGTTGCACCATTGTGTTCGTGGTAATTTTCTGGTCAATTTCCATATATAGATTATCAAAATCCGAGCTAGAACGAAGGAGATACGGATTAAACAAGGAAACGAAGAAAAAGAAAAAAAAAATAGGTCAGGTCGACCCTATGGTTGACCTTCCCCATAGTTGGGTCGACCTATAGGTCGACCCCTAGCTTATGAAGGTCGACAGGTGGGTCGACCCACCAAAGCATTTGGATGAGCTTTCGTCCAGATGAAGAAATAACATGTTTTTCTATTTTAATTCGATCATGTGCGTTCGTGCTTCCATTCGACGGTTCCCAACAAGCTTATGACTTGGTTGCACCAGATTTACTCTTCAAATCCAATGGTCTGAGATCCCCAAGTGACACTGTAAATAAGACCCTAGGCCTAGCTATTTTTCTCATTCAGATTTTTTCCATCTGGGTTCATTGCATGAGACTGGACCCTAAAAGGAATATTTTTCTAAGGAGAATATCTTTTTAAATAAAATATTTTATACCCTAGAAGTGGATCCGGGAAGGCCAAGGAAAAGAGCTAAGGACCACAGGTGAGTGTTTAGTAATTATTTTAGTTTTTAAGTAATTTAAAATAATAGGGTTTCCTATAGTTGTAGTTTTTCTACAATTTTGGGATAACCTTTATGCAAGTTTATTTACAATTTATTTGTAAGTAAATTTTAGATTTCTTTCCAATCTATTTTCTTTTAGCTATTTTATTTCAATTATTTGCAATTATTTACTATTATTTACAGTTTTTCCCAATTATTTACAGGAATTTATTGTTATTTACATCTATTCCTTTTTAGTTGAAATTTAGCCTGTAAACGTTAGTTTCTTTTTATTCCTTTTTACGTGAATAAATAAATAGAAGAGAATAATTCGCTTATATGGACTAAAATATAAGAACACTAAATTTATAGAAAATTAGATGTAAAGTAAGAAGAACTGTACTAAATTGGACATAGACTGAAATAGGCAAATTTAAGATATTTGCAAGCATAGTTATAACATGTAATTATAACTAAAAAGAGAAAATAGAAGAAATAGCAGAAGAAGCTTATTTTCTAAACTTAGACCTTGGGTTAAGTTAATAAGTAAAATTATAACACACAGGTTATAATTAGAGATAACAGAAAAGGCTTATTCTAAAAACTTATAATTAAGTTAATAAGCAAGTGTAGCAGAGATAACAGAAGAGGCTTATTTTAAGACTTAGATTAAGTTAATAAGAAAACAGAGCAGAAATTACAAGAGAGGCTTATTTTAAAAACTTACACTAAGTTAATAAGCAAAGATAGAAGTAGGACCCGTACCGGCAGCATTCCCCTTCAGACAATCGAACCGGGGTTCGCAGTGGTGGAGGAACCGGATCGGAAAAAAGAGGGATTCTAGTTGTAAGATAGCTAATGAAACCGTAGCTGGAATTGAGATCTCATTCAAAGAGAAAGATAGCAAATATCTGGAGTTTCTTTTCCCAACATATCATAAGATTCCCGTTCTTGAAAATCGGCACTTCTCCAAATCCAGAAAACAGACGGGATTCTAGGATTACTTCTTTGGGCAAATACTTTTATGCATACCTCTTCCGGCACTGATGGTCTCACAATAGATTAGGTGAGGCTAGGACACGCTTATGCTAAAGTAATGGTAGATAAGTGGTCAATAAATAGAAAATCAAATCAGGGGATTTGGGCAAGGGGCGGAACTAGATTTTGTTTGTTCGGACCGTATCTGGTAGCATTTCCCTTTTAGACTGGGACTGATGGTCTCACAAAACACTTAGGTGAGACTGGGCAGGACCTTATCAGACTAGGACTAATGGTCTCACAACAGATCAGGTGAGGCTGGACACGCTTATGCTGAAGTAATGGTAAATAAGAGGTCAAAAGATGGTGCAACAGATAGTGCGAGCCGATGGTGGCCGAGCGTACGGCCTCGGAGTAGGGATATAAGTCGCTATTGAGTTCCAAAGTACTAAACAGGTGTCTTTTTACTATGGGACCCATAGGATGGGACTAGCTCACAGTGGCACAACAGAGATAGAAGGCCGACCAAAGGGTAGATTAGGACATCAGCCTAATTAAACTAGGATTGGGATTTCAGCCTAATTAAAGCAGTTTTAGAAAAGTGCAAACAATCCAATCAAAACCATCTAAGCAATGCAAAGAGTTAAATAGTATTTTATTCCACCTTTATCTTTTCCTTTATTTCCTTTTTATACTAGAACTGTTGCAAAGTCTATTATCTTTATCTTTCTTAAAAATACTAGTAATTACTCTCATTCACCAAACTTTTAGTCTGGCCCACTCCTCTATTTTCCCCTTTTCCCTCCATAGGCCAGCAGGGGCAAGGCCGGTAGATTTTCAGCTTTCTTGGAGAGATATTCTTGGAGATTCTTCATGTATTCTTCTTCTTCCTTTTCAGTTTTATTTTCATTTGACTTTTGGGATGTACTGGTACTTGATGAGAGGGATGATTTTGTTGTTTATGTACTTTGATGTTGTGACTGAGGTGGTATTTTCATAAGACATGTGTATTTGGTATTTTGAGACATATTTTGGTTATGACTTATTTTATGAAGTTTAATTTTTAATGAGTTACTATTTAAATGTTTCCGCTATTTTATTTATTTGTCTTGTGAATCTTAGTCTCTGTAAAGCTTTTAGTTATACCTATAATGCACCATATTCTTTAGTGTGGCCTTTTTGGGTATACTAAGGGGAGTGGGGTGTTTCACACCCTAAAAGAAGTTTGGAAACGACTGTCATTGGATGACCAATTTATGTTTTGAAAATAAGTTTGTAAACTAAAAACCAAATCGGTTTTATATATAAGGCAATTAATAAAATGTTTATGAATCCACTGCACCGAGAAACAACTGTTGTTTCAAAATACCAACTTCGCGATGACGGAATTTCTTTGAGAAATTATTAGTAGTGAATGGATTTTGATACAACCCTAAGATGAAACTAATTATAAGGGATGAAATGAAATTAACTAAACCTGAATGAACACAATGCACTAGAATGTCTAATAAATATTCTCGCACATTGAAGGGAGACTATAGGTTTCTTACCAATATCGAGAATAGATTACTCTCCATTGTCAATTAAACCATTAAGAGTATTAACTCTATGATATGGTGTGAAAATCCGAAAGGATTCCAAGTACGTTATTAAAAATTTATTTTAGTAGTCATACCTGAAGGAATGTGATCCATCGGCCACGATTGTGTCTTTAAGAGAAAGACTAATGCAGTTGGAATTTAATGAGCAACATCGATAAGAATAATCTTGTAAATTTCAATTATCGAAATTAGTGTAATAGATTCGTTATTCAACATGCTCAAGTTAATTCAAATTTACTTGCTAATTTATCATTTGGAATGAATTTGAGTTTTGGTACATATGTTTTGAAATGAAATTTTTTGAATAATGATTTAGAGAGGACTATTTACGCATAACAACTAAAGTATCTCGAAGTCAGTGGGAGTGGTATTGATTTTATGGGTTTTAGGATATGATCTAAGAAATGATATTTAAGTATCATTGTAATAGCATTGAAATTAAATAAGTATTTTGATAGAAATATCGAATAATTTAATTTTAAATCAAAAAGCAGAGGAAACGTGTGTCCATAAGAAAGATCCACTGAAAGGTACATATATATTTATAGACTATAAGCAAATAACATACTACTGATTGTTATCAATGTACTTATGTTAAAATTAGTAATAGTTTGGTTGTTTAATACTCGATATTGGATTTGTAAATTATATCTTTTGTAATAAGTATAAAAGGATATTGGGAATGTCCCAAACAATATGAAAAGACACTGTATTAAAAAGTTTAATATGGAACATGTAAGATGGATTTCTTATGTTTTGACAGTAGGTGTAACGGCCGTATTTTTAACGATGAGATATTTAAATAATTAATTTAAATATTGAATTGTATTGAATTGAAGGTCGAGAAACATGACTTTTTGCATACTATCGAATTCGGACTCGAGACCACATCCGTGGAGTCCCGATCGATGTTGTGAATTGAAATGAGTATAAGGAATGCCATATTTGGGATCGGGCGATCGATGACCAAAACGATCTCGGAAAGCATGAATTGTCACATTGCACTATCTTGAATTTCGACAAAACTAATGCCATCGGAACCGAAATAATAAGGTGATATGTACCGACGAATTTCATGGCATTTGGATATGCCGGGTGGTCGTGGGAGCTTAAAAAGTTCGACGATTAACTTAAAAGAATTAATATATAAATAAAACAAAATACCGATGAATTTCATGGCATTTGGACATGCTGGGTGGTTGTGGGAGCCTGAAAAGTCCAACGATTAACTTAAAAGAATTAATATATAAATAAAACAAAATAGTATAATAATCTGCCTAATAAAACAAAATAATATAATAATCTGCCTAACAAAACAAAATATCATAATAACCCGCCTAATAAAATAGAATAGCATAATTACTTGCCTAATAAAACAATAATGTAAAACAAAATAACATAACGATTCTCATTCAAGTATATCCTAAACATAATCAATTTACTTTTACTTATTACTATTCTTACACCCTAAGTAAACTCCTCCTTCCCTATAAATATTCCACCACTCAGAAGAATTTTGGAATTATTTTAAAATCAAACAATTATTTTATAATTGTTGAAATTTGAAAAGTATTATTTTGATAAATGAAAAGTGGAATCTTTCTATCCTTATACTTATCTATATGATATTATATTCAAACCTTTATACTTATCCATATAATATTATACCATTACACTTATCCATATAATATTATATTTAAACTTATTCCTAGCTTACACCATAAGCTTCCTAATCCTATAAATAGCCTCCTTCCTTTCTTCCTTTTCCTAACTTCTTTCTTATTTTCTTTCTCTTTTATTTTCCTAAAATCAAAATAAAATAGCCACAACCTCTTCAATCAACTAAATTTGAAGCAAGAGGCGTCAAAAATCGATGCTTTTAGATCCGTTAGGATCGTGTGAGTGACGACGTCGATTCTGTATGTGTCAATTTATGTGCGGTGATAGTTGGATGTCCTCATCTTAAGCAACCATGCCTAGGGCTTAGTCGTGGAAGAGATAAGGGTGGAGATTGGAAATGGTGTTGGGGGCATTGAGTTTCTCTGGCAAAGTCAAACATATGGGAGGAGTTTGGAGGTGAGTTTACACACTAGTTTATTTATGTTTGTTGTGTTAAATATAAATTAGAATTGAGAACAATGCAAGTTATCACTTTTGGATCCCTTCTTGCTTTGAAAAGAAAGCGACAACATTATTTGTAGTATAATCTCTCTTATAAACCCTTCAAAACATGTATCGTGGTCCGGACTTGTTGTTTTCATGTTTGATATTTTGTTGTGATTGGTTGAAGCGAGATTGTCGCTATAAATGCACTTTGAAATCCCTTGTATTTAACAATGGTTAAATTTGGTTAAATTGGTTGAAATGTGAATATAATGTGAAAAAATATATTTGGTTGCGCTTACGTAGTTTTGGTGTGTTTGACAAAAGGAAATTGGTTTGGAAAAAATACCAAAGTAATTTGATAATCATGTATGAATGGTTAAGTAAAGGTTTAAAATATAAAAACAAGTTTTATGGTTTCTAAATAAATTATGAAATGGATATTTTATGGAATATTTGGAATAAGTGTTTAGACCATGTTAAAAGTATTTGGTATTTTTAGAAGTATAGAAAGAAGTTAAGCATTTTGTAAAAAGGATAAAAAGGATGTTTTTGGATTATTAACACTTGTGTTATAATAAATGGTTTGTAAAGTAAATTAGAAAGGTACATTACGTTGTTTAATAAGAGTTGAAATACTTACAGTTTTAAATGGAAGTTTTTAAAGTAACGATAAGTATGAAAGTGATTTTGGGCTTATAGTAACGATGTTGAGCAACATTTATAAGAAACCCATTAAATTATACTTTTGAAAAGCAATAAAAACTTTAAAGAGAATTTTAAAGATGACGATTAAGCGAGAAATGTTTTGAGTTTATAGTATACGAATTAGGTTATTTATGGAGAGTAAGTAGTCCTATACTTGGCACTAAAAAGCCGATGAGTAGATTGATCCTCTATCCATGAGATCTAGAACTGAAATGTCTATGTGAGGCTAGGAGCAACTAGTGCCCTGACTTACCTCGCTTCGTTTTTAGGCGAGGGATAAAGTAAGTCGAGAATATCAGAAATGTGGCAAGTGTAGGAGATTTAATTTCCATAAATGATCTTTATAATTATGATGGTAGGGAAAAACTTCGCATTTTTTGTAGGAAATTATTTTTAGGGACAGTTTGACACAGGTCCCTAATAAGTTTCAAAATACACAAAAACCCCAGCAAAAAAAAGTTTGTAAATTAGGTCCCTAGAATTAAGTTATCGAATAATGGCATACACTTATGCAATTATTCAGTGAATAATTGCAGACATTTATGCAATTATATCAAAAAATTGCAGACATTTCCATAATTATTCATTGAAAAATTGCGGAAATTTCCGCAATTTTTTCAAAAATTTGCGGAAAATTCCGCAATTATTCACCAAAAAAATTGCGGAAATTTCCGCAATTATTCACCGAAAAAATTGCATAAATTTATGCAACTTTTGGTTATAATTGCATAAATGTCTGCAATTATTCAGTGAATAATTGCATAATTATATGCAATTACTTAGTAACTTAATTCTAGGGACCTAATTTACATACTTTTTTTTACTGGGGTTTTTGTGTATTTTGAAACTTATTAGGGACCTGAGCCTAATATTCACTTATTTTTAACCCTTTTCGAATATTGTTTTGGAAATACAAAATCACTCCTAAGATTTGTGAATAAACTTATACCATTGTATAAGTATTTGGAAATGTTTCTATGTATGGAAAGTGAAGTAATTTGTGAGTACACTTATGGCGTTGAAATAAGTATATGAATACTTTTTGAAGTAGTGAAAGGATTATAGATACGTTGTAAAATAATAGAATACTAGTATATATCTTTATAAAGAGAAATGTGTATGTGTGTGTATACAAGTTTAAAAATGAAGTTTTAATTAATATAGAGCATTAATTAATAAAAAGGAGTTTGATTAACAGTGGATTTTTTAACCAATTTAATGCTTTGATTAATGAATGAAATTTTATTAGATAAAAGGAGTTTTACTAAGAAAAGAGGTTTACTTAATAAATGATTTATTAATTTAACAAAAAGGGGATTAAAAGTCGTTTATATGACTTGATCGTGTTGTGTGTGCTTAATTATGCTTGGTTTCCATATGAAATTAAATATCTGGTTTGATTGTTTGTTTATTTGATAGTTAAATAACTGACTATCAAACCTTGACCACTTTTGTCTTAGGAAGTATATATGAGCTTCACATGTTCATACGATTTCAGATCCCTAGGGAGAACTCATTTCGGTGAAATGTCTCTATCTTTAAGGGGTATATGAGAATCTCCTTGGGACTCTTATATAGTCCGCTTACTTCTAAAAGAATCGAAATTGAGTCAACTAGAAACTATCGTTGTCGGTCCGGAGTGACTAAGATCAGATATATTATCTGAAAACCACTTTGAACCGGCATAAGCGTTCTAATTGAAGACATCCTGAAGATGATGGAATTGAAGGCGGGTTCTTTAAAGTGCACAGGCTTCTTACTACTAATCCCGAGGATGATTTCAAATGGATGTAGTAGAAGTAGTGCTTTCAGTTTGTTCATATCCTAAACAAATTATATGGATGAATGTTGGCATTGCATTATTTCTTGGAAGGCAATGTTAGCATTTCAAGTGGGATTTGCTAAAAAGGTAAAACGTAGCCTCAAGCCTCAACAACTGGGAATGACTAAAATCAAGGGAGATGTAGTAGGCTATGTGGATCGCACCCATTAGGGTATGTCATCACCCTTCTAGATACATACATGCATACACACACACACACACACACATATATATATATATATATATATATATATATATATTTGTGGATTTGGTGGTGCATGAGAGCTCTCAAGGAAATGGTTGCAAAGAAACTGAGGTGATGACATATTCGATACTATCCAGTAAGGGGTAGGCCAGTCCTATGCAGTAAGGGTGCAAGATGTTCCTGTTGACCTTGATACATTTTTCTAGAGGTGTACTGTGTACCCTGGTGCCTTGTCATTGATGGAATCCATTCTCCAATAAGTGCCATTCGAACTTAGTTGTATCCTAGTATGCTGAAATTTAATTAATGTAACAATTTCGACTATGATTTAATATTTACTTTAAACCGTAGACATTATTATAATATCACAAGATTTCTTGTTAAATGGTTTGGTTATCGTAAGGTAAAAACCCACTGTGTTTATGTGTGGTGTGGTCTTACGAGATACCTTTATTTTAAAAGGTTTTATAACATTAAAATCCATTTGAGTTGTGTTTTTCACGCTGGTTTAACAGGCTGATCCGGACGTTATTTTATTATAATGCTCGGGTTAGACCGAACATATTTTCGGACTCGGTTATGGATGCTTTGGAGCTTTAGGAGACAATCTAGATGCCTACAAGACATATTCATCTATTTTATTTTCCACTGCATTTATTAATTGTATTTATCAACATTTGTAAGGATAGGTTGATATAACTGTCCAGGCTGATGATAAATAGTTACTCCGATTGATGTATGTATATTACAAATTTTCTTTTGTAAAGATCTATTGTATATTATATTATTCATCATGATGTGAGATTTTGTTCTGTCTTTTCTTTCTTTTTCGTCAATAGTTTGTCTTTCCGACACTTGGATGCTCGGCACGTGTATACCATGGACGTATTAATGTCGAATTTTGAGGATCGAAAAGGCGGGTTGTTACATGCGGCATCAGAGCTTAGGTTGAGCGAACATGTAGGCTTTGGTAGGGTATACTCATTAGAGATAAGGTTAGTAATACCATAGAATGAGTTCTATTGTATTATGTATAATAGCGCGTAATTGTTAGTGCTAATAAATGCTTTATATTGTGTTGATTTATTTGTTAGTGAGTTATGAATTCTGGTCGATACAAAAGGTATAACTGTATCAATAGGGGTTCTTTACACTTGAAAAAGGCAAACCGACACAATATTGTTTTTGAAATTGGTAAATAAAATAATTTTACTTAGGATTATATTTTGTATATAAAAGGATAATTTTCGAAAATAGATATAGTTATTTATGATGTGCTTCTTTGTTAGGAAATGATAATACTCAATTACTATCATATATTGTTTGAATAGTCATGCTCATCCAGTTAGGAGCATTGGCTATTATTTGTTGATTAAGTAATTGTGCTCGTCTAGTTTATGAGCATTGACTATTGTTTGTTAATTTATAAGTAGTTTAATTTTTTTTACTGCATAGGTTCGGTAGATAGAAATTGTGGGAACATTGAACAAACACCTTATGAATTAAGTTTCATAGTTTGAATATAAGGCACTCGGTGATAATGTATGGTAAAATTTAACTTATTTAAAAGTTTTTTTATTGTAATCTAAACAAATATATACATTTGCGAAATGACTTTATATAAGAAAATGATTTTATATAAGTATGACTTACAAAATACGGTTTTTGTAACAACCCTTATTTTGGAGATTATCTGTAAATATTAAATTATAACGGTAGTTATGATTTAATATTGTGAATTAAAATAAAATTGGAGAAATTAAATTGTTTATTTGTAATAAACAATGAATTTTGGAATTTAAAATGAGAAAATGAAATTCCAAGCTTTATTTTATTTGTTCGGGTTAATATTGAATGGAAAATAATTTTTATTTAGAGAAAATGCAATAATTTTATTAATTATTGCCAATTACTTCTTTTAATAATTTTTAAAGGAAGTATTTTATTTTTAAATGTTGTTTATTTAAATAAAATGGTGCAATTTTGTTTAAAAATGAGTTTTGGTTATATAATTAAGTTTGAAATGGTTTGTCATATTTTTATATGCAAGAAAATAATTTTTGTAGAATTTTTTAACTTAAAAATAAGGATTTATGCATTTATTTGTGTAAATTGTGTATTTTTGTAAAATAAGATATTTTAATAATAAAAATGTTTTAAAAAAATCTTTTTATATAGTTTAAAATATTTTTATTTAACATGTTTATATGTTTACATGTTTATTAGTAGTAAAACTTGAAGAAAAATGTAATTTGTTTTATAAAATAGTGTAAACATGTGCATTTTTGTTTAAGTGTTGTATTAAAGCCTTAGAGTGATTAATTTATTCCTTAATTTGGGTCCAAGTGGCCCATTAGCCAACTTAACCTGATAGAGGAAGTGAGAAACATTTTACAGTGCATTCAAAACCATTCTCACCTTCTTCCTCTTCAGCTAGTAAAAGTAAATAGCCATTTTTCTCAAAACCCAAGCTTTCAAACTCAAATTTCTTCAAAGCAAGCTGTAATTTTTATCAAACTAGAGTAAATTAATAGGTAATCTAATCCCAAAACCTAAATATTTCATGCAAATCTTGTTTTTAGAAGAGTTTGTTTGTTAATGGTCTTTTTCTTCTTGCATGCATCTCCTCCACGCAAGTCTGTCTTTGCACGCTTGTGCAGTGATTTCTCTCATCTCTGAGTAAAGCCGTTCAAAGGCTCCGAGTCTGTTCTTGAGGTCCAAGCTTGGATTCGTACGTGCGAGTGCATCTTCTCTCGCATGGATCTTTCTGACCACGACAGAGTTCTTGTAGCATCTAGCCTATTGCAAGAGCGTGCCCTTGATTGGTACGAGCTTCTCATAGCCGAGCTCGCTGAGTCTACTCTTTCTTGGACTCGGTTTTGGGAACGATTCGAGCTCAAATTTGTTCCAGAATATGAGAAAGCTTTATTGGCCCGTCGCTTCCTTGAGTTGAAGCAAGGGAAGTCCTCCATCTCTGATTATGTTTCATCATTCGAGGCCTTATCTAAGTATGGTCTTGAATACATTAGCACCTCTTATAAGAAGATATGAAGTTTGTATCTGGTCTTAAGAAGTATTTGAAGAAGTCTTTGATGCTCCAGCTCAAGCTTTCTTTCGAGGAGTTGGTTGACTCGGCGCTTCATCTCGAAGTCGTCGAGAAAAAGTGTGATAGTGGTGATGAGGCTGAGGTTCGCAAGAACCCAAATAAGAAGAATTTCCCGTTTCACAAGCCAAAGTTTTTCCCCTCCAAGAAGAAGAAGCCCATTGGATCTAGTCCTAGTTCCAAGCCTAGTGGAGCACCTCCTACTCGGAAGGGGTGTTTCAATTGTGGTTCTCCTAACCATATGATTCGAGATTGTCCTAAGCCTCTCTTCTTCCGCTATTGCAAGAAGGAAGGCCATCGTATTTCCACTTGTCCTATTGCTCCGAATAATTCTAAATCTGGCAAGATGAATGTAGCGGATGCTTCTGGAGGTTCTTCTCAGTGCAGAGGTACTTCTCCTTCTATTCTTGAAGGTTCGCTGTTGTTTCATGATCGTTCTATTCGAGTCCTATTAGATACGGGTGCGTCGCATTCATTCGTATCGAAGAAGCTCGTCGATGATTTGTCTTTGGATGTTTCTTGTATTGTTACTTCATTGAGGATTGCGAAACCTATCGGGGGATCCGCAACCCTTAGCATGCTTTGTGATGATGTTGAGATTGTTTTATGTGGCATTTCTTTTCGTGCGAATCTGCACATTATTTCTTATTTGGGATTTGATATGATTTTGGGTATGGACTGGCTAGTGCGATACGATGCTAGGATTATTTGATCTCAGAGAATTTTATATCTTCGACATCCAGATTCGTCTACTCAACTATCACTAATTCTTCGGAATGTGGATAATTTCGAATCATCTTTATTTTCTCTCGACTCACGAGATGATGATGATATATCTCGTATTCCAATTGTTTGTGATTTCTATGATGTATTTGAGCCTGTTTCGGGTTTTCCACCTAAGCGGGAGATTGAGTTCCACATTGACCTCATTCCAGGCGCACAGCCAGTTAGTCATCCTCCCACGAGGATGTCAATAAAAGAAAATGAGGAACTCAAGAAGCAGCTTTTGGAGCTTGAGCCAAGAAGTTGATTCAGTCTAGTTTTTCACCGTGGGGTGCCGCGGTCGTCTTTGTGTAGAAGTCTGATGGAACTCTTAGGCTTTGCATCGACTATCGCAAGCTTAACGAGTTGACCATCAAGAATAGGTATCCATTACCTAGGATCGACGATATATTTGATCAATTGAGTGGCACTAAGGTCTTCTCTCAACTCGACGTTGCCACTGGTTTTCATCAGCTCCGAGTCGCGGAAGATAGCATACCTCTTACAGCTTTCCGCACTCGATATGGATCTTACGAGTGGCTTGTTATGCCGTTCGGTTTGACGAACGCTCCTGCTTTCTTTGTTGATCTTATGAATCGAGTATTCCGGGAATATCTTGATAAGTTCGTCCTTGTGTTCATCGACGACATCCTTGTTTATTCGAAGTCTGAAGCCGAGCATGCTAATCACTTGAGTATTGTCTTGAGTACTCTTCATCACCATCAGCTTAAAGCCAAGTTCTCCGAGTGCCATTTCTGGGAGAATAAGGTTAAGTTCTTAGGCCACGTTGCTTCTTCCGAAGGCATTTTGGTCGATCCTTCGAAGATCGAATCCATCCAGAATTGGAAGAGGCCCGAGAATGTTCATGAGATTCGCAGCTTCCTTGGATTGGAGGGTTATTACCGCCGGTTCATTAAGGATTTCTCTCGTATTGTGCTTCCTCTCACCAGCCTTACTCGGAAAGGCATTCGATTTATTTGGTCCGACAAGTTTGAAGCTTCTTTTCAGCAGTTGAAGGAGCTTCTCACTAATGCTCCTATTCTAGTGGTTCCTGAAGGGAATCAAGTTCTTGTTGTCTACACCGATGCTAGTAGGTGTGGCCTCGGTGTCGTGCTTATGCAGAAGGATCGAGTAGTTGCTTATTCTTCTAGGCAACTGCGACCGAATGAAGTCCTCTATGCCACTCATGACCTCGAGTAAGCCGCCATCATGTTCGCCTTTAAGGTTTGGCGACATTATCAATTAGGCGAACGCTTCATTCTATATACTGATCACAAGTCCTTGAAGTATCTGTTCACTTAAAAGGAGCTCAATATGAGGCAACAACGTTGGCTCGAGTTCCTTGCCTCCTATGACTTTGATATCCAGTATACCCATGGTAAGGGTAATCGTGTTGCTGATGCACTTAGTCGCAAACATTCGGCTGTTGTTTCTATGATGCTAGCCGAGTGGGATGTTCTAAAGACCTTATCCCTTTATGATATTCGTGATCGAGCTCCATCTTCTGATTCTCCTATTTTATTATTCAGTTTGGAAGCTCGACCCAGCTTATTGGATCGTATTGCCGATGCTCAGCGGCGTGATCCCGATCTTGTGCACCTTATTCAGATTTGTGAGTCTGAGTCCCGTGATGTGGAGTTGTAGGATTTCAGTATTGATTCTCATGGGTGTCTTCGCAAGAAGAACCATCTTGTTGTGCCTTCTGATTTTGCACTTAGGCATGACATTCTCGATGTCTGTCATCGTTCTAAGTATACCATTCATCTTGGCAGAAGTAAGATGTATGCCGATATGCATCGCCTTTATTATTGGGAAGGAATGAAGCACGATGTGTCGAGTTATGTAAGTAATTGCATGACTTGTCAACGTATCAAAGCCGAACATCAATGCCCTTCTGGTCTCCTTCAGCCTCTAGAGATTCCATTATGGAAATGGGATCAGATTTCGATGGATTTCATTGACGGCCTACCTCATTCGAGATCTAGCCATTCTAGCATTTGAGTTATTGTTGATCGCCTCACCAAATCAGCTCATTTCATTCCTATTAAGTCTAATAGGAGTGCTTCTCATCTGGCTAAGCTATATATCAAGGAAATCGTGAGACTTCACGGTGTTCCTAGCTCGATTGTTTGTGACTGTGATCTGCTATTCACGAGTTATTTCTGGCAGAGTCTTCAGCAAGCTTTGGGAACAAAGATTAAATTCAGCATAGCATATCATCCGCAATCTGATGGACAGACAGAACAGGTGAATCGTATCTTAGAGGATCTTCTTCGTTCTTGTATTTTGGATTTCAAAGGTAGTTGGGAGGATCGCTTACCTCTTGTGGAGATCTCCTACAATAATAGTTTTCAGTCCAGTATCAGTATGGCTCCTTTCGAAGCCTTATATGGAAGGCCATGTCGATCACCTTCATGTTGGTTGGAATCCGGGGAGAAGCTTATTCTAGGCCCCGATTCTATTCGTGATTCTTCTGAGAAGATTATTCTAATTTGGTTGAGAATGAAAGAGGCACAGAGCCCCCAGAAATCCTACGCGGACAACCGTAGGAAGCCTCTCGAGTTCTCTATTGGTGATCTCGTCTTTATTCGTGTTTCTCCTTTGAAGGGGGTTATGCATTTTAGTACGACTGGGAAATTGGCTCCTCGCTTTATAGGACCATTTCCTATTACTGAACGTACTGGCCCTATGGCTTATAGAGTTTCACTTCCAGCTTATCTATCTGGCATTCACGACATGTTTCACGTCTCTCAGCTTCAGAAGTGTCTTCGAGAGTCGGATTCTATTATCGATTCTCCTGATTTGCAAAAGCTTGAGATCTCACCAGGCTTATCTATTGTGCAGCAGCCTATTCGCGTACTTGCTTTGGAGATGAGACGCCTTCAAAACAAGGACGTGCCGCTCATTAAAGTTCAATGGTCCGCTAATCCCAATGACTACACTTGGGAAACCATAGAGTTTATCGAGCGATCCTACCCTGTTTTTCTTACTTCACATAGCGATGGTGAGAATCTTTTATCTCAAGCTTATTTCTTTTCTTTTGATTGATGAAATTAATAAGTTGAATACAAAATCTTCTCTAGAAATTACGTGGACGTAATTTTATTGGGGGGGAGGGGAGTCTGTAACAACCCTGGTTTTGGAGATTACCTATAAATATTAAATTATAACGGTAGTTATGATTTAATATAGTGAATTAAAATAAAATTGGAGAAATTAAATTGTTTATTTGGAATAAACAATGAATTTTGGAATTTAAAATGAGAAAATGGAATTTCAAGCTTTATTTTATTTGTTCGGGTTAATAATGAATGGAAAATAATTTTTATTTAGAGAAAATGCAATAATTTTATTAATTATTGCCAATTACTTCTTTTAATAATTTTTAAAGGAAGTATTTGATTTTTAAAGGTTGTTTATTTAAATAAAAAGGTGAAATTTGGTTTAAAAATGATTTTTGGTTATAAAATTAAGTTTGAAATGGGTTTTCATATTTTTATATGCAAGAAAATAATTTTTGAAGTTAAAAATAAGGATTTATGCATTTATTTGTGTAAATTGTGTATTTTTGTAAAATAAGATATTTTAATAATAAAAATGTTTTAAAAAAAATTCTTTTTAGATAGTGTAAAATATTTTTATTTAACATGTTTATAAGTTTACATGTTTATTAGTAGTAAAACTTGAAGAAAAATGTAATTTGTTTTATAAAATAGTGTAAACATGTGCATTTTTGTTTAAGTGTTGTATTAAAGCCTTAGGGTGATTAATTTATTCCTTAATTTGGGTCCAAATGGCTCATTAGCCAACTTAACCTGATAGAGGAAGTGAGAAACATTTTACAGTACGTTCAAAACCATTATCACCTTCTTCCTCTTCATCCAGTAAAAGAAAATACCCATTTTTCTCAAAACCCAAGCTTTCAAACTCAAATTTCTTCAAAGCAAGCTGTAATTTTTATCAAACTAGAGTAAATTAAGAGGTAATCTAATCCCAAAACCTAAATATTTCATCCAAATCTTGGTTTTAGAAGATTTTGTTTGTTAATGATCTTTTTCTTCTTTGCATGCATCTTTTTCTTCTTCTATAGGTGTTTGAAGGCTGAAATCAAGCCAAAGCTTCAATCTTTCAGCATATAATCCAAGTTTTTGATCTCCAAAGCAAGATGAGTTGCTGCTCACATAATGCTAGCTGAAGAAAAAGCTTCAAAATGCCAAAAATTGTTGTAAAATAGCTTTAATATTTGATTTTCTGTTGATATTTTCGTTTTTGTGAAAGCTGTCTTGAGTTGCAACTTTGTGCAGTCATATCTCTCTATTCCTGCAATGAAATGCTGCCAAATTTTTTTTGGTTTGTAGATCAGGTTTTGTAGATTAAGCATACCAAATTTCAAGTCTTTTCGACCTATATAGCTTACAGTAATATGCTGCCGAACTTTGATTCGTAGCATGTTTTTACCCAGATTTTTACAGTTAAAACACTGCCTGGGTTCAACTTTGAGATATCATAACTTTCTTATACTTTGTCCAAATTGCATGATCCTTTTTTGTTTGAAAGATAAGGCTTTCTACTATATGCATACCAATTTTAAGCTCAATCCGATGCCATTTGGTCCTTTGTTTTAGCTTGAAAGTTGAACCCAAAATGGATTTTCACGCGTGGGCACATTCTTGTTGAACTGTTACAAACATGGTCTGAGTCCATGTTTGAGACAACGTAACGTTTTCATTTTCTGTCAAAATTCATTGATTTTTTTGTTTGAAAGATGAAGTTTTCTACTTTGCGCACACCAATTTTTAGTTCAATCAAAGGTCGTTCGGCCACTTGTTTTATGTCCGAAAGTTGAACCCAGATAAGATTTCAAACCTGGGTATTATTTTGCCTAAGCGTTTTTATGTTCTTTTTCCGTCCGACTTTTGACTTTTACTTCATGTTTTTGTGATATTTCTGAAATGTTTTGAGGGCTATGATGCCGGTCAATAGGCTAGCCAAGTCTTGATGAATTTGAAATTCAATTTTGAATTGAATTTGAATTGAATTTGAACGACAGTTTTGAGTGATTTCTTTGAGTTCGAGCACAGATTTTTCCAAACAATTTTGAAATAATTTTTAAAATAAATTGGCATTTAAAATAATTATTATGTAATATTTTTAAATTATTTTAAGCTATAAAATCTATTTATTCTCTATAATAAGGGAATTTTCAAATATCGTCTTCAAAATTGATTTCGGAAAATGGTTTTAAAAACTTGTTTTCTCAAATAAATTGTTTTATATATAAAATACACGTTTTTGCACTATTCAAGTGAATGAGAAGGAGAATTAAACGGTTTGGTAAAACACGTGGTATGGGACACGTGCGTTTATCTTATCGGTTGATTTCTGACTTGTCCATTTGATTGTTTTGATCTTCGGGTTGAGATTACCGATGAGATGAGGTAAACTTTTTTTTACTGCTTTGAGTGTGAAATTTACTAGCGGTTAGTAAACCGTTTAGTGCGAACGTGTGGTATGGGACACACGTTAACACTTTTCGAGTTCCTATCCGAGGGTTTGTGACACATTTGTCTAAGAGACGTATTTGCCAGTACTGGACCTTTGGGTCATTTGTCCTTCGGGATGTTTGTCTTTGAGACGTTTGCCATTGCGGCGTATTTTCCATTGCGGCGTATTTGTCATTGCGGCGTATTTGTCATTGTGACGTTTTGCCTTCGGGCGAGGTACCTATTTGAGATAACAGTACTTGGCAAGGCTTCGGCCACATGCACGTGCAAACACTTTTGAGATGGTTTCTTTGACTATTTTTCCTAGTGTATCGCCCCTTTCCGGAATTAGTCCTTTGAACCATTCGATATATATTTGTGGCGATTATATTTTGGGAATTTGAACTCTTGGAAGTTCTATTTTTGAGATTTGAATTGCCTACACTGGCATTATATGAGATTTGCCTTTTGGCGTTTACTTGAGATTTTATTCTCCTCTTTGGAGATATATTTGCCTTATGGCGTGTTTGAGATGGGATCTCTTTATGCATGTTTTGGGTTTGCCAAGATCGCGAGTTTAGGTTTTCCCCTAAACCATATTTGATGTTTTATGAACGTCAATGATATGTGGCTTGCTACTTTTAGCGTTTTATGGGTTATTTTATCTCTTTTGAGATTATATGTTTGTGTAGTGATACCATATTATCACTTGATGTAATCATACACTTTAATTGTCCCTTCTCACTTGAGAATATTATCACTTTATCCTTATGCTCATATTATCGCTTATCCTTGTAAACTGATTTGTTTAGCTAGACTGACCCGTGTATTTTATACTCCGGTCAGACCGAGGTGTTTCATGTTAGGTACATTTGGATTTAGCCTATTCTGCTTCCGCATGGACTATTCTGCTAGCTCTTTTTGTTATAGCTTTTTGTATAGTCCTTTTTGGTTGCTACTCTGATATGTATATTCTTTTGACTCGCTTGTATATTGTGGTTGCTATACCACTTGACATGTATTATTTTGTATACTTTGTGATGTATCTGTATATGTATAGATATGTGATGATCTACTGTTATGTGATGCGTTTTGCATTCGAGTTTTGTATTTTGTTCTAATAGATCCTATAGACACCTATGGCTTTGTATTAAGTATTTATTGGATATGTTGATCCACTTGAGATTAAAAAAATGGCATTTGTCGACGTATTCAATAGATATTTAAGACAAGGCTATAGATGGTCGCTCCTACCCAGCCCTATTCTCTGCATTAGCAGACAGTATTACCCAACAATACTCTTTGTTAATGTGGGTCTCGGGGTGGGGCGTCACATGTTTATAAATAAAAAGGATTTAAACCGAGAATTTGAGAACTTAAATCCTAGTGTTGTTGAAATTGGTTTTCTAAGATTTTGGAAAATAATAGTAGAATTATTTGAAAGTAAATATTTGGAAAATTGGTTTATGTAATTTATATCATGGTACTTAGTAATATTTACGAAGTATTTGATACCGTCTTGGAAATTATTTTGGTTAAGTCCGAAAGGCATGATTTAGAAGTACCCAGACTCATTTATGTCATTGGAAAATAACTCTGGTAATGACTGTAGCATCATCAATATTCATTTTCGAGTTTTGAAGTGGGAGGATGATACAATAGTTGTTTTGGTAAAACATATTTTGATTTAAATCCCAAAAATTTGATTTGGTATACAAAAAGAGATATGTATATTATTATTATTTTAATTGATTTGAAATAAAGTTTAGGTGTTTTAAATGAAATGGATTTTGGTTTGTGCATTATGGAAGTTTGGTTTGTGCATCTCATTATGGTATGTTTGGTAGTTTTCATTTGTTGATATGAAATGGAATTTTAGGCGATTTTTGATAGTCGAAAACTTTCGAGTTGCTATAATAATTGAAGTTAAATTTTTTGTTAAAAATATAAAAGTAAAGTTTTGTAACCCTAGAATGGAAAGATAATAAGAATTTAAACAAGTTTTAAAATTTTAACATCCTGGTTAAGTAAAAAATCTGATGTTTTGTGTATATACTCTTTAGATGTAGAAGAGTGTTATACGAATATGAAATTAAGTTTTAAAGTTTTGATAAACCTATGTTGTGTTTTATAAGATGATTATAAACTTAAGTGATGATTTTATGAAATAATTCATAAATAATTTAGTATTAAATGAGGAATACTATATGGAGAATGAATGTGAATTAAAATGAAAAGAAATTGGTGTTGTTAAGAAACTAATTGGAATAAAATACGTAAGTTGTATATAAATTGTTTAATTCATAGGACAGATCTTTATCTAGATTTGAGTACATGATTTCGAGGTGATTTACACTGGTCTAAGTTAGGATTTTTCACTCGATGCTTGACGACGACCGCTTGGTATGGATTTTTGATATGATCTTGAAGTATTCTATCATAGTATATGGCTATGAATGGAGAATGGAGGTTTCTAATTAAGGAAGCTGATCGGAGTTCACACTAGAGAGATCTAGTGAGATATACTTGTTTGAAAGTGAAATGTATGCGATCGAGCTAGTGATCTGATTTGATATTGAGTATAGATGATATATATACATCGTACGGGCTTTAATACTATTTGTATGCTATGTGTATTGGCTTATGGAGATTTTAGGGAATGCCTCTTAAAATTGTTTGAGGTAGTATGAGTGATCGACTAAGCATGACCTGAGGCTGTTGAGCGTAAAATAAGCTTAGTAGGTTATTTATCATCTTTGGGCGATGAGAGGTTTCTGAACCTGAGCAAAGCATGAGCTTGTTTGCTAGTGAATGCCATATTGTTAAGTATTAAGGTGTGATTGTTTCTTTGGTTGCTAATGGTTGCAATACCATTATGTATTGTTGTGCGATTGTTGTTTTTATTGCTTGTATTAGTAATTTTGAGGATGAAATCCTTTTAAGGGAGAAGAATATAACGACCTGTATTTTTAACAATATGATATTTAAATAATTAATTTAGATATTGAATCATTAATTAATTAAAGGTCCAAAATTTTGACTTTTTGCATATGATCGAATTAGGACTCGAGTCCACATCCTTTGAGTCCCGATCGATGTTGTGAATTGAAACGAGTATAAGAATTATTATATTTGGAATCGGGCGGTCGGTGGCCAAAACCATCTCGAAAAGCGTGAATCGTCCCTTAGGGCTATCTCGGATTTCGGTAAAACCAGTTCCATTGAAACTAGTTTAATGAAGTGATATGTTCCGACGAATTTCATGGCAATTGGATGTGCTGAGTGGTCGTGGGAGCTTGAAACGTTCGATGGTTAACTTAAGAGAATTAAAATATAAATAAAATAAATAGTATAATAAATTGCCTAATAAAAAAAATAGTGTAATAACCTGCCTAATAAAAAATAGTATAATAACTTGCCTAATAAAACAAAATAGTATAATTACCTACCTAATAAAACAAAATAGTATAATAACCTACCTAATAAAACAGAATAGCATAATTATTTGTCTAATAAAACAATAATATAAATCGAAATAGCACAATGATTTTCATTCAAGTTTATCCAAAACATAATCATTTTATTTTAACTTATTACTATTCTTAAACCCTAAATAAACTCCTCCTTCCCTATAAAGATTCCACCACTCAAAAGAATTTTGAAATTTATTTTAGAAATAAAACAATTATTTTATAATTGTTAAAAATTGAAAAGTATTATTTTAATAAAAGAAAGGTGGAATCTTTCTATCCTTATACTTAACCATATAATATTATACTTAAACCTTTATACTTATCCATATAATATTATATTTAAACTTATTCCTAGCTTAGACCATTAGCTTCCTAATCCTATAAATAGCCCACTTCATTTTATTTATTTTCCTAACTTCTTTCTTTCTTCTTTTCTTCCTCTTTTACTTTCCTAAAAAGAAAATAAAGTAGCCACAACCCCTTCAATCTAAATAATCCAAAGCAAGAGGCGTCGAAAATCTATGATTTTCGATCCGTTTGAATAGTGTTAGTGACGGCGTTGATTCTGTATGTGTCAATTTGTGTACGGTGATGGTTGGATATATTCATCTTGAGCAACCATGCTTAGGGCTTGGATGTGGAGGAGATAACGGTGGAGATAGGCAATGATGTTGGGCGCCTTGAGTTTCTCTAGCAAAGGCGAATGTATGGGAGAAGTTTGGAGGCGAGTTTACACACTAGTTTATTTGTGTTTGTTGTGGTATAATTATTTGTTGTGTTAATATAAATTAGAATTGAAAACAATGCAAGTTATCACTTCCTGATCCCTTCTTGCTTTGGAAAGCAAGCGACAACATTATTTGTAGTATAGTCTCTCTTATAAACTCTTTAAAACATGTATCGTGGTTCGGACTTGTTGTTTACATGTTTGATATTGTGTTGTGATTGGTTGAAGCGAAATTGTCGCTATAAACGCACTTTGAAATCCATTGTATTTAACAATGGTTAAATTGGTTGAAAATGTGAATATAATGTGAAAATATATATTTGGTTTTCTATATAGTTTTAGTGTGCATAACGAAAGGAAATTGGTTGGGAAAAATACCAGAATATGATATTATTTTAATAATCATTTATGAATTGTTAAGTGACTATTTAGATCATAAAAACAAGTTTTATGGTTTCTTAAATTATGAAATAGATTTTATGGAATATTCAAAATAAGTTTTTAAACCATGTTAAAAGTATTTGGTATATTTAAAAGTGCAGAACGAAGTTAAGCATTTTGTAAAAAGGATAAAAAAGGATGTTTTTGGATTATGTCACTTGTGTTATAATAAATGGTTTTGTAGATTTATGTAGAAAGGTATATTACCTTATTTAATATGAGTTGAAACACTTAGAGTTTTAAATGGAAGTGTTTCAAAGTAACGACAAGCATAAAAGTTATTCTGGGCTTATAGTAACGACGTTGAGCAACATTTGTTTTTAACCCATTAAATTATACTTTTTAAAAGCAATAAAATCTTTAAAGAGAATTTTACAGATGACGATTAAGCGTGAAATGTTTTGGGTTTATAGTATATGAATTAGGTTATTTATGGAAAGTAGTAGTCCTATACTTGGCACTAAAATGCCAATGAGTAGATTGATCCTCTATCCGTGAGTTTCCTTAGTGTAATCAATCGTGTTAAGTGCATGATTTCACATTATGGTGTTTTTTCTTATTTCCAATGAACAAATTTCATCAAAGTTTTGTACATTATAAACGATGACCTATCACCATATAATATTTATATATGATTGAACATGGATCAAATATCCATATCCTTGTATTTCTATTAGAGTTTGACATCATAGAAGACAATACACAATCTCATAAAAATAAAAAATTAAGTGACTAAGACATTTATGTTTTAGTGGTTGAATAAATTGGTTCTTGCATGGGTTTTGAGTGATAACATGTCAAAAGATTCATTGGAAAGTATATATTACATTTCTATATCAATCTTAATTTAGTTTATTTGTACTAGTGTAAATCGCATGTACGTGCATCTAGTAGATAAAAGTATTTACTTTTTATTTTATAAAAAAATTTATGCACGGATGCGTGTTATAAGTGCTAAAGCTTTAGCAGTCACAACACTTTTACTTCAAGCAAATTAACAGTAAAATTCTATTGATGGTGGTTGGTAAGGAAATGGGGATAGAGGTTGCAAACCGATGGTGAGATTTCGTTGATTTATGTAGGGCATTTTTAAAATTTCAAAAAGACACCGTAGAAATTATGTTCACTTGATTCTCTTTATTATAGTAGAGATGTCATAATCGATAAACATTTTACCAATTTTATTAGTTGCACAAATTTATCGAAGTAGATTATTTCAACTTTATATAGCACATGTTCTTGTAATATTAGAGAGGTTAAATGTTACCATTTCATTTTTATAATAAGGCTCCCACTAGATTCTTCTATTTCTCAAACCCTAATAAAAACATAAAAATCATTCGATTTCTCTAGTGGGCATTCAGACTTGCTTGCCTTGGGATTCAGACCATGAGGAATATCAATAAATTATAGACCCACGAGTGTTGGATAATACTTTATCAGTTGTATCATATACAACTCCTAACTAAGGTCGATCCTTGGCCATTTTGGGCCATGGACAAAACTTAAGTTTGGGCCCTTTCATACAATTGCAAGTATACATTCAAATAATAATAACCATATATAAATAATATCAAAAGGTGATATATTTCATTAATAAGCTAATATTTTACTAGGAAGCTAAGTAATTTGTTCATCAGATCCCCCAAAAATATCAAACTACTTCTTAATCATTAAAGAGACAAATGATAAATCTGTGGTGACCCTCACTCTAAAACACATAGATTTTTTTTTACATTCAAGAGGAATTCACCACTAAACCCCAATTCTTTTATATTTGAATTTTTTATATAGTTTCCAAATATTTTTCCCAAGACCCTGATTTTTACCAATATAATCATATCAGTGTACAAACAAATTAAGACAATTATATATTTGATGATATACAATTGTTTCTTTATTATTATTATTATTATTTTATCAGAGGGGATTTAAATCAAATTGAAAACAAAATACCATACAAGCTATTGACAAGCCACTTATTTCCTTTCTAAATTTTGTTCTACTGCCAGAGGTATATTTTTAGCAAATTATAACACTTATACTTTTATTTGACTATATATATATATATCAATCTGCCTAAATAGTTCTATTAACACTAAAATGGTATTTCCTTGATCTCATGATAGTTATCAAGTGTATGCATGAAATTACTTACAAATTTTACTAGTAGGCATGGATATTGGACTTAATTTACATTTATCATTTCAGGTTGATCAGATGAGGATTTTTAGCATTTTTAAATTTAACATGATGCAGACTACTTAATTTATTCCAACACACAAAGGCCTCAGGATGCAGTTGCACCATGCATATGCTTGCTCCCACCTGGAGTAAGCAGATCATTGGCTATGTGCAGTTATTTATAAATCCATTCTAGGGTTTAAGAAAATGGGTAGTTCCCCTGATACCCTTAGATGTTTATGTACACATCATATTCCTGTGTGATCATAAATTGGAAATGCACACATTTAGGTTACTTTAATTAGCTATTTCGGGGATCATGCATTTTTAAACACTCAATACTATTTTCATGACTCTTTTCTACTCATGCAATAAGCATGTGACCCTCAGTTCATTATTTCTTTTTACAAGTTTAAGGAATCTGAAAATTCCCTTTGTATTTTTTTTTCTACCTATCTGTTATTTCCCTTAAATCATGCATACTATCATACCTTATTATGTGATGTAAAATCATTTACCCAAATTATTTGCTTGGAATAAATATGGTATGGAAATTTTTATTTGATTCTTATATGTGTGTATATATATAGATATATATATTTCTGCCTCTTTGTCAAATCAGTAACTCCTTCCATATTTAAATAAAAATCACATATATTATGCTAATTATTTTTGGCAAAATTATAAGACATATAAACCTTTTTATTAAACTTCATTTTATTTTATCTTCATATAAAACAGAAAATACCCCATATATATATATTAAATGTGTATATATATATATATATTTACATAATTCTTTGAACATAAAGCTATATTTATTTTGAGTTCCAATTTTTCTTCTAATCACCTTAATTCCTTGCATTTTATCAAACAGAAGCTCCCATGCAATTTTATTTATTGCTAAATTCTTTTCTGTTTTAATGCAATATATATATATATTTTATATATCTCAGAATTTCCTAATATAATTTTTTTTTTATTTCATTTTTAGGGTCATTACATACCCTCCCCTTAAAGGAATTATGTACCCATAATTTCACCTAATTTTTTCCAATTAAGAGCTCTAATCTATAGCCTGTTGTAACTCCATAACCCCATACTCATTTTTTTTATGAAAACAAACAATATATAAATATATTTAGAAAAATCATCATAGGCTGCTTAAACATACCTCTCCATCAGTAAACAAATTGGGGTATTTAGCCCTCATTTTATCTTCAACCTCCCATGTACAATCATTAGTGTCCAAGCTCCATTGGATTTTCACCAGTTTGATCACCTTGTTCCTCAACTTTTTCTCTTCCTTGGCAACTATCCCTACTGGTTCATTTGTATAAACCAAATTCTTCTGGACTTGAACTCGAGTAGGTGACTCCAGAATTGCTCCTTCATCATGCACCCATTTTCTCAATTGAGAAACATGAAATACAAGATGCACACCACTCAACTCCTCAGGTAACTTAAGTCTGTAGGCCATAGCACCAATTCTCTGCATAATTTCATATGGTCCTACAAATCTTGGTGATAACTTACCAGATTTTCCAAACCTGAACACTTTCTTCATTGGTGATACTTTCAGAAAAACATGCTCTCCTACTTCAAACTCCATTGGCTTTCTCTTTCTATCTGCATAAGACTTTTGTCTTGATTGTGCTGCCTTCATTCTATGCCTAACCAATTCAATCATGTTGGTGGTTTCTTTAACATGATCTGGCCCCAATATTACACCCTCTCCTGCTTCCAACCAACAGGCAGGAGACATGCATGGTCTCCCATACAAGGCTTCAAAGGGAGCCATTCCTATGGTTGATTGATAGCTATTGTTGTAAGTGAATTCTGCCAAATGAATATGATCCTCCCAATTACCCCCAAAATCAAGCACACATGCTCTAAGTAAATCTTCTAATATTTTATTCACTATCTCTGTTTGCCCATCACTTTGAGGATGGTAGGCAGTGCTTAAACAAAGTTGTGTTCCCATTGCTTCTTGGAAGCTTTCCCAAAATCTTGAGGTGAACAAAGTGTCTCTATCACTCACAATAGTCTTGGGTATACCATGTAGCCTCACCACCTCTTTAATAAATAATTGTGCAAGCTTAGATGCATTCCTATCTGACCTGACAGGAACAAAGTGAGCTGATTTGGTTAGTCTATCAACAATTACCCATATACTATTATTGCCTTTCTTAGTTCTAGGCAAACCATCCACAAAATCCATGGAAATACTTTCCCATTTCCACTGAGGTATCTCCAAAGGTTGCAACATGCCAGAAGGCTTTTGGTGGTCTGCTTTAATTTGTTGACATGTGGAACACTTTGCCACATATCTTGCCACTGCTTGCTTCATTCCTGGCCACCAGTAGATTCTTTTTAAATCATGATACATTTTAGTACCACCAGGGTGTATGGTGTACCTGGTCTTGTGATGCTCATTCATGATTTCTTCCTTCAACTCTGCAATGTTTGGTACACAAAGCTTATCATTTTTCCTCAAATAACCTTGGGAATCTATTTTAAAATTCTCTGACTCAATGTTATTTAATAACATTTCTTTCTTCTCCTTTAGACTTTGATCTTGATCTTGCATGCTACCAACTTTCTCCACCAGATTAGACTTCACTGTGATTATTCCCAGTGTACCATACTCCACCATATCACCATGTTCTTTAAAATTCACTGCATCCTTGCTGTATATATCTGCCTCCCCAAGCACTGCAAGGTTTTTAAACTCATCAATCATCAAACTAGCTAATCTTACATGATTTCTGCTAAAAGCATCTGCCACTCTATTAGCTTTTCCAGGAGTGTACAAAATATCTAAATCATATGCAGCTAGAAACTCCAACCACCTTGCTTGCCTCATATTTAAATATTTTTGAGAAAATAAATATTTCAATGCTTGATGATCTGCGAATAATTCAAATTTTGCCCTAAGCAAATAATGCCTCCATAGTTTTAGTGCAAACACTATTGCAGCTAATTCTAGATCATGAGTTGCATATTTGGTTTCATTGGGTTTAAGCTGTCTTGATGCATATGCCACCACCTTGCCATGTTGCATAAGCACTGCACCTAACCCAGACCCACTAGCATCAGTGTATACAATCATTCCTTCATTTGCTTCTGGGATTTGTAGGACAGGAGCTTCCACCAATGCTTGCTTCAATTTCTCAAAAGTTTGTTCACACTGCTCAGTCCACACATATGGTTGGTTCTTCTTGGTTAGTTTGGTCATTGGTGCGGCTATTCTTGAAAAATCCTTGATGAACCTTCTATAGTACCCTACCAAACCTAAGAATGACCTCACCTTAGTCACTGTTTTGGGTCTACTCCATGATTGAACTGCAATGACCTTGCTTGGATCTACACTTACTCCCTGCTGTGACACAATGTGTCCTAAGAATTTTACTTCATGTTGCCAAAATGTACACTTCGAATACTTGGCTTTTAATTCATGCTCTCTAAGTCTGGATAATACTAAATGTAGGTGCATGGCATGATCATTTTCTGTCTTTGAATAAATTAATATGTCATCTATAAATACCAAGACAAACTTATCCAAAAAGTCTCTAAAAATTCTATTCATCAAGTCTACAAAATAGGAGGGAGCATTGGTCAAGCCAAATGGCATTACTAGAAATTCATATAGGCCATACCTTGTATTGAAGGCTGTGTACTCAATGCTTTCCTCTGCAACTTTCATTTGGTGAAATCCAGAGGCTAAGTCTAGCCTTGAAAATATTTTAGCTCCATGCAATTGATCAAATAGATCATCTATTCTAGGCAGTGGGTACTTATTCTTGATAGTTACCTTGTTTAAATCCCTGTATTCTACACACAACCTCATTGTGCCATCATGTTTCTTGACAAATAACACTGGGGAACCCCAACTGGAACTACTTGATCTTATGAATCCTTTCTCTTCTAATTCTTCTAGTTGATGTTTTAATTCTACCAACTCTTTTGGACCCATTCTATAAGGCTTCTTAATGATTGGATTTGTTCCTGGGATTAATTTTATTTTAAATTCAACTGGTCTGTTTTGAGGAATTCCCTTCACTTCTCCAAACACATCTATATATTCATTGACTACTGGGATTTCCTCTATTTTTAATTCCTTTTGAACTTCATTAATGCTCCAGATTTTATTAAAACATGTATTCTTTGCTATTTCACTTAAGATGGTAATTCTTTTGCCTTCATTTGTTTCCAAAGAAATAGTAAGGTTTTCTAAATTTAAAATTGCTTTATTTCTCATTAACCAATCTACTCCCAAAATAATCCCAATACCAGGACAATTTAAGGTATATAAGTCTGAATTAAATTCATAACCTCCTATCATTAATTTCAGACCCATACACTTCATCCCTAACATACAATGACTCCCTATGGGACTGTGTACAATTAAGGGCTGATCAATAGAAACACATGCAAGTGCTAATTTCTTTGTAATTTCCAGAGATATTAGTGAATGTGAGGCACCAGTGTCATATATTACTGATATTGGTTGGGTATGAATAAAAATTATACCTTCAAGTTGCCCAACATTCCCAGTGTTACTTGCTGCCAAAGCTCCTACCCTTGCTGTTCCCCTATTGGTTTCTGGGCAATCCTTCTTGAGATGACCCATCTTTCCACAATTATAGCAGCCTCCTCTGGGTATCTTGGGGTCAGGGCATTGGTTACTATAATGTCCAGCCTTTCCACAATTAAAACAATGAGTGAATTTCTTGCTTTCAGGTGCTGTTGCTCCTTCCCCTTTCTTAGCTCCTTTACTTGCATTTCTCTTGTCATAAGGTTGCACTTTGTTCTGACCACCCTTCTTCTTATTGAGCTTCATATTCCTAAATTTCTCTCTTGCAGTGTCATGTTGCTCAAATGAGAGAGTTAGATCAATTACTTGATCGAAGGTTTTGTCCTTGTATGGCAACATTGCCCTTGACAGACTAGGGTTCAAGCCTTGAATGTACCTTGCATTCTTTGCTTCTGCATTCCCTATTAACACCAGTCCATACTTGGATAATGCTTCAAACTTCTGAGTGTATTCATTCACACTCATGCTTCCTTGCCTTAATCTAATAAAGTCTTCAAGCAGTGTGGCCTTGGCAGATGCTGGGACAAATCTGGCCTCAAGCATGTCCTTGAAATTATTCCAAGTGATGGTATTCTCTTGTCTTCCTGCTGTCACAACTTCCCACCAATCCAGTGCAGCCCCCTTCAATTTCCTTGAAGCTATCTGTCTCTTCCTTTGGTCATTGATTTGCATATCTGTGAAGACCCTCTCCATAGTTTTTATCCAAGTTTGAACACCTATAGCTCCTTCAGTACCTTCAAAATCCTTTCCTCCCAAAGTGGTACATGTCTTAAGCAATTTGGAGAGTTCCTCATGAGGATTGTCTTGCCTTGGTGCCATTCCATCCCTTAAAGCTCTCACAAAATCCTCCATGCTCATCACAGGTGGCTCACGTGATGATCCTGCACCTGTGTGATGCCTTGGTCCTACCATAATGCTATAAATATGATTGTTATGTTAGTTTATTTACCCCTATCAGTTTTTGGTGTCTTTACTTGGTTCATTTTTATTTCTGTGCACACTGTGCATGTGTCACATGTACACACATATATTTCTTGACATAAAACAAAAACATTCAACACCAATAATTCAAACAATGCAGTCAAACATCCATATACATGCAACAACATTTACTATGTTATTTAAAACATAGCTCTGATACCAACTGTGGTGACCCTCACTCTAAAACACATAGATATTTTTTTTTACATTCAAGAGGAATTCACCACTAAACCTCAATTCTTTTATATTTGAATTTTTTATATAGTTTCTAAATATTTTTCCCAAGACCTTGATTTTTACCAATATAATCATATCAGTGTACAAAAAAATTAAGACAATTATATATTTGATGATATACAATTGTTTCTTTATTATTATTATTATTATTATTTTAATCAGAGGGGATTTAAATCAAATTGAAAACAAAATACCATACATGCTATTGACAAGCCACTTATTTCCTTTCTAAATTTTGTTCTACTACCAGAGGTATATTTTTAGCAAATTATAACACTTATACTTTTATTTGACTATATATATATATATCAATCTGCCTAAATAGTTCTATTAACAATAAAATGGTATTTCCTTGATCTCATGATAGTTATCAAGTGTATGCATGAAATTACTTACAAATTTTACTAGCAGGCATGGATATTGGACTTAATTTCCATTTATCATTTCAGGTTGATCAGATGAGGATTTTTAGCATTTTTAAATTTAACATGATGCAGACTTACATACTTGGTGATTTGTGGGATATGCTTGGTGTTATCCATGGGCTGCTTGGTGTTTTCTTTGATTTGTCCCGGAAGCACTTTACACTTCACTGATTGAAATGAAGTGGTTCCAGGCTCCAAAGGTTTGACCCATGGCCATCTAGACCAGCCATAGTCCCTCTTTTACCACTTGCAAACCCATATCCCTCATTTTAACAAGCTTCTACAAATTCCTACTCCTAATCCCCAGCATGTTTGTGTCTAGTTTTTTTTGAAATGCTTTCTTATATGTATTCATTCAATTATTCAAAATTCAGTATCTTCCAAGTCTACTGCTCTCATAGTGCTATTTGAAATTTAAATATTCAAATACATACAAACTTCCAGAATTCATGCACATGCTAGTATCATTTACCTGCCATGCACAAATTCATTTCACTTGAATATTCTACTAAAATCTTGAGAGTTCATTTCAAAAATCAATCCCCTTAACTGTTTAATTTCCATAAGGCAAAATATAGGCAATAAAAATCAGAGATCAAATATTTATGCACATATAATATGTATATGATATGTCTATCTCCTTATTTTCTCCAAATCAATCATTCATAAAATAAATTAGTAGTTAACCAGACATCATCAATGATCACTCACAACAGGTTTTGCTTAAGTACATATTTTCAACCCCAAAATACTTAGAAAGTTTCCTACAAGTAACTTCAATTACAGAAAATAGAATTTGTCTAGTAATTTCATTACAATGCAACTGCAAATTTTAAAACAAGTCTCTCTTATTTATACTAGCAGCCAATGCCTTCTTTACTCATCAAGCCAACTTCAATTTCCTGCAAGCAAATCATTTAGCTGCCCCAAAGAATTTTTGAGACACCCAGATGATTGCAAGGGCAACCAAAAGGGTCAGTTTACACTGGTATGAGCATTTATCAATTTTTGTATACTTACACATAATTTTAGTAATCTTGCAGTGCCTTCTTAGTTTAACAGGTTTTATACTTAGCATGTTTTGGTTCATTCAAAGAGATACAAAGTCACATTCAACAAATTAAACAATACACAGCAAACAGTTGAAATAATCATGTGTACAATTCTTAATTCATCCACACCAAATCTTAGATAAGTAAACTCGGGTTTCATACTCCAAATTTCACCAAGCAATTAATCAATGAACAATGTTTATTTTGATTAAATCTAACACCATATCTGATTATTTATAACCCAGATTTTTAAACCCCGGTCCCCATTTGTTTTATGGTCTTTAACTCCTTGTCAAATGAACACTATGTATGCATTGTGAAGGAAACTCCCAGGTTACTTAATTTATTCCAACACACAAAGGCCTCAGGATGCAGTTGCACCATGCATATGCTTGCTCCCACCTGGAGTAAGCAGATCATTGGCTATGTGCAGTTATTTATAAATCCATTCTAGGGTTTAAGAAAATGGGTAATTCCCCTGATACCCTTAGATGTTTATGTACACATCATATTCCTGTGTGATCATAAATTGGAAATGCACACATTTAGGTTACTTTAATTAGCTATTTCGGGGATCATGCATTTTTAAACACTCAATACTATTTTCATGACTCTTTTCTACTCATGCAATAAGCATGTGACCCTCAGTTCATTATTTCTTTTTACAAGTTTAAGGAATCTGAAAATTTCCTTTGTATTTTTTTTTCTACCTATCTGTTATTTCCCTTCAATCATGCATACTATCATACCTTATTATGTGATGTAAAATCATTTACCCAAATTATTTGCTTGGAATAAATATGGTATGGAAATTTTTATTTGATTCTTATATGTGTGTGTGTATATATATATATATATATTTCTGCCTCTTTGTCAAATCAGTAACTCCTTCCATATTTAAATAAAAATCACATATATTATGCTAATTATTTTTGGCATAATTATAAGACATATAAACCTTTTTATTAAACTTCATTTTATTTTATCTTCATATAAAACAGAAAATACCCCATATATATATTAAATGTATATATATATATATATATTTACATAATTCTTTGAACATAAAGCTATATTTATTTTGAGTTCCAATTTTTCTTCTAATCACCTTAATTCCTTGCATTTTATCAAACAGAAGCTCCCATGCAATTTTATTTATTGCTAAATTCTTTTCTATTTTAATGCAATATATATATATTTTATATATCTCAGAATTTCCTAATATAAATTTTTTTTTTCATTTCATTTTTAGGGTCATTACAAAATCCAACAATAATATCATTTAAAAGTTACTCTTAATGCAATTTTTGAAGCAAAATCACTGATTATATCACCTTGTTCAATATTTTCCAACATATCTTTTTCAATGCATAGAATTGCTAGCCCATTTAACATGTCTTGAGACATAGAAGTTCGCAAATATGATTTTTAACAATTTCAATTTAGAAAAGCTTCATTCGACAGATGCCACTGTCTTAGGGATAGTCAATAATATTCTATAAGCAATTATCACATTCAAAAACATATCAATTTCTCTCACAAACTCAATCATTCTTGTTGAAGTTAATGGCTTGTCCATTTCATATGATTCCTTTGGCAACATTACTTACAATACCTGTAGTTCAGAACATAAATTTTTCCAATCACATCAGAAATATTATCCTTTTTAAAAGCATTTTCAAGATTCACACAAGTTCCCGATCAGCCAAATTCATTTATTTTTAAAAATCAAATAAGAAACCAAATATAGACTCAAAGATTTTCATTTGTTCAAATCTGGTCCTTAATTGGGAGAGAGATATCAACTATATGAATAAAATAACAATTCTAAATGATTCTCGTGTAGACAATTATTGTATATCATCATCAAACGTTTCATCAAAATGTTTCTTCCTTGAATTCGTCATTTTGTAGGAAACATTGGCTCAATTTCCATATCTATATCTATTTGTTTCGCTTTTGCAATTGTTAAATTAAATCCATTTTCTCTATATTTTTTGAAAAAAGAAATGATACCATCCAATTGTTTAACTGCAATATCAAGGCGCATATCGTCTGGTTGTAACTTTTTACTTACTATGTTTATTTCTTTAGAACATCGTGCCAAATTACCAAATATAATATAAATTTAACAGTCGAAAGCTCACATGATGTAGCTAAAATTTAGGCATCTCTACTTAATTTTGCATCTTCTATAATTTCTGCTAATTTGAATAAAGCTTCCCTAATTTCAGAAAGTTATGATTTTATTGCTTTAATACTTCTGAATATGACTCTCCCATCGTGTGTTTGACAATGATTTTAAAGTTAAACCCTTTATATGACCATGTCAAACATGCCATCATTTTGTTAGGTTAGAAAAGGCTAGATATATGCATTGGCCTCTTTGAAAAATGAGTTCACTATATGAGAACAGTTTGCCATATTATATAATACTAAATTAAGACGGTAAGAAACCACATGGCATGTAAAATGCTATAGGATTTATTTCAAGCAATCTTGTTTGTACACTTTGATGTAGCCCGCTCATATTAGATCCATTATCATATCCTTGCCTTCTCACATCATCAATGTTAAGTCCAAGATATTTTAATGCAATCTTGTAATTCATTGAAAAGAGCTAGTCTAGTTGTATCCACAACATTTGTAAACTCTAAAAAATTCTTCTATTTTTATTGGAGAACATGACACATCAACACATCTTATTATCAAAATCATTTGTTCTTTTTGACTAGAGTCAGGAATACAATTAAAATAATAGAAAATTATTTTTCCTCCTTAATTTCGTTAATTATAGCATTTTTAACTTTGGATATTGGAATGGTAGTCATTCATTTTTATTTTATGACGAAGATAGTGGTGATGAATTTCTTATTTTTAATAAGTTGAAAACGATGCTGCATTACTAGATCAAACACTGAAATCATTTCAATAAGACCCAACCTTTACCATCGTCGTCAATTATTTCATTTATTCTACGAAAAGCCAAATTTTTTACTACAAACATTTTACAACAATAATAATTTAAACAATTACATTTTTCCAACATAGTGTGTTATTCCTCATTTGATTTGCAATTCTTCGTCTATAGCTTGACTTTTCTTCAATCCAAGTCTTAGTATTTTTAATGATTTCAAGTTTTGAAGGTGCTCGATGCTATTTTCATATTCTTTAAGTGTTTTGCTAAGCTATTTCCAATCTATAATTCCTTCAATTGCTAATTGACTTTTTGATAATTTGCTTTGAATAATTTACAGCAGAAGCTAAAATCTCTATCTAAATCTTTTGAATACATTAACCATTCTATGTTATGAGTTTCTCGACACTGTAGATTTTGAATATAATAATTTGGAGAAAATCTTTTAGAGCATTCATCTTTTGAAAAATATGTATTAGTTTCTTGTTTTGGCTATTTTCAATAAATAAGTTTTTAAGTTTTCCTTGAAGATTATTCCAAATTCAAGGATCATAAATATGTAAATTCAAATCATTTTCCAGACACTTAGAATTATTGACAATACGGTTCGTTTCTTGATAATTATTAATACCATAAGTATCCATTTTTTCAATTGTGTTTCCATTTTTTTCATTTACTTCGTTTTCATCACCCTTGTCCTCTTTCAGCTCATCATTATCATTTTGTACCTCAAATGGATTGACTAATTCATTAACATTTTCATTTTCTTTGATATTGATTAGTTGTTGGGATTCAACTAATAAATTTAATTGTTTGCTAAATTTTTATTTATAAAACCTTGTAAAGTTTGAGTTATAAGCTCATTTCTTTGTCGTTTTTCTCTTTTCTGAGTTCCAGATAATTACTTCATGATTGTACTAAATTAATCTTTAAAAAGAATAAAAAAAATGAAATAAAAATACATCCTGATTCATGAGTTGTCGTCCATTCACCTACAATCATATCTCATCTTTCTTTCATCTAGCAAACAAGTATTAACCTCAAAAAACTAAAACGGTGAAATAAATTAAAAAATGAGATAAAAATGTTATTCTATGATAAATTATTGAATGGTAATGTAATTATAATCTAATCAAACTTTAAATTAAAATAACTACTCTTTTATTTAATTTTAATTTTCAAAAAAAATATATTGTTTCGCTATTCAAATATTGTTCCCTTTCAGATTTCAATATTCAATTGCAAGGTATGCATGTAAATCTAAAAACTTATCTACTCCGCAAAATCTGATTTAAATCTAGAGGTAGAGCAATACTTCCAATATAAAGTCTCATAGTTTTGTAGAATGTAAGGCTGATAAGCTCAGCAGTGGAAAATAAATCTAAATTAAAGAGAGAAATTAAGACGGTGGAGAACGTTTTCTTCATTGAATATATCCAAAAGTTGCATTTGGAAATTGCATTCATTTTCTTGGGCTTCTATTTCGTCTACTTCAATTTCTGGTTTTTATACGTGCACTGATCGAGAGATGGAAAAATAATTAGGGTTTCATGTTTTGTGTTGGGCTTTAAACTATGAAATATATACATAGGATTAAAAAAATGTGCCCCCTTAGAAATTGGGCCTTGGGCTATCGCCCAGTTCAAGGGCCGACACTGCTCCTAACCAATGGTCTTAGTCCTAATCTCATCTCGACCTTAGGGAATATCAACAAATCGAAAGAGATTATTCACTCGTACCTGCCATTTCGGGACAACGTAAGTATAATGCATGAACGTTGAGGAATATCCACAAATACATGCTTATGTCTTACCTCATCTATTCAATATATTAATAGTACTATACATAACATCTCTAGCTTGAGAAATATCAGCAACTACAGAGTATGCAGGTAATCTATTAATATATGAATGGTAAATAAAAACTTGTATTAAAGATCCATAATCTTTAATATGTATATTTTAAGTGATATCGATTTAGCGAACTATGTATCTCTTGTGAAATACCCTCATGATTTAAGTGTCAAACACATCTAAAATCACGATATACATACTATACGTATGTATTTATTCTTGAATTTAATTTGGGTTTTTTCAGTACCACTTAATTTTATACATTTATATGAATATAAGTATTAACTTATTTACAACTATTATAATTTAATTTACTTATACAATATATACATATATCTTATTTAATTAATTCTAATTTTATTAATTAAATCACATTTAATTAATTACATATTTATATAAAATTTCTAAAAGCTTATGTTACTCATCTTAAACTATTTATGATAGTTAATCAGCTATAACATTTATAGTTTGTTTAAGTGTGTATATCAACTTATGTATACATCTTAGTTAATTAGTTTTTAATTAATTTTGTTTAATTAAAAAATTTAATCAAATATTTTAATCAATTTGAAATTTTATTTAATTTATCAAAAACAATTTCAAGATAAATAAATAGCTACAACAATTATAGTTCTATACATATATTAATATACATGTTTTAATCTAAATTTTTAATTAACTGCTTAATTCATTTAATTAATCATATTAATTAAATTTAAAATTTCAAAGTTTCAAATTTTAATTATTTAATTTCTCAAAATAACCTTTAAAATTTTGAATGCATTTTATAACTTTTATAAAATTTTCCTTTTATATTTTAAACTTAAATTTTGAATCTAAAGTATAATTTTAAAGTTTCAAACAAAATTTGAAAATTAGTCTAAGGCCCAAAATAATTTAGGGCTTTATATTGAGGATAACCTTCGGGCTTACTTCATCCTTTGGGCTAGGGCAATTGCCAAGTAAGGCATAGTACTTATTACCCAAACCTAACCTTAGACGCTACCTTTTTGGACACCCTACTAAATGGGAAAGTTTTAATTAGTTAGCTATACCATTGCTAATTTAGACCGCATAGTCTAAAGAGTTTATTACCCAAACCTAACCTTAGACACTACCTTTCTAGACACCCTACTAAATGAGCTAGTCTGAATAAGTGAAATAGGTAGATTTTGCAAAAATAAAATCTGTTTTGGATCCACTAGGCCTATGAAGTATAAAGATTTTATTAAATCCAATCTAATATGGTTTTAGACAAAATCTAGTTTTATTTATTTTAGTTGAAAGTGGAGACTTGCTTTTAT
Organism: Allium fistulosum; assembly: GCA_030737815.1. Taxonomy (NCBI): domain Eukaryota; kingdom Viridiplantae; phylum Streptophyta; class Magnoliopsida; order Asparagales; family Amaryllidaceae; genus Allium; species Allium fistulosum. The sequence continues at coordinate 873,015,039 of CM060902.1, forward strand.
TTATAAAAAATCATATAGAGAGAAAAATTTCATTGCTCTCTCATTAACTAAATTGATTGATTTATTAAATGACATATATAGTCAAATTTATACTTGGCATACATAGTGAGTATATTCAAATATACTCTAATGTAAAACGTGTAATTGCAACATACTAATAGTGTATATGAATGGTGTCACACCCATTTGTCCCTTTATAGTCCCTTTATATATACCTTTGTTGTTCACGGTTTTGATACACACACACACACACACACACACACACACATATATATATATATATAATCAACATACATACAAACACACAAACACACACATATATGTTATAATTAAGTTTGACTATCTGTATGTTTAAAAATATGTAATTAACAATCATATATCAAGTTTCTACTAAGAAAGTATTTAAAATTATATTGTATAGTTTTACACAAAAGTCCATTTTATGAACACTGAGTTAAGATAACACTCACATACACCCACCTATCCCCTCACACAAACATACATACAAATATATATAAATAATATTTGCAAACTATGTTTCGAATTATTTATATATATATATATATATATATATATATATTTGTATATGTATATGTGTGTGTGTGTCTGTATGTGCGCGCGTGTGTGTATGTATGTATATATGTAAAGTTTGTAATCTAATATATGTTTGGATATTAAAGTAACAAATTGAAATCTAACTTTAACTTAAGAGGGATTCAAAATGTTTATGATGTTTTACATAGAAGTCTAATTTTTTTGTTTAGCTAAAAAAACTTTTAAACAAAGTAAACAATAACTAAATGAATTAAATTCGAAACAACAAACATGTGTTCAGCTTCAAAAGTGATTTCTAGTAAAAAAACATATGTAGTTTACTCATGTTTGTGTATATAATAACAAATAAAAATATACTAATCAATTAAAAATTAGTTTTCAATCAAATATTTTTTTTGAACGTTAATTTCTAGAAAAAAAGATAGAACAACATAGGCACATATGAATTCATTGTATAAGGTTCATATCTAAATTGTATAAAAAATATAAACAAATAATTAAACGAGATATGGCAAAAATGGATGTAAACTATATAACTAGATAAACATATAAACAGAAAAGATGTAAAAGTATAAGATCTAAACCATGTAAACATGATGAACAAGCGAATATATAAAATTAGAATGTTACATTAAGCTGTAGCCAAAAAAAGCACCTTTAACGATAAATAAAGCTTGTAGATCAAATTGAATCAACCTTCGGACTTTGAAACTATCTAAAGCATCGCCTTTTATTTATTTTATTCTGATTTATCTTGATTTTTTTGGAAAATTTTATAACTAGGAAACCATTAATTTTTTGCTACAGGGAAGAGGAGGAGAGAAAGAAAATTAATTTTCAGAAGAGAAAATGAATGAATATAAGAGAATTTGTTTTAATGGAAACATTGAAATCTTTTAATTTCCTCCTTTAAAGCTTTACCTCTTTTATTCCTCATTATACATCAACAAATCTTTACCCTCTTCTTCATATTTCGGCAACAAATAGAATGAAGATAAAAGGGCAAAAATCATTTCGTAAATGTGTTTTAAGTGAGTCATGAAGAAGAGTAAAGGATGAAGATTTATTACCTTCCTTTAATTGCTCCTTCGGGTTTTCAAATCACGTTTGAAACCTCTCCCCTACTTCCCTCTTTGGTCAGCCATAATGGAGGAAATGTAGGCCAGAAAAATTTCCTAGAACTACTTAGTAATTAATCTATTTAAATCCAATTTAAATATTTATCGATATTGTATATCGATACTTGCTCATACAAATTTTATATATGCATATTAATGGTATTAAAACAAATCAAATAAAATTTTAGATTTAATATTTCATAAATATTAATTAATTTAATTAATTTACAATGATTATAAATTGATTAAATCATGTGGTTTTCTGGAGCATTTATTATTATGGTCGTGCGACTCAAAGAAGTGAATTTAGTCATTAATTAATATCGAACAATTTGGATGTTAATGTATACACTTCACCTTAACTGGTGTGTGACAATTTGGCTAAATTTATCTCTTACACGTCTTTTCGATAAAATCTAATTTTACTATTATAAGTAGTACTTAGTAGTAATGTTTATTTACACAAATTCTCCTCATCAAAACTATATCTCATTTGGACTTATGGAATTTGGTTTTGGTCAAAATTCTAATATCATCCACACTCAACTTGATTAGTCCAAGCATAAAATTCCTATTTCAATAGTAAAAGTTATTATTAACATACTGCTCTGGCCAGAGACCTTGACTTTGATTTGACTACACTTGACCATGATTTGAGCTCATGTAACCGAAAAGATGAATTCTCCATTGAATAATATTTCACCTCCAATGCTTCAACTCAGACCTAACTATAGTGTTCGATGGGTGCCATGCCATAGTTTCACTATAATTAAAGTGGATTTCCCACATTAAAGTTACACGGTATTCTCAAGTCGAAGGAGCCGTGTAACATCGCCACTTCGAGATTTCTTGTTTAACCTTTGTTATATTAATAATAGAGAACTCTCGAGTGAATCATTAGAGAATTATCCAAATAACTATTAGTCGGTAACCCCTTGGTGCTCCCAGTAGCCAAGAGTAATGGATGAATCGATATCCTTTCTCAAAGCATCTTAACTAGAATATTTAAAACGATATATTATTTTCAATATGATAAAATCCTTGTATTACAACACACTATAATAATTATCACATATCATTCAATGATTTCTATTTATTATAATTTAATTTAATTTCTTAATTAATTATATTATAATACAACTAAGTATATAATAGAAATCAAACGATTTATTATGAACAAGATTGGTTATCAAGCTAGATATATGTAAAAAAAATTATATAATTATCCTTAGGGCATACCCCTAACTCTATCAACAGGGACAGGTCGGGATGATTCTTTATACCCTATGTCTTATACTCTGTTGAATTTCATAGTATTTTGAGATTGTTTATTAGTTACACCAGACCATTGTCCGACTTGAGGTTTTATGTCTTGCTTCTTATTATCTTGGATACTCTTAAATGAGTAGACTAGATAGTAGGTGTGGGATGGCACATGGGTTGTGTAGATGGACTAGCAGGAGGCTGCATTATCATATAATATTACTCGAGCTTATTATTTATATTATTCTGTTGTGTGACACTGTGTAGCCTAGAAAATGTTTGACTATTATCTAAAAGACAATTTATCGTTTGAGTTCGTATTTAGTGTATATATCTTTGTGATATGTGATGTATATATCTATCATGAACCTATGAACTCGGATTATATGGTTCGTTTAATTATTATTACCTATTTTATATCTTGGTGGTTATTATATTTTATTTGATACGTTGTGAGATATACGACATGTTTACTTTAGGAGATTTCAAATTTTATTCACTTCGGCAATCATCCTACATTGGCTGGGTAATGTTACAGTGGACTCTTCAGGTACATTGGGTACAAAAGGTGTAGTGCGGTAATCACATTTGGCATTGGAGCTTAAGTTGCATAGTTAATCTAAGGAATACCGGGGTCCATCAGAGATAGAGGATGAGTTACCACTCTAGGATGGATCGAATGTATATGAGAGAATGTACTTGTTATATATTTTAATTTTTAGAACTATATTGTAGTATGTGTGTGCATATATATATATATATATATATATATATATAACATATAAGACACATTGTACACACAAGCACTATTGTGGAAAATTTTCTTTATAAAGTCTGATCGTTCTTATTGTTGGATTAAGAATAAGTTGTCATATAATAAACATTGCTAGGACTTCCATCCTTGGATTTGAGGAAGCGGCAGGTTCGGGGACTGTTAACCCTGATTTACAGACCATATTCATTAAGATGGTGCAAAACATGGTTCAGATTGCCCATTCGCTCCTAATGATGACGATCTCAGTGCAATCGCCCAGGGTCGATTTTATTATGTTGAATCGAGATTACTCTAGCTTGGGAGGAAAATCATTCCTTAGAAAGGAGTCAACTATGGAAGTCGAAGGTTGGATCAACATTGGTGAAATTTTTTTGTGGACTAGAAATTGGAGGATGCCATAAAGAGGAAGTTGGCCTCTTGATAGCTTCAAGGGCGAGCGATGAGGCAGTGGAATGTCATCAAAATTATTACTCCTAAGGATCATATTACTTGGGAGCAATCCAAGATGACGTTTGAAGAGAAGCGAATGTCAAATTTCCAAAGGTCGATATTGTTCTGGATGTTTGCCGATTTGAGGCAGAGGATATAACTGTCTCAGATTATGGGGCCGAATTCAACATGCTATCGAAGTATGATCTATTTATTATTGATACTCCACTTAAGAAGAATGTGAAATTCATTATGGGCTTGGAAAGTTACTTAGGAGTCAAGATGGTAGGATATATTTATGAGTTCTTTGAGAAGCTTGTTGAGAAGGCTCTTGACATGAGAGTCTGTAAGCCGGTTGTTTTTCCAAGTGAACCAAAGCCATAAGGTATCGGGAGAGGCAAGAGGAAGTGGAACAACAATAAGAAGAAGTAGTTTCAAAATGATAGCCAGAAGAAGGGTAAGTAAGAGCCTACTTGCTACAGTTGTAGGGAGAAGAGTCATATTGTTAAAGACGACAAAGCTGAAGAAATGAAGTGCTACAACCGCAACAAAGTTGGCATATGCAGAAGGAGTATCCCAAATCATTGAAGTAGAAGAAGTTGGTGAGGACATATACTTTAAACAATGTTCCATCTTCATCAAATAATCCATCAACGAAGAAGAAAGGGAAGGGAGCCACTATTCAAGGTATGACTTCCATTTATAATGTTCCCATACTTATTTTATTTGATATTCGAGCTTCATATTCCTTTATATATAATGACCTGGTAGATAGATTGCAATTGGGACCTGAGATAGTTGTCTGCCTTTAATTATGACAAACCATGTTGCGAGGTCAACCAACATGTGCATTGTTTGTCGGAACCTAATGTTATTGAGTCATGGATGTTCCTTTGTTTGTGATTATTTTATTTTGGGTTTGTAGGGTTCAGTATTATTTTATGGTTGAACTAGCTGAAGAGGTACGAAATAGTAGTGGACAACGAGAGGACATTTATGACGATAGGGACTGACGATGGGCAGAGATTGAAGTTAGGCTGCCAGCCTAATGATGAGATGATGGTTAGCCTTTTATATTCGCTTTAGATCTCGAATGATGGGTTGTCATTAGAGCTTAGGTTGCATAGTTAACCTAAGGGATACTAGGATCCATTAGAGATAGAGGTTGAGTTATCACCTAGGATGGATCAAGCGTATATGAGAGAATGTACTTGTTATATATTTTGATTTTCAAAACTATATGGTAGTATGTATATATGCAGCATATAGGACACATTGTATGCACAAGCGCCATTGTGGAAATTTTTCTTTATGATAGTCTGATTGTTCTTATTATTAGATTAAGAATAAACCATCGTATAAGAAATAGTGCTAAGACTTCCATCCCTAGAGTTGAGGAGGGAGCAAGTTCAAGGACTACCAACCTCAATTTACAGAACATGTTCGCTGGGATGGTGTGTAACATGGTTCAGAATGCCTAATTCGCTCCTAGCGATGATGGTGCTCAAGTGCAAGTGCCCATGGTCGACTTTATTATGTTGAATGGAGATTACTCTAACTTGAGAGAAAATCGTTCCTTGGAATGGTGTTAGCTATGGAAGTCCAAGATTGGCTTAACATTTATGAAAAAGATTTTTATGGACTTGGAATTGGAGGATGCCATAAAGAGGAAGTTGGTCTACTGATAGCTTCAAGGGCGAGTGTTGAGGTGGTAGAATGCCATTAAAATTTCTACTCTTAAGGATCATATTACTTGGAGAAATTCAAGATGAGGTTTAAGGAGAAGCATATATTAACTTTCAAAGAGTTGGTGTTTTCCTGGATGTTCATTGATTTGATGTGGGGATATGACCGTCTTAGAGTATGTGGTCGAATTCGACATGCTATCAAAGTACGATCTATCTTTTGTTGTACTTCACTTAAAAGTAATCAGAAATTCATTATGGGTTTGGACGAGTACAAAGGAGAGAAGATGGTGGGACATATTGATGAGTCATTTGAGAAGCTTGGTGAGAAGGCTCTCCAACATGAGAGTCTGTATCCTTGTCTAAGTCGACTGTGGTTCATAGTGAACCAAAGCCACAAGCTAGAAGGGGAGGCAAGAGGAAGTGGAACAACAGTAAGAAGAAGCAGTTTCAAAAGGATAGCCAAAAGAAGGGTAAGTAAGAGCCCACTTGCTACAACTGTGGGGAGAAGGGTCATCTTGTTAAAGACTACAAAGCTGAAGGAAGGAAGCGGTATAGCTACAACAAATTCGGGCATGTTCAAAAGGACTATCCGAAACCATTAAAGAAGAAGAAGTTGGTGAAGACATACACTTTAAATATTGTTCCATCTTCATCAAATAATCCATCGACGAAGAAGAAAGGGAAGGGTGTCACTTCAAAGTATGATTTCCATTTATGACTTTCCCATACTTGTTTTGTTTGATACCCGGGCTTCATATTCCTTTATATCTAGTTACTTAGTGGATGGATTAGGATTGAGACTTAAGATAGTTGTCTGATCTTTGATTGTGACAAACCCTATTAAGGGCTCAACCAAAAAATGTATGGTTTGTTGAGGCCTAGTGTTATTAAGCCACGGATGTTCTCTTCTTTGTGATTATTTTGTTTTGGGTTTTGTGGGGTTCAGTATCATTTCAGGGATGGACTAGCTAAAGAGGTACAGAGTAGAGTGGACTATAAGAGGACATTTGTGACGATAGGGATTGACGATGGATAAAGATTGAAGATAGGATGCTAGGCTAATGATGAGGTGATGGTTAGCCTTCTGTATTTGCTTTAGATCTTGAACGATGCGTTGTCATCCATGCCTATAGCTAGGTGTATCCGAACATATTTAAGGAGGTGACCAGATTGTCACCACAAAGGGAGATATAGTTTTATATTGATCTAGTCAAAGATGCTAGACCGGTAGTTAAGCCTTTGTGGCATATAGCGCCCAAAAAGTAGATAGAATTAGAGGTGCAAGTAAATGACCTATTAAGGTAAGGGTTCATTCATAAGAGTGCATTAAAGTGCAGAGCATATATAGTGTTCACCACTAAGGTGGATGGCTCTTTGAGGCTATGTGTTGAATATTGTGAGTTGAATAAAGTAATGAAGAAGAACAAGTATTCACTCTCGCGTATTGATGACTTATTCGATCAGCTCCACGGTGAAGGATTTTTTTTTGTTGGACTTAGCAAAGGGATTTCACCAACTGAGAGTGGCAAGAGAAAGTGTGTCGATTACACTATTTCGTATGCCATTTAGATTTTATGAGTGATTGGTTATGTCGTTCGGGTTGACTAATGCGTCGGCATACTTTTTTGATAGCATGAACCGTGATTTCAGGGATCACGTGAATAAGTTCTTGCTTATGCATATTAATGATATTCTTGACTACTAATGGATGAAGAAGGAACACGAGCCACATTTTAGGATTGTGATGGAGGTGTTGAGATAACATCGATTGAAGGTGAAGTTTTCTAATTGCCACTTCTGGAGGAAGGTAGTAGATTTTTGAGTCATGTTGCTTTTGGGCGGGGCAATGTTTAGATCCTGTAAAGGTTATAGTGATCCTTGATTGGAATAGACCCAAAAGTGCTACAGATGTAAGGAGTTTCCTTAGATTGGAGGGATACTATAGAAATTTGATCAAGAACTTCTCAAAGTAGTGGCACAATTAACAAATTTATCGAATAAGAATCAGACTTTTGTTTGGGATATGAGGTACAAGCATGTGTTTGTGAGTTTGAAAGAGAGGTTGACAAGCATACCAGCCAGTGTTACTCATCGATAGTTGATAGTATACATGGACGCATGTAGTATTGGACTAGGTGTGGTATTAATGTAGAGGGGTAAGGTTGTCACATATGCTATTTGACAGTTAAAACTGCATGAGAGGAAGTATCCGACTCATGATTGGGAGTTGGAGATAATAGTATTTGCTTGGAAGATTTGGGGCATTACTTATTTCAAGAGAGGCATTCGCGGATCACAAATGGTTGAAATACCTTTTCTCATAGAAGGACCTTAATCTTCGTCAGCGGCTATGGTTAGAGTTGCTAGCCTCCTACGACTTTGACATTTCCTATATGCTTGGTCAAGGAAATGTGATTGTCAATGCTTTAAGAAGATATGATAGCTTGGAGAGATGTTCTTAGAGTAGAAGCAGCTTGAGTTTATTGTGGTTATGACTCCAAACCTTTATGTGAGCTAAAGATGGAGATGTTTACTAGTTTGACTATCGAACCAACTTTGATTAAACAGATCGGTGCTAGTCAGAGGCGTAATGCCAAGCTAGTAGAGATCATGGCTAAGTTAGAGTAAGGAGTAGAGTCTGACAATATAGGGTAGGATGGATTTGACCGAGATGATTGACTTTGGAAGGATGGAAGAATGTTCGTTCCCGATGTTGATGGGTTAAGAGATGAGGTGCTACGAGTGCCCCACCATTCGAAATTGACTATACATCCCAGTGATAGTAAAATGGACCATGATATGCAACAAACATTTTATTGGAGGGGATGAAGAAGGACATCGGAACATTCATCTCGAGATGTGTGAACTGTCAACTAGTGAAAACTGAGCAGAAGAAGCCAAGTGGTTTGATTCTACCACTTAAGATTCATTAATGGAAGTGGGAACAAATATCGATGGACTTTATCAATGGATTTGTGCGGACCAGTGGAGGGTAAGATATCATCAGGTTGTAGTTGATGGATAAACGAAGATTGCTAGATTTATACCGATAAAGTCAAATAGAATGACATCAAAATTAGTTGTGTTGTATGTGCAGTGGATAGTGCGATTCCATAACATCCTGAAGAGCTTTGTCAATGACCGAGTCCCATTGTTCACTAGTGGATAATGGAAGAGCTTTCAAGAGGCATTGTAAATAGAGCTACATTTAAGTACTGCTTACTACCTACAAATTTATCAGTAGACTAAGAGGGTGAATCGTATTCCAGAGGATCTCTTACAAGCTTGCATTCCTAACTTTGGAAGCTCGTGGGATGATCAATAACATTTAGTAGAGTTCGCATATAACAATAGCTATTAGTCTAGCATCGATATGGCATCATTTGAGGCATTATATAGTAGACCATTCAATGCTCCTTCATGTTGGTGGAAAGCGGACAAGAAACTGATATTAGTACTAGATAGGGAGACATTGGAGAAGTTGAGATCATTCGGAAACGAATGAAACCTGCTTAAGATAAATAGAAGACTATGCTAATAAGAGAAGATGTGATATTGAGTTCTCTACAGGTGATATGTTGTTTGCTAAGATATCTCCATTAAAGAATGTAGTTTGATTTGGTACTAAGGAGAAGTTGACACTTAGTTATGTAGGTCCTTTTCACATACTCGAGAGGATTGGGTATCTAGGTTAAAAAGTTGACTTATCTCAGAAGATGGCAGGTGTACACAAAGTATTTCATGTCTCACATTTGTGAAAGCTTGTGAATGGCTCAAGTATGATTGTTGAACCGGATCAACTAGATGATATCAAAGTTGGACCAGAAGCTTTGATACCTCGTAGACCAATTTTATAGTTAGACATGATACAAAGTAGCTTAGGAGGAAGAAAATGAAGTTGGTTAAGGTTCAATAGGGTGAAAGAAAAAGCAATTGCACGTGGGAGACCGAGGAGAGTGTGTGGACTACTTATTTGGAGCTCTTCATTTGGTAAGACTTTCTTTTTATCACGTTTACTTTCATTTTTTTATATCGTGTAGGATAGTTTAGTACCTTGCATGCTAGGATATGCATAAATACTATTTATTGTTTACCATTTCATGATTGCATGGTTGATGTTTGAAATGATTTCTCGTAGATGTTAGGCATGTAGAATAGCTATTGTTAACCTTACATATTTGATTTGGGAATTCGGGGTCGAAATTCCTAAAGCGAGGGAGAGTCCAATAACCCGCATTTTATGTATTTGAGGATCGTAGAATATTATTTTTAATTTGATATTGGGTCGTATGACATTAATTTTTTTTAATTAGTGACATTTCTGACCTTTATTTTTATTGGATGATTTTGATCCTGAAAACTAGTAAGGCCTATAACTTTTGATACGAGCTGAATTAGGGATCAAGACCACTTCCATTGGAAAGATATGATTGTTTCTTTTCCCATGGATTTGTCATACTAGTTTTTAGACTTACCATTTAGGAGATATGACTATTTGAATTTTGAACAATTTTTGGATAGTTAAGTGAACAGTTAATTGGGCACGGATTAGGCCCATTAACCATTTCGTGGTTTATGCCTAATGGGTAAAATGGGATAGTTGCTAAGGACTTTTCCCACTTTCCAAAATTAAACCAAACCTCCACCGATCCATTTCTTAGTCAAAAAGCAATTATTTTCCCTACTTGAATTAGCTAAATCATGTTATTAAGAAGTGATTAGCAAGAGATATTATAAATTTACTGTTTGGATCATCTTAGGATTCGTCTAACTACTATTCAACCTCAGATTTGCCTTGTGTTTGTACCAAAATTGGGCACAACACTCTTCGGATGTGTTTGAAGAAAAAAATGAAGAAAGTAAATGTACAATGAAGTAGATCTAACAAACACATCAATAAACAGATAAGAAAATGCACAGAAAGACAAAGATTTAGAGTGGTTCGGCGAATTGCCTACGTCCACTATGAAATGATTAATGTTTATTGAATTTCACTTGTTGTTTACAAAAGATTACAACATTATGACTAAAGTTTTACAATCATTTCGGAAAAATATTGGCATAGAGAGGCCAAAAGTCCCTTTTCTGTAGGTTCTGGGTTGCTATTTATAGGCGTTGGCTGCAAATATCTCGCTCAGATCTCGGGTGACCTCTTCTCTCACGTGGGTGGGCCCATGCGATCGATCCCATGTGATTTGCACTCGGTCCATGATCGATACGAACGAATTTCGTATCGATCGAAATTTCGTCCAATCGAGTCGAGATCGATCATGAACCTTCTTGAGGATGTACGCAAGCTCCTGTGAAAATTTGGTGGCATTTGGACTTGTAGATTTTGAGTTATGATTGATGCAAGTTAAGGAAAACAGCTACAATTCGTATCCATCAATGTGAATAGTGAAGCGATGTGAACAGGATCGATGCGAACAGGATCGATGCGAACAGGATTGATGCGAACAAGATCGATACGAATAGGATCGATACGAACTGCCTCGGCCGCCGATGTAGCACCCCGTCCTATTGACTTTCCTAAGTTATGTAAGGACTTTCTCAATATGAAAGGGGAGACATACTCTGGAACTGAAGGATATTCGAAAGCTAAAGTTTGGGTTAGTAACTACGAGAAGATATTTAGAAAGCTTGGTTGGGATGATCAGCTAAGAATAAGAATAACAGCTTGGCACCTCAGGGAAGAAGCCTTGAATTGGTGGAACTTTGTGACTGATGAGTGCCTAGGAAGGATATTCTCTTAGGATGAATTCAAGGACCAATTTGAGATGAGATTCATGTCTAAAGCAGAGGTTAGCTTGTAATTGGAAACGTTCATTCAGTTGAGACAAGGAGATTCTACCCTTAAGGAGTACATAGCTAAGTTGACTGAATTGGCTAAACTCGGGATGAGCCAGATAGACACACCTATGAAAAAGGCCATGAAGTTCGTAAAGGGCTTAAATTACCCACTAAGAGAAATGTTGTTGACCCAAGTACTTATGGGAGCCACCTATAAGATGTTGGTAGAAACGGCAATACTGCACGTGGCTAATGAGGAAGATAAGGGAAGAGAGAAAGGAAAGTCTGCACTGGCCCAAAAGCAAGAAGGGTCTAAGAAGGGAAGCTTTTGGGCCAACCAGAAGTCGAAGGGGAAGTTTAAGAAGGATGTGAAGGTGTGTTAGAAATGCCAAAAGAAGGGTCACGAAGCTAAAGATTGTAGGGCGAGTATGATAACAGAAGCCTTTGAAGGAAGGTGCTTTAACTGCCATGAGGAAGGGCATCACAAGAATCAATGTCCTAAGATTGCTAAGGAAGGATCAAGCGGACATGCCTATGCTACTGAAGCTATCCTTATTGCTAGTAAGCCACCAAGAGACCAAGAAAAAGCAGCTCTAGAAGGTATAACTCTTATTTTTGGGGTTACTACTCGTACCCTATATGATTCGGGGGCATCATATTCCTTTATAGCTAGGCATGTGGTAAATTCCTTAAACCTTCAAACCTAGATGGCCAACATCCCAATAAAGGTTTCCAATCCCATTGGGGGTTCGACCTATCTTTCTCTTATTTTCAAAGACCTAGTGTTAGACCTATGCGACGTTGATTTCATATGTACTGCGTACATTCTAAATTTCGAGGGGCATGGGCTTGTATTGGGTATGGATTGGTTATCATATTATGGAGTCATTCTTGACAATGATAAAAGGGTAGTACGATTAAGGAGTCGTAGAGGTCATGACCTAGAAGTTCTTTGTACACCCAAAGCTTTAGTTGAGTTAAGCCATTTATACTCACTAAATCTATCTGTAGTTTGAGAGCCATCATCTGTACTCGTAGTTTGTGAATTTCTTGATGTCTTCGAGGAGGTCTCTGGTTTCCTACCCCATAGGGAGATTGAGTTCCGAATCGATTTGGAGAAGGACGCAAGACCCATCACTATGCCTTTGAGACATATAGCCCCCAACGAAAGAAGGGAATTAGATAAGCAAATCTCAGAGCTATTGAAGAAAGGATTCATTCATAGGAGTACTTCTGAATGGGGAGCACTGTTGTTTTTGCTACTAAGGCGGACGGTTCTTTGAGACTTTGTGTCGATTACAGGGAGTTGAACAAGTTGACAAGGAAGAATAGGTACCCTCTACCTAGAATAGATGACGTGTTCGACCAAGTTGTAGGGGCTAAAGTATTTTCCCAATTAGACTTAGCTAAGGGATTTCGTCAGTTGAGGATTGCAGAGGAAAGCAAGCTAAATGTGGTACTCTAGGTGGGCTCTATGGGTGTGAAGTTATGCCTTTTGGACTGACGAATGCCCCAGCATATTTTGTGGATTTGATGAGGAGAATATTTAGAGGGCAACTCAATAAATTCATCGTGGTGTTTGTTGATGATACCTTGGTTTTCTCCAAATGCAAGAAGGAGCATGAGGACCACCTTAGGGAGGTATTGGAGACCTTGAGAAGAAACCAACTCAAAGCCAAGTTTTCTAAATGCCACTTTTAGAAAAATGAAGTTAGGTTCCTTAGGCATATTATTTCGGTACAAGAATTGGAGGTGGACCCTGCTAAAGTGGAAGCTGTCCAAGGATGGAAGACTCCTAATAATGCATTTGAGGTTAGTAGTTTTCTAGGGTTAGCCGGCTACTATAGGAAGTTCACCAAGAGCTTTACACAAATGGCAGCCCCTTTAACTCGATTGACTAAGAAGAATCTAGTTTTTGTTTAGGATGATAGATGCACCAAGGCATTTGAGAAGCTTAAGGAATCATTGACTATTGCACCTGTGCTCACTATTCGAGATGGAACTAAGTCACTCATGCTTTTCACAGATACATGTGGCATAGGATTAGGGGCAATTCTTATGCAAGAAGGGAAGGTAGTTGCCTATGCTAGTAGACAATTAAAGGACTATGAGAAGAGGTATCCAACGCATGATTTAGAATTAGCAGTCATTGTTTTTGCCTTAAAGATGTGGAGGCATTAACTCTCAGGGGAAATGTTTGAGTTATTCACTGATCATAAATAAATCAAATACCTATTTTTCCAAAAAGATTTGAATCTTAGGCAGTAGAGGTGGATGGAGTATGTAGCATCCTTTGACTTTAATATTCAATACACCCCTGGAAAAGGAAACTTAATCCCAGACGCCCTTAGTCGGAGGCACACTACCCTAGGTGCTATATGTAAATGGAGACAGTTAGAGTTTCTCTCGAATTTTGACCTCTAACCGTCAACAGAACCCATCCAAGGTTTTCTAGCAATTATAGAGATTAGACTAGCCTTGATGGATCATGTAGGGGGTGAGCAAGTGAAAGATGAGAAACTAGTAAATATTTTAGAAAAATTGAGAAAAGAAGAGAATTTTCCACATGCTAGGAGGTATTCAGTTGATGAAAAGGGTTGTTTGAGAAGAGATGGATGTCTTTGCGTCCCAATGATTGATGATTTGATGAGAGATGTGCTTATGGAGTGTCACCACTCAAGGAGGGTGACCATTCATCCTGGAGGAGATATGATGTACAAGGAAATGAAGAGAATTTTCTTTTGGAATGGAATGAAGAGGAGCGTAGCTGAGTTTGTTGTTAGGTGTTTGACATGTCAAAAGATAAAAACTAAGCAAAGGAAGCACGGTGGATTATTATTACCTTTGGAAATTTCGACATGGAAGTGGGAAAATATTTTGATGGATTTTGTGGAAGGATTGCCTAAAACCCAGAAGGGTAATGAGGCTATTTGGGTTATTGTAAATAGACTCACCAAGAGTGCTTATTTTATTCTGATTAGGAGAAATAAGACTAGTGCTTATCTCATCCATATTTATATTAAGGAGGTAGTTTGTCTATATGGACTCCCTGTAAGCATAGTTAGTGATAGGGACCCCATATTCACTAGCGAGTTTTGGAGGAACTTACAAATAGCTTTGGGAACGACATATCACCACAAATTAACGGACAAATAGAGAGGGTGGATATAATTTTGGAGGACTTGTTGAGAGCTTGTGTCTTGGATCTCAAAGAACATATGGAGCAGAATCTACTTTGGTTGAGTTTGCGTATAATATTAGCTATCAAATGACGATTGATATAGCCCCTTTTGAAGCACTGTATGGGCAGCCATGCAAATCGCCTAGTAGTTGGTGGTAAACCGCCGACAAAGTATTGCTCGAACTTGATTTGATCCATGATACCACGGAAAAAGTAGAGTTGATCAGACAATGGATGAAGGTAGCACAAGACCGTCAGAAATCTTATGCGGATAAAAGAAGGAAAGAGCTCGAATTTGAGGTTGGAGATATGGTATTTGTTAAAATCTCCCCTCTTAGAAAAGTTGTTAGATTTGGCAAGTCTGGAAAATTGACACCCAGATTTGGCCATTCAGAATTATGGACAGAGTAGGAAAATTGGCATATCGTATGGAGCTTCCTGACAAGTTGGCAGGAGTCCACAATGTTTTCCATGTTCCTCACCTTATGAAATACCTTCATGATGCCGCTTGCAGAATAGAGCTTGATCAGTTGGGGATTTTCAGATGGCCTGATAGTGCCTTGTGCTACCGCATGCATTGTGGAGCACGGTACTAGGAGACTACGTAATAAAATAATTAGGTTGGTCCGAGTACAATGGGGGGACAATCCAACGGAAAGCGCATGGGTGACCGAGGAGAAGATGAAAAACACTCGATCGGAACTTTTCATTAGTAATTTTTCTCTCCAAAATTAGGATTTTGGTTGCATCGCGGTTGCTAGAATGGATGGTAAGATGGTTGTTACACTTTTCACAATAACTTTACACTCATGTAGAAACTTTTATGCATGTTAAGGATATTTGCATACATACTTACATGACACGATTACACACTTAAGCTAGGATTGAGCTCATTTTAGCATGTCTACAATACATAATCACATTTCACTATTGGTTGTGTAGAGAACTTGGTTGTATAACTATAACGACCCAATATTTTCAACCATTCGCATCCGCACATGTCGGACTTGAATTGCTCAAAATACCGCGTTGTAGATAAAAATTTGGCAAACTCATCATATACAGTAAATAAATAATCACAGATCACAGACACAGAGTAATATAATGCAACGGAAACAAAGAAATAGTAGTTCATGAAGCTACTATATAAATACATTAGAGTTAAGTAAGATACAATAGGAATACCAAGATACAACAGGAGTGGCAGTATGATAATCAGGCACAGCTCAGAATACAACTGGAATCAACTGGATAACAAAATGAATAGATATCTGGTTCTTCAAAGCAAAATTCCAGCTCCAAATGTGAGTCTCTAATGCTGTATCACTCAGTCTGACCCGAGCGTAAAGCAAAACACAAAACACTCGAGTCAGGACATACATACTTATACAATGTAAACCAACTCAAGTGAACTGTAATAAAGGTACAAGTAACTTAAAGAATGCTTGGGATCGCCCATTCTATAAGGATCCGTTAAACTATCTACTATGTAGTAATATTCGCTATTATAATAATGTCTAATATAAAATAAACATACTTTTAAATAGCATTAAGGAGTGACCCAATATTCCCCTTAACACGTAATAGTCCCAGTAGTCTATCCAGTATTAGCATACTCCCAAAATGAGGGCTACCCTCGATACTCCATAGGCTACAGGAGAAATCACAACTCGTAGTAAAGCTCGATATGGTAGGTGACACGGCACACAAGGCAATGCCAGGGTAGATATACCAATTACGCACACGGACTGATGGAAATGCATAGCAGCCACTAGCGCTCCACCTCGAACAACACTCCCAAATCAAGGGGTGCACCCAAACAATCACAAAGTAATAGAATGGTATCGAAGAAGTGCGTCCGATAAGAGGTGCTACCTCACTGGTCCGAGATCGCTCCTGTTTTAGCCACCTTATGCCAACTCACGGGAGTTGGCTCCACGCATATACCTTAGGATCGTCTCCACCATCCTGCTTCATTCGGGAAACTCCACCGCGTACACAGTTGTTAAAGTGGTTTTCGGTATCGACAGAGAGTATGTCCATATCCGATCCCGGTCTCTTTAATAACCAATCGTTATTATAACCCATGGATATTTATTTTCAAAACCAAAATATCATATCTATTTCAAACCATATCATTTATTTTAAAATAGTATATACTTTCAAAACCAAATTATCATATCCACTTCCAAAATTAAACATTTAATTATAACATTGTGAAACCATAATAATTTAAAACCCATAACACTCTAAAATGTAAATTTTATAACCATAGAAATTTGAAACATTACATTTTTGAAATAATGACATTTCGAAAACATAACCTTAGGTCAACATAGCATTTTGGAAAAGAGATACTTAAGAAATCATAGCAAGTTGGAAATGTAACCTTAAGGGATCATAGTGTTTTTGAAATGTAATATTTAAGAAATCATAGCATTCTTGAATGTAATACTTTCCACTTTACCATTTTATACAATCCAAATGTTTATATACTTACAATTTTTACTATAGTTGTTTTATCACTTCTATTTTATTACACAAATTAATTCATTTGGATATTAAATAAACTAAAACTTAATTACTGAAATTTCCCATTTAAAGTTGAAATTCCTTATGTTAAGTTAAAATATATTATTAACTTGCATTTCATTATTACAGTAAGGAACATTTATTATTTTAATCAATATTACATTAACTAAAATTACATGTCAAATGTTCATTTTAACTTACATTTTATTTTCACAATAAAGAGCATTTATTGTCTTAATCAATATCACATTAATTAAAATTACATGTCAAATGTTCATTTTTAACATACATTTTATTCTCACAATAAAGAGCATTTATTGTCTTAATCAATCTCCCATTAATTAAAATTACATGTCAAATGTTCATTTTTAACATACATTTTATTCTCACAATAAAGAGCATTTATTGTCTTAATCAATATCCCATTAATTAAAATTACATGTCAAATGTATATTTTTAACTTACATTTTATTTTCACAATAAAGAGCATTTATTGTCTTAATCAATATCACATTAATTAAAATTACATGTCAAATGTTTATTTTTAACATACATTTTATTTTCACACTAAAGAGCATTTATTGTCTTATTCAATCTCCCATTAATTAAAATTACATGTCAAATGTATATTTTTAACTTACATTTTATTTTCACAATAAAGAGCATTTATTGTCTCAATCAATATCACATTAATTAAAATTACATGTCAAATGTTTATTTTTAACATACATTTTATTTTCACACTAAAGAGCATTTATTGTCTTATTCAATCTCCCATTAATTAAAATTAAATATCAAATGGACATTTTTAACTTACATTTTATTTTCACAAATAAAGAGCATTTATTGTCTTAATCAATATCACATATTTCCAAATTAGGTTATATTTCCAATCACAAATTTCCATTCATTTAACATTTTTAATACATAGAAAATCATTTTTCACTTTATTAAATCATTTTAAAAACCAAATTTAAATTAAAATATCAAAATTTACATTTTTAAAATACTTAAAACTTCAAGAAAAATATATAAAATAACCACGGGTCTATATAATATTTTCTAACCTAGGTCAAGTGATACAGATAATATATCATTTCAATCCGTAATTTACAAAGAAAAATCCGGGTTCTATCATTTCAAACCCGCAATCCCAAGTTAAATAAAATAAATAAAAATCGCTCAGGCCTATCATTTCAGCCCATAACGATTTTTCCCTATTCTAAAGTCCATTCGGGTATGTATCATTTCAACCCATAGTGATAGGGAACTTGCAGTGATGATAAGCAGGAAATAAATAACAGTATACAAATAATATTATAACAGATGATATAACAGGCATATAAACAATATTTAACATCATATAAATATATCACAGGCATGTATGAACAAAACACATTATTTTATACAATTAACTTGTCATCAATTCACAATTATAAAAGTACGTATGTCTAGAGTGAATAACTCACCTTTTAAAAGCTAGAATTGAAATTCAAACCCAAATCTAGACTCCGCAAAGCACGAAAAAGCACGACAAAGCACAATGCAAACTTGAGTGGATGAAGAGTCAGATCCAAATCTTATATGCAAACAAATATTACATACATAAGAATATGATTCAATACAAAAGAATAGAGGTTAAAACAATGGAAATATAACGAATCAAAGTGGCATAACTTGCCTTAATCAATCAATGGCTTGGCTACACCACATATGGGGTGTTGCTTGGTCATGATGGTTAGAGGTGTGCTAGGAGAAGATGGAGGCTGAGTCTAACTTGGAGGAAGACAAAGAAAACAAAATGAAAAAAAGAGGAGAAGGAAGAAGGAAGCCATGACTTTAGATCTTGTATTTTTTTTCTTCACGCAAATGAATAAGATGAGGAGATGAGAAACTTTGTACGTGAAATAAAAAGAGAGAGTGGCAGCTAGGTTAAAGGAATGAATAGCTAAGGTAAGAAATAAAGAGGCTAGGCAATAAAAGGTAGGAGTTTGAATGGTTTGGGAAATAAAAAGGCAACAAATAACTTGATGTATTTATTAATTTTTTTCCTTTGTTTGCATGTAATGAAAAGAGGCGTTTGAGGAATAATACGTACATGAATTATGAGAAGAATTCATGGTTAATGAATGTGGGAAGTAATTGGCTATGCAAATGGAAAGGCAAGGGAAAAAAAGAGGCAACAAATAAACAAAACAAGTAACCTATATCTCTTGCAATTTCTAAGCTATTATTAAAAAGTAAACCAATCAAAAATCAAATGAATATATTCTAAGTTTATAAAAATAAAAAAATAAATAAAAGTTAGGGAAATAAACATAGGAAAAAAAATAAAAAAATATATAGAAATCATTTAAATCCAACCCAAATCAATATATCATTTATTCCTAAATGCAAATGAAAAGGAGGATATTGAGATGAAAATGAAATATTCTGATCTGTGAATGGCAAAAGGAAATACAGGGTTAAAAGATGGTTTGGATGGCAAGTAAAAGAGTGAATGCTAGGAAATAGAAAAGGCATAAGTTTAGGAGAAAGAAACATATATATGTTTTATTCTTAAATGCAAATGAAAATGAGAGATGGGAAATAAATTTTGTACGTGAATTTTCAACTTGATATGCACGATTATGAGTAGAGTAATTCATGACTAGGAATGAGGAGGAAACAGCTAGGAAACTAACAAAGAGGTTAGGAAATATAAAGGTAAGAATTTACACAATGTAACGTACGTCTCCTTGATTTTCTCCAGCCATTTATAAAGAGATATAAACAAATAAATACAATAAAAGTCTAGGCAAATAAATAGGGAAATAAAACAAAGAGATGGATAGGAAAAATAAAAATAAAGTAGAAAATAGAAAAAATAGAATTAAGGTAGAAAAATGAAAATATAAAATAGACAAATTTTACTGAAAACAATCGCGTGTAAAACGCTGTATTTTATCTAATTTAAAAAGTATAAAACGGAATTTTATGAAATGAAAAGCAGTATACTTGAAATTTTATTTACTTTCATAATAAAAGATAAAATTCAAAAATTCAAACTTTTAAATTTTTAAATTAAAAGTCAAAGTTTGACCATATTGACAAAAATTCACATTTCAGGAAAATATTATATTTATTCATGTTTGGAATTATAATTCACATACAAATCAAAATTTATATTTACAAATCAAAATTTATATTTAAAACAACAAAATTTATATTTAAAATAACAAAAATTATCCATTTAATAAATAAAATAAAGCTTTTAAATCAGGAAATTCAATTTAAAATAATTACAAAATACAGGGTTGTTACACTCTCCCCCACTCAAAACTTTTCGTCCCCGAAAAGGAATGAGGTACGGGAAAACACAGAAAAAGATAGAATGAAATAGGATTAAGACAAGATGACAAGAAGATTGAAATTATAACTGATAACTGTTGTTATAGGTAAGTTTAACAAGGTGGAGATGATCTTCCCAAGATCCTCCAGAATCCAGAACACAAGCACGAAAAAACATTGAGAATCTGATTCACCCTTTCCATTTGACCGTCGGTCTGTGGATGGTAAGCAGTGCTCAGATTCAGAATAGGGAGAAGTAAGAACCACGGAAGAGATAGAAAGGTTAAATGATGAAAAAAAGAAAGAAAGAAAGACTAGAACAAACTTATTAAACTCAACACATAAAAAAAACACGATTCATCAAATCAACAAAGAGAGCAGGAGCATTAGTCAAACCAAAAGGCATGACTAACTATTCATAAAAAACCATTCTCAGTACGGAAAGTGGTCTCGGGAATACTTTCCTCAACAACCCTGAGTTGGTGAGAATCAGAGGCAAAATCAAGCCGAAAGAGAACAGTAGCTCCAAGGCTAACCAATTCGAATTTGATTTCCTACTTAGAAGGTAGGAGAATGGAAACAACCAGAAAGAAAATAGATTGGAAAACAGAATAAGATAATAAATTTAAAACCATGAAAATTTCAACTTACATTAATAATTAATTTCATTCATTTGATTTCACTTAAGTTAAATAAATATTAATCTTTTTTAAATCTCATTATCTCATCATTAAATCAACAATTTATAAAGTCATGAATTTGAACAATCATTTATTTTATTCATCTTTATTCATTAAATTTCATTCTTCTTTATTCCAATTTATTCTTAAATTTATTCCACTTAATATATCAAATCCCATATATATTAAGTTTATTTCACTTATTATAACTATTTCAATTTATTTATAATTCCTTTAATACCATTTAAATTGTAAATTATTCAATTAACCTTTTATTCTATTCACCTCTATTAATCCTTTATAACTAAAATTTAAGTGTATAACATTTATTATAACCACTCAAATTTTATTTATAAAATCCTTTTATATTGTACATTATCCAATTACATTGTTAACTTCTAAATAATTAAGGTAAGTTATATTGGAATGCAATAGAATATTATACAAATAAAACTTTCTAGTTCAATTATTTCAAGCTTAAATATTTATTCCAAATTTGGCTTCATTTTATAATTGAAATCATCTTTTAAGATAAAATTTAAGAATTAGATTTCCGATTAACTTCAAACTATTTTACAGATAATATATATCAAATCAACTCTTAAATCACATATATTATAAATCAAGTCATAATTAGAAAGCCAAATCAATTTAATTCTTCAAAGAAAAACTGTAGCAAAACTACAGAATGGTCTCTTTGCTTCGAAACTCGAAAATGAATGTCGATGATGCTGCAGTCATCACCGAAATTATTTTTCCAACGACAAAGAAAAGAGTACTGATTTACAAATTAAAAATCCTTTGAAACAATTTCTACTAGAAATACTTTTAAATAATATATCCTTTTAAAACTTTCAAAACAAAGTTCGAAATCGTCGGAAATTTAATTCTCACATTCTTGATTTAAATCCATTTAAGTTTCCAAATTAATTTATAACCATGTTTAATTATTTAGATATGAAACTAAAGCCAATGATTATAAAATACATACAGAGTTAAATATTATTTCATAACACCCAATTCCATTAATTATCAAAATTCAAAAAAAATTAACCTTATACATATTATAATTATACAAAATTTATCCATCTACTAAATTTAAAAACCGTATTGTGTCAGTTTGCTCTGTTCAAGTGTTTTGGAGATCCTATCGATAGCGTTGATCAGACGAACCGATCAGAAACCCAAATCAACATCAACAACTCAAACAACACAATATATAAAACATCTTTAAATATAAAAAAATAAATTCAAATACAAGATTAATTTTCAAAATAAGGATAGGGGTTCAGATTTGATGGACTCAAATCGAAGAGAATTCTAATTTGAAGATAAGTTGGGGACAAAAGATAAGATCATTAAATAACAGAATAGGAAAATGGATAAGCCTATATAAATCATGGGTAACCTTAACCAGGTCAACCATGACTTAACGAAAAAGATCGTTGTGGATTTTCTAGGGTAAATCTACATTCGATCCAAGAAATAGAAATTAGAATAATAAGAGATACTAGCATCTAAACCGAGGATATAGAAGTCTTCGATGAATCAATGCTTTTTGTAAAGAAGTTTCACCCCTTTACATGTCATTAGAATATTGGCGGGACCACCAATACATTAGAATGATTATTCGGAGTGGAGTTATGGGACACTCCAGAATCAAGAAGACACGAATATGGGAGGACAAGAATGGACATGGAACAGAAGGGAACGTTCCAAAATTCAAAGGAAACCGAATCGAAGAAGAAGGAATTCAAGTTCGAACGAAAGTGATTCTGTAATTAAACTTACTCTATATGCTGCGCTTGCCTAAAACCAGAGCTCTGATACCAACTGTAACGACCCGATATTTTCAACCATTCGCATCCGTACATGTCGGACTTGAATTGCTCAAAATACCGCGTTGTAGATAAAAATTTGGCAAACTCATCATATACAGTAAATAAATAATCACAGATCACAAACACAGAGTAATATAATGCAGCGAAAACAAAGAAATAGTAGTTCATGAAGCTACTATATAAATACATCAGAGTTAAGTAAGATACAATAGGAATACCAAGATACAACAGGAGTGATAGTATGATAATCAGGTACAGCTCAGAATACAACTGGAATCAACTGGATAACAAAATGAATAGATATCTGGTTCTTCAAAGCAAAATTCCAGCTCCAAAGGTGAGTCTCTAATGCTGTATCACTCAGTCTGACCCGAGCGTAAAGCAAAACACAAAACACTCGAGTCAGGACATACATACTTATACAATGTAAACCAACTCAAGTGAACTGTAATAAAGGTACAAGTAACTTAAAGAATGCTTGGGATCGCCCATTCTTTAAGGATCCGTTAACCTATCTACTATGTAGTAATATTCGCTATTATAATCATGTCTAATATAAAATAAACATACTTTTAAATAGCATTAAGGAGTGACCCAATATTCCCCTTAACACGTAATAGTCCCAGTAGTCTATCCAGTATTAGCATAGTCCCAAAATGGGGGCTACCCTCGATACTCCACAGGCTATGGGAGAAATCACAACTCGTAGTAAAGCTCGATATGGTAGGTGACACGACACACAAGGCAATGCCAGGGTAGATATACCAATTACACACACGGACTGATGGAAATGCATAGCAGCCACTACTGCTCTACCTCGAACAACACTCCCAAATCAAGGGGTGCACCCAAACAATCACAAAGTAATAGAATGGTATCGAAGAAGTGCGTCCGATAAGAGGTGCTACCTCACTGGTCCGAGATCGCTCTTGTTTTAGCCACCTTATGCCAACTCACGGGAGTTGGGTCCACGCATATACCTTAGGATCGTCTCCACCATCATGCTTCATTCTGGAAACTCCACCGCGTACACAGTTGTTAAAGTGGTTTTCGGTATCGACAGAGAGTATGTCCATATTCGATCCCAGTCTCTTTAACAACCAATCGTTATTATAACCCATGGATATTTATTTTCAAAACAGTATATACTTTCAAAACCAAAATATCATATCTATTTCAAACCATATCATTTATTTTAAAATAATATATACTTTCAAAACCAAATTATCATATCCACTTCCAAAATTAAACATTTAATTATAACACTGTGAAACCATAATAATTTAAAACCCATAGCACTCTAAAATGTAACTTTTATAACCATAGCAATTTGAAACATTACATTTTTGAAATAATGACATTTCGAAAACATAACCTTAGGTCAACATAGCATTTTGGAAAAGAGATATTTAAGAAATCATAGCAAGTTGGAAATGTAACCTTAAGGGATCATAGTGTTTTTGAAATGTAATATTTAAGAAATCATAGCATTCTGGAATGTAATACTTTCCACTTTACCATTTTATACAATCCAAATGTTTATATACTTACAATTTTTACCATAGTTGTTTTATCACTTCTATTTTATTACACAAATTAATTCATTTGGATATTAAATAAACTAAAACTTAATTACTGAAATTTCCCATTTAAAGTTGAAATTCCTTATGTTAAGTTAAAGTATATTATTAACTTGCATTTCATTATTACAGTAAGGAACATTTATTATTTTAATCAATATTACATTAACTAAAATTACATGTCAAATGTTCATTTTAACTTACATTTTATTTTCACAATAAAGAGCATTTATTGTCTTAATCAATATCACATTAATTAAAATTACATGTCAAATGTTCATTTTTAACTTACATTTTATTTTCACAATAAAGAGCATTTATTGTCTTAATCAATCTCCCATTAATTAAAATTACATGTCAAATGTTCATTTTTAACATACATTTTATTCTCACAATAAAGAGCATTTATTGTCTTAATCAATATCCCATTAATTAAAATTACATGTCAAATGTATATTTTTAACTTACATTTTATTTTCACAATAAAGAGCATTTATTGTCTTAATCAATATCACATTAATTAAAATTACATGTCAAATGTTTATTTTTAACATACATTTTATTTTCACACTAAAGAGCATTTATTGTCTTATTCAATCTCCCATTAATTAAAATTACATGTCAAATGTATATTTTTAACTTACATTTTATTTTCACAATAAAGAGCATTTATTGTCTCAATCAATATCACATTAATTAAAATTACATGTCAAATGTATATTTTTAACTTACATTTTATTTTCACAATAAAGAGCATTTATTGTCTCAATCAATATCACATTAATTAAAATTACATGTCAAATGTTTATTTTTAACATACATTTTATTTTCACACTAAAGAGCATTTATTGTCTTATTCAATCTCCCATTAATTAAAATTACATATCAAATGGACATTTTTGACTTACATTTTATTTTCACAAATAAAGAGCATTTATTGTCTTAATCAATATCACATATTTCCAAATTAGGTTATATTTCCAATCACAAATTTCCATTCATTTAACATTTTTAATACATAGAAAATCATTTTTCACTTTATTAAACCTTTTTAAAATCCAAATTTAAATTAAAATATCAAAATTTACATTTTTAAAATACTTAAAACTTCAAGAAAAATATATAAAATAACCACGGGTCTGTATAATATTTTCTAACCTAGGTCAAGTGATACGGATAATATATCATTTCAATCCGTAATTTACAAAGAAAAATCCGGGTTCTATCATTTCAAACCCGCAATCCCAAGTTAAATAAAATAAATAAAAATCGCTCAGGCCTATCATTGCAGCCCATAACGATTTTTCCCTATTCTAAAGTCCGGTCGGGTATGTATCATTTCAACCCATAGTGATAGGGAACTTGCAATGATGATAAGCAGGAAATAAATAATAGTATACAAATAATATTATAACAGATGATATAACAGGCATATAAACAGTATTTAACATCATATAAATATATCACAGGCATGTATGAACATAACACATTATTTTATACAATTAACTTGTCATCAATTCACAATTATAAAAGTACGTATGTCTAGAGTGAATAACTCACCTTTTAAAAGCTAGAATTGAAATTCAAACCCAAATCTAGACTCCGCAAAGCACGAAAAAGCACGACAAAGCACAATGCAAACTTGAGTGGATGAAGAGTCAGATCCAAATCTTATATGCAAACAAATATTACATACATAAGAATATGATTCAATACAAAAGAATAGAGGTTAAAACAATGGAAATATAACGAATCAAAGTGGCATAACTTGCCTTAATCAATCAATGGCTTGGCTACACCACATATGGGGTGTTGCTTGGTCATGATGGTTAGAGGTGTGCTAGGAGAAGATGGAGGCTGAGTCTAACTTGGAGGAAGACAAAGAAAACAAAATGAAAAAAGAGGAGAAGGAAGAAGGAAGCCATGACTTTAGATCTTGTATTTTTTTCTTCACGCAAATGAATAAGATAAGGAGATGAGAAACTTTGTATGTGAAATAAAAAGAGAGAGTGGCGGCTAGGTTAAAGGAATGAACAGCTAAGGTAAGAAATAAAGAGGCTAGGCAATAAAAGGTAGGAGTTTGAATGGTTTGGGAAATAAAAAGGCAACAAATAACTTGATGTATTTATTAATTTTTTTCCTTTGTTTGCATGTAATGAAAAGAGGCGTTTGAGGAATAATACGTACATGAATTATGAGAAGAATTCATGGTTAATGAATGTGGGAAGTAATTGGCTATGCAAATGGAAAGGCAAGGGAAAAAAAGAGGCAACAAATAAACAAAACAAGTAACCTATATCTCTTGCAATTTCTAAGCTATTATTAAAAAGTAAACCAATCAAAAATCAAATGAATATATTCTAAGTTTATAAAAATAAAAAAATAAATAAAAGTTAGGGAAATAAACATAGGAAAAAAAATAAAAAAATATATAGAAATCATTTAAATCCAACCCAAATCAATATATCATTTATTCCTAAATGCAAATGAAAAGGAGGATATTGAGATGAAAATGAAATATTCTGATCTGTGAATGGCAAAAGGAAATACAGGGTTAAAAGATGGTTTGGATGGCAAGTAAAAGAGTGAATGCTAGGAAATAGAAAAGGCATAAGTTTAGGAGAAAGAAACATATATATGTTTTATTCTTAAATGCAAATGAAAATGAGAGATGGGAAATAAATTTTGTACGTGAAT
Organism: Allium fistulosum; assembly: GCA_030737815.1. Lineage (NCBI taxonomy): Eukaryota > Viridiplantae > Streptophyta > Magnoliopsida > Asparagales > Amaryllidaceae > Allium > Allium fistulosum. The sequence continues at coordinate 873,042,498 of CM060902.1, forward strand.
TTTCAACTTGATATGCACGATTATGAGTAGAGTAATTCATGACTAGGAATGAGGAGGAAACAGCTAGGAAACTAACAAAGAGGTTAGGAAATATAAAGGTAAGAATTTACACAATGTAACGTACGTCTCCTTGATTTTCTCCAGCCATTTATAAAGAGATATAAACAAATAAATACAATAAAAGTCTAGGCAAATAAATAGGGAAATAAAACAAAGAGATGGATAGGAAAAATAAAAATAAAGTAGAAAATAGAAAAAATAGAATTAAGGTAGAAAAATGAAAATATAAAATAGACAAATTTTACTGAAAACAATCGCGTGTAAAACGCTGTATTTTATCTAATTTAAAAACTATAAAACGGAATTTTACGAAACGAAAAGCAGTATACTTGAAATTTTATTTACTTTCATAATAAAATTCAAAAATTCAAACTTTTAAAATTTTAAATTAAAAGTCAAAGTTTGACCATATTGACAAAAATTCACATTTCAGGAAAATATTATATTTATTCATGTTTGGAATTATAATTCACATACAAATCAAAATTTATATTTACAAATCAAAATTTATATTTAAAAGAACAAAATTTATATTTAAAATAACAAAATTTATCCATTTAATAAATAAAATAAAGCTTTTAAATCAGGAAATTCAATTTAAAATAATTACAAAATATAGGGTTGTTACAATAACACGGATGTTATTATGAGTTATGTTGTTCGCCCCTTGGAAGATTTCGAGACGAAATCCTTTTTAAGGGGGGAAGAATGTAACACCCCGTAAATGAACCATAAATAAACAAAAATAAATTAAATATGATAAGGGTTGGATATGAAATTTTATAAAGCTGGAATTTAATCATGAAAGTTATTCTGTTGCGTTCGTGGCAAAATTATGATCTATTTCCATATATAATATGCTAAAAACGGAGCTCAAGGAAAGAAGTTATGAGCATTTGAAGTTCTCAAATTTAAATTAATTTAGTTTAAATTCAAATTCAAATAAGATATCAAATTTAGGGTTTATATTTCAAAAATTAGCTTGGAGGCTAAGTAAACATTTAATTAATGTTTAACGTTGAAAAGTTAATTGGGGAATAAAATAATTGTGCAATGGAAATAAATAAACGTTCCCCGAAATAAACGAGCGGTCGACCTATATAGGTCAACCGGTCGACTTTAGCGGTCGACCGCTTCGCAACAGAAGTTGCCAGTGGCGGCTAGGATTTGAAGTTATGTTTTATTCTGTTGTACACTCTAGATTTAACCGTTTCCTAACTCCTTCCATACAATAGTTCTGGTGCATTTCAACTCCTATAAATAGAACCCTATCCTCTCCACTTTTATTCATATTATTTTGGGGAATACGACAAAATTCTGCCATTACTGTCTCTTTCTAATAACATTCAGAAACTCCATAGAGAATTCAAATAAGATTTCAACTTATTTCCTATTTGTTTCTTCTTCCTCCAATCTATTTTTATCCTATTATTCTGAATCTAATGAATATATATACCTCTTCCCTATTGTGTGTGTGTGTGTATCAAAAGAAGGAGATTCGGGAAGAGATCAGAAGGCTGCAAATCCATTTGAGTGAAGCTAGGCTAGAGTGGAAACCCTAATATTTCTTTTCAGCAATTATTCAGTGTATTTTTTTTTGGTATGCCTTAGGGAATTTGGGATTTCGAAAATATGATAGATAAAATCCGTCAAAATTCCTTTTTAATTCGATATGTCAATTCTATGCTTAGATTCCCAATTATTTACATTAATTTGATGGGATTTGTTTCGTTTATGCAATTTTTGATAATTTCATTGTCTATTCCACTTCTCCTTCTTCTTTGGGTCAAATTATGATCTTTTAATAAAATAAGGGGTTTAGATTATGAATTCTATTCGTAGTTTAATCTATTTCTTGGTAATAGGAGTTGAATAAAATATAGGGTTTAGATTGCAATTCTTATTGTTTAAGATATTCCATAGAATTGGTGTAATAATTAAATTTCCATTTTATTTACATGTCTGTTATTGCAGTTTTGGTTATGAATATTTATTCCCTGTTTTGGACATTAGAATTCCATGAAATCTTGTGAATTTGAAGAAAAAGAATTTGTAATAATAATTGATTAAGGAATTGATATTTAATGCTAGTATAAAGCATAAAATCCATGCGTTTAGAACTTCTTAGGCGCGAATATTTATTTATCTCTATTTACATAATTAATGTATGCATATATGCACAGTTAACTGGGCATTTATTTACATTTATTTCCCCCATTATTAAGGTAATTGGTTGTGAGGTGAAAATAAGAGGGAACTCTTATATAGCCTAATTATTATTTTATGGCGTAATAAGGAAGATTCCTTAAACGTTTTATTTATGAAACAGTGAGATGAGTGTATGTGTTTATATATATATAGTAATTGATTTGTGGCTAAGTCATAGGGATGTGAGGTCGATAGAGTTACATGACGAAAGTCTGCCCTTCACTTTGAGGCCACCAGCAGTTGTGTAAACTTTTATTGATGCGAGGTATCTTTATGATAAATATTTGTAATGACGCAAGGTTGGTCTCAAATTCTATAAGAGAAATCTGCCCAGCTAATCTGGCTACCAGTTCCTACGAATAGCAGACTAATATGATACGTTATTATGAGCATGGGCCATAAGACAAAGGGTCTGCTTTGGGGTTTCGAGGTATTAAGTGGTTGGACTTGCCTCTTTTCCCTAGATGAAGTATATAAATGGCCAAAGGGACACGTTAGGTGGTATCTCTACAGGGGTCTGCTTCTGGAAATAGGTCTTAAATGATGGGGTATGCCTTAATTAAGGTCTTAAATGACCAGAGTTTGCCTATTTTCCATTCGAAAGTATTAAGTGGTCTATGAGATTCCATATGATGTCAGTTAGATAGTACCATTGAGGAGCATGCTTTTGAAAATAGGTCTTAAATGATGAGGTCTGCCTTAATTAAGGTCTTAAATGACCAAAGTCTGCCTATTTTCCACCTAAGAAGTATTTAGTGGTTTAGGTACCATCTCTCATATTATTAGCTGTTTATGACGTATGATTGGGATATGAGATTCTAAAAACTCGCTTCTGGAATGGAAGGTATTAAGTGGTTGGACCCGCCTCATTTCCTTATAAAGAAGTATTAAATGAATTTAATAGTTTTATATTTGTAGACATATTCTTATTTTGAAAAGGTAAGAATCGAGATTTTTATTTACCAGACACTTGTTGGTCTGACTCTCTCATCATTACAACATAAGTTAAGGACGGAGTGATGGCGGTGACGATGCTTAGAGATGGAGAACCATGGCTAGTGGTAGTATTTATTATTACTTGCTTTTATGTATATCCATGGATTTAGACAATTGATGTAACGAATATTATGTTACAGATTTTATAGGATTTTGTGTTATGACATTTTTATTGTTTTGAAATAAATTGGTACACTTTGCTATTATATTTTGGTCCATCCGCTGTGAGTTCTGATAGTTTAGTTATGACTTCGCAATGTTATTTCTTTTTACTACCAATAGCTTGCCTGAGAATGGATCTAAGTTTCGATGAGCTTTTTCTAGATTGAAATTTAGGCATGTTCTGGGGTGGGTTGTTAAAGAAACAGAAATGAGAGATGGTTTGAGAGTCATCAGATCAAAATTTCTTATGATGTTAAGTGAATTCGCACAAGGACGTCCGTTGCGAGTGGAGTAGAGTTTATCCAAGTGATTGATCGGGACTATGCGTTGGGAATAGTATGAGCAAAATCTAGATTTAAAGGGAGAGTCAAGTGAAAGAGATGTCATCCTTGATACGTTAGTTTTGATGTTTGTGTGTACGTGTATGTGTATTGAAAGATATGTCATGCTAATAGGTGTGTGCAGGTTTTTGTATATATATTTATAGTCGGTTGAGTATTGGACAAACTATGAATTGGTTTGGATATCAAATTCATTTAATAAGCATGTTGATTGAAAATTATACATATACACACATACATACATATACATATATGTATATGTAAGTGCATTTGTGTGTGTAAAACTACTGAATGACCTTAACAAAACCACCTAGTCAACGCCACCAAATCGACTCCGATTGAAGGATAGTTAATTGTAGAAGTAGTTGGGGTAGTATGGAGATCACTCAATTGAAAGGAGTCATGCAGAAGAGAAACATGATGATGCAGCGTCAACAATATATGTATTTTGGGCATTATGCTAAAGAATACCTAAACCGACCGACCAGTTCTAATACAACAGACCCGTCGATTCTATGTATAAATGTCATGTAAACATGATGTTGGGCATATTTACCCTAAACAAATGCAAATAGCGACTGAAACTTATTCAATGCAACTTGATAGCACCAAGGACTACTTGACTTAACCCAAAGGCGACGCGTAATGATGTAAAAGGCAATGTCTAGTAGGTTGAGCAAGAAGCGTAAGTTTGAACTTGTGGAATTCAAGTGACTAGTAGTGTAGGTTGGGTGTGTTAGTATGTACGAAGTATTAGGCAAGTTACATACGACTTAGGTAAGCCTAACTTAGGCCATCAAAAAGCATTACGATATTGGTTTTAGTGCACAATCTATAGATTTGTATGTATTATTTGGTAACAATTATTCGTCGTGCCATGAAGAATGCACGACCTACATATGTGATCCCTGGATGAACCGGGCTGGTCTATAATGGTTATATTGGGTGAATACAAAAAATGTCCATAAAGCATTGTTAAAGGCACTCCTTCTTGGATAGGTGGTAAACTTTTGGAGGACTCCACTTGGAAAAAACACTTTTATGGAGACGCTACTCGAATAAAATAGTTTACACGTTTTTCCACTGTGCATTCAAAATACGGCAACAACCTATCAAAAAATAAGAAAAGCATGATGATGGTTCACCAAAACGACTTTTGGTAGGGTCTAAGAAAAAAAAGTGAGAAAAGTTACTGCTTATCAAAAACCAAAGGTAGTTATGATTCTTTTATTTTCCTAATAAGGGGGAAATTTTTCTACATTCCCTAGCAATTTTTTCAAAAATAAAAATATTTATCTCCTCGTCCAGTTTTGGAGTCCCCCAAGCAGTGTTGTTTCCATATTTAGATCATAGTAGCCTTAGAAGTTTAATGGTCAATATTAGATCCAATCCAGTAATTAAACAAAATCATAATTTATTTAAAATTAGGTTACATTTATCTAATAATTATATTAATTAATTCAATTAAATGATTCTTTGTATGTATCTCTCACACACACACACACTCAATGACGTGACAACATAATGAAATATAAACATGCATGTGCATACAAAAATAATCTCAACCAATAAAGAAATCATTAACATCAAGAAGCGATTCAAACAAAAATGCAAAAGGTAGAGATATATCAAAGATTGCATTTTCAGCATATGTGCGGTCATCATAGAAAAAAAGGGAATAACAGAGTTTTTAGTTTTCAATCAAGAGAATTCAAAAACGGAGAAAAGTGTGTGCTCATGCATAGTGAATTTTGTGAGAGTAAGACAGTCAAAATCCAACACACCAGTTGCATCAACACACATGATCGACACAAATGATGAGAGCATATGCCAAAAATGGGAATAATAGAAGTACACTAGTATCATGTATAAAATTACTCTCGTTTATATCATTTTTTGTGTTAGAGATATGAATTTTCACATAAAAGGTAGAATTAAGAAACAAAAGGCAAGCAGATCGAGTGTAGAAAGTAAAAGAAATTGGTGGGAACTTAGCTTTAGTTGGACTCGTATCATCAGAACTAGCATACAATGGTCAGGGATCACTACTTTATCATCACAAGCTGATAACTCTCTGGATCCACCCATCCACCATCTCAATGTAACCTCCTTAATAGTAAATATATTAAATTTACGTCGCAGAAACCCAATATTTATGTACAAGCTCAAATTAATAATTTACAACAAAGATAACAAGTGTTATCCAGTGAATAGAAGGTCTGAATGCCCTTGGAGGTGGAAGAAGCAGAAGAGCCAGATTTGGTTGCCATTAATTGTGGAGAAACTACTTGTGAGAGAATCTCGTAAAAAAAAGATTCTTGCAGCCATGGCTGCTTTTAAAAAACTTTTCGATAACCTTATCTTTGCTGCTAGCCAAGATCAGATGGGAGGTCTCTTTCTTCTTCTCCATCTAATTCTCCTCCACTACCAAGTGTCAATCCACATTCACAACAACATCCGATAGAGAAAGCCTCAATTATTGATGAAGAGGGTTTTCAAGTTGTTCAGAATCGTCGGTCTAAGATTTTGAATAATATATTTGCATCACAGAATCATCGAACTGGAATTGGATCAAATCAGCTAAACCTGAAATAAAGAAATGCAAATCAGATAAGTGAATCATACGGAAAGGCTTTTATTCAGTGAATCATAACTCTGGATATATCTCAGAATCAAGAAACTCAACAAGAAACAACCAATCAAATGAGTTTTCAGAAGCATAGCTCATAGATGCAAGAAATTATTCAAGAAACATTCAAACAAATGGGAATTCAGATTCATAATACAAGGAAAACCTAAAGAATGCCTCTTCTTGGTCTGACATGATTAAAAAGGGGGATTAAATTCCGATTTTATCTCAAGTATGCTGCTCTCCTCTCCATAAATGAGAAAAAGATTGTTGTTGTGAATGCAAATGCCAGTAATAGAACAAAGAATAAATGGAATTTGTCGGTTATTGCCTATGTGTTTGACAATAGACCCGCATATCATCACTTCAAGGATGTCATTGCAAGATCATGTAATCCCACTGGTAAATTTGATATTTATACTCGTAATAATGGTTTCTTTATCATCAGATTTTCGAATGCTACAGATTATGAAAAAACTATTGATAAAGGTCCATATTTCATAAATGAAAAACTCATTATTACGAAAAATGGAGTAAAAAAATTAATCTTGATAGAGATCTGCTTATAATAATGCCAGCATGGGTTAGATTACCAAAATTGAATCTTAGACTGTGGGATATCAAAATTTTAAGTGTAATAGCCAGTTAGTAGGTAATCCACTGAAGCTGGATGAACATACTACAAAGGAGACCAGATGATCATATGCAAGAATTCTGGTAGAGATTAAGGCAGATGCAGATCAACCAAATGAAGCTTACATTTCTATGCATGATGGAGAAAATTTAGTACAAAGCATAGAATATGAAAGGAACCCTCCTAGATGCAAAACATGCTCATGCTTTGGTCATTCTATAGATAACTGTGTTTCCAAAATGGTGTGGAAAGAAAAGAGTTTAATGCAAGAAAAATCAGTAGAAGATAGAAGCAATATGTAAAAGGAAAAGGATGTAAATAATGAAAGGGTGCATTCTGAAGTTAACAATGGGACATATTCTCAATCTTTAAAAGACATACCAAATAAGGGCAAAAATAATGAATATCCAATTGTGTTCAAGAAATTTCTCAAGAAAGTGAAGTTCAAGAAGTCATTAATGAACATAACTTAGATGGAAATGTTGATACTATCCCTACTCCAAATTATGTGGCATCAATCTTTGCAACTTCGACTGAAACACAAATTAAAGGAAAAGAAGCAGGTATTCAAGAAAAAGAGTACTTCTCTACTGAATCTGATGGAATGAATTTAGATGAGGGCTCTTACATTTATACTATTCTTGATAAAGTGCCATCTGACAATCCCAAAATAAATCATTTAGCAATTCATCTATCCCCCCAAGTTAAGAAATCTATGTCACAACAAAATATTCAAATGGCAGCCAGCTTAGTTACAAATTCCTCTTAATCTACAAGCAAAAGCAAAAAGGAAAGAAAAAAAAAGTAAATGTATAATGAAGAATATAAAGGATATTATTGCAAATGATAGTACTAAAGAGGCATATGATAGTGATTTTAAAAGAAAATACATCATTAAAAAATCCAAATGGGATGAATAGTTAAAAGCATTAAGAAAAATATCATACAAGAAAAAGGGAAGAGGCTAGAGGTGATGGAGGATGGGAGCAAACACATTACTTAACTGTAACAGTTGAATGTATCCTTTGGTGTATCATTTATATATTTTTTAAATTTTTTATATTTCATATATCATGTCAATTATTGCTTGGAATGTTAAATTCCCCTGAAAGAAGATTAGATTTATCTAATCTACTTTTACTATAAATCCTAGTATTGTTGGATTATTAGAGAACAAGTTAGATAATTCTAAAATAATATATTATCAAGCTAAAAGTTTAAATAATTGGAATATTATAAACAAAAATCAGATGGAAGGGAATGGTAGGACTATGGTAATTTGGGACCCTAATATATGGGATATTGATCAACATTTTATCAAGTTTCAGTTTATCCATTGTAAATGTGTAAACGAAGGAGGGTTACACCTTGAAATTACCTTTGTTTATGCATCTAGCAGTGAGAATGAAAGACAAATACTATGGAATCAGCTTGAACAAATAAACTCAAATGTAGGTCACCCTTGGATTATTATTGGAGATTTTAATACTATCATGCATGCTTATGAGAAAAGGGGAGGGACTCCTATTCCTTTTAAAAAATTAGAAAGGTTACATAAATTTATACTTAAAACCGGATTAATCGAACTAGTTATATTTGGAAACAGGTTCACTTGGAAATCTAGGGAATTCAGAAACATACATTGTAAATTAGATAGAGTATTGGTAAATCAAAGTTTTTAAATTTTTTTAAGGATTTTAAATGTTATACTCTACCCCAGGAAACCAGTGACCACACACCAATACAAATATATCTCACATAGAATAATTATTCAAAGAAAAATACTCCTTATAGATTCATAAATGGATGGGTATTTAAGGATAAATATAGAGATATAGTCAAAAATATTTGACTATAAAAGTACAGGACACTGCCCGGTACAAGTTTAAAAAAATTCTTTAAATAAACCAAGGATAAACTGAAAAACTAGAATAAAAATAGAACTAGAAATGAATTAAAACTTATTATAGAGGAATGTGAGTTGAGGCAAAATAAATTAGATAATGATTGCTCAGACATTTGTAAGGTCAACATATTTTTTCAAGCCCAAAATAATCTGATAAAGTCTCTTCATGTGCAGTCTATAAATTTGAGGTAGAAAGCTAAAGTTGATTGGTTGACTAATTGTGATGAAGCAAATAAATATTTTATGCAAAAATGTCTAGTAGGAAATATAAGAATGATATAGGAAAATTAATAGATGCAAAGGGCAATATTATTAATGATGTTTCTTGCATAGAAAGGGAAGCAATAAACTATTTCTCAAATTTATATAATACCAATTTCCATTCAGGTATATTCCGAAAAATTGAAATAAAATTTATGTTGAATTATAGTAGCCAGGATATTCTTCTTGCTCCCATTAGATTGAAGGAAACAAAAATATTATTTTTTATTTTGACAATGATAAATACCAGGGCCTGATGGCTTTGGTGCAAAATTTTATAAAACTAATCGGGAAAAAATAAAGGAAAATTTATTTGAATTTATCACAAAAAATTTTAGAACTGGGAAAATCCTTATATATTTAAATCACTTTTATTACTTTGGTTCCAAAAATTAAAATTCCCAATAGTGTAGAAGATTATAGACCAACTGCAAGTTGAAACTTTATATATAAAATTATTTCTAATATACTGTGCAATAGAATTAAAATATTTTTGAAATATTTAATATCAGAGAACCAAGTTCTTTCATTCCTGGTAGGCTTAAAGTAGAAAATACTTTGCTTGCTCATGAGTTGATCAGAGACTTTAACAATAAAAACAAGAACCTCATGTGTAGCAAAATAGACTTGCATTAAGCTTTTGATAAGATAAATAGGAAATTTATAATACATATGATGAAACATATGTGCTTTAATGATAAATTTTGTGCTCTAGTTAATGAATGTATTAACAATGTTGCATACTCAATATTGGTTAATGGTTCTCTTAAAGGGTTTATGCATAGCAATAGGGTTATTAGGTAAGGATATCCACTTTCTCCCTACCTATTTACTATTGTTATGGAATACTTTTCAATACTAATGGAACTTGAACAAATAAAAGGTGGCATTAAACCCATTAGTAGAACCAAATCATCCATTATGCATTTGTTATATGCTGATGACTTGCTTTTGTTTTTAAATGCAGACTCACAAAGTGCAAAGGCCATTGTTAGAATTTTTGAAAAATTAGAAGATCATACTGATTTAAAGGTTATGAATATAAAAGTAAGGTCTACTTCAGTAAAGCATGTCCAAGGGAAGTGGAGATTTTAAATATTTTAAAATTCAAGAAAGGAAGTCTACCAGTAAAATATTTGGGATTGCCTCTTAATGTTAATCAGATAAACGACAGAGACCACATAAGATTATTTGACTTAATACAGAATAGATTAGAAGGGTAGACTAGTAAATTGTTGTCATTAGCTGGAAGACTCGAGCTAACACACACTGTCATCACAACAATTATTATGTACTGGATTCAAGCTCATAACCAGCAAAAGTAATTCACAAGATTGAAAGAATGTGTGCAAACTTCACTTGGAAAGGAAAGCATCGCAAAATTGCATGGGAAAAAGATTGCAAATAAAGGAAAACATGGGGTCTGGATTTGTGGAGCATTAATGAGTTGAGAGAAGTTTGTAAACTCAAATTATTTTGGAAGTGGTGAATGGGAACTCATTATGGGCAAAATGGATGAAAGCAAAACATCTCAAAAACAAGAATTTTTGGACTGCAAGTATTGAAAATCATCATTCTTTTTCATGGAAAAATATTCTCAGTTGCAGAGAAACTGGTATCAAATTATTAGAAAGAAAATTCAAGAATGGAAAACAAACTAGTTTGTGGTTTGATCCATGGATACATAGCAGAACATTAGTGAGTCTTTTGGGATGGATCGACATTTATATGTTTGGAGGGCTTCAGAAAAAGTAAATAGCATAATTCAAAACAACTGTTGGAATACATTTAATCATCCCACTACATCAATCTTTAAAGCAGCTATTGAGAAAATCAAAATTGACCCAAATATTCAAAAGGATATATGGGAGTGGAAGCTTTCTTCAAAAGGTGCTTTCTCATTCAAAAAAAACTTGGGAGTTTATCAAAGGATGCGAAACAGAAGTAGATTGGCACAATGTTATATGGAATAAATCAAATTACCCAAAAAATGTCCCATTGTGCCTTTTTTGCCATTATAAATAGGTTACCAACAAAAGGCAGATGTCTAAAATGGAACAAAAAAGGGGAAACCATTTGTCTTCTTTGTAAAAGTGAAAAAGAAAGCATAGATCATCTATTCTTTGATTGTATATATTCAAAACATATTTGGTACATAGCCAAAACAAAGCTTAAGATAAATCAAAAGTAGGCAGTGCAAAATATTAGGGAAAGCATCAAGTACATCCAACAAAACTTTAAGACAAAATCAAAGAATTCCGGAAGGCAAGCTCAATGCTAACAACAGTAATCTTTTATATTTGAAAAGAGAGAAACCAAAGACTTCATACACAAAGAGAAACATAACGCAGTCAACTATGGAAAATAATTGAAATGGAAAGCCGGATTCTTTTTAGAAAATATACAAATCAATGCATCTATTCAGACAATCCAAATCAGGATATTTGGAAAATCGATAACTATGAAGAAATGATAGAAGCTTTCTTACAGAGTGGTAAAATCAATATTGATATTCCCTATGGCAGACTAGTTCACCAAAGTGGAAATCACTGGATGAAGGAGCCTAAAAGCCAGATTGAAACCAATCACGAGAATACATCTGCAGGAGGCGGCCATTTCTACCACCAAACCAAGATCAGCTCCTGAAAAGGAAAGGAAAGTAAACATGATTTTAGTATATATGAATCAAATAATAAGTTAAATATGAATTTTAACCAATCTTTCTTATTACCTAATAGGGGCAGAAATTACCACTCATGCAGCCACAATGCATTCGAGACTAGTTTCCTGCAAATGGAAAGAAATTTACAACTTGACATCAATAAGCAGAGAATCTGTGATAGCTTTTACAGAAGCAAGATTAACAATCAAATATATCACTTATCTGTTTGGGACAAAAGGGAAAGCAGCAAGCTTCGAGAATAAGGGAAGCTTACTACAATCGATCGAGATTCTCCAAACAACTTAAATAGAAGCTTTTAAGATCAAAGTAGCAATTTTCGAAAGCAAAAGGAGCATCTATTAACCGAATTTGAAACTCATAATAACCTTAGAGAAACTTTAGCAGATCCTCAAATCAAGGAAATTAGAGATAGTAAAGCGAAGGCTTCATCTTGGAAACCTCCTTGAATCAATCAATTATATAAAAAGAGGGGTTTCAAAAGCATTCGCTTAGAACCCTAATTACTAGGGCTGAAGATTTTTTATCAAGTGACGACGAGAGTAGTGAGTGATTTCGGCTAGGGTTCAAATGTTTGTATTTGGTTAAGTGAGATATTGGGTAGGGTTATAATACCCTGATTATTATTCGGGCCTTGGGCCTTTGTATTTACCCATTTCAAAAAAAAACTTCTTGTGAGAAAGGAGGAAGAGTTAAACATATTTATTATAAATTTGAAGGAAAATAGAAAAATTGAGTTATGTAAGTGGGGTTTCCTCCTGAAGAACCAAGGAAGGAAGTTGCGACGCTTCCAGGAGTTGCATGCAAGAGCTGATGGGGAACTCAAGAAAATGACGGTAATGGAGGTTAGTTTATGTGTAGACGAGGTTGTTTTAATGCTCAATGGCAAGGCGACACACTTTGATTGCAGTCAAGTTGAAGTTTTGTGCCCTAAATAGTATTTAAATGGACTTATGAGATTCACAAGAATTTGATGGGTATTGTAATATCCCGGAAATTTGGGGCAATATCAATTTAATAATCTGTTTAAATAATTAAATTGATTGATAATCTTTGATAATAAATATTTGAATTGGTTTAATAATCTAATTGAATAAATATTTACTGAGTGAATTTATCTTTTAAAAACCAATAAAATGATTTCTATTTATAATGTATATATTGTAAATAGATTTGGCTTTGGGTTGAAATTTAATAAATGAATAAAGTCTTATTTTAAATTTCTAATATATATATTTTGATAATTTGAAATTATGATTTATTTAATATTAGCTTTTCAAAGTTATTTAAACAAATAATTATGGTTTTAAGTAAGGTTAATATTAAGATTTATTTAAATATTGCTTAATAAATAAGATTTAAGAGTATATATATATAGATAAGTTTAAAACACAATATTAATAGTGTATTGTTTTATATATATATATAGATAAGTAACTAATAAATTAAGAAAAGGGTTATTATTTACATTTAAAATAAATAAGATTTTGTAAAAAAAAAGACAAGTGTAAATCTCTAAGACTTTATTTTAACATGTGTTAAGAAATTAAAGTATAAGAAAGACAAGTGTCAATCTTTTAATTTCCATTTTTCTTTTGTTTTAATAAATCATTTTCACTTATATATGCATCTACTTCTTATCTACATTTCGTTTGATTCTTTTTCAAAACTAAGAAAACATTCAGCTGTAAACAAAATATAGCTGAGGATAAATTCTTCTCTCAAACCACAAATCTGTAATTAAACTTTCCTCTCAACCAAAATCCTCTCAACTACAATCTATAATCATTTCTTCAACCTGCATTTGTAAATCTGAGAACAACAAACCTGCACATTTTCTTCAATCTGGAATCTAAGCAAAGACTGCAATTTCTTCTTTTCGAATCTGAAAGTAAGCAACCTGATCTAGAGCAACATCTAAACAAAGCAAGATTTTAGAGCATGCATGCAAGTTTCCAAATCAACATTCAAGTTTTAAAATCAAAAACAGATTCAAGCAACTCAAGTTTTTAAAATTCAAAAGCTTTTCAAATCTGGAAGCCTGTTCATCATTTTCTGGTGAGTAAACATCTTTTTCAAAGTTATATGAATTTAAATTGCTTTCGAATGATTTCTGAATGAAGTATATTTGCATGTTCAATTATATGTGTGTATACTATATGTATGTGAGGATTGAAGTATGCATGCCTAGTTTCATTGTTAATTGCTCTGTTCATCTTCTATTTGAGTAATCTCTTCTTTTATAAGATCTTGAAACTATATATCTTGATTCCAGTAGTATGATATGAGATATACTTGAATGTTTTAGTGAATTTTTGTTTGCATGTTTATAAATATGTAGATATAAAGATATGCATGTCTGAACATATATCTGTCTCTGTTTTATCTAAGGACAGGCTTCAGATTTTATTTGAAAAAAATTCATATCTTTAAAATCCATTTGATTATAGTCTAGGATTTGTGAATAGAAAAGGTTTCTAACTATATACTTTAGATTTTAAAAATAGATTCAAGAATATACAATTAGTATTTAACTCAAATTTTAAGATTACAGAAGAAATCAAAGAAATGGGTAAAATTCAAATATGTTAATTTAAATCTTTGATTCTATAATCTGATTTGTGATTACAAATGATGAATTTAGAAACAGAATTCATGAATTTTAAGTTTGGGATGGCCGAGAATTTTTAAGTTGATCAGAAAAGACATTTTCGTCATTTTCAGACGATCGGTGAGGCTGGGTTCATCGGAGTTGATGTCGAGGGTCGATTGGAGGTTGTAGATGGTAGGAAAAATAATAGATGATTTTATTCTATGCTATGGTGGTTGTTCGAAGGAATTTTAGGGTTTAACGATGGGTTTGGGGTTGATTGGATCGCGATTTTTCTCGACGTCGTGGGTGAACTGGAGGCTATCGCGTATGGGGGAATGGAAGCGTGGGTTAGAGCTGGAGCTTTGGTCGAAGTCGTGGGGGTGCTGATGGTCAAGAGTGGTCGGACGAGATGGTTCTTGGATGATGTGTTGTTCCAGGAGGTTGTCGAGATAGCTTGTTTTCGATTTTCAATTTTGTTCGAGGATCGGAGATGTCGTGGTGTTAGAGGGGAAGGTTGGCGACTCGTCGATGGCCGGAGCGGTGATCGGAGATGGTTGCAGCGTGTGTGCACGTGCACGAGCAAGGATGTGTGTCAGTAAGTTTGAGTTTGGGGGAGATGAAGTTTTTGCTCGAGTTTCGTCTCGGGAAGAACTCGCGTGGATGATGATTTGGCTCGAGTTTTTCCTGTGGGTCATACGCGAGTGTTGAGTATAACTGTTAAGTTCAAACAGTTTTAAAAATTTAAAATTTAACTCTGTTTTAAAAGAAGAAATAAAAGAAGGAATACTTGGTTTGTTTCAAATGACTTAAACCCATAGTAAGATGTTTAAATCAATTTCTAAAATTTAAAATAAAAGTAAGTTTTAAATTTTGGAAAATCAAGTTAAACAATTGTCTTGAAATTTCATTTCTTTGAAATGAATGATTTGAATAAATTAAATGGTATGAATTGATTTACTTAATTTTATTAAATTAAAATCCTTAATTTATTTTCAAACTTAATTCGAAAATAAGGTAATTAATAAAGAAATGTTTTATCTTAAAACTTAATTTAAGTTTGATAATAAATGAGATAAATAAAGAATAATTTATTAATTAAATTAGTTAATGATTAATGATTTATTAATTAACAATTAAGTTTTCAAGTGTTTTATTTACTTGTAATTAAGGATTGTTAATTTAAAATTAGAGATAAGTAATTAATGATTATTTTGTTTTAAACTTAATTAATGATTTTAATTAAGTAAATTAATTATTAAGATCAAATGTTTTTAAATGATAATGATTTATCTCAAGATTAATGAAGATTTTCAATGAGTTGAAATTAATTAATTTAATTAAGAATTTAAGTTTAATTAATTAATTTAATTAACAAGGATTAATTAAATAATTAAGAGTTAATTAAACTAGTAATTAAGAAGTACTTAATAAAGTTTTATTAAGTAATAATTAAGTTTTCTTAATTAATAATTAAGAAATTATTAATTTATAATTAAAGTTAATTAAGGATTAATTAACTATTATTAAGGAATTAATTAATTGTCATTAAGAATTGACTAATTGGTAATTATGGATTAATTAAATTGGTAATTAAGTTGTTAATTAATAATTAAGCTTTATTAATTAATAATTAAGAGATAATTAATTAGTTAATTAAGTTTAATTAATTAATTATAAAAGTAATTAGGGATTAATTACTTTGTATGAAGAAGATATTGATTAATAATTAAGGTTTATTAATTAATAGTTAAAGAATTATTAATCTGTAATTAGGGATTAATTAATTTGTTTAAAGGGTAATTAAGGATGAATTACTTAGTTATGATTTATGAAATGAATGTGATTTATTTAAGTAAATTAATTTGTTAATTAATTAAGGATAGTCACTTGGAAATTAATTAATTAAGTATAATTACTTAATATAATTTGTTAAATGAAATTACTTAGTGTAAGTAATTAACAAATGAATTACTGTATGTAATTGGTGTAATTAATCAAAAAAGGATTTATAAAAGAAATTAAGGTAATTAAGAGGTAATTAAGAATAATTAATTACTGTTAATGATTATTTAAGTTGATTTATGAAAGTAATTAATTAATGCATGATTAATTAATGTAATTAATTAAGGAATAATGTAATTAATTATAGATTAATTAAAGAAATTAATTAATTAAGGATCATTAATTATTGTAATTAATGAGAGTAATTAAAGGTTAATCACTATAAAGGATTAAAGATAATTAAATTGTGAAATTAATTAAAGAATAATTACTTTATGTAATTAATGAAGAATTAATCAAGAGTGATTAATATTTAATGATTAATTAATTAAATGGATTGTAATTAATTAATAGTTGATTTAAGCAAGGTTAGGAATTAATTCTTAAGTAATTAATTTAATTTAAGATGATTAAATTGATTATAATATGGATTAATAAATGGTTGCTTATGGATGATTATTTGAGTAGAATGTCTGATTTGGTTGATATCTATTGGATGATATACTATGATATTCTGTGGTATGATATTGGATATATCAGTGATAAATGTGTGATATTTATCTGTGTTAAATGCTATGTGAATTCAAGTATTAAATTGAATTGAATTGTTTAAACCTTTAAACAACTTGGCCTTAAAAGATACGTTTTGGATTTCGATGAGACCGGGATCGGGTTTCCGTATACCGGATTTCCAGGTCTGGAGACCCGAATACCACATCGATCCAAATTAACGATAGGTCGTGAATCTCAAGTAAAGATGAAGATTTAGAGTGCAAGGGTTATTGTCGTTAACTCTGAGGGTGATTCCAAAACGAGTGTAACGAGATAATGCCTTCGGTTTCGTTCGAACCCGGAACGAACTTGTATGGATTGAATGCTTTCAGCACATCGTCAGGCGGACGATGAGCATTCTAAGTGATATGTTCTGATTAAAGGTAATCGTAACCTCAAGCCTCATCAACCGGGAATGGCTAAAACAGGGGAGGTGCAGCAAGGCTTCGTGGGTAGCACCCACTGAGAGCAAGATAGATCCCTGTCTAGAGGTCCCTTTTCTTTTTATTCGGCTTAGTGTGTGGTTGGTCGCGCCAACTACGGGGTTATCTTGTTCGGGATTATCCAGTAAGGGATGGTTCCGGCTTTGTGTTGCAGGGGAGCGGGCGTACTCCTCGGTACGGTGATCTAGGCCACGTACTGTGACGGGCGGTACCCCAGTAGCCCTGCCATTGTATGGAATCCAAACTCCAATAAGTGCCGTACGTATTAGTTGTGCCCAACTATGTTGGAATGTGAGATGTAAGCATTTCAGCTATTTCTGTATTTTACTTGAAAACCCTAGACCCTATTATAATATAACTGGATTTCCTATCAAATGTTTTGGTTAGCGTAAGGTAAAAACTTTTCCATGTTTATGTGTGGGAAGTCTTACGTGATACCTTTGTTTTCAAAAGGTTTTGAAGTTAAACAATTTTAACCCGTTTACTCACACCAGACCCATGTCTGACCCAAGTGTTTATTTCTGTTTTATAAACTCTTGGGTACTCAAATTTTTACGAGTAGCCAAGGGATTCAGGTTTAGCTTTGACGAATATTCTGGAGGAGTAATGGAGCAGGAGGCTTCGGCGTTCGTAGATATAGTATTCCGCTGTGTTGATATCTGTGATAGTGTCTTGTCTTGTATTTGAGTTGTAATGTCTAGATAGATGTTTATAACTGTCTAGTAAGTGATGTATATGTTGTGTAACTCTGATAAGTGTTGTATACTATGTAATAGTTTATGTTATTAATATAATTTATTCGTTCCGCTGTGAGATCGTTGTTGTTGTTTCTTTCTTTCTTCTCTTCTTTTCTCTTTTCTATCCCTTTCTTTCTTATTAGCGATGCGACTTTCTGGGCATAGGAAGTCGGGTCATCACATTTGGTATCAGAGCCTAGGTTGAGCGAATACCTAAGCTATTGGTTAAGTGAATATCAGAACACTAGGTTGAGTGAATACCTAGGTTCGGAAGGATTGTTCATTAGAAATAGGATCTGTAGCAACCTGTTTGAGTCCGAGTGTATATATATACGAGAGCGCGTATTTGTTAGTTATATAAAATGGTTTTATATTGTGTTAATTGATCGGTTGAGTGGTATATGGATTCTGGTCAATACGAGTAGCTAACGTTATTGATAGGGATCTCTAAACACTTGGACCAGGCCAACGGACACAATATTGTTTTAAAAAGGTAGATGAAATAATTTTACCCAAATATAATTTCTATATAAAAAAGTATCATTTTAAATGTATATGGTATTTGTAATGATTGGTTGAGATGATAATAATTTATCATCTAGGATTAGGAGTCTGAGTGTTGAGGTTGGAAGAGTATCTGTCGAGACTGTAAACCTAATACCGTCTCGAGTGAACTTTACAGTTGTGTAAGGATTTCACAATCTCTGAAGGGAACCTGTTAAGGTTCGGAGTTCATCTTAGGAGTTGGATCTGTCGGAGAACAGAAGCGAGTGATGGTATCTCAGGTAATAGTAGCTGTGTGATGAGATGCAGTGACTATGGATGTTCCCGAAGATGTTTTCTTTGGAACAAGTTAATGAAGTGTGTCTGCTTCGGTGTTGTGGTTGAGTTCAGCATGGTGTTTCTATTTGGTTTGGGTTCGAGTTTCTCGAAGAGCTTTGGAAAAGGAAGTCTTTGGCATCTGTGGCAGCAGTGCAGCTCGGAGTGTTCTGTATTGGCAGGAGGTTTTCTGGCTGAGCAGTTTTCTGAAGGTGAAGTTCAGAAGCAGCAGAGTGGATCCATTTCTTCGATAGATAGGATAGATAAGTGTAAGCTATTCTGATTGGTAAAGAGAGAAAAGTTTCTTTACATTTTGGCTGGGTTGATCGCAAAGGTGACTTGCGATAGTTTGAGTATTCTTTTGAGTTATCTGAGATTTTCTGGGATGTGTTGTCCAGTTTGTGCTTGTGTTCTTCATCAGCATTCTTATCTATTCCAGATCAGAGTGGTGTAGCGGAAGCAGTTTGGCAAGTGCTCCTGTTTGTCTTTTCCAGATAAGAGAAGTTAGTTCAGTCTACTAATGGTAGTAGAGTTTGTGTTTTGGATTTGGGTAGATCTTGGAGGATCATTTGGTTGAGTTATTTTTAACCCGGTTTATTTCTAGAAGCATCAGCGAAGGTTGAACTGATCAGGAAGGATGTAGTCAGCTCAGGATCGTCTGAAGGATTTTGAGGATAAGAGGCGGAGGAATTTGGAATTCGAAGTTGGAGACTTCGTTGTTGTGAAGTTTTCTCTGGTTAAAGGGAGCTATAAGATTGGGTAAGTCTGGGAAGTTAGCTCCGAGTTGTTTTGGATCTCTTCTGTATTCTGATTTGGATAAGAGTTTGATCTACTTGGTTGAATTGTCAGTTTGGATAACTGGAATTCAATGTATTTTACGTATCTCTGAGGGAGTACGTGTTTGATCTATCTCTGGTTTTGGAACCAGCAGTTTTGGAGGATTTGGTTATTGAGTCAGACTCGTCTGTAGTCCGATTTCTTGTTTAGTTCTATAGATCTAGATGAGTTAAAGCTCTATAGCTTAGTAGTATTGATTGTTTGGATTCTGTAGAGCGAGTATCCCGGTATATATACTTGGGGAAACTCGAGGAAATTCTATTCAGAATTTTTCGCTGGATAGTTAGAATTGTTTGTTTGGATGATTGGTTGCTATGATTGTTAGCATATGGATGATAATACATCCTTGTGATTTGAAAAGATTATTAAATTACCTTTGTTTTAAATTTCGGGGACGAAATTATTTTAAGGGGGGAAGAATGTAATATCCCGGAAATTTGGGGCAATATCAATTTAATAATCTGTTTAAATAATTAAATTGATTGATAATCTTTGATAATAAATATTTGAATTGGTTTAATAATCTAATTGAATAAATATTTACTGAGTGAATTTATCTTTTAAAAACCAATAAAATGATTTCTATTTATAATGTATATATTGTAAATAGATTTGGCTTTGGGTTGAAATTTAATAAATGAATAAAGTCTTATTTTAAATTTCTAATATATATATTTTGATAATTTGAAATTATGATTTATTTAATATTAGCTTTTCAAAGTTATTTAAACAAATAATTATGGTTTTAAGTAAGGTTAATATTAAGATTTATTTAAATATTGCTTAATAAATAAGATTTAAGAGTATATATATAGATAAGTTTAAAACACAATATTAATAGTGTATTGTTATATATATATATATAGATAAGTAACTAATAAATTAAGAAAAGGGTTATTATTTACATTTAAAATAAATAAGATTTTGTAAAAAAAAAGACAAGTGTAAATCTCTAAGACTTTATTTTAACATGTGTTAAGAAATTAAAGTATAAGAAAGACAAGTGTCAATCTTTTAATTTCCATTTTTCTTTTGTTTTAATAAATCATTTTCACTTATATATGCATCTACTTCTTATCTACATTTCGTTTGATTCTTTTTCAAAACTAAGAAAACATTCAGCTGTAAACAAAATATAGCTGAGGATAAATTCTTCTCTCAAACCACAAATCTGTAATTAAACTTTCCTCTCAACCAAAATCCTCTCAACTACAATCTATAATCATTTCTTCAACCTGCATTTGTAAATCTGAGAACAACAAACCTGCACATTTTCTTCAATCTGGAATCTAAGCAAAGACTGCAATTTCTTCTTTTCGAATCTGAAAGTAAGCAACCTGATCTAGAGCAACATCTAAACAAAGCAAGATTTTAGAGCATGCATGCAAGTTTCCAAATCAACATTCAAGTTTTAAAATCAAAAACAGATTCAAGCAACTCAAGTTTTTAAAATTCAAAAGCTTTTCAAATCTGGAAGCCTGTTCATCATTTTCTGGTGAGTAAACATCTTTTTCAAAGTTATATGAATTTAAATTGCTTTCGAATGATTTCTGAATGAAGTATATTTGCATGTTCAGTTATATGTGTGTATACTATATGTATGTGAGGATTGAAGTATGCATGCCTAGTTTCATTGTTAATTGCTCTGTTCATCTTCTATTTGAGTAATCTCTTCTTTTATAAGATCTTGAAACTATATATCTTGATTCCAGTAGTATGATATGAGATATACTTGAATGTTTTAGTGAATTTTTGTTTGCATGTTTATAAATATGTAGATATAAAGATATGCATGTCTGAACATATATCTGTCTCTGTTTTATCTAAGGACAGGCTTCAGATTTTATTTGAAAAAAATTCATATCTTTAAAATCCATTTGATTATAGTCTAGGATTTGTGAATAGAAAAGGTTTCTAACTATATACTTTAGATTTTAAAAATAGATTCAAGAATATACAATTAGTATTTAACTCAAATTTTAAGATTACAGAAGAAATCAAAGAAATGGGTAAAATTCAAATATGTTAATTTAAATCTTTGATTCTATAATCTGATTTGTGATTACAAATGATGAATTTAGAAACAGAATTCATGAATTTTAAGTTTGGGATGGCCGAGAATTTTTAAGTTGATCAGAAAAGACATTTTCGTCATTTTCAGACGATCGGTGAGGCTGGGTTCATCGGAGTTGATGTCGAGGGTCGATTGGAGGTTGTAGATGGTAGGAAAAATAATAGATGATTTTATTCTATGCTATGGTGGTTGTTCGAAGGAATTTTAGGGTTTAACGATGGGTTTGGGGTTGATTGGATCGTGATTTTTCTCGACGTCGTGGGTGAACTGGAGGCTATCGCGTATGGGGGAATGGAAGCGTGGGTTAGAGCTAGAGCTTTGGTCGAAGTCGTGGGGGTGCTGATGGTCAAGAGTGGTCGGACGAGATGGTTCTTGGATGATGTGTTGTTCCAGGAGGTTGTCGAGATAGCTTGTTTTCGATTTTCAATTTTGTTCGAGGATCGGAGATGTCGTGGTGTTAGAGGGGAAGGTTGGCGACTCGTCGATGGCCGGAGCGGTGATCGGAGATGGTTGCAGCGTGTGTGCACGTGCACGAGCAAGGATGTGTGTCAGTAAGTTTGAGTTTGGGGGAGATGAAGTTTTTGCTCGAGTTTCGTCTCGGGAAGAACTCGCGTGGATGATGATTTGGCTCGAGTTTTTCCTGTGGGTCATACGCGAGTGTTGAGTATAACTGTTAAGTTCAAACAGTTTTAAAAATTTAAAATTTAACTCTGTTTTAAAAGAAGAAATAAAAGAAGGAATACTTGGTTTGTTTCAAATGACTTAAACCCATAGTAAGATGTTTAAATCAATTTCTAAAATTTAAAATAAAAGTAAGTTTTAAATTTTGGAAAATCAAGTTAAACAATTGTCTTGAAATTTCATTTCTTTGAAATGAATGATTTGAATAAATTAAATGGTATGAATTGATTTACTTAATTTTATTAAATTAAAATCCTTAATTTATTTTCAAACTTAATTCGAAAATAAGGTAATTAATAAAGAAATGTTTTATCTTAAAACTTAATTTAAGTTTGATAATAAATGAGATAAATAAAGAATAATTTATTAATTAAATTAGTTAATGATTAATGATTTATTAATTAACAATTAAGTTTTCAAGTGTTTTATTTACTTGTAATTAAGGATTGTTAATTTAAAATTAGAGATAAGTAATTAATGATTATTTTGTTTTAAACTTAATTAATGATTTTAATTAAGTAAATTAATTATTAAGATCAAATGTTTTTAAATGATAATGATTTATCTCAAGATTAATGAAGATTTTCAATGAGTTGAAATTAATTAATTTAATTAAGAATTTAAGTTTAATTAATTAATTTAATTAACAAGGATTAATTAAATAATTAAGAGTTAATTAAACTAGTAATTAAGAAGTACTTAATAAAGTTTTATTAAGTAATAATTAAGTTTTCTTAATTAATAATTAAGAAATTATTAATTTATAATTAAAGTTAATTAAGGATTAATTAACTATTATTAAGGAATTAATTAATTGTCATTAAGAATTGACTAATTGGTAATTATGGATTAATTAAATTGGTAATTAAGTTGTTAATTAATAATTAAGCTTTATTAATTAATAATTAAGAGATAATTAATTAGTTAATTAAGTTTAATTAATTAATTATAAAAGTAATTAGGGATTAATTACTTTGTATGAAGAAGATATTGATTAATAATTAAGGTTTATTAATTAATAGTTAAAGAATTATTAATCTGTAATTAGGGATTAATTAATTTGTTTAAAGGGTAATTAAGGATGAATTACTTAGTTATGATTTATGAAATGAATGTGATTTATTTAAGTAAATTAATTTGTTAATTAATTAAGGATAGTCACTTGGAAATTAATTAATTAAGTATAATTACTTAATATAATTTGTTAAATGAAATTACTTAGTGTAAGTAATTAACAAATGAATTACTGTATGTAATTGGTGTAATTAATCAAAAAAGGATTTATAAAAGAAATTAAGGTAATTAAGAGGTAATTAAGAATAATTAATTACTGTTAATGATTATTTAAGTTGATTTATGAAAGTAATTAATTAATGCATGATTAATTAATGTAATTAATTAAGGAATAATGTAATTAATTATAGATTAATTAAAGAAATTAATTAATTAAGGATCATTAATTATTGTAATTAATGAGAGTAATTAAAGGTTAATCACTATAAAGGATTAAAGATAATTAAATTGTGAAATTAATTAAAGAATAATTACTTTATGTAATTAATGAAGAATTAATCAAGAGTGATTAATATTTAATGATTAATTAATTAAATGGATTGTAATTAATTAATAGTTGATTTAAGCAAGGTTAGGAATTAATTCTTAAGTAATTAATTTAATTTAAGATGATTAAATTGATTATAATATGGATTAATAAATGGTTGCTTATGGATGATTATTTGAGTAGAATGTCTGATTTGGTTGATATCTATTGGATGATATACTATGATATTCTGTGGTATGATATTGGATATATCAGTGATAAATGTGTGATATTTATCTGTGTTAAATGCTATGTGAATTCAAGTATTAAATTGAATTGAATTGTTTAAACCTTTAAACAACTTGGCCTTAAAAGATACGTTTTGGATTTCGATGAGACCGGGATCGGGTTTCCGTATACCGGATTTCCAGGTCTGGAGACCCGAATACCACATCGATCCAAATTAACGATAGGTCGTGAATCTCAAGTAAAGATGAAGATTTAGAGTGCAAGGGTTATTGTCGTTAACTCTGAGGGTGATTCCAAAACGAGTGTAACGAGATAATGCCTTCGGTTTCGTTCGAACCCGGAACGAACTTGTATGGATTGAATGCTTTCAGCACATCGTCAGGCGGACGATGAGCATTCTAAGTGATATGTTCTGATTAAAGGTAATCGTAACCTCAAGCCTCATCAACCGGGAATGGCTAAAACAGGGGAGGTGCAGCAAGGCTTCGTGGGTAGCACCCACTGAGAGCAAGATAGATCCCTGTCTAGAGGTCCCTTTTCTTTTTATTCGGCTTAGTGTGTGGTTGGTCGCGCCAACTACGGGGTTATCTTGTTCGGGATTATCCAGTAAGGGATGGTTCCGGCTTTGTGTTGCAGGGGAGCGGGCGTACTCCTCGGTACGGTGATCTAGGCCACGTACTGTGACGGGCGGTACCCCAGTAGCCCTGCCATTGTATGGAATCCAAACTCCAATAAGTGCCGTACGTATTAGTTGTGCCCAACTATGTTGGAATGTGAGATGTAAGCATTTCAGCTATTTCTGTATTTTACTTGAAAACCCTAGACCCTATTATAATATAACTGGATTTCCTATCAAATGTTTTGGTTAGCGTAAGGTAAAAACTTTTCCATGTTTATGTGTGGGAAGTCTTACGTGATACCTTTGTTTTCAAAAGGTTTTGAAGTTAAACAATTTTAACCCGTTTACTCACACCAGACCCATGTCTGACCCAAGTGTTTATTTCTGTTTTATAAACTCTTGGGTACTCAAATTTTTACGAGTAGCCAAGGGATTCAGGTTTAGCTTTGACGAATATTCTGGAGGAGTAATGGAGCAGGAGGCTTCGGCGTTCGTAGATATAGTATTCCGCTGTGTTGATATCTGTGATAGTGTCTTGTCTTGTATTTGAGTTGTAATGTCTAGATAGATGTTTATAACTGTCTAGTAAGTGATGTATATGTTGTGTAACTCTGATAAGTGTTGTATACTATGTAATAGTTTATGTTATTAATATAATTTATTCGTTCCGCTGTGAGATTGTTGTTGTTGTTTCTTTCTTTCTTCTCTTCTTTTCTCTTTTCTATCCCTTTCTTTCTTATTAGCGATGCGACTTTCTGGGCATAGGAAGTCGGGTCGTCACAGGTATTCACAAAATGCCAGTAGTATAGCTACATATTATGCTAATCTAAAACAAGTTTGGGATCAATTACAAATTGTTGAGCCATTCCCTGATTGTACTTAAGGAGCAATGGTTAAGTGTCCATGTGGTTTTTTGAAGAAGATTCTAGAGGCCGATCGGCTTAGGAAACTTATCCAGTTTATTTCTGGTTTGAACAAGTCTTATGATCAAGCAAGGATAAATTTGCTTAGCGTGGATCCATTGCCAGCTGTGAATAGAGCCTACCACATGCTCCAGCAAATTGAGAAGTGGAATGCTCTTAATGTTACTTACCAGACAACTAAGATGAGTTCACTTTTATTCTGCTAAGAATGGTCAAGCATCTCACAATTTCATGCCATCTTTTCAGAAGGAAGACTATAAGAAGGCTAAGCTTGGTTGGTTCTGTGACCATTGTAGACTTAAAGATCATACTAAGGATTAATATTTCAAGATTGTTGGGTATCCAGATTGGTGGAAGGGTAAGGTTACTCAGACATTTCAGAGTTGCAGCAATGTTCAAGACACTTTTGCTAGCAATGGAATTCGTGGACTGCCTTCTCCTGCTTCTCCTTTGGAATTTGATCCTGGTGCAACTAACTCCTCTACATCATCAGCTTCTGTTGATCTTTAAATCTTTTCTGCTCTTTATAAGGAGTTTGTAAAGATGATGCAAGGAAACCAAGGATCTTCCTCTTCTGATGCTGCTGCTTATAATGCTGCTGTGAACTTTGTAGGTATTGTTTCTACATCTAATGTGTATTCTTCAATTCAACATGCTAATGTTCATGCATGGATAATTGGTACAGGAGCTAGTGATCATATGGCATTTGACTTAAACATGTTTGAAAAAACATATACACTAAAACAACCTATAAAAATAGCCTTACCTGATGGAACCTACAAAACTATTACTACCGTTGGAATTATTACCATCAATCCACATATTACCCTCAAAAATATTTTCTATGTTCTAGAATTTAAACATAATCTTCTATCTGTTGGGAGATTGCTAGATTAGAATAATCTTATTACTAAATTTGAGCAAAACTCTTTCTCTTTCCAGGATCTTTCAATTAAACAAGTGAAGGCTGTTGGTTTGAGACAACGAGGTTTGTATAGATTTCTTAAAGAGATTCCAACTAATTCAGATCCTACAAATAAGGCTGTTTCTGGCCAATCTGTTGTTGCTCTTACTTCTAGTGCTAAAAATTCTATTAATCTTTTTCATGCTAGACTTGGACATGCTTCTTTAGGAAAGCTGAAACATGTACCATTCTTTTCTTTATTTAATAATGGTCATGATTTTCACTATGAAGCTTCTATTTGTGCAAAGCATCATAGATTACCTTTTCCTGTATCAAACTCCAGTGCAAATGCATGTTTTGAATTGATTCACATTGATTTATGGGAACCATATGGGATACCTTCTATATATGGTGCTAGGTATTTCTTGACTACCCTAAATGATCATTCTAGGACTACTTGGACTTACTTAGTTCATCATAAGGGTTAGGTTCCTCAGATTATAGCTGCTTTCTTAGCATTTGTTCAAACCAATTTCAGAAGCCTATTAGATTAGGTCTGATAATGGGATAGAAATAGTTTTGGAAACTTATTCAAGTTTATTATTCATCAAAAGAGCATTGTGGGAGTGCCACTAGTAAAATGGAAAGGTAGAATGCAAACAAAAACACTTAGCTGAGACTGCTAGAGATCTTAGGCTTTATGCCAACCTTCCAACCAGATTTTGGGGTGATTGTATTCTAACACCAACTTACTTGATAAATCTCATGTCTAGTTTTGGTCTTGCTTGGAAAACACCCTATGAGGTTTTGATGAACAAGGTTCCAGATTATTCCCACTTAAGAGTTATAGGATGCATATACTATCCTGCCATCAAAACTCATGATAAAATGGCCTCTAGAGCAATAAAACGCATTTTTCTAGATTGTCCTTATGCTCAAAAGGACTATAAACTTTATGGCCTAGAAAATCATAAAGTGTTGTTAAGCAGGAATGTAATTTTCAAAGAAGATACATTTCCTTTTCTTTTCACTTCTCCTTCTTCAAATTCTGACAAACACATCCCTTTTCCTCTTGCAAACCCATCTTTGTCTCATGATTCTATCCACGCATCTCCAATTGAAAATACTCCTCCTCTTTCTTCTTCAAATACTCCTTTGAATTCTTCTTCTCAAAATACTCCTCCTCACATAACAAGTATTCCTCCTTTCCCTAAAACCATTTGTCCTTTCCCAACTTTGCTTTCTTCACCATCTGATAACCAAACACAACAATTCTCTTCTTATCTTCAATGTCATTCTTCTGTTGAGAACACTTCTCAACCAATCAGAAGTCAATTTGGCCTACCCAGTCGCCTAAAATATTTGAATAGTTTGTTCTAGACAAACGTCACAAACCTCCTACTTCTTCTTGTTCTTTTGTTCAACAAATTATTTCTGATCTTGAACTAAATCATTTGGATTCAGAATACATTACTAGGTTAGAAAATGTTCTCTCTATTCATGAACCCAGTTCTTATGCTCAAGCTAAGGATGATCCTAATTGGATTAAGGCCATGGGCAAAGAACTACAAGCTCTTGAGGATAATGATACTTAGGAAATGACTACCCTTTCTCCTGATAAGAGTGCAATTCAATGTAAATGGGTATATAGGGCTGAGTTTTATCCTGATGGTAAACTGGAATGTAAGGCCAAGGTTATGTCAAGAGATGATAAACAGATTAAAGGTAAGGATTTTAAGCATACCTTTAGTCCTGTTGCCAAATTCACCACTATTAGAGTCCTTATTGCTTTAGCTGCTGCAACGAATTGGGATCTTCGTCAACTTATCATAAACAATGCTTTCTTGCATGGTTATGTTGATGAAGAGTTGTATATGCAACCTCCACCTGGTTATACAAAAGGTAAACCACGGGAAGTATGCAAGCTAAAGAGATCTTTATATGGGTTAAGACAAGCTGCAAGGCAATGGAATGTAGAACTCAGTAAGCATCTGATTTCTTTGCGATATAAGCAGTCAAAACAAGATTAATCTCTCCTTATTAAATCTGATAATGACTCTTTTACTGCTATTGTTGCTTATGTTGATGATTTGCTAGTAACTGGCAACTCTCCCACTGAAATTCAAGCTAATAAGGACTTTCTTCATTCTGTCTTTACAATCAAAGACTTGGGTCAGTTGAAGTATTTCTTGGGGATAGAGGTATGTAGAACAAAATAAGGGATCTTGCCGAATCAAAGGAAATATATCTTAGATCTTCTAAAGGACACAAATATGGAAGAATCTGTATAGTTAATGCCCCGCTATTACCCCGCTTTAACCCTACTATATCTCATAGCGGATTTCTACCGCTACGATTTTTCCATGTAGCCCCAAATATAGCCTTTCCACTTTAAGCCCTGCTATTTTCGCTATATCCCCTCATTCCCGCTATATTCCGCTATTTTCGCTATATATTTTCTTAAAAAATGAATTGAAAAATGACATTTATACATTATAAAAATTATGAGATTAATTTATTATTGAATTTTTAATATATTTTTAGAAATGAAAATACTTTAATATTCTACTAAATTCAATTATGTTATATAACAGTTTTATGTTTCTTTAAAGTATATTCGCACATGTTTTTGTTTAAATTATTTATGTATTAATTATAATTCAAATGAATGTTAATTTTTCATTTAATTACCATTTATATATTTGAAAAAACATTAAGTATGAGTTTTATATGCTATTTTAGAGTCATCGCTGTATCCTCGCCATATCCCCGCTATGACTTTTTGTAGCTCCCCCACATTGAATCTGCCGAGCGCTTTAACTACACAGGGAAGAATGCAAGCTTGAGTGTTTTCCTTTACCTAAGAATCTGAAACTGAGTACAGAAGATACTCCTTTGCTTATGGATCTTGAGATATACAGAAGGCTCATTAGCAAACTCTATACCTCAACATGACCAGACCTGATATTTCATATGCAGTCCAACAACTCAGTTAATTTCTGAGCTTTCCTACACAGTCTCATCTTGCTACTGCTTTATATGTTCTTTAGTATCTTAAGGGTACTATAAATGTTGGTCTCTTCTATTCTGCTCTTTCTGATCTCAATCTTAAGACATATTGTGATGCTAACTGGGGCAGTTGTCCTTTTCTACAAAATACCTTTCTGGTTACACAGTTTCTTGGGTGTTTCCTCAATATCTTGGAAAACCAAGAAATGAAAGGCCACATCTAAAAGCACTTGTGAAGCCGAATATAGGAGCATGAGTTACGCCACAAGTGAGTTACTTTGGTTGGAAGGTCTACTTCAAGATTTGCATGTAAAAGTTTCTCTTCCTATAAACCTCTTTTTTGACAACATTTCAACAAAGTATATTGTAGAAAATAAGGTCTTTCAAGAAAGAACCAAGATTTTAAAAGTTGACTGCCATTTTGTGAAAGACTATGTAGATGCAAAATTCATTAACATCCTTCATGTCAAATCTTCTCTTAAGCTTGTAGATCTGCTTACTAAGCCTTTAGGGGTTGATCATCATGGTTTTCTTTCTACCAAGCTTGCACTTGTTTCTCAACTACCAAGTCCAACTTGAGGGGAGATGTAGAATATTATTGTAGATATTTGTACAACATATATTGTCCTATGCCCTATAGTTTGTTAGAGAAAATTAAGGGAATTTGTTAAGCTTGTACAAATATATAAACAGAATTGATTCATTGTTTCCTTTGTAATAACAGAATACTATGAAATAAAACTTCTCTCTAGAATTCTTGATGATAATCAACATTTGATGTTGATTTTACAAGTAAAATTGCCTATGGCTATGTTATAAAATATTTACTTTCATGTGAAGGTTTTGTATTCAGTAAAATATACTACGTTTTGATTTATTTGAAGTAAAATGGAACATTTAAAGTGCATTGCTAAGGGCACCTCATTTTTCTCTTTCTAATACTAGTATTAAAAAGTATCATAAATTTTTACAGTATACTCTTTCTAATATCAAACCTTTTAAGGGGCTACCAAAGACATCATTTTCGACTTTTTTTGCACGGTGAACAACCACCAACCAACACCATTTTCCATGGAAATCAACCATCAAACAACCTTAGTTTGGTGGTTGATGGCCACGGAAAATGGTATTGGTCAGTGATTCTTCGACATGCAAAATAAATTTACACGGTGGTTAATTGTCATGTGAAATTATTTCGGTATTAGAAAGTACACAAATTTTATTGCGTTTATTTTTTTCTATGGTATTAGGAAGAGGAAAACTAGGTACACTTAGCAACATACTATTTGAATTGTACAATGTTCAACATATGTGCATTTTGGGTCTACCAACCGTTAATGCTAACGTCCGGTTGTTTGAAAATTTATATGTGGTAGCATTCGTTCTTCCTCATGTATCCATTTTTGAGTAATAAAGGGTAATTTTATACGTTGATTTTTATTAGTTTTATGGGGTAGGTAAGGAAATTGTTGGGTTGTCAACAGAACTTCCCTATTTAAGAACGGGTATTACTATCTACACAAACCTAAATTATTCTTAATGCCGCTTAAAGAAGAACTAAAATTAATTCGAAAAAAATACTACTAACACCCGCTTCGGCTAGTTATGCGAAACAGTGTGAAGACATAGTCACACGGTTTGCATAATCGAACAATGCAAATATAAAAATCAAAACTTTAATTATAAAACACAGTAACAACTTCCCTTATCAATGATTAATGATAGAGCATACTGAAATGAACAATGTAAGTTAGACCTAATTTTTCATTTTTGAATAAATCGTTGTATGAATTGATTGTATTTTCTATTACTATTTAAAGTATGTAACGTATTTATTTTTGTTGTAATCTCATTAAATTCAGTGTTGAATTTATTATAGTTTTTGTTAATGTTTTGTTTTAGGATAGCATGTACTATAAATTTAATTTTGGTTGAAACAATAGAGATTAAGCTAATTTAATGCTTGACTGAAAAAGATTTTGAAATTAAAAAAATTTGTAAAACCATTATTTTTGTGGAAGTTTGAAAGCCGTTCGCAATATCTAGGTTTGGAAAAAATTTGACTTGAGAGAGGAAATATAATGTTGCAACGTTGGTTTATTTTAGGGAAGACAAATGCGGGAGGAAAAAAGGAATTTAAATTGATGGACGTGAGTGGGTTTGTGGAATAATTTAGTGGGTGAGAATAAGAATGGATGAAAGATGTATATTTGATGTGGGTAGGTAGTAACTCCCTTAAGAAAGGAGCTGCCATTAATTGTCAATTTTGGAGAAGGTAGAATTTGAGGTGGTTTGAGTAAATAAAGTAGGGGTAGTTGAGACATGCTGCTAAAGTATCCATAAGCGGGTGGGGTTTAGAGCGAGTTTGCACCCGATTCGCGAGCTAAGTTATTTTATTTGGGACGGGAGAATACAGCCGGGTGGGGCTTTAGCTCAGTGTGTGTTGTTCCATGATTTATTGTAGATATCATATACATTTTGTATATATTTAGTTAGTAATAAAGGAGAATTGAAATCTTTGTTTAATAAAAAGTGTATAATTAGTTGAATTCACAATCTAATTTCATATAATCTTCAATAGTGATTCATTTTTCAGCAGAAGGCTAGCCAAATGTGAGACATGTATATTGCAACAACCCTGGTTTTGACGATTACCTATTAATAACAATAATAATAATTTATGATAAGATCATAATTTATTGATCAAGGGATAAATATAATTTGGGATAGATAATTTAGATGAATTATCTAAGAAAAATCAAAAATTTGGGTTTTGGAATTTTCTTGGGAAAATTTGAGATAAGGAATGTTAAATTAATGAAAATGATTTAAATATGGAGTTTTGCAGGAAATACTTTTATTTTGGGGAAAACTTGAGGGAATTAGATTTAAAATATGAGTTGGGATGAATCCGAATTAAAATAAGATGTTAGGAATAGATTGAGTCTTAAATTTTATATTTGATAGAGAAATAAAATTAATTGGAGATATAAATTTGTTAAAATATGTTTATTTTAAATAAACAATGAGTTTGATGAAATAAAAGAGAATTAAGATAGTTGGTTGGCAATAAAAGTGTGAAGAAACTTGTTGATTTGGTGATTAATTAAATTAATTAAGTAATTTAATTCAGCATTACTTTGTTTGAAATAAATGTAAAAGGTAGAAAATAATGTTTTAGAAATTTATTTATCTTAGTTTGGAGGAAAAATGATACTATAGGGTTTTAATTTGAGAAATGCATGATTTTGCGAATTATTGCCAAATGTGATTTTTATTAATTTTAAATATAGTATTTGAATTTATAATGATGTATTTTATAAATAAAAAGGTGGAATTTTGTTTAAAAATAATTTTTGGATGTAAAATGATGTTAATAAGATTTTTGTATTTAAATTGACAGGAAAATGATTTTTATGTGAATTTTGGAGTTAAAATAGTGTTTTATGTAATTAAAAGTGTAAATTGGAGTATTTATGAAAAAAATAAGAATTTTATAATGAAAATAATTTTTAATGGCTAAAATAATCTTGTATATGTCGTGAAACATTTTTGTAAACACAAACAATTGTTTAATAAAATTTATTTGGTTAAAAATGTGAAAATGTGGAGGTTTAAAATAAAAATATAGAATAACTTAGTAATTTTAACTAAGTATGCAAACATATATGCTTTTGGGTGATGGGTCCAAGCCCAAACCCATTCTAGAATTTTCTAAGAAAAAGAACAATACGTTCATTTTTCTCACTTCTTTTCCTTCCTTCTAACAGAACCTGAGAAAAGAAAATAATGTCTGCCAAGCATCAAATTAATCAGATAATTAAGAGAAATCATAAGGAAATCGGGGAAAAGTTGGTACATCCAAACTCTAACAGGTAATCAATATCCAAAATCACAAATCTCTTTCACCAATTTGATGTTTGAGGAAGATACTGCCTGTTACCTTCATTTTCTTTGATGCATGCCCTTTTTCTTTCCAGTTACAGATTCTTAAAGTTTCTCCCAGCTAGAAAGACATCAACTTGCAAGTTAGATCCGCTCAAAAGCATATAAGGTGAGTTTAAAACTCACAATCTCTAGCTTGAACCAGGTTTGCTAGCTAAATAGCGTTGAATTCTGCTTGCTGTAAAACATAGTTTGTTGTTTGAAAAGTTGCAGTACAAAGTTGTTCTGGTTGCTTCTTTGTGAGTTCATAACTTTCTGTTTTTGCCATGAAACCGTGTCGGATCTTCTCCGGATTGTAGTTTGAGTGTTGTAGTTTGTGCATGCAAAAATGCACTATCAAATTCATCTCTGAACTGCATCAAATTGTTGCTCAAAATCTAGTTCGGAGAGGGGGAAAATAGCTGTAGAAATCACGTATTTCAGGTCAACCAAACACCCACATGGGTCGACCTTAGGGTCGACCCAGGCACTACATAGGTTTGACCCTAGGGTCGACCTATGCCATACAAGGATCGACCTGAGTATGCTTGTTTTTGCCAATTTCTTCTTGTGTTCTTCTGTGTTCTTCAGCTTGTTTCAGCAGCTTTTGCTACTTGTTTTTGTGATGTTTTGAGATGTTTTTGAAGGGCACTAACCTATCAATAGGTAAGCCAATATTTTGGTTGATCCATACTCCGGATTGACGAGTTTTCGAGATGTTTTCATATGTTGAATTTTCAGTTTTTTTCGATGATTTCTATTATTTTCGAGCATGGAATTTCTAAACTATTTTTGAAATGAATTTTATATTAAAATAGCTTTTGAAATAAATATTTTACAATATTTAAAATTAATTTTAAACTATTAAAAATTTATATTCTTTATAAATAAGAGAATTTCAAAGGTTTGTTTTCCAAACGATTTTCAAAAATTGTTTTAAAAACTTGTTTTCTCAAGCAAATGATTTTCTATAGAAAATACACGTTTTTTGCACTCTTCGAGTGTATGAGAAAGAGAATTAAATGATTTAGCAAAATGTGTGGTATGTGACACATGTGTTTACTTCTTCGGTTAATTCCGGACTTGTTCGTTCGAAGCTCCTTATTTATTGACCTTCGGGTTAATATTTGTAATTGCCATTCCTTGGCATGTTTTGAGATTTGTGAATTCCTATTGTTAGGAATTATTTGAGATTGCCATTCTTTGGTGGATTTTGAAATTTGAGATCTCCTATTTAGGAGTTATGGTTTTTGAAAACCATTATGATGTCTTTTGTACTTGCCAATGATAATGGGCGAGTTATGAGCGTTCTGAGAATTGTGATTTGAATGATTTTGTTTTATAATGTGGCATTGACTAACAGTTAGTAAACCGTTAAGTGAGAACGTGTGGTATGAGACGCACTGTTACCACTTTTTGGGTTCCTATCTGAGAGTTTCTGACACATTCACAATGTTATTTCCAGCACTACACCTTCGGGTCATCACGATGTATTTATGACTTCGGTCATCATGATGTATATGTGATTTAGGTCACCAAGAGATGGGTACCTATATATTAGTACTGGACATAAGGATAGCATGTGCAACATCGCTTCGGCATGCAATCGGGGATTTAGATCCAATCCGGGAATTTTATGAGTTTTGAGTTTTATATATGATTTCACCATTTTCAAGATGACTGTTTTATAATTATTTTATAGCCTAGAGCTATATGAGAAGTTATATATATATATGGTGATTTCATTTATGAGGTTTTGAACTCTTAATTGAGTTCCATGAGTTTTGAGATTTCGGAGATTTCTGTGTTTCCTTCTGAGATTTTTATATGATTATTTATCTGAATTTATATTACGAGTAACTTTTAAGAAGGAAATATTTATATTGAATTGGAGTTATTCATGAGTTAACCTTAAGATATCTCAGTATTTTCCATCACTTGGATTCTGAGTAAAACTGTGTTTATATCATTCCTTTTTTATTAAAGGAATGTTTCCCTTATAAGAAATTATATAATATTATCATTTGCTAATCATCTTGTTCAAGTTATACCGACCCGTGTATTTATTACTCGGGTCAGACCGAGTTGCAG
Source organism: Allium fistulosum (assembly GCA_030737815.1). Classification (NCBI taxonomy): domain Eukaryota; kingdom Viridiplantae; phylum Streptophyta; class Magnoliopsida; order Asparagales; family Amaryllidaceae; genus Allium; species Allium fistulosum. Next base: position 873,078,371 of record CM060902.1, read on the forward strand.
GTTAGATATTAGCTTTTGCTTAGCTGTTCTCCATGGATCAGCTTATCGACCTTTTGGATTATATGCATAGTTTTTGTGTAGCTTATCTTGTAGTGTGATATCCTATCTTAGTTATGTATATATTCTTTTATGGGGACTTGATGTGTGTGTATTATGGATGTATCGCCAACCACGTATGATACTTTGTATTGTACTTGAAGTATGTATATATATGACTGTGTTTGCTGTTATGTGATCTGTGTTAATTATTTCTATTGTGCTTTGTTCTGAATAGATCTTGTAGCCACCATAGTATTGTATTAGATGAGAATTAAGTATGTCGAACCACTTAAGATGAAATGAAAAATGGAAAAAAAATTGATGAACACATTATCGACATACATAATGCTTATTTAAAACAAGACTATGATAGTCGCTCCTAAATAGACCTATTCCCTGCATTAGCAGACAGTATTACCTAGTAATACTCTTTGTTAATGTAGGTCTCGGGATGGGGCGTCATAGCTTGGTATCAGAGCAGAATTCAGAACAAAATGTAATAAACACAGAACAATATACACATTACAATACATCAAGTATGATATGAGTAAAAACATCATCCCTAATCTAAGTTGTTTCTAATCTTACCCTTAACCTTTTCGAGTCCACTAGGGCAGATATAAGTTAGGAATACGTCTAGGAATGCATTTTTAATTCCATAGTATTCCACAATTAAATTAATAATGTCTTACCCTATGAAGAATCCTAATCGTGATTGTTCTATTCGAGTTCTCTTCGATATGGATGCTTGAAACTCATCCGTATCGAAGGAATTTATTGATGCCACTGGATGTTTCTTGTCTTGTTACTTCTTTGAGGATTGCAAATCCTAGTGAGTGGATCCGCAAAAATTTGGCATGTTGTGTGCGAATATCGAGATTGTTCTTTGCAGTTCCTCTTCTCATGCGAATTTGCACGTTATTTACTGTCTTGGGTTTGATGTGAATTTGGGATGAATTGGCTTGCATGTTATCAAGCCCAAATCCTATGTAACATTCCGCCTTTTTGTACGCTTTAAGCAGACACACGTGCCAACTCAAACCATACAGAAGGGTGGACTGTTATGGGGTAAATAAGAAAAACAAAGGAAGAGAAAACAAAATAAAATCTCGCAGCGGAATGACAAAATATAATAATCAAATAACAGTTCATGAAGCTGTAAACAAAACATTTGATTATACTTATACAATACAAAATCATATTTACACATATCAGAGATAAACAAATAATGCAGCAGAACAGTATTAATGCAGTGGAATAAATATAGTAAATAATAGTAGTAAAAATCTAAATCTTCGTCTTCGTCCTCCAGAAATAAGGTCTTCAATTACTGAAATGCTCAGGCTGACCCAAGCGAATTGAAAAGACAAAAAACTCGAGTCGTAACTAAAAGATCTTATGTGAGTTAAATCAACAGTAAATAACTATGATTGGAACGGCGTCAGAGATGTTTATGGTGTTTGACATCTCCTATCCAGTGTCTAACGTGAGTGCAGTAACTTAAAAGATGTTCGAGATTCACATTTCCTAAGGATCCGTTAAACTATCTACTATGTAGTACAATACGCTATTATAATATGTCTACAGTAAGATAAACTATTAAAATAGCATTAAGGCGTTACCCATTTCCCCCTTAACACATTTTTATATATTCCCAAAGTCTATACAATACCGTAGTCCCGTCCGTACTGGATGTCGTCAGAGGGCACTCCATAGGTATGGTACAAAACAAACTCGTAGTGGTCTCGATATGGTAGGTGACACGGCACAACTAGGCAATGCCAGGGTAGATATACCAATTACACTTCTGGACTAGTGGTAACGCATAGCAGCTACTACCGCCCACCTCGGAACACATTCCCAAATCAAACATCGAGGGTGGCCACCAAATCAGTCGCAAAGTCAGAATATAGTATCGAAGGAGTGTGCCCGATCGGAGGAATGACCTCACTTGGCCCGTCAATTGCTCCTGTTTTAGCAACCTTAAGCTAACTCATGGGAGTCAGGTCCACGTACATACCTCATATAGGATAGTCGCCAACCATCCTACTTCATTCTGGAATCTCCACCGCGTACACAGTTGTCAAAGTGATTTTCGATATTGGCGGAGAGTATGACAATACCTGATCCCGATCTCTTTAACAACCAATCGCTTATTACACACCGGATGGTTCTTTTACATTTCCAATCATTTCATAATTGATATCATAATATCATATTCAATTCAAATCATCACTTTCGAAATCATATTCACCATTGAAATCATATCACATTTGAAATCATAGTTCGAAATTATATTTCCTTTCAAAAGTCATATTTCCAAAATAAGCTAAACTCTCATTTCGAATATCATATTAAACCAAATATGTTATTTAATTCCCAACTTAGGTTATAACATCATTAACCATATTCACTAAAAAAATCGAGAATTTGAATTTAAAACCATCCATTTTACTTAGTTTGGAATTTAGAAGAAAATAGTTTTAAATAGTTATAAATAGTTAATATAGATTTAAAATAGATTAAATATAATTAAAATAGATTAAGTAGCTTTAAAATAGATTAATTAGATTTAAAATAAGTTAAAACAGGTTAATTAGTTTAAATAAATTAAATGGTTTCAAATAAGTTAAAATGATTTAATATAATTAATACAGGTTAAAATAGTTTAATACTTTGAAAATCTTAATAATTAGAAATTTTGAAATAATATATTTTTAAAACAGTTTATATTAAAACATGAATTTGGAATTTGTATCAAATTAAACTATTCATTTCATTTCAACGCATTTGGACCATTTTCAATTTCCAAGTCAACAAACCAAATTCCAAACCTTTCAATTTAACATTTCAATAAACTATTGAATTTCATATCGTTTCAATCCATGTTCAAAAATCAATTCGGATTACTCCAATTTCAAAATATTTCAAAGTATTTTCAAACAACTTCAATAACTTAATTTCGATAGAATTTCATTTATACTTAAAATTTTACTTTAAACTTCCAATTTAATTTCTTAAAGCAATTCCTTTAAACCATTTCACATTTCATCATAAACTTGATTTTTTTCAATAATACTTCAATTTACATTAATCAAATTTTTGATATCATTTAATTAAATTCGAAAATTAAGGATTTTAAAATCATTTAATTTAACCAATCCGGTGTCCGTATATAATTCTCTACCCTAGAGTCAAGTGATACAGATATTTATCATTTTAATCCGCAATTTAAAATTTTACGATTATATATCATTTCAAACCGCAATCCCGAAAATATGAAATCCATAAAATCGCTCAAGTCTATCATTTCAACCCATAACGATTTTTCCTTAATCAATTGATCATTCGGGTATGTATCATTTCAACACATAGTGAACTTGCATTTTATAACGATATAAAATACAACATCCATTCATCCAATATCAACAATCAACATCCATCACAAACATCATCCAAATCAATCAATAAATATCAATATAGAACTGATAATCAATAACAGGTATTTAACTGGCAATTTATATTCAATAATAAATTAAATAACAGCTTAATTCAAAATATAACAAATTAACAGGAATAGAAAATTTAAATTACCAAACAGCCATAAATAAATTTCTAATCACATTATAATTTAATTTAACAAACATAAGAAATTTTAGAAGTTGTGAGTGGGTTAAAACACTCACCTTTGAATTTAAGTTCAATTTAAGCCCAAAATTTAAACGGTCTCAGAATTCGTCTAAACCAGCGTCAAAATATCTGGAATTTCAATACGATCTCATCGCAAGAAACTGCGAGTGAATTGGACCTGGTATGTGAAAGTTATGCAATTAGAACAATTGAAAAAAAAATTATTAATTAAATTAAAACAAACATTACCCGTCCTATCTAGACACGTTACCACCATCAAAAGCATGCTTGCCAGTAACCCAACACCGAACATGAGATCGGCCTACGCGGTACCACCTCCTTGGCCTCGATCTGCGCACACACCTCACCCAAGTACGTCTCTGACCTTCCCCTTCTCTACCACGACTTCCTCGCGACGCCCAAAGGCCACCACTGGGCACTCATGGGGCAGCCGCCGCCACTTAAACCAAGCCCTAATTGAATTATCGACGACAATCCGACCATCAACTCGCGAAACCAATAACACAGATGTACTGCCCTCGGTCTACTCTACAAAGCTATACCTTCGATTCGTCGATTAGACGTAGATGATCTCGACGCGACGTGTAACAACCCGCATATTTTACGATTTTATATTTAACTATAGCGTCGTTAATCGGATTAAAGTCTAAAAAGATACTTTTTACAAACGGTCGAATTAGGACTCGGGACTACTTCCATTGAGTCCAAAATGGCGTTTGCGACTTTTTTGAGTATAAGCATTGATATGTTTGGAGTAAGTTGAATTTTGCTATTTTCTGTTGGGCTTTTGGGTTTGGGTTTCACCCAACTCATCATATACTCCAACTCAGCCTCTCTCTTCATCCATTCATTCTCATTTTCATTTCTTTTTCTCAAGCTCAACTGAAAATGGGGGAAAAGAAAAAGAATTAGAAAATGCCAAGCCCTAGTTCCTCTTGCAAACTCCATTTCTTGCTCCAAATTCAAAGAAAAGCATAGGTAAGCTCCATCTTCATCTTCTCCATCTCTTCTCCTCTTTAATTTCAGAAAAATTCCTAAACCCTAATTTAGAAAATACTTGTTTTGGTCTTAGATTGAAGCTTGTAGAGTTGAAGCGAAGAGTGGTTGATTTTTTCTTTGCATTTGTGCTTCTCATCTTTGTTTTGAGTTAAAAAGGTGAGTTCTGAACTCACATCTACTTCTCTTGATATCATTGATGTTGGGTATGAATTCCTAACACTTATTCATGTTCATTTGCTTTTGGTTTGAATTGATTTGGTGAACATTTCAATTTTTGGTGTTTTGAAGTCAACAACTCTAAAAAATCATAGCTTTGATGTTTGAACATGCTTTTGGTGTTGTATTGAAGAGCCAATTGGGCTGGGTTGTCGATTCGCATAAACCCCTAGCGCCCATTGCTCGTCCGATCGCAAATTGGAAGAATTGCTCTTCATTTGATAGGCTGAAAAACAGCCCCAGTGCAAGTCTGTCGACTGACCCTCTGCAGTCAGTCGACTGGCTGTAGCAAATAAATGATTCTGGGGCTGTCTGAAGAAACAGGGAGTCTCTGTTTCCTGTAGTCAGTCGACTGGCCATCTACAGTCTGTCGACTGACCGCAGGAAATGGAATTTTCGAGTTTCTGGTTCAGTCGACTGACTGCAGAGTGCCAGTCGACTGACCTGCTTGTTTTTGCCTATTTTGCCTATTTTGCTTGGGTTTCCAATTTTTAACCGGTTCGGGTTGTTCCAATTTGTTGTTATTGCATTCTTGACTTTGATGGTTCCTTTTTGATTTCGTACACGAGTTTTTATAAAATGATCTTCATAATTATATTAAAAGCTCGTTTCTCCAATTTATAATTTCTATTTAAAATACACACACAATCTTGCACTTCGAGCGAAGAGGGAGAAGAATCAAATGATTAAATAAAACGCGTGCTTTGAACACGTGCGTTTATCTTTTTAGTTAATTCCTAATCTATTCGTTTGACCGTTTTGACCTTTGGGTCTGGTTTACCGATGAGATGAGGTGAACTTTGTATTGCTTTGAGTGTGAAATTGGCTAACGGTTAGTAAACCGTTTAGTGTGAACGTGGGGTATGGGACTCACGTTAACATTTTCCGGGTTCCTTTCTGAGAGTTGTGACACATTCCGCCGGACGGTGGTGTCCAGTACCGCCACTACGGTTTGTTGCCTTCGGGCGTTGCCTTTAGGCGTTGCCTTTTGGCGTTGCCTTCGGGCCTTGCCTTCGGGCGTTGCCTTTTGGCGTTCCCTTCAGGCGTTGCCTTCGGGCATTGCCTTTTTGGCGTTGCCTTCGGGCGTATGGATCTTTGTACTGAGTTCGAGCATCTTTTATTTCTTTGACAATTATATTTCCCTAGTGTATCGCCTTTCGCGGTAGGTTCTTTGAACCACACGATATATAGCGATTACCTTGTGGAAACTTGTATACCTTTGTTGGTATTTGTTAATTGCCTTTTGGCTTGATTTGGGATATGATATCCTTGGTTTATTTGAGTTGCCTATGATATGTGGCTTGTTTTGATTCATCTTATGTTAGATGATTTGGTTATCTCTTTTGGAGATATTTGTGGTACTTTATGATTTTGTATGTTCATTATCATTAGTACATCTAACTTATTTGTTTAGCTAGACTGACTCGTGTATTTTATACTCGGGTCAGACCGAGACGTTTCAGGTTAGGTACATTGGATTTAGCCTCTTTTGCTTCCACAATGACTATTCTGCTAGCTCCCTTTTGTTATAGCTTTTTGTGTAGTCCTTTTGTCTGTAACTCTGATATGTATTCTTTTAACTCGCCTGTATATTGTGGTTTGCTATACCACTTGACATGTATCATTTTGTAAACTATATAATGTATCTGTATATGTGTAAATGTATGTGATGATCTACTATTCTGTGATGTGTATTACATTTGATTTGTTATATTTTATTATGATAGATCCTCAGCCACCTATGGATTTGTATTAAGTATTTATTGGATATGTCGATACATTTAAGTAAGAAGTGGCATTGTCGGCGTACTCAATAGATAATTAAGACAAGGCTATAGATGGTCGCTCCTAACCAGCTCTATTCTCCGCATTAGCGGACGGTGTTACCTTGTAATACTCTTTGCTAATGTGGGTCTCGGAGTGGGGTGTCATAGCTTGGTATCAGAGCAGAATTCAGAACAAAATATGATAAACATAGAACAGAGACACATATTACGGTACATCAAAGAGTAGTACGAATGTTACGAATCCTTGAATCATCATGCCTTTATTCCTTCCGTTCCTTTGGGTAGATAGAATTTTGGGAATACGTCTAGGAATGCATTTTATTCCGTAGTATTCCATAATTGAATTAATGATATCTACCTTGTGAATAATCTTTTTCTTATCTTCTCTTTCAGCTAATGGCCGGAAGAGGCCAAGGACGATGCACGGATGCTGGGAAATCCAGTGGCTCGCATCCGGACGGCGTTTATATGTCTACCGATCAGTTTTTGGAGTTATTTAGGAGCACTCAGCCTCCAGCTCCTATTCGTGCATCTCCTCCGCGCAAGTCTGCCTTTGCATGCCTGTGTAGTGATTTTTCTCATCTTGGTGGAAAGCCATTCAAAGACTCCGAGTCCGTTCTTGAGGTCCAAGCTTGGATTCGCACATGCGAACGTATCTTTTCTCGCATGGATCTTTCTGACCATGATCGAGTTCTTGTAACTTCTAGCTTATTGCAAGAGCGTGCCCTTGATTGGTACGAGCTTCTTATATCCGAACTTGATGAGTCTGTTCTTTCTTGGACTCAGTTCCGGAAATGATTCGAACTCAAATTCGTTCCTGAATCTGAGAAAGTTTAATTAGCCCGTCGCTTCCTTGAGCTGAAGCAAGGGAAGTCCTCCGTTTCTGATTATGTTGCATCATTCGAGGCCTTATCTAAGTATGGTCTCGAATTAATTAGCACTTCTTATAAGAAGAATATGAAGTTTGTCTTTGGTCTTAAGAAATATCTTAAGAAGTCTTTAATGCTTCAGCTTAAGCTTTCTTTTGAGGAGTTGGTTGATTCGACACTTCATCTCGAAGCCATCGAGAAGGAGTGTGATAGTGGTGATGATGTTGAGGTTCTCAAGAACCCCAATAAGAAGAAGTTTCCATTTCATAAGCAGGGATTTCTCCCTTCCAAGAAGAAAAAGCCTATTGAATCTGGTTCAAACTCCCAATCTGCTGGAACACATTCCATTCGGAAGTGTTTTAATTGTGGTTCTCCTGATCATATGATTCGAGCTTGTCCTAAGCCTCTCTTCTGTCATTATTGCAAGAAGAAAGGTCACCGTGTTTACACCTGCCCCACTGCTCCTGCTAGTGTCAAGTCTAGCAAGCTTTATGTTGCTAAAGCTTCTGGAGGTTCTTCTCAGCCCAGAGGTATATCTCCATCTATTTTGGAAGGTTCTATTTTATTTCATGACCGTAGTATTCGAGTTCTTTTTGATACGGGAGCTTCGCATTCTTTCGTACAGAAAAAGCTCGTCGATGATTTGTCTATGGATGTTTCTTGTATGATTACTTCATTGAGGATTGCGAATCCCATTGGGGGATCCGCAACCCTTAGCATGCTTTGTGATGATGTTGAGATTGTTTTATGTGGCTTTTCTTTTCGTGCGAATCTGCACGTTATTTCTTATTTGGATTTTGACATGATTTTGGGTATGGACTGGCTAGTGAGATACGATGCCAGGATTATTTGTTCTAAAAGAATTTTATATTTTCGACACCCAGATTCATCTACTCAGCTATCACTTGTTCTTCGGAATGTGGATAACTCCGAAATGGCCTTATATTCTCTTGACTCACGAGATGATGATGATATATCTCGTATTCCTATTGTTTGTGACTTCTCTGATGTTTTTGAGCCGGTTTCGGGTTTGCCACCCAAGCGAGCGATCGAGTTCCGCATTGTTCTTATTCCAGGCACGCAGCCAGTTGGCCATCCTCCCACGAGGATGTCTACAAAAGAAAATGAGGAACTCAAGAAGCAGCTTTTAGAGCTTGAGTCCAAACAGTTGATTCAGTCCAGTTTTTCACCGTGGGGTACCGCGATCGTCTTCGTGAAGAAGTCCGATGGAACTCTTAGGCTTTGCATCGACTATCGCAAGCTTAACGAGTTGACCATCAGGAATAGGTATCCTTTGCCGAGGATCGATGATATGTTCGATTTATTGAGTGGCGCTAAGGTCTTCTCTCAGCTCGACCTTCCCACTGGTTTTCATCAGCTTCGAGTCGCGGAAGATAGCATACCTCTTACAGCTTTACGCACTCGATATAGTTCTTTCGAGTGCCTCGTTATGCCGTTCGGTTTGACGAACGCCCCTGATTTCTTTGTTGATATTATGAATCGAGTATTCCGGGAGTATCTCGATAAGTCTGTCCTTGTGTTCATTGACGACATTCTTGTTTATTCTAAGTCTGAAGCCGAGCATGCTAATCATTTGAGTATTGTCTTGAGTACTCTTCGTCACCATCAGCTTAAAGCCAAATTCTCCAAGTGCCATTTTTGGGAGAATAAGGTTAAGTTCTTAGGCCATGTTGTATCTTCCGACGGCATCTCTATCGATCACTCAAAGATCGAAGCTATCCAGAATTGGAAGAGGCCTGAGAATGTTCATGAGATTCGTAGTTTCCTTGGATTGGCGGGTTATTACCGTCAGTTCATTAAGGACTTTTCCCGTGTTGTGCTTCCTCTCACCAGCCTTACTCGGAAAGGCATTCGTTATATTTGGTCTGATAAGTGTGAAGCTTCCTTTCAGACATTGAAGGAACTTCTCACTAATGCTCCTATTCTTGTGGTTCCCGAGGGGAATCATGATCTTATTGTCTACACTGATGCTTGTGGTAGTGGTCTCGGTGTCGTGCTCATGCAGAAGGATCGAGTAGTTGCTTACGCTTCTAGGCAACTGCGTCCGAATGAAGTTCGCTATGCCACTCATGATCTTGAGTTAGCCGCCATTGTCTTTGCCTTGAAGATTTGGCGACACTATTTATTAGGCGAACGCTTCATTCTCTATACCGATCATAAATCCTTGAAGTATTTGTTCACTCAGAAGGAACTCAATATGAGGCAACAGCGTTGGCTCGAGTTTCTTGCCTCCTATGACTTTGATATCCTTTATACCCCTGGTAAGGGTAATCGTGTTGCTGATGCGCTTAGTCGTAGACATTCGGCTGTCGTTTCTATGATGCTTGCCGAATGGGATATTCTTGAGACTCTATCTTTTTGTGATATTCGTGATCGAGCTCCATCCTCTGATTCTCCGATAGTATTATTCAGTTTGGAAGCTCGACCCTCGCTATTGGATCGTATTGCTGAAGCTCAGCGGCGTGATCTTGATCTTCTGCATCTTATTCAGCTTTGTAAGACTCAACCCCGTGATGAGGCGTTGTGGGATTTCAGCATTGATCTTCATGGGTGTCTTCGCAAGAAGGACCGTCTTGTTGTGCCTTCTGATTCTGCACTTAGGCATGACATTCTTGATGACTGTCATCGGTCTAAGTATACTATTCATCCTGGCAGTAGTAAGATGCATGCCCTCGCCTTTATTATTAGGAAGGCATGAAGCACGATGTGGCGAGTTATTTGAGTAATTGCATGACTTGTCAACGTATTAAAGCTCAACATCAGCGCCCTTCTAGTCTCCTTCAGCCTCTAGAGATTCCATTGTGGAAATGGGATCAGATTTCGATGGATTTCATTGATGGCCTACCTCGTACGAGATCGGGCCATTCTAGCGTTTGGGTTATTGTTGATCGCCTCAGCAAATCAGCTCATTTTGTTCCTATTAAATCTAATAGGACTGCTTCTCTTTTGGCTAAGTTATTTATCAAGGAAATCGTGAGACTTCACGGTGTTCCTAGTTCGATTGTGAGTGACCGTGATCCTTTATTCACCAGTCATTTCTGGCAGAGTCTTCAGCAAGCTTTGGGAACGAAGCTTAATTTCAGCACAACTTATCATCCACAGTCTGATGGACAGACTGAGCGGGTGAGTTGTTTCTTGGAAGATCTTCTCCGTATTTGTATTCTTGATTTCAGAGGTAGTTGGGAGGATCATCTACCCCTTGTAGAGTTCTCCTACAACAATAGTTTTCAGTCCAGTATCGGTATGGCTCCTTTCGAAGCCTTGTACGGAAGGCCATGTCGATCACCTTCTTGTTGGTTGGAATCTGGGGAGAAGCTTATTCTTGGCCCGGATTTTGTTCATGATTCTTCTGAGAAGATTAATCTTATTCGTCAGAAAATGAAAGAGGCACAAAACCGCCAGAAATCCTATGTGGATAACCGTAGGAAGCCTCTCGAGTTCTCGATTGGTGATCTCGTCTTTATTCGTGTTTCTCCCTTGAAAGGGGTTATGCGCTTCAGTGTGACAGGGAAATTGGCTCCTCGCTATGTAGGACCATTTCCTATTACCGAACGTATTGGCCCTGTGGCTCATAAAGTTTCACTTCCAGCTCATCTATCCGGAGTTCACAACGTGTTTCACGTCTCTCAGCTTCGGAACTGTCTTCGAGAATCGGATTCTGTTATCGACTCTCCTGATTTGCAAGGGCTTGAGATCTCACCAGATTTATCTATTGTACAACAGCCTATTCGCGTACTTGCCACGGAGGTGAGACACCTTCGAAACAAGGATGTGCCGCTCATTAAAGTTCAATGGTCCGCTAATCCCAATGACTATACTTGGGAAACCAAAGAGTTTATCGAGCGATCCTATCCGGGTTTTCTATCTTTGCTTTGCAATGGTGAGAATATCTTTTTATCTCAAGCTTATTTTTCTTGTCTTCTTGGTTGTAAGTATGTAGTTGTTGCAAATTTTTCTCTAGGAATTGCGTGGATGCAATTTTGTTAAGGAGGGGAGATCTGTAACAACCCGCATATTTTACGATTTTATATTTAAATATTTTATTTAAATATAGCGTCGTTAATTGGATTAAAGTCCGAAAAGCTACTTTTTGCAAACGGTCGAATTAGGACTCGGCACCACTTTCATTGAGTCCAAAATGGCGTTTGCGACTTTTTTGAGTATAAGCATCGATATGTTTGGAGTAAGTTGAATTTTGCTATTTTCTGTTGGGCTTTTGGGTTTGGGTTTCACCCAACTCATCATATACTCCAACTCAGCCTCTCTCTTCATCCATTCATTCTCATTTTCATTTCTTTTTCTCAAGCTCAACTGAAAATGGGGGAAAAAAAAAGAATTAGAAATTGCCAAGCCCTAGTTCCTCTTGCAAACTCAATTTCTTGCTCCAAATTCAAAGAAAAGCTTAGGTAAGCTCCATCTTCATCTTCTCCATCTCTTCTCCTCTTTAATTTCAGAAAAATTCCTAAACCCTAATTTAGGAAATACTTGTTTTGATCTTAGATTGAAGCTTGTAGAGTTGAAGCGAAGAGTGGTTGATCTTTTCTTTGCATTTGTGCTTCTCATCTTTGTTTTGAGTTAAAAAGGTGAGTTTTGAACTCACATCTACTTCTCTTGATATCATTGATGTTGGGTATGAATTCCTAACACTTATTCATGTTCATTTGCTTTTGATTTGAATTGATTTGGTGAACATTTCAATTTTTGGTGTTTTGAAGTCAAAAACTCTAAAAATCATAGCTTTGATGTTTGAACATGCTTTTGGTGTTGTATTGAAGAGCCAATTGGGTTGGGTTGTCGATTGGCATAAACCCCTAGTGCCCATTGCTCGTCCGATCGCAAATTGGAAGAATTGCACTTCATTTGATAGGTTGAAAAACAGCCCCAGTGCTAGTCAATCGACTGACCCTCTACAGTCAATCGACTGGTTGTAGCAAATAAATGATTTTGGGGCTATCTGAAGAAACAGGGAGTGTAACGACCCGCTATTTTTTGGACCATTCGCACCGCACATGTCAGACTTGAATAATTCAAAATACCGCGTTGTTAATTTAAATTTAGCAAAAATGAACATATACAGTAAATAAATAATCACAGATCACAGACATAGAGTAATAAATGCAGCGGAAATAAAAGAGATAGTAGTTCATGAAGCTACTATATAAATATATAAGTTACATCAGAGTTAAACCAGATACAACGGAAGAGTAACACGATACATCAGATAAAAATCAGAATACATCACTGGAATCATCGAATACTAAAAGCAGAATAGATGGCTGGATCTTTAAGCAAAGCTCCAACTCCAAAGGTGAGTCTTGAATACTGGTACACTCAGTCTGACTCGAGCGTAAAGCAAAACACAAAACACTCGAGTCAGGATTAACAATCTTATATCAATAAATCCAACTCAAGTGAAATAGCAATTGAAATACAAGTAACTCAAAGGATGTTTGGAATAACCATCCTTTAAGGATCCGTTAAACTATCTACTATGTAGTAGTGTACGATAAGTAGATAATGCCTATCAGTAATATAAGATATCAAAATAGTGTTAAGGCGTTACCATTATCCCCCTTAACACATTTATATAAGCGTTATAGTCTATACAGCACTGTAAACTCCACCGTAAACTAGTGGGATATCAGGGAGTACTCCATAAGTATAACACAAAACAAATCGTAGTGGTCGCGTATAGGGATACAAGTATGACAAGACACATGAGGCAATACCCAAGGTAGTGAAACTACCGTTTTCCTGATCTGGACTGGTGAGAACGCATCGCCGCAACACCGCGAAACAACACTCCCAAATCAAGGGTGCACCAATCGACAACAAGTAATGAGTAATTTTCGAAGAAGTGTGTTCGCTTGAGGTAGCTGACCTCCATTGGCCCGACACGGCTCCTGTTTTAGTCATTTCCAATTTGACACAAGTGTCAAGGCTATCCATTATCGTTCTCTTTCTTCAGTCATCACGTACATCATTCCAACCACTTCATTCTGGATCACACTCCGCGTATAGTTATTAAAGTGGTTTTCGGTTTAGACAGTGAGTATGTCCATAACTGATTCCGGTCTCTTTAATAACTTCCGTAATTATTACACCGATTGGTCGTTTATATATTTCAAAACCAAATCAAATTCAATTTCAATTAGAATTTGTAAATCAACATTTCATTTGTCTTTCTAAATCAATTTCCATAATTTACTTTTCATACTTCCAAATTTCCATTTCAAAATCTTATCATTCAATTTCCATTTTTATTTAAAACAAATCAAATATTCATTTAGATTCGTATATAAGTTTCATTCCGAAATCATTTAAATTAATTTAATTTAACATCCAAATCAATTTAAATTCATTGATCGATTTTATTCAATATTCATTAAGTAAATTTGTCATTCAAACAATTTTTATTAAATTTCCAATTCATTAAATCAATTACTTAAGTTCAACTTCATTATACAAAACATCAAATTGAATTAAATAATATTTGTCAAATAAATTCTTTAAATTACAAGTCTTACATTAGTTTCAATAAATCACATTTTATTTCTTGTTATAGAAATTCAATTTCACTTATTTACTTACTTAGTCACAATTTCAAAGCTTAATTAATAAAGAACTAAATTTCACGTTTTCAAGAAGTTCAATTTTACTTAATAAAGAATTCAATTCAATTTTAATCATTAAATAATTCAATCTTATTTAATTATTAAATAGTTCAAAACTTAATTATTAAATAGTTTCAAAGTTTAATAATTTCAAACTTAATTATAATTTCAAACTTAATTATTAAATCATTTCAAACTTAATTTAATCATTTCTCAAATTAAACAACGTTCTTTCATCAATTGCATTGTTAAAATTTTGTTTCAGATTATTAAATATTAACATTTTCCTTTCATTAAAATTCAAATTTCAACTTCATTTCAAAACCATATTATTTATTCAAATAAAATCTTCGCTTATTTTTAAATCAAATTATTGACCAATCGGGTTTTATTTGATTCTCTATCCTAGGTCAAAGTTCAATTTGGGTATTTATCATTTCAACCCGATTCCAATTCAATTCAAAATCAAAACATAGCAAAGGGAACTTGCAGTGTGATAACTGGGATGGTGTCAAAGTAAATAAACAAGCAATAACAACAATCAATATCAATCCAATAATCAATTCACATATATAATCCCGAAATAACCGTATTAATTCGCATTGTTATTTGTACGAATTAATATAATTATCTCTAGAATCTACACTATCATTTCATGTAGATTAAAGATTATTACACTAATATTTATACGGTTCTTCAATTGTCATTCGATTTCAATTTTAACACTACAACAATTAATCGAATATACGTTCAATGGTTCAAAGTGTAATTATCACTATTCTACATGTCAATTAATTTAACAATTAAAGGGGGTCATATTCAACTAATCAAATTTAACATATAAATCAGTTTTAAAATCGTTAACTATCCTATATCCATTTCAATTTGGCATACTATTTATCATTTAACACTAACAATTTAACGTCCAATATAAACATCAACAATCAATCAATTATCAGCCAAATTGTATTATCATCGCATAAATAATTAACAGATAATGGTGTCAGATGTCACATGTGAACTGATACAGGTAATAGCATATATAACAGTTTAATTAACTAACAACAGTAAATTTCAATTGTCGCTTCAATTGAAATCAAATTTAATAAATAAAAGAACATTAATCATGAGTGATTGCTCACCTTCCGAGGTTAGAGAAGATAGACCATGAAATTTAGTTATGAAAAGCAAGCACGACTTCCAAATCGAAGCTAAATTGGCACGAACCGACGATCGAAGCTGATAAATAAGAGTAGACGAATTCAAGTCAAAACGGGACCAGCTGATGAAGAAAAAAAATGATATAGGCGAATATATAGCAATCATATACAACCTATAACTAAAAAAAATATAGACAAATAACTTCCAAAATCTATATAAATATATGTATATATATACAAATAAATAAATAGCATTTAAAAACACATATTAAAATATGTATATATATAATTCCAAAGCATTATCTTAAATAACAAAAAACAACGTAACTACAACAAACTTATAACCCAAAGTAGATCACATAACAGTTTATATATATACATATAGTATGACTTCTACAACAAACTTTTACAAAAATTTGAACAGTATACATATATAAGTACTTCTGAGCATCCATATATCAAACTCAACTGATATATATACTAACTGTTACAAAAATAAGACAACTCGCTATATAGATATATAAACGTTTAAAACCAGTAGCAATAAAATAGTGTAACCGCATTTTTTTTTAATATAAAAGGTAATATATAAATACTAAATTATCTAAAAAAATAAATCACATGCAAACTTTCAATTTACCCAGCTAAATGCACGCATGCCCCTGCCTATATGAAATGCATAGTATATCATACATAAATCACCAGCAATTACAAAAACTTTGACCTCATCTCCTTAAATGCTAAGCTGCAGTACCAAGAGAACTAATATGTACCCAACTTATATGCTTTGTTAAATAACAAACTTATATATAATCTCATAAACTTTTATAAATAACAATACTGTACTAAAAATCTAAACTTATACCCTAACTCATATATATATAATATGAAAGCATAACATACTAGGCTCTAGATAATATATATACTCAACCCAACATGAGAACACTACCCTACTTATCTTTAAAACCCAAAATAGATCACATTACAGTTTATATATACATATTGTTTGCACAAAAAATGGACAAACACCTCAAAGTTGTATGATTTAGTAGATCTTATGTTGTTCTTAGAGATTTGAATGATTTATGCAAATATATGAAAAGCAGGGGCTAAACTGTAAAAAGACACGCAAATTTATAGTGGTTCAGCCAGAACGTGCCTACGTCCACTTTATATGTTATTTCTCTTCTCTTGTTATGATTACAAGTGCAAAGCTTTGATACAAGTAAAAGAAAGTTGTTTGAAAGTTCCTTCCGTGATTGAGCTCTCAAAACTTGTCCCCATTGTTGTACCCCTGCCCCTCTATTTATAGAGTGAGGCAGGGAGCAGGGGTCTTGGATGTATATAGCTGCTGGCGGGCCTGGGATGAGGTGATCTGGCCTGGGAATGTCTTGGTTCGGTGAGGTCTCAGAGTGCCTTTGATTCGGCGGAGAGAGATTTGGTCCGGTGGGAGATTTGATCCGGCTAGAGGCTTGGTCCGGTGGGAGATTTGATCCGGCTAGAGGCTTGGTCCAGTGGGGCTGCGTTTGTTTGGTGTGACATAGTCTTGGGGGTTTGGCTCGGCAATGGGATGGAGGGGCGTTGGTTCGGCGGAGACGTTGGACCGGTTGAAATGCACCCAACACTTGCCCCCCAAAGTAGGGTATGCGCATGCGCATGGCGTGCTTTGGTTGGGTTTGGTTACCCACGTTCGGTCCTGCGTGCCGAACCAATCGGCTCGGTGGTTCCATTCTTGACTATAAATATAGGAGCTATGCCACCGTTGTTCTTCACCGCCTGAGATAGCCGAACCAAGTGAGTGCCGAATCAACATTCCTACTTTTCTGCCGAACCAACTGTGCTAGCCGAACCAAGTGAGTCCCACTTCTGCCGAATGAGCATTTTTACCGAACGACTTTGTTCCTGTCCTACCGAATGAACCCTGTAAAGTATGGTCGCCGAGTGTGTTTGGGCGTTAAGTGCCGAATGGAACGCTTATCGCACTGCCGAATGAACTGATGTATTGTACTTTGCCAAATGAACTAACGGGTTTGAGTGCCGAATGAAGTCATACATTTGAATAACCGCATGAACTCAGGAATCTTGAATTCCGAATGAAAATGATACCGAATGAAACTGATACTGAATATGTTTTTACCGAATGACGTCATATACTTGTTTACATCTTCTGTTCTAACAACGTGTTTTTCCGATGTTGTAGATAATGTCTCGTAAAGCGGAAACTCGATCAGATAAGAAGAAAACCGGGGGCGAAGGAGGTTCCTCTGCCGTGCCCCCAGCTCGGCCGAATCCACAACATCACGGACCTGTCCCGAGATCTCTAGTGGACGGGTATGGCCCTCAGAAACTTCTAAACTCCCCGCCCGATTGCTTTCCTAGCTCCCTCAAGGAGGAGCAGCTTGATGTCATCTCCCGATCTTTCGGAATTGATAGGGCGCACTTGCTGTTGCTAGGGAGAGAAGTTATGCCGTATGACCCTCCTGAAGGGTACTTTGCCTACAGTAGATACCACTGCATGTGTGGTGCCATTCCTCCTCTTAACGCTTGGGTAGCCAGCTTCCTCACATATCTAAAGGTGGCCTCATTCCAGCTTCAACCCAACTCCTATGCTATACTGGTGAGCCTCTTCGTCATTTTCCAGAGGAAGTATGGTCGTGCTCCTTCCAACCGGGAGATCCGGTACTTGTATAATCTGAGGGGTTATAAGAAGGGGTCCCCATACATTAGCTTGGAGTCAGCCGTGACCTTCAAGCCGGTCTTGGATCTGTATTCTAAATTCAGCATGTTCAAGAAGGAGTGGTTCTTTGTCAGGGACGACTCCGTTTCAATTCGGCGCTTTACTTCTGGATGTAAGTTGATGCTTTTACTTATAATTTCCATCCCGATTGCGATGCTTCTTCTCATACTTTCTCATTTTTGCTAGCGACAGGTGGCTTTGCGATTGTGGAGACTGACTGCCTGGTTCAGACGGCGGCTGAGATAGAAGCTATTCTCGGGAAATATAGATCATCTGCCTTCCTGATCAAAAATGCGACCCTTCTGGAGTATAACTTAATCCTTCCACAGTAGTCAGTAGTCAAGCTGAGGGAAACGACGGAGGAGAGGGCGGCTATTCAGACTAAGGGAGGTGTTACGGTAGAGAGTAGCAAGAGGAAACCTTTCACAAAACCTCCAGCCGTCGGAGGTAAGAAACTCAAGAAGTCGGACGGTCCCTCCCCCTGCAATTGTCCACTTACCCAGGAGGAGGAAGACATAGAGGAGGAAAGAGGTGAGGGTGGAGAGTGTCGGGAAGGTGATGAAGGTGGCGATGGCATCGGGGCCTTGCTTCCTGGGCAAGCGGGCGAGATTCAGGAGTGGACGGATGATGCGTTCCACCAGGCTTTCGAGGGGCTGGACGAAGATCCGGCTTTGGTAGAGAAAACCGGGAAAGCGGACAAGGCCGGGACCGGTGCAAGCGAGTCTTCTCAGACCATTCCAGCCAAGGTGGCTCCGACGACTCAAGGTGAACTCTTGACTCCTGCATGCTTCATTAATGATAGGGACTTAGGAATATTTTATGATCCGCTCCCGTCCTGGAATGAAATCCAGGACTCATTGCAGTATCCTACTTCTCCCCAGGGTTTGTATAACAGACGTGCTTTCTTTCTTCTTTTAACTTGTAATTTACCGCGTTTCTCGAATCATATAGTGATGTAAGCTTGTGACACTTGTTCTTCATGTCAGGAGCAGGCAAGACATCCAAGGCCTCAGACCTTCGGCACAGGCTTGAGCAATATAAGCTTTCCAAAACTTCTGTCAAGCCGAAGCCTTCGACCCACCGCTCCGGGGATGTAGTCGGCTACCGTCCTCTTCTCGGGGTTATCGAAGAGGGTATTCAGCAGAGAAAGAGGAGTCATCCTTTATCCGTACCTTCGCCCGGTCCTCAGCTCCTGGCCCAGCCTCTTTATGATATCACGGAGGAGGACAGCGAGTTTGCACCCTCTCCGCACCCGTCCGGAAATCCTTCTGTTACTCATATCGACCGTCCTGACTTGGCTCGTAATCCATTTGCGGGTCATCCTGATCTGGATCCAAGTTCCCACGACATTACCTTTGACGAGGTTACTGGTGAGCACCTTCTTCCCCGCAATCCCATGGTACGGGTGCTTGATGAAGCTAAGTCCTTGGATCTTGATCTACTTACCACTCGGATAGTTACCATGGGAGACGAGGCCAAGGCTAATATTGATCGGGTAGCGGAGGAGACTAGGAAGCTGATGGGGCATCATGCCCGACTGGTTAAGGCTGGAGAGGAGATTGGGAGTGCCAACATCCGACTAAGATTGATGGTTTCGGACCAGGCCAAACAGCTCGCTGATCAGGCCATTCAGATTTCTCAGCATGAGGCTGCCTCCGGGCGGTTGAGGAAGGCTATGGAGGAGGCTAGTAAGGCGGAACTGCGGAAGATGGAGGCTGCCTGCAAGGAGCAGATAAATATGGCCATCTCGACAGTGGATGAGGTCCGGAGGGCGGATCTTGAGCGGGTAGAGGAGCTGTCGGGGAAGCTTGAAGCCGCAGAGCTTGCTCAGGTTAGGCTGAAGGAGGAGATGGAGGCGATGCGGAAATCCCTTCAGGCTGACTGCTCGAGATACCGTTTGGAGAGTGAAGCTGCTGTTGGAAGGTTGTCGGCTTCCGAGGCCCGGATGAGGGAGTTTGAGGAGAATGAGGGGATGATGGATGAAATGCTTCAGGACATGTACTTCCGAACTTGGAAGCAGGGCAACCTATCCTGGATGGATTATTATCCTAGGGTCATGGCTAAGATCTATCTTCGGGCTTTGGAGGAGGCTAAGGCCGATGCGGATAAAGATGGTGGCGTGGTCTTCAGCATGGATGCGGTCACTGCTCAGTTTGCCAAGGAGGAGAAGGTGGCGGTGAAGGAAGGTATGCGGTTGCTTACCGCTGAGGAGGTAGGCGTGCAGGTAGAGGACGACGATCAGGATAGTCAGGAAGCAGGCGCTGGTAAGTCTCCCTTGTTAGTTTCTCCATCAACTTGGTTGCTTATTGCTGATGAATCCTTTCTCTGACTGGACAGGGGGTCAACAGGACAAGGATAAAGCTCCACTGCAACCGGCCCCTTGATTATACCTGGAAAAACTCTTTTTGTGGATTTGACAGGGTTGTATATGTTAGTCGAAAAACAGTAAAGTAGCCTTTAGGTTGCAATATTTTGCCACTTGTAATAAATAGTCTTATTTTTGACGTGTAATTCTTTAACTTAAGCTGATTTTGTCGTCTTTTGAATGTTTGCAGTTATTTTGGCATGTCATATGAGAAATATAGCTATGTATATTCTTGTAATTAAATTGTGTTTGATGTCGGGTTCTGGTTTAAGACATAATTTCATGACTTGCGATGTTAGTGTGTGGTGTGAACAAATTATAGTCATGTATTTGTACATAAAGGAAGAAAATACCGCCTTTCATGTTCTGTATGTAGATGGCAGTTTCGAATATCTTGTATGACCGAGCATGGAGAGCAGTTGAATGCCCTGCCATCCGATTGTGAATCCCTGCATCCATTGGTGAGTATCTCCTACTCTGTATCCTGTACTTTATGGATTGTTATAGAGGATAGGAGGAAAGCTTTTTAAGTAAAATTGAAATATGTGAAATAGTAAAACTTCCAATCACGGAAGGCCTTCGATGTGCTTAAGTTCGTGGCAAACGGGTTTTGTAGTCACTTTCCCTAGCTGTGGGTCTTGGAGACATTTGTCACCCATCTTACGCCTCCATGGGGAGTTAATTCTTTTTTACCACAGCCGTACCTAAGACACATCGGAGCCGAGATCGCGCACAGTAACTACCCGGGCCATTATGGCCCGTAATCGTGGGTATTATTCGATTTACTGTGGCCGGCTAGCGTGGGTGCCGATCGTCAACTGTGAACTGCCCCTGGCTGGCCACACCTTATGTTGGGGCTTATAGTCGGTTCACAGTTGCCGGCGAGCCTAACGCCGTAATGAGCTGCCTCGGCTATAGTCGGCCTTCTCGGTGGCTTATAATCGGCTCATTACAGTTGGCTTTTAGGGTCGTCGCGAGCAATGAGTTAACCCACACCAGAGGGATGCTGGAGCAAAAGTGTCTCATTGGCGAGGGCATATATTCGCATAGTACCTGTTAGGTTTTTCCCAGGCGAAGTTGCGCCGTGGAGTGCTTTGAGTGGAAGTGCTATACGCATAGGATTTTGTTCAACAGAAAAGGATAAAGTTGACAAGTAGCCAAGATATAAAGGAACAAGTTAAAAAAGAGACAAAGTTTTTTAAAGTGGTTCGGCATGAAAAAGGCCTACGTCCACTGATTCTCTTTGTTAATTCACTTCATATGGGCAATACAAGTTAAGAAAAGTATCGACGGAGGTGTTGGATGTTCCATGCCCTCTGGAACACCTCTCCGTCCACTGTTGACAAAATATAGGCTCCGTTGTGGAGATCTTTATGAATTACATATGGTCCATCCCAGATTGGGTCTAGTGCTCCGGGGTGAGGGAAGATTCGCTTGAGGACAAGATCCCCTTCTTGTAAGGTACGATGCTTGACTTTGGAGTTATATTGTGCTGCCACTTTCTGCCTGTGGGCTGCTGTTTTTAGGACTGCATCATTCCTTCTCTCCTCAACTAGATCCAAAGACATGTGGAGGAGTTCTTCATTCTCTTCTGGGTTATAGTGGATCCTACGGTGGGAAGGCACAATGGTTTCAACTGGGAGCATAGCCTCCGATCCGTATGCCAAAGAGAAAGGAGTGTGCCCTGTTGATGTTCTGAAAGATGTGCGGTAGGCCCATAGTGCCGTAGGGAGTTCATCCACCCAAGCGCCCTTTGACTTTTCGAGCTTCTTTTTGATCAGAGTTTTCAGAATTTTGTTGACTGCTTCGACTTGTCCGTTTGCCTGGGGATATGCTACGGATGAGAAGCTTTTATGAATTCCGTGTTCTTGGCACCAGTTGGCGAATTCCTCGCTGTCAAACTGAAGTCCATTGTCTGCTATGATTTTGAGTGGGACTCCGTACCTGCATAGAACATTTTTGATTAAGAAGTTAATAACTTTTGCTGAAGATACTTTATTCAGAGGTTCCGCTTCCACCCATTTGGTGAAATAATCAACTACCACTATAGCATATTTGGCCCCGCCTCGGCCCATTGGTAGCTCGCCGATTAAGTCAATTCCCCATATTGCGAAGGGCCAAGGGCTGGTCATCTGAGTAATCTCGGTTGTTGGTAGCCGAGGAATCTTAGCAAATTTTTGGCATCTGTCACACTTCTTGACGAAATCTAAGGCGTCCTTGCTTAAGGTGGGCCAAAAATATCCGTATCGGAGTATCTTTATTGCTAACGTTTGCCCTCCGGTGTGATCTACGCAGCTTCCTTGGTGAATGTTGGATAAGATTTCCTTGGCTTCCCTTCCGGCGACACACCTTAATAATGGTTAGAGAACCCGTGCCGATAGAGGATGTCTTCTTTTATCGTGTAGCGGGACGCTTTCCTCAAGATTTTCTTGACTTCGTTATGCCCGTTGGGTAGAGTGCCATTTTGTAGGTAGTCTCGGATGGGAGTCATTCAAGTTGCTTCTTCGGTTGCAGCTATCAGATTCACTTGCTCAAAACTTGGGACCGTTTGCTTTGAGATGGTTACTGCCCCGAAGATGGCGATGTCTTTCGTACTTGCTTGCTTTGCCAATTCGTCGGCCTCTTGGTTCTCTTCCCGAGGGATGTGTTTGACTAAGTAGTGGTCCAATCGGCTGAGAAGCAACTTGGTCTTCTTTAGATATGCTATGAGTCGTTCCTCTCGAGCTTGGAATTCTCCTAGTATTTGATTAACAATAAGTTGAGAATCGCTATGAAGACACAAAGAATTGGCTCTGATTTCTATGGCAATTTCTAGTCCGGCTATCACTGCTTCATATTCTGCGTCGTTATTGGTGGCGGCGAACTCCAATCTTATAGCATAGTGCAGTTGTTTCCCCTGGGAGTGGTTATTACCACACCTGCCCCCGAGCCTTGTTCGTTTGATGCACCATCCACAAAGAGATTCCACTTGATATCTTCTGTTATTTCCAATTGCTCCTGATCTTCGTTGGTAGTGAACTCTGCAATGAAATCAGCCATGGCCTGTCCCTTGATGGCGGTGCGAGGGTGATAGGTGATATCATACTGACTCAGTTCAATGCACCATTTAAGTAATCGCCCAGAAGTGTCGGGACGATGGAGTACCTGCCTCAGCGGTTGATCGGTCAGAACTATGATGGAATGGGACTGGAAGTAGTGACACAATTTCCGCGATGTGATTAGTAAACAGTATGCTAACTTCTCAAGTTTAGGATATCTGACTTCTGCCCCAGTAAACCTTTTGCTGACGAAGTAAACTGGTCGTTGCGTGCGGTTGTCTTCCCTTACCAAGGCAGCGCTTAGAGCGTGAGATGACACAGCAAGGTATAGGTATAATTCTTCGCCTTCGCTTGGAGTCGAGAGTACCGGTGGTTTCTGGAGGTGTTCGATTAGGTTAAGGAAAGCGGTTAAGCATTCGTCCGTCCATTCGAACTTTCCTTTATCTTTCTTTAGAGCTTCAAAAAAGGGGACGCACTTGTCCGTTGCCTTGGAGATGAATCGGCTTAGGGCGGCCACTTTTCCATTTAGGCTTTGCATTTCCTTTCGGGTGGAAGGTATCTTGATATCCCTTAGCGCTCGGACTTGTTCAGGGTTTGCTTCAATCCCTCGGGCATGGACGATGAACCCTAAGAATTTTCCCGATGATACTCCAAAGGAGCACTTTAGTGGATTCAACTTCATTCCATACTGTCGAAGTACCTAGAACATTTCGCCTAGGTGGCTTACGTGATCTTTGGATTTCCGTGATTTCACCAGCATGTCGTCCACATATACTTCCATAGTTTGTCCTAATAGCCCCGCAAACATCTTGTTGACGAGGCGCTGGTAGGTGACTCCTGCATTTTTAAGTCCGAAAGGCATTACCTTATAGCAGTACAAACCCCGGTCGGTGATGAAACTAGTGTGGTCTTGGTCGGGAGCATGCATAGGAATTTGGTTATATCCTGAGTATGCATCCATAAAAGATAGGAGCCCGTGCCCGGCTGTGCTGTCTACAAGTTGGTCGATTCTGGGAAGTGGGAAGAAATCCTTTGGGCAGGCGTCGTTTAGGTTGGAGAAGTCAATGCAGGTCCGCCACTTCCCATTAGCCTTCTTTACTAGTACCGGGTTGGCGATCCATTCCGGGTAAACAGCTTCTCGTATGAAGTCATTGGCAAGTAGATTCTTTACTTCTTCATCGAGGGCTGCTGATCGCTCTGCCCCCATACTTATCTTTCTTTGTTTTACAAGCGCCTTGGTAGGATCAATGTTTAATACGTGGCAGGCTATGTCGAAGGAGATTCCAGTCATGTCAGCGTGTGACCATGCGAATACGTCCAAGTTATGGCGGAGAAAATCGATGAGTTGTTCCTTCAATTCAGCTTTTAGTTGGGACCCAATTTTCAGTAGTCTACTTGAGTCGTGCTTGTCTACAGATATAAACTCCATAGCCTCTGCAGGCTCGGCGGTGGCCTCCTCCTCTTTGTCCCTAGGGTCTAATTCATTGAAAGGGTCGCTGGTGTATCGAAGAGGAGGGGCTTTCTTTAGTTGTTATGCTTCAAGGCTTTTTGTGCACAGGGCAATCTCTACACCTTTCCATTTATCCTTCCTGTGGTTGTTGCAAAGTTCAGTTACATAGCAGTCTCGTGCAATATCCTGGTCTCCTTCCACTTCCCCCACTCCATTGTCTGTTGGAAATTTCATTTTCAGGCACCATGGGGCTAGGACAATTTGGAAGTCAGACAAGGCTGGTCTTCCTAAGAAGGCGTTGTAGGCCGAATGGTTTTCTATTAGCACAAACGTCTGTTTCCGTACAACGGAGCGGGGATGGCTTCCAATCTCAACAAAGAGGTCCAGTTGCCCGAGGGGCATTTTCGCATCTCCAGTGAAACCGTGTAGTGGTTTATTGCAGGGAGATACATCCTTCATTGATAGCTTCATTTTGTCAAATGCGTGTTTGAACAGGATGTTTACTGAGCTTCCAGTGTCTACCAGGATTCGGTAAACTTCGGCGGGACCGAGTCGGGCAGAGATAACCATGGGATCCATGTGAGGGTACTGCCTTCCTTCTAGGTCACGCTTACCGAATGTGATGTCATCACTTTCTTTCCGCTTCGGATGGCGCTCTTCTATAACCGAATTGACACAGTCTTTATTGTCCCTAAGCGACTTCCCATATCTTTCCATCTCTTTCCAGCTTCTGTCTGCGATGTGCGGCCCTCCTGAGATGGTATGGACCACTATCTTCTCTTGACCAGAGCTGCTAGCGTTGCGGTTTCCTCTGTCGAACCCCGGTGAGGGCAGCCTCGGGTTTTCATTGGCGGGAGCTGGAGTCCTGTCCTGACTTTTTACATAATGCTCCAGTTTCTTCCTTCTGATGTGTTCCTCAATCAGATCCCGGAGATGATGGCATTCATTGGTATCGTGCCCGTGCGATTCGTGGAAGCGGCAGAACTTTCCAGACTTCTGCGCGTTATCTGATTCCTTCTTGTATGGTGGGCGTTTGTATCTAACTTCGTCTTGGGTGGCAAGGAAGATATTTTCGACGGTCTCGTTCAAAGGAGTGTAAGTGTCGAATCTTGGTCCTGGCCGATATAGGCGCTTTTCTCCCTTCTTGCCCCCAGCATTGTCTCTGGAATCATTTCTTCGAACGTCCCTTGCCACAGCAGGGGCGTTGCCATGGGTTGTCTTATTTTGTTGTCCTGACTGCCTCTCAACGGCAGCATCCTCAAGCCTCATGTATTTCCAGGCTTCATGGAAGAAATCGGGTAAAGTAGCTGGTTTTTCTTTTATCAACCTTCTAGCAAATTTAGTGTCCGGATGCACACCACTGCAGAGGGCCATTAGGATAAGCTTCTCATCGGCATCTTGGACTGCGGCCGCTGCGGCGTTGAATCTGGTTAGGTATTGCTGCAGCTTTTCTCCAGGTTTCTGTCTGACGCTGGATAAGGAATAAGCGTCCTTAGGTTGCTCCACATGAATGCGGAACTGACTGATAAATTTTTCTTTCAACATTTCCCACGAGCTGATGGATCCCTGGGGTAGATGACAGAACCAGGAGGTAGCAAGATCTGCTAAGAAGAGCGGAAAGCATTTGCACAGTACTCCCTCTGTCACCCCACTCATGAGCATATGCTGCGTGTACCTCTGTAAGTGTACAACGGGATCGGAGGTTCCTTTGTAGGGTTCCATTGTTGGCATCTTCCATTCTCGGGGGGTGATAGCAATTTCGATATTGCGGGCGAAAGGGCTGGTTACCCTAGCGCCTATCCCTCGATCTCTTTGCTCCCGTTGGACACACTCTCTGAATAAGCGTGCCATCCTTTCATCAGAACTTGGAGCAGATAGAAATGAGTTTGGTTCTGTTATGTGGGATTGATTCCGTCCAGATGACCTGTAGGGATGGTATCGTCTATCATTCCTCATATTTTCCAGTGGCTGCCTTTGATCTTCTGGGAGCATGCTCGGGTCAGCTACAGTTGGCCCTTGCCTCGATCTCCCCCTGCTGGGTTCTGATCTAAGCACTTCCTCGGCTCCAACTTCGGGCTGGACTCTAGCTCGGCCCCGTTCACTGGCGTTTCTGTGGTTAGGCAGCATGACAGGCTCAGCCACAGTTGACATTCGCCCGGTACCTCCCCCGTTGGGTTCGGTACCAAACGTTTCCTCAGGCCTAACTTCGGGCTGTGCTCGGTCTCGGCTCCTACCATGGCTACTTCTGCCGTTAGCTCCTTCGAAGAAGGAAGATCTTTGTTGTCTCTGAGATCCTCCAGACTGGGACTCACCCCATGATTCAGTGTTGTGGTTGGATTCTTCAGCGTCCCTTAAGCGTGACATGAGATGGTCCACCAAGGCTTCCTGCTGGGACGTGAAGCGGTTAGTTACTTCAACCACAACTCTGTCCAAATCTGCCCTAGTAATTGCTGCAGGCTGTTCTGTGGCAGGAGTGGTTGGGTTGGCCTGTTCTTCATTTGTTACCGTTGCTGGAGGAGGACGATTTACTTGATTCGTGACCGCTGGATCTGGAAGACTGCTGGATGCGATGTTTTTTCCTTTGTTAACATCTTTTCTCTGTTTGGGAGGCATGTTTTCCAAGTGGCGGATGATGCTGTTAGGATAACTTGTTAAGCGGATGAAGCTGAAGCTTCGAGCTTCTATCTCTCAATGAAAGCACCAAAAATGTTTGCACAAAAAATGGACAAACACCTCAAAGTTGTATGATTTAGTAGATCTTATGTTGTTCTTAGCGATTTGAATGATTTATGCAAATATATGAAAAGCAGGGGCTAAACTATAAAAAGACACGCAAATTTATAGTGGTTCAGCCAGAACGTGCCTACGTCCACTTTATATGTTATTTCTCTTCTCTTGTTATGATTACAAGTGCAAAGCTTTGATACAAGTAAAAGAAAGTTGTTTGAAAGTTCCTTCCGTGCTTGAGCTCTCAAAACTTGTCCCCATTGTTGTACCTCTGCCCCTCTATTTATAGAGTGAGGCAGGGAGCAGGGGTCTTGGATGTATATAGCTGCTGGCGGGCCTGGGCTGAGGTGATCTGGCCTAGGAATGTCTTGGTTCGGTGAGGTCTCAGAGTGCCTTTGATTCGGCGGAGAGAGATTTGGTCCGGTGGGAGATTTGATCCGGCTAGAGGCTTGGTCCGGTGGGAGATTTGATTCGGCTAGAGGCTTGGTCCGGTGGGGCTGTGTTTGTTTGGTGTGACATAGTCTTAGGGGTTTGGCTCGGCAATGGGATGGAGGGGCGTTGGTTCGGCGAAGACGTTGGACCGGTTGAAATGCACCCAACACATATAGTATAGACAGCCTTATACATATAAACACTCATTTGCTCTTTTTTTTCTTGTTCAAACTTTTATGTGGTAAACATGGTGTGATTTGTATACTTCCATATGAATAACACATAAGCTACCATAAATATATATAACTTAATATGCTGTTATATAACTAACAGTAAAAAAACTACAACAGAACCCATATAATCTTTGTTTTCAAAACAAGAAGAAATTTGGTAAACGATAATAAATATAACATAACAAAATAATATACCTGCTCATAAAAGAAATGAAAGAGGCGATGGGAATTTTTTGAAAGGTCAGTGGGTGGAGGCGTGAGAGGGAGAGCGTGGATGAGAAGCTATGACTACAGGCGAATGGAGAAGGCGTGCTGATGAAGATAGAGCAAAGGAGCAAGGATTTTCGCACATGGCTCGGCTGCGCACGAGAGGGGAGCTCACGGCCTTGGAACTACGGCATTGGTCATGGGCACTGGGTCGTCAGGCATGGTAGAGGAAAGAGGTGACAGTGCCGAAGGAAAGTGGGCTGTAGGTACTACTGTGTTCGGCTATTGATCTAGAGGCAGGCCGAGCCGCTTCGGTGGTTGCAGGCAGCGGGTGGAGGTCGAGGAGAGGACTTTGGTTGCAGGGCGGTGATGCGGGTGGGTGTGATGGTGGGTCTCGGCTGCTATGGTGCTCGGTCGGGTTGCGTGGTTAGTGGTTGTCACGGCGGATGAGTGTGTGCGTTTGCAATGGACGAACGGGTCTCGACTGGTCAAGGCGCGAGCTTGATGTTTTGTTTTTTTTCTGTAGACAAGAATGAGAGAGGAGAGAAAAGAAAAATAGAAAGAGGGGAAGAGGAAGGAAGAAAGTGGTGAGGGAGAGGAACTGTATACATTTCAGAGGCAATATGCCAAAAGCAAGAAGAAACAGAGAAGGGAGACTAAAAAAAATGAACGTATCCTTTGATAAATGAACCAAAATAAATGCACCAACCATCCTATAATAAATTGAAATAGAGAATAGTAATTGCCAAAGTTGAAGTCTAGGAATTATAAAAGTTTACTGGTTATTTGGTTTCAATGGATGCTAAATGAATAGACGGAAGAAACCAAATGGGTTTAAAACTGAAACCGGTACGAAATCGTTTTCATGGATTCCACTGCGTACCGGATGTCAAAACATAGAATTGAATTTACCGTAGAGATCAGCACGATGAGACAATCAAAACGGTATACAGATATCAGTGGCACGATCGAATTATAAAAATTCGAATTTTCTAATAGCGGAAAATGGAAGAAAAACGCTGAAAAATAAGATCGACGGAGCCAAAGATGTCCGAATTTGGAAAAATGACAAACTGACATTTTGCTCAGAAGATGATTTAGAATTTTTCTATGTAAAAATATTTAGGTTTCGAAAACATTTTATTTTCATCGCTTTTTAACTGATTAAATTGAAGTAAATTTACGCGCGAAATAAACTTCCATATTTTCGGACGAAAATTTACCAGTTGCTATGTTTAACTAAACGCATTCCAAATATCAAATTTATATTTCAAAATTTTATCGTTTAAAATTTCACAAAATTTCAACTAATTACGTTATTAAAACAGTTGAAATTTACGGGTCGTTACACTCTCCCCCACTCAAAACTTTTCGTCCCCGAAAAGGAACGAGGTAGGAGAATAGAAACAACCAGAAAGAAAAACAGATTTGAAATACAAAATAACAATTAATCTAAACCATATAAATTCAAATTTAAATTAATTGATATTCAATAATTGATTTAATCCATTTGATTTCACTTAAGTGAAATCAATCTTAATTATTTCTAAATTTATTATCTTATTATCCAATTATGTTTAATTAACAAATTTCTAAAATCATAAATTAGAATAGTCATTTAATAAAATCATATTTATTCAACAAATTTAATTCTTCTTTATTCCAAATTATTATTAAGTTTATTTCACTTAATATATCTTATTACATATATTTAAACCATATAAATTTCAATTTAAATTAATTTATATTTTTTCAATTTGGTTAAATCCATTTATATTAAATCAATAAATAGTCATTCGATTTTTTGTTAGTTCAACTGTTAATTCTAATCATAAAAATTTCATTTTAAATCAATTAATATTCAATAATTGATCTTAATTCAAGGTATTTCATTAAGCTGATTCAATTCAATTTGTTAATTCTTTCAGAATAAAATTTACTTTATTTACCTCATTCAATTAACTTATTATTCTATCATCTTTATTAGCATTTTTTATATTTAAAATCTAAGTGTATACCATTTATTATAAACACTCAAATTTTATTTATAAAATTATTTTATATTGTATATTATCCAATTACATTTTAACTTATGAATAACTTAGGTAAGTTATTTTGAAATGCAATTTAGTACTATACAAATAAAATTTTCAAATTCAATTATCTCAAGTTTAAATACTTATTCAAAATTTAGCTTTATTTATAATTGAAAACATCTTTTAACATGATTTTTAAGAATTAAATTTCCGTTTAATTTCAAACCCTTTAGAATAATTATGTATATACTATATATATTAAATCAAATTAAATTTAAAATAATATACCCATATATATATATATATATAAATCAAGTCATACTTAAGAAATTCAAATTAAATATTTTTCCCAACAAAACCGTAGCAAAGCTACAGAATGGTTTCTCCACTTCGAAACTCGAAAATGAACGTCGATGATGCGGTCGCCATCACCGAAATTATTTTCCAGCGACAAAGAGAAGAGTACTGATTTCAATATTTAAATTCTTTGAAAACGGTTTCTATTTGAAAATACGTTCAATAATATATATTTTAAAAAGTTTAAAAACCAAAGCTTGAAATTTTAGGAAATTAAATTCTCAAATTCTTACTTTAAATTCAGTTAGATTTCTAACTGAATCTATAAACCAACTTTTATAATTCCATTTATTTTTATGTTGTAATAATCAATGATTTACAAAACAAATTGTGAAAAATCAAATATTACTTTTCTGACAACCAATTCAATTAACAATTTAATTTCAGCCAATTTATACTTATATATATAATCATACAAGATTATTTTATTTACCAAATTTTGAAAATACTATTGTGTCAGTTTGCTCTGTTCAAGTGTTTTGGAAATCCTATCGATAGCGTTGATCAGACGAATCGATCGAAAACCCAAATCAACATCAACAACTCAAACAACACAATAAAGAAAACATTTTTATATTAATAACAAATGCACTACCTCGCTCGACGATACAAGGATGGATTTCAAAACAAGTATAGGGACTCAAATTTGTTGACTCAAATCAAAGAGAATTTTGATTCGAAAATAAGTTTGAAACAGGAGATAAGATAATTCAATTACCACAATCGGGAGATGGATGAGTTTATTTAATTCACGGGCAACCTTAACCGGGTCGTCCGTAACTTCAAGAATAAGATCGATGCTGAATTCCGAGGTAAATCAACACTCGATCTCAAGAGATGGAATTCAGGTATAGCAGGTAATAGATAGCATCGTAAACCGAGGATACAGAAATCTCCGGTAAATCGATGCCTATTATAAAGGAGTTTCACCCATTTACAAAATTTCGAAGATTGGCGAGACCGCCGACCCATTATAAAGATCGTTCAAAGTGGAGTTATGAGAGGCTCCAGAATTGAAAGAAGACGAATAGTGAGGGACACGAATGAGATTTGGAACCGCAGGGAACGTTCCAAAATTCAAAGGAATCGAGTCAAAAGGAAGAGATTGAAACTCGAATGAGAGTGGTTCTGTAAATACATTTACCCTATATGCTAAGTTTTGCCTAGAGCTACCAAAGCTCTGATACCAACTATAACGACCCGCTATTTTTTGGACTATTCGCATCCGCACATGTCGGACTTGAATAATTCAAAATACCGCGTTGTTAATTTAAATTTGGCAAAACTGAACATATACAGTAAATAAATAATCACAGATCACAGACACAGAGTAATAAATGCAGCGGAAATAAAAGAGATAGTAGTTCATGAAGCTACTATATAAATATATAAGTTACATCAGAGTTAAACTAGATACAACGGAAGAGTAACACGATACATCAGATAAAAATCAGAATACATCACTGGAATCATCGAATACTGAAAGCAGAATAGATGGCTGGATCTTCAAGCAAAGCTCCAACTCCAAAGGTGAGTCTCGAATACTGGTACACTCAGTCTGACCCGAGCGTAAAGCAAAACACAAAACACTCGAGTCAGGATTAACATTCTTATATCAATAAATCCAACTCAAGTGAAATAGCAATTGAAATACAAGTAACTCAAAGGATGTTTGGAATAACCATCCTTTAAGGATCCGTTAAACTATCTACTATGTAGTAGTGTACGATAAGTAGATAATGCCTATCAGTAATATAAGATATCAAAATAGTGTTAAGGCGTTACCATTATCCCCCTTAACACATTTATATAAGCGTTATAGTCTATACAGCACTGTAAACTCCACCGTAAACTAGTGGGATATCAGGGAGTACTCCATAGGTATAACACAAAACAAATTGTAGTGGTCGCGTATAGGGATACAAGTATGACAAGGCACATGAGGCAATACCCAAGGTAGTGAAACTACCGTTTGCCTGATCCAGACTGGTGAGAACGCATCGCCGCAGCGACCGCAACACCACGAAACAACACTCCCAAATCAAGGGTGCACCAATCGACAACAAGTAATGAGTAATTTTCGAAGAAGTGTGTTCGCTTGAGGTAGCTGACCTCCATTGGCCCGGCACAGCTCCTGTTTTAGTCATTTCCAATTTGACACAAGTGTCATGGCTATCCATTATCGTTCTCTTTCTTCAGTCATCACGTACATCATTCCAACCACTTCATTCTGGATCACACTCCGCGTATAGTTATTAAAGTGGTTTTCGGTTTAGACAGTGAGTATGTCCATAACTGATTCCGGTCTCTTTAATAACTTCCGTAATTATTACACCGATTGGTCGTTTATATATTTCAAAACCAAATCAAATTCAATTTCAATTAGAATTTGTAAATCAACATTTCATTTGTCTTTCTAAATCAATTTCCATAATTTACTTTTCATACTTCCAAATTTCCATTTCAAAATCTTATCATTCAATTTCCATTTTTATTTAAAACAAATCAAACATTCATTTAGATTCGTATATAAGTTTCATTCCGAAATCATTTAAATTAATTTAATTTAACATCCAAATCAATTTACATTCATTGATCGATTTTATTCAATATTCATTAAGTAAATTTGTCATTCAAACAATTTTTATTAAATTTCCAATTCATTAAATCAATTACTTAAGTTCAACTTCATTATACAAAACATCAAATTGAATTAAATTAGATTTGTCAAATAAATTCTTTAAATTACAAGTCTTACATTAATTTCAATAAATCACATTTTATTTCTTGTTAAAGAAATTCAATTTCACTTATTTACTTACTTAGTTACAATTTCAAAGCTTAATTAATAAAGAACTAAATTTCACGTTTTCAAGAAGTTCAATTTTACTTAATAAAGAATTCAATTCAATTTTAATCATTAAATAATTCAATCTTATTTAATTATTAAATAGTTCAAAACTTAATTATTAAATAGTTTCAAAGTTTAATAATTTCAAACTTAATTATAATTTCAAACTTAATCATTAAATCATTTCAAACTTAATTCAATCATTTCTCAAATTAAACAACGTTCTTTCATCAATTTCATTGTTAAAATTTTGTTTCAGATTATTAAATATTAACATTTTTGTAACGACCTGTATTTTTACGGATCGAAACATCGTAAAAACAGTTATCATTTGGTCGCATTGTTGTGATAAGTCATCCACAGTCTAAGTCTTAGGTCGTATAGAAGATAGGTCGTATTATTGATTAGGTCGTAGTAGATGACCTAAGGAAGGGGAGCGACCTATAGAAAGTTGGCGACCTAAGGAGTGTAATGACTTAGGGAAGTTAGGTCGGCAACGACCTAAGGAAGTTAAGTCGTATAGGAGTTAAGTCGTATGGTGGCTTAGGTCGTGAGGTAGGATTAGGTCGGAGGGGCGACTTAAGAGGTTGGAGCGACCTAAGAGAGTTGGCGACTTATAGGAGTAGACGACTTATAGGATCAGCGACTTAAGATAAATAGCGACCTATAGAATTTTGCGACCCATAGAAGTTAGCGAGCTAGTGAAATTAGGTCGTGAGCGACCTAAGATGATAAGTCGTATACTAGCTAAGAGTTAGGTCGTAGGTCGCGTATTGATGCGCCTATCTGTTAAGTCGTAGGTCGTAACTCTGTTGAGTTGTTAGGTCGCGAGGAAGTGTGTCTGCGTTAAGTCGCTGGGTTTTGGCTGAGTGTTAGGTCGTGAGCGACCTAGGAGTTTAGTTATTAAGTCGTAAGTCGTAGACAGGTGGGTCTGGTAGGTCGCGTATGGATGCGCTTATGTGATAGGTCGTAAGTCGCGCATAGTTAAGTCGCGCATTGTGTTAGGTCGGAAGGTTGGCTAAGTCGTAGGTCGTGATGTTGTTGAGTCGGAGGTTGTTAGGTCGTGGGCGACCTAAGAGCGGACGACTTAAGGAAATCAGCTATAAATAGGAGGGTTTCTCTTCATTTTTGGGATCCGGATTTCGAAGCGACGAAGTGCTGCCATTTTGAGAGCTCGACTTCTACACTTATTCACTTCTTTTCTCCACTCTAATCTAGTGATTCCATCCATCCAAGTCGAAGATCAAATCGAAGATTGAAGAGCTTAGATTGAAAATCTTCATCCATCGAAGAGAGATTTCATCGTTTGAAGCGGATTTGTGATAGATCAAGTTAGATCCTTCGCTGTCCAGATCTGAAGTGTGTTGCTTTTGGGTTGTTTAGGTGATTTGGTGAGTGGTGATTATCTCTCACATGGATCCAAAGGAGTATATCGGATCGTTGGCTTGATTTGGTGTTAAAGTAGTGATTTTCATGCATTTTTGTAAACCTAAGTATAGTTCCATATAGATTCATTGTTCATGATGATTTGACAACCATTTTACTACATGTTAACCTATGCAAGTTCATTCATTAAGATTATAGAGATATTGATCATGTTTCATGCTTGTTAGACTTTTGACTCTTTAATTACGAAATTGCCATTATTGTTATACTTGTCCATTTAGCTTATGTTTGAATGCTTGATTACTTGGATTAATGTTTGACTTGATTGATTGCTATGAATTAGATGATTGATGATTTGATTTAGACAAGTTGGTCGAAGATGATTCAAAAGCTAAGAGAAAGACTCTTGAATTGGGAAAGCTGCTCGTGGCATATGTAGCGAATGATGAAGCTCTTATGCATAGGTTCGATGATGATGATGTTGAGATGAAGCTATGCGAGGATGTGATGAAGCGAGGCATGATATGAGATAGTCTTGGTCTAATCCAGACGGGATCATTCCAAGCATGTTGATAACTCGGTGATATGGTTCGAGTTGAGGATAATGGTTTACTCTAGAGGCGCTTGAGCTAGTATGGAAATAGTCATCGAGGAGGATGACTAGAAGGCTGAGATCTCATCGTTGTTGAAGGTTCTAGCATGCTCAAAGCAAGAGTACGTTGGGCAGATTCGATAGTCCCTGAAGGCTAATGATTGGTAGTCAAGTACTCTGGGCAGATTCGATAGTCCTAGGCACGGGTCACGATGACGTGCAGAGTTATGTCTAAAACCGGGGTTTTCCATTAGCCCTTGACGGACGGCTGAAAAAATGTGCCGGTCATTCAACTAACGGTGATATTGAGGCAATGATAACAGTGATAGCCAGAGTCATGGATGTTTGGTTGTATCGTCATTCGGTCTCAAGAGCGGTATTTTCTGCGTGCTTATCTGATCTTGGTTTAGGCCTTGGGGTTTGTACTTGGAAAACATCGCCCTTGACTCGAGTGATAATTGCTTTACTTTAAATTGTATGCTCTGCTATGTTTGCTTCTACTTAGTGTGTGTCTGGGGGCTATCACTATAGAAAGAGGTGGAGTGGGAGGGTTGTATTCCTATTCCTTTTTCCTTTATGCTCTTTTGGTATGTTGTTAGTTAATTTACCGCTCACTAAGACTGTTGTCTGACTCAAGGCTTTATGTTTAACTCTTATTGCCTTGGGTTGTTCATCCATTTTGGGACGGGCAAACTAGGTAGCAGGTGATAGGTGCTGTTCTTGCTTTCCACGATGCTGATGTCGAAGACGAGCTGGAGGCTTGCATATTATCTTCTTATTATATGTACTGGATGTTCCGCTGTTTTGTATAATTCTCTGAGTGATATGTAGTGAGGCTTGATGTATTGACTATTCAGATGTTTGTATTCAACTATTATGAAGTTTTATATGATGATATTCTATTCTGTAAAGCTTCACTATATATATTCTATTGTATTTTGTCCATGCGCTGTGAGTAATACGATAGATTCTACTGTTTTAATTTACCCCGACAATCGTCCATGGTCGCCTGGCACACTTTGCAGCGCATTTTCTCTAGGTTCAGTGCAGGGGTCATGGGCGGTCGTCACATTTGGTATCAGAGCTTTGGTTAATCGATTTTACCCAACGCTCGCTGACGTAACTACGTATGAGAGACGTAATTGTATTTTGATGGATGATTACTATATATAATATAGTAGCTTAGTAGAGTTTGAGTCCTTTATGCCGTTGTTTCTCTAGGTGTGCTAATCATTCCTTTTTATAGATATTGAGAATGAGTCGAAGAGGGAGACCAGCTGCTAGGGAAGGCCGTGCTACTGAAGGGGCCGCTGATTATGTTGCTATGTTCGAAGCTATGATGACTTCGATCATGAGAAGGATACCAATTCCGGGGACAGCAGTTGATGTTGGAGTTCAAGTCCAAACTCCAAAGCCGGTGGATTTTGCTAAGCTGTGTAAGGACTATACTGCTCTTGGAGGGAAGGTTTTCTTGGGAACAGAATCAACCATTGAAGTCCAGAGGTGGATAGATGCTTGTAGAAGGATCTTTGGTGATTTGGGAATTGAGGATGCAACTAAGAGGAGGTTGGCATCAAGACAGCTTCAAGGAAGAGCTTCTGATTGGTGGAATTCTATCACCATTGATACTCCGGAGGAAGAGATTACTTGGGAGCAATTCCAAGCCAGATTTGAAGCTAAGTTCATTTCTACAGCTCAGAAGTCTGTTCTGTTCAAGAAGTTTGTGGAGCTCAAGCAAAATGGAAGACCAGTTCTTGAGTATGTTTCTGAGTTTGAAGCTTTGTCCGAGTATGCCCGGTCGTATATTGAATCTTCGTATCAGAAGAATGAGAAGTTTGTGACAGGCTTGGACAGTTACCTTGGGAGGCAGTTGGTGGATCATCTGGACGATTCATTTGAGAAGCTTGTGGAGAAAGCTCTCAGGCATGAGAGTCTGTTTCCTAAGGAAGGATCTGTTGTTGCTGTGACCAAGGGAGAGTCTAAACCACAGCAGGGTGGAAACAAGAAGAGGAAGCAGCAGCAGCAGAAGGGTAAGGATGGCCAGAAGAAGCCGAAGGGCGAAGTGACCTGCTTCAACTGTCAGCAGAAGAGCCATTTCTCTAGAGATTGCAAGAATCCAAAGGTACCGATGAAGTGTCACAACTGTGACAAGCCGGGGCATATCCGGAAGAATTGTCCAGAACCGCGAAAGGACAAGCAGATTGTGCAAGCTTATGCTTTAGGAGCTGTTCCATCGTCTTCGAAAGCTCCTACCGCTGAAGAGAAGGGAAAGAGTGTGGTGGTTCAAGGTACTCTTTTCCTATGTGGTGTTCCAGTTAGAGTTCTGTTTGATACTGGGGCGTCACATTCATTTGTTTGTAATGAACTTGTAGGCCGGTTGGGTTTAGAACCGGATATCGTTGATAGGCCATTGGTTGTGACTAATCCAGTTGGGGGTTCGTCTTGTTTGTGTATGCTATGCCGTGGTCTGATTGTATCGAGTCATGATTGCTCTTTTGTTTGTGATTGTTTTGTTCTGAACTTTGCGGGGTTCGGAATTATTTTGGGTATGGACTGGCTTAGGAGATATACGGCAAAGGTTGATTGTGAAAGGTTGGAAGTGACAGTCGAGAATGTGGAGGGGCGAAAGATTGTGATACGATGTAAGCATGAAGAAGGCGTCTTCATGAGCTTCATGTATTCGCTGGTTGTTCCACGGGATGGACTGTCATCTGTGCCAATCGCTAATGGATTTGAGGATGTCTTTGACGAGGTCAAAGGGTTACCGTCGCATAGAGAGATCGAGTTTCGTATAGATCTAGTTGAAGGAGCCAGACCTATTGTGATGCCTCTTAGGCGGATAGCGCCTAGGGAACAGCAGGAGTTGAGGGTGCAGGTTGATGATCTTTTGCAGAAAGGATTCATTCGACGTAGTGTGTCCGAATGGGGTGCACCAGTTGTGTTTGCAACCAAGACAGATGGATCGTTGAGGTTGTGTGTGGATTATCGTGAGCTGAATAAGGTGACTAAGAAGAACAAGTATCCATTGCCGAGAATAGATGACTTGTTTGATCAGCTTCACGAAGCTAAGGTGTTTTCTCAGATGGATTTGGCAACGGGATTTCACCAATTGAGAGTGGCTAAGGATAGTGTGCCGAAGACTGCTTTTAGGACACCATCCGGTTTCTTTGAGTGGCTGGTAATGCCGTTTGGATTGACTAATGCGCCAGCATATTTTGTGGATCTTATGAATAGAGTGTTCAGAGATCAGTTGAACAAGTTCGTACTTGTGTTTGTGGATGATATTCTGATTTATTCCAGAACTGAAGAAGAGCACAAGACGCACTTGCGTATTGTTTTGGAAATCTTACGGAAACATCAGCTGAAGGCTAAGTTTTCAAAGTGTCACTTCTGGAAGAGTGAAGTGAGGTTCTTAGGCCATGTTATCTCTGGAAATGGAATAGCGATTGATCCCGCTAAGGTGGCAGCGATCCAGGATTGGGTTAGACCTAAGAATGCATCTGATGTGAGAAGTTTTCTTGGATTAGCAGGATATTATCGACGGTTTATCAAAGACTTCTCCAAGATAGTTGCACCGTTAACAAGATTGACGAAGAAGAACCAAGTGTTCAGATGGGATGCTAAGTGTGAGCAAGCTTTCGGAATCCTGAAAGAGCGATTGACGAGTTCTCCTGTTTTGACTATTCCGAGTGGGAATGATGAGATGGTGGTTTACACCGACGCATGTGGTACTGGACTTGGAGCAGTGCTGATGCAGAAGGATAAAGTTGTTGCGTATGCAAGTCGACAACTGAAGCCGCATGAAAGGAATTACCCGACTCATGATTTGGAGTTGGCGGCGAATGTGTTTGCTCTGAAGATGTGGAGACATTATCTATTGGGAGTTCGATTCGAGTTGTTTACAAATCATAAGTCGTTGAAGTATCTTTTCTCCCAAAAGGATTTGAATCTTCGGCAGCAACGATGGTTAGAGTTTTTGGCATCATATGATTTTGGTATAGCCTATACTCCGGGAAAGGGTAACACAGTGGCAGATGCGTTAAGTCGAAGACATGCGGCATTGGGAGCCATGTTTTCAGAATGGAAGAATCTCGAGTATTTAGCTGGATTTGACTTCAGGCCTAGATGTGAATTGGAACCTGAGATGTTGGCAAACTTATCGATAAGACCGACTCTTGTGGAAATGATTGGCGAGAGCCAAAAGCGAGACGATAAGCTTGTCAAGATTATCCATGATTTGGAATCTGGATTGGACCCAGAAAAGGATAAAGGATTCGAGGTCGATCGAGAGGGTTGGCTTCGGAAGCAAGGACGACTAGTTGTTCCCGATATCGATGAATTGAGGAGTGAAGTTCTGAAGGAAAGTCATCACTCAAAGTTGACAATTCATCCAGGTGGAAATAAGATGTATCGGGATATGAAGAGAACCTATTACTGGGAAGGTATGAAGAAGGATGTTGGAAATTTTATTTCCAAGTGCATGAACTGCCAGTTGGTAAAAGCCGAACAGAAGAAGCCAAGTGGATTGCTTCAGCCACTAGAAGTTCCTACATGGAAGTGGGAGCAAGTATCGATGGATTTTATTGATGGACTACCTAGAACAAGAACGGGAAATGAAGGGATTTGGGTCATTGTAGATCGTCTGACTAAGAGTGCAAGATTCATTCATGTTCGATCGACTAGGACTGCATCAAAGTTGACTGAGTTGTATGTTAAGTGGATAGTTCGATTCCATGGTATTTCGAAGAGTATAGTGAGCGATCGAGATCCATTGTTCACTAGTGGATTTTGGAAGAGCTTCCAGGAAGTTTTGGGAACCGAGTTGTGTTTGAGTACAGCTTATCACCCCCAAACAGATGGTCAGACCGAGAGAGTCAACCGAGTTTT
This sequence comes from Allium fistulosum, assembly GCA_030737815.1. NCBI lineage: Eukaryota > Viridiplantae > Streptophyta > Magnoliopsida > Asparagales > Amaryllidaceae > Allium > Allium fistulosum. The sequence goes on from CM060902.1 coordinate 873,119,025, forward strand.
GGAAGATCTCCTCAGAGCTTGTGTTTTGGATTTCGGTGGATCATGGGAAGATCACCTTCATTTGGTGGAGTTTTCGTATAACAACAGTTACCAGTCAAGTATTGGTATGGCACCGTATGAGGCATTGTATGGAAGACCGTGTAACTCTCCGACATGTTGGTTAGAGACTGGAGAAAAGTTGGTGCTTGGGCCAGAGATGATTCGACAGACTTCGGATTGTATAGAGGTTATTCGGCAACGAATGAAGGCAGCCCAGGACCGTCAGAAAAGTTATGCCGATAAGCATCGTAAGGATTTGGAATTCGACGTTGGTAATATGGTTTTTGTGAATATTTCTCCACTGAAGAATGTTATTCGATTCGGGAAGAAAGGAAAATTGACTCCGAGATTTGTTGGACCATTCCCGATCATCGAGCGAATTGGAAAGTTCGCCTACAGATTGGAGTTACCAGAGAAGATGTCGAGTGTGCACAATGTTTTTCATGTATCCTATCTACGAAAGTATGTGCACGACTCGAATACAGTAGTTTCTTCTGATAGCTGTGAAGATTTCGAAGTTGATCCAGTCGATAAGAGACTTCGTAAGCCGCTTCGTGTTGTGGAAACCGAGACGAAACAGCTTAGGAGGAAGGTAGTTAAGTTGCTCAAGGTACAATGGAGTGATGATGATAACGACTGTACGTGGGAGGTGGAAGAGAGGATGAAGGCAGCTCATCCTGAACTCTTCAAGGTATGGCCCTAAGGTGTCGTGTCATCTCACGATATTGTAACTTGTTCTAGTTTTAGAATTCTACATGCTAAGCTAGAATTGGATGCATGGTTTGTTGATTGCTATGGATGGTAGGCGTGCAGAATAGTCTTTGATTGCTCTTGTTTGTTTGGAATTTTGGGGGCGAAATTCCTAAGGGGGAGAGAATGTAACGACCCGTATTTTTACGGATCGAAACATCGTAAAAACAGTTATCATTTGGTCGCATTGTTGTGATAAGTCATCCACAGTCTAAGTCTTAGGTCGTATAGAAGATAGGTCGTATTATTGATTAGGTCGTAGTAGACGACCTAAGGAAGGGGAGCGACCTATAGAAAGTTGGCGACCTAAGGAGTGTAACGACTTAGGGAAGTTAGGTCGGCAACGACCTAAGGAAGTTAAGTCGTATAGGAGTTAAGTCGTATGGTGGCTTAGGTCGTGAGGTAGGATTAGGTCGGAGGGACGACTTAAGAGGTTGGAGCGACAAAGCGACTTATAGGAGTAGACGACTTATAGGATCAGCGACCTAAGATAAATAGCGACCTATAGAATGTTGCGACCTATAGAAGTTAGCGAGTTAGTGAAATTAGGTCGTGAGCGACCTAAGATGATAAGTCGTATACTAGCTAAGAGTTAGGTCGTAGGTCGCGTATTGATGCGCCTATCTGTTAAGTCGTAGGTCGTAACTCTGTTGAGTTGTTAGGTCGCGAGGAAGTGTGTCTGCGTTAAGTCGCTGGGTTTTGGCTGAGTGTTAGGTCGTGAGCGACCTAGGAGTTTAGTTGTTAAGTCGTAAGTCGTAGACAGGTGGGTCTGGTAGGTCGCGTATGGATGCGCTTATGTGTTAGGTCGTAAGTCGTGCATAGTTAAGTCGCGCATTGTGTTAGGTCGGAAGGTTAGCTAAGTCGTAGGTCGTGATGCTGTTGAGTCGGAGGTTGTTTGGTCGTGGCATTTTTAGGTCGTGGGCGACCTAAGAGCGAACGACTTAAGGAAATCAGCTATAAATAGGAGGGTTTCTCTTCATTTTTGGGATCCGGATTTCGAAGCGACGAAGTGCTGCCATTTTGAGAGCTCGACTTCTACACTTCTTCACTTCTTTCCTCCACTCTAATATAGTGATTCCATCCATCCAAGTCGAAGATCAAATCGAAGATTGAAGAGCTTAGATTGAAGATCTTCATCCATCGAAGAGAGATTTCATCGTTTGAAGCGGATTTGTGATAGATCAAGTTAGATCCTTCGCTGTCCAGATCTGAAGTGTGTTGCTTTTGGGTTGTTTAGGTGATTTGGTGAGTGGTGATTATCTCTCACACGGATCCAAAGGAGTATATCGGATCGTTGGCTTGATTTGGTGTTAAAGTAGTGATTTCCATGCATTTTTGTAAACCTAAGTATAGATTCATTGTTCATGATGATTTGACAACCATTTTACTACATGTTAACCTATGCAAGTTCATTCATCAAGATTATAGAGATATTGATCATGTTTCATGCTTGTTAGACTTTTGACTCTTTAATTACGAAATTGCCATTATTGTTATAATTGTCCATTTAGCTTATGTTTGAATGCTTGATTACTTGGATTAATGTTTGACTTGATTGATTGCTATGAATTAGATGATTGATGATTTGATTTAGACAAGTTGGTCGAAGATGATTCAAAAGCTAAGAGAAAGGCTCTTGAATTGGGAAAGCTGCTCGTGGCATATGTAGCGAATGATGAAGCTCTTATGCATAGGTTCGATGATGATGATGTTGAGATGAAGATTTGCGAGGATGTGATGAAGCGAGGCATGATATGAGATAGTCTTGGTCTAATCCAAACGGGATCATTCCAAGCATGTTGATAACTCGGTGATATGGTTCGAGTTGAGGATAATGGTTTGCTCGAGAGGCGCTTGAGCTAGTATGGAAATAGTCGTCGAGGAGGATGACTAGAAGGCTGAGATCTCATCGTTGTTGAAGGTTCTAGCATGCTCAAAGCAAGAGTACGTTGGGCAGATTCGATAGTCCCTGAAGGCTAATGATTGGTAGTCAAGTACTCTGGGCAGATTCGATAGTCCTAGGCACGGGTCACGATGACGTGCAGAGTTATGTCTAGAACCGGGGTTTTCCATTAGCCCTTGACGGACGGCTGAAAGAATGTGTCGGTCATTCAACTAACGGTGATATTGAGGCAATGATAACAGTGATAGCCAGAGTCATGGATGTTTGGTTGTATCGTCATTCGGTCTCAAGAGCGGTATTTTCTACGTTCTTATCTGATCTTGGTTTAGGCCTTGGGGTTTGTACTTGGAAAACATCGCCCTTGACTCGAGTGATAATTGCTTTACTTTAAATTGTATGCTCTGCTATGTTTGCTTCTACTTAGTGTGTGTCTGGGGGCTATCACTGTAGAAAGAGGTGGAGTGGGAGGGTTGTATTCCTATTCCTTTTTCCTTTATGCTCTTTTGGTATGTTGTTAGTTAATTTACCGCTCACTAAGACTGTTGTATGACTCAAGGCTTTATGTTTAACTCTTATTGCCTTGGGCTGTTCGTCCATTTTGGGACGGGTAGACTAGGTAGCAGGTGACAGGTGCTGTTCTTGCTTTCCACGATGCTGATGTCGAAGACGAGCTGGAGGCTTGCATATTATCTTCTTATTATATGTACTGGATGTTCCGCTGTTTTGTATAATTCTCTGAGTGATATGTAGTGAGGCTTGAAGTATTGACTATTCAGATGTTTGTATTCAACTATTATGAAGTTTTATATGATGATATTCTATTCTGTAAAGCTTCACTATATATATTCTATTGTATTTTGTCCATGCGCTGTGAGTAATACGATAGATTCTACTGTTTTAATTTACCCTGACAATCGTCCATGGTCGCCTGGCACACTTTGCAGCGCATTTTCTCTAGGTTCAGTGCAGGGGTCATGGGCGGTCGTCATAATTTTCCTTTCATTAAAATTCAAATTTCAACTTCATTTCAAAACCATATTATTTATTCAAATAAAATCTTCGCTAATTTTTAAATCAAATTATTGACCAATCGGGTTTTATTTGATTCTCTATCCTAGGTCAAAGTTCAATTTGGGTATTTATCATTTCAACCCGATTCCAATTCAATTCAAAATCAAAACATAGCAAAGGGAACTTGCAGTGTGATAACTGGGATGGTGTCAAAGTAAATAAACAAGCAATAACAACAATCAATATCAATCCAATAATCAATTCACATATATAATCCCGAAATAACCGTATTAATTCGCATTGTTATTTGTACGAATTAATATAATTATCTCTAGAATCTACACTATCATTTCATGTAGATTAAAGATTATTACACTAATATTTATACGGTTCTTCAATTGTCATTCGATTTCAATTTTAACACTACAACAATTAATCGAATATACGTTCAATGGTTCAAAGTGTAATTATCACTATTCTACATGTCAATTAATTTAATAATTAAAAGGGGTCATATTCAACTAATTAAATTTAACATATAAATCAGTTTTAAAATCGTTAACTATCCTATATCCATTTCAATTTGGCATACTATTTATCATTTAACACTAATAATTTAACGTCCAATATAAACATCAACAATCAATCAATTATCTGCCAAACTGTATTATCATCGCATAAATAATTAACAGATAATGGTGTCAGATGTCACAGGTGAACTGATACAGGTAATAGCATATATAACAGTGTAATTAACTAACAACAGTAAATTTCAATTGTCGCTTCAATTGAAATCAAATTTAATAAATAAAAGAACATTAATCGTGAGTGATTGCTCACCTTTCGAGGTTAGAGAAGATAGACCATGAAATTTAGTTATGAAAAGCAAGCACGACTTCCAAATCGAAGCTAAATTGGCACGAACCGACGATCGAAGCTGATAAATAAGAGTAGACGAATTCAAGTCAAAACGGGACCAGCTGATGAAGAAAAAAAATGATATAGGCGAATATATAGCAATCATATACAACCTATAACTAAAAAAATATAGACAAATAACTTCCAAAATCTATATAAATATATGTATATATATACAAATAAATAAATAGCATTTAAAAACACATATTAAAATATGTATATATATAATTCCAAATCATTATCTTAAATAACACAAAACAACGTAACTACAACAAACTTATAACCCAAAGTAGATCACATAACAGTTTATATATATACATATAGTATGGACTTCTACAACAAACTTTTACAAAAATTTGAACAGTATACATATATAAGTACTTCTTAGCATCCATATATCAAACTCAACTGATATATATACTAATTGTTACAAAAATAAGACAACTTGCTATATAGATATATAAACGTTTAAAACCAGTAGCAATACAATAGCGTAACCGCATTTTTTTAATATAAAAGGTAATATATAAATACTAAATTATCTAAAAAAAATCACATGCAAACTTTCAATTTACCCAGCTAAATGCACGCATGCCTCTGCCTATATGAAATGCATAGTATATCATACATAAATCACCAGCAATTACAAAAACTTTGACCTCATCTCCTTAAATGCTAAGCTGCAGTACCAAGAGAACTAATATGTACCCAGCTTATATGCTTTGTTAAATAACAAACTTATATATAATCTCATAAACTTTTATAAATAACAATACTGTACTAAAAATCTAAACTTATACCCTGACTCATATATATATAATATGAAAGCATAACATACTAGGCTCTAGATAATATATATACCCAACCCAACATGAGAACACTACCCTACTTATCTTTAAAACCCAAAGTAGATCACATAACAGTTTATATATACATATAGTATAGACAGCCTTATACATATAAACACTCATTTACTCTCTTTTTTTCTTGTTCAAACTTTTATGTGGTAAACATGCTGTGATTTGTATACTTCCATATGAATAACACATAAGCTACCATAAATATATATAACTTAATATGTTGTTATATAACTAACAGTAAAAAAACTACAACAGAACCCATATAATCTTTGTTTTCAAAACAAGAAGAAATTTGGTAAACGATAATAAATATAACATAACAAAATAATATACCTGCTCATAAAAGAAATGAAAGAGGCGATGGGAATTTTTTGAAAGGTCAGTGGGTGGAGGCGTGAGAGGGAGAGCGTGGATGAGAAGCTATGACTACAGGCGAATGGAGAAGGTGTGCTGATGAAGATAGAGCAAAGGAGCAAGGATTTTCGCACATGGCTCGGCTGCGCACGAGAGGGGAGTTCACGGCCTTGGAAGTACGGCATTGGTCATGGGCACTGGGTCGTTAGGCATGGTAGAGGAAAGAGGTGACAGTGCCGAAGGAAAGTGGGCTATAGGTACTACTGTGTTCGGCTATTGATCTAGAGGCAGGCCGAGCCGCTTCGGTGGTTGCAGGCAGCGGGTGGAGGTCGAGGAGAGGACTTCGGTTGCAGGGCGGTGATGCGGGTGGGTGTGATGGTGGGTCTCGGCTGCTATGGTGCTCGGTCGGGTTGCGTGGTTAGTGGTTGTCACGGCGGATGAGTGTGTGCGTTTGCAATGGACGAACGGGTCTCGACTGGTCAAGGCGCGAGCTTGATGTTTTGTTTTTTTTTCTGTAGACAAGAATGAGAGAGGAGAGAAAAGAAAAATAGAAAGAGGGGAAGAGGAAGGAAGAAAGTGGTGAGGGAGAGGAACTGTATACATTTCAGAGGCAATATGCCAAAAGCAAGAAGAAACAGAGAAGGGAAACTAAAAAAAATGAACGTATCCTTTGATAAATGAACCAAAATAAATGCACCAACCATCCTATAATAAATTGAAATAGAGAATAGTAATTGCCAAAGTTGAAGTCTAGGAATTATAAAAGTTTACTGGTTATTTGGTTTCAATGGATGCTAAATGAATAGACGGAAGAAACCAAATGGGTTTAAAACTAAAACCGGTACGAAATCGTTTTCATGGATTCCACTGCGTACCGGATGTCAAAACACAGAATTGAATTTACCGTAGAGATCAACACGATGAGACGATCAAAACGGTATACAGATATCAGTGGCACGATCGAATTATAAAAATTCGAATTTTCTAATAGCGGAAAATGCAAGAAAAACGCTGAAAAATAAGATCGACGGAGCCAAAGATGTCCGAATTTGGAAAAATGACAAACTGGCATTTTGCTCAGAAGATGATTTAGAATTTTTCTATGTAAAAATATTTAGGTTTCGAAAACATTTTATTTTCATCGCTTTTTAACTGATTAAATTGAAGTAAATTTACGCGCGAAATAAACTTTCATATTTTCGAACGAAAATTTACCAGTTGCTATGTTTAACTAAACGCATTCCAAATATCAAATTTATATTTCAAAATTTTATCGTTTAAAATTTCACAAAATTTCAACTAATTACGTTATTAAAACAGTTGAAATTTACGGGTCGTTACAGGGAGTCTCTGTTTCCTGCAGTCAGTCGACTGGCCCTCTGCAATCAGTCGACTGACTGCAGAAAATGGAATTTTCGAGTTTCTGGTTCAGTCGACTGACTGCAGAGTGCCAGTCGACTAACCTGCTTGTTTTTGCCTATTTTGCTTGGGTTTCCAATTTTTAACCGGTTCGGGTTGTTCCAATTTGTTGTTATTGCATTCTTGACTTTGATGGTTCCTTTTTTATTTCGTACACGGGTTTTTATAAAATGATCTTCATAATTATATTAAAAGCTCGTTTCTCCAATTTATAATTTCTATTTAAAATACACACACAATCTTGCACTTCGAGCGAAGAGGGAGGATATTCAAATGATTAAATAAAATGCGTGCTATGAACATGTGCATTTATCTTTTCAGTGAATTCCTAATCTATTCGTTTGACCATTTTGACCTTTGGGTTTCGTTTACCGATGAGATGAGATGAACTTTGTATTGCTTTGAGTGTGAAATTGGCTAACGGTTAGTAAACCATTTAGTGCGAACGTGGGGTATGGGACTCACGTTAACATTTTCCGGGTTCCTTTCTGAGAGTTGTGACACATTCCGCCAGACGGTGGTGTCCAGTACCGCCACTATGGTTTGTTGCCTTCGGGCGTTGCCTTTGGGCGTTGCCTTCGGGCGTTGCCTTCGGGCGTTGCCTTTTTGGCGTTGCCTTCGGGCGTATGGATCCTTTTACTGAGCTCGAGCATCTTTTGTTTCTTTGACAATTATATTTCCCTAGTGTATCGCTTTTCGCGGTAGGTTCTTTGAACCACACGATATATAGCGATTACCTTGTGAAAACTTGTATACCTTTGTTGGTATTTGTTAATTGCCTTTTGGCTTGATTTGGGATATGATATCCTTGGTTTATTTGAGTTGCCTATGATATGTGGCTTGTTTTGATTCATCTTATGTTAGATGATTTGGTTATCTCTTTTGGAGATACTTATGGTACTTTATGATTTTGTATGTTCATTATCATTAGTATATCTAACTGATTTGTTTAGCTAGACTGACCCGTATATTTTATACTCGGGTCAGACCGAGATGTTTCAGGTTAGGTACATTGGACTTAGCCTCTTTTGCTTCCGCATGGACTATTCTGCTAGCTCCCTTTTGTTATAGCTTTTTGTGTAGTCCTTTTGTCTGTAACTTTGATATGTATTCTTTTGACTCGCCTGTATATTGTGGTTTGCTATACCACTTGACATGTATCATTTTGTAAACTCTATAATGTATCTGTATATGTGTAAATGTATGTGATGATCTACTGTTCTGTGATGTGTATTACATTTGAGTTGTTATATTTTATTCTGATAGATCCTCAGCCACCTATGGCTTTGTATTAAGTATTTATTGGATATGTCGATCCATTTAAGTAAGAAGTGGCATTGTCGGCGTACTCAATAGATAATTAAGACAAGGCTATAGATGGTCGCTCCTAACTAGCTCTATTCTCCGCATTAGCAGACGGTGTTACCTTGTAATACTCTTTGCTAATGTGGGTCTCGGAGTAGGGCGTCACACGACGGATGGCCGATTTATTCATTGATTTCTGGACAAACAGTGGTTCAAATTGGAAAACGAATTACAGATCTGAGATGCGCTCGTCGAGAGCTTCAAATCGATATATAATTCGATATAGTTTGAGAAGTTTTAATTTGAAGTTGAATCTTGAATTGAAATAGGATTGAGGAGTTTGTTTGGTTTGTCTGCCATTGAGAAGGAGGAGTAGACTGAAAAGTACATACAGACAAATGGGAATAGAAACAACCTAGGGTTTATAACGAGCTATTTATAGGTATAGCTGAAAACAGAAAGAATGGACCAGATTGAATTGGAAATTGGACGATGAACGACCCGAAAAGCCCGTTTTGACTCCAGAACGAAAATGGGTCAACCCATATATCAAAATAGATGTTTTCAAATATTTTAGACTCAATGGAACAGGTTTCAAGTCCTAATTCCATCGTATGAAGAAGTTATGCCAAAATCAGCTTATTTCAAATTGATTTCAATTAAATTAATTTCTAGGCGTTTCGAGTCTGTACAATCAAACGACGCGTCTGATTGTTACGAAACTTGAAATCCTACAATAATTCACTATTATGGGTCCGACGAAACTGGTTTCGTCGAAATCGAAGACAGTTGTCAAAATAGCTATATTTCACATTAATTAAATAAATAAATTACTAAATTAAATAAATCACTTTTCATTTCAAATTTAATTATTAACAAATTTCATCAATTTTGATTACCGAGACACATATAAAAAATTAAAGTAAATTTACATATCAATTTCAGTGTTGATTATTTCAATAATTACAACGTTCAAATTCACCTGAAATAAATCCAATTAATTAAAGTTTAATTCCATTTATTTGATTCAAATCTTTATACTCAATCAATTATTATTCTATAACATAGCTAGCATTTGGTTTACATTTCATTAAATTAATATGCTCTAATTTCCATCTTTTATTTGTATTAATTAGTATATTTCAACTATATTGAATTTTGTCAATTTCACACATTAAATAAAATTTAAAATCCCAAATTGACTTATTTATCTTGATTTCACTATTTTATTAAATCAATTATTACATCATGAATATAATTAACATTTCTATTTATTTTATTACATTCAAAGTTTCAATTATTGTCTTAATCTTATTAGTGTAACATTAAAGTTCATTTAATTCTAATTGATTTCCCATTTTAATTTAATAGACCAAAATAAACAGGTAACTTATAACAATCGTTACTATAACTTTTAATTACACATATGAATTCATTATTCACAAACAAATGTTACAATTACTTATATAACACTGATTTCCTTCCATTATCATCAATTTTATATATTATCCATTAATTAATTCAATATTCACATTTGTTTTTCTTATACTCACTTTATAGCCAAGTAAACATTTTAAATTATTTCAATTAATTGGAGTTTCATTCACATTGTTAATAATTGACTTAGATTAACATTGTTACTTTTCATTTTAGTTGTTATTTCATAAATAAATTACAAATTTTTATTTCTTCAATATTATATTACCAAAATCTCAATATAATAACAAATTTAAATTATCGAAAATCATGGGTCATCACACTCTCCTCCACTCAAAACTTTTCATCCCCGAAAAGGAAAAGGAAGGAAAAAAGGAAGCTAGTAATCAATATATCTTATTCAAAATATTAAATTTATAAACAATTAATTTTCAAAATTAATTAATTTAAATAAAATGTATCAATTTATAACAATTAAATCCTTTTATACTCAAACTAATAAAATTTGGAAAACATTTCTCAAAATTTCCTAGGTCCAAAATTTTCGAAAAATTTCGGCAGAGTCTCCTTTGTACGGAGAGGCTCAGGAGAAAATAATAATAACATATATCAAAAAATTTCAAAATAATATATCCCAACAGTGGAAAAATAATATAATATCGCTATAAAACCGTAATCCGAGAACGTACCTATTTGTCAGGCAAGCATCGCTTAATTACGAAACCAAAAGCAGTGGCAATTGCTTCCATAACCTGTATTTCACTTATATAATCTAAAAGAGTTAATAATTATATAAAATGAAATATTTAAAGTTGTTTCAACCACTAACAAACAAATCAATATAAACAACAATCACTGGCAACCACGGCATACAATTATCATATGAAATCAATAGAATCAACTATCCATCCTTAGCAAACAAACAATTGGTTTGTTCGGGTTCAGAAATTTTTAACCGCCTAGAATAACAAATAAACTACTAAGTGCACCATTTACTCAACAGTCTTATATGAACTTAATAGATTATTCATACATCTTAAACAATTAGAAGTATCATATCCCAAACAACCCATAAACCAAAAAAACAATAATTTACAATGTACTTGAGTTATTCTTGTTAGATTTCCTTCATAACATTTATAGTTTTTATTTTTCTTTTCATTCATACAAGGATTATTTCTTTAACTTACATTTATCTCTTACGAAATTTTATTCCCATTTATTCATTCAGTGTTTATTTCATTTATTTTCCATTATTACTTACAAAAATTCATTTTCATTTATTCATATCATGTCAATTTCTTTTTGTTGCATTACATTCATTTTATTATTTACTTTAATTATAAATAGTTTCAATATTAACTTAAGTTCAAAATCCTTTACTTACAGTAATCATTTTCTATTTCATTTAATTAGTAGTATTACAATTTTAACTCAAGTTTATAACTATTTTCATATCAAATTTCTTATTTATAAAAGTAAATTTCATTGAACACTTCCATTACATAAGTTTTACTTGTAAAATTTTCCATTACATATTCTTTTAACATTTCCACTTTTATAATTGGTAAGTTATATATATGTCTTTAAGAATGCAATTGAAAGTTACACAAGTTTGACTTACTTATTTTAATTAACTTAAGGTTCAATAGTTATCATTCCTTATTTTCATATCCTTTTATTTCCAAGTTACAAATTTCAATTTCTATATATTTCAATTATAATTTAGCATTTAGTTCCTTACTTTTATTTTAGAAGTTCCAATTATTAAGATTTTACTTCATTACAATAATTGAAATCTCTAATTTATGGAAATTTAAGAACTAAATGCCGGGTTCTATTTCAATTAGTTCAATATATATATATATATATAATCATATCTTTTATATCCAACCACATTTAAATTTTGAAATTAATGTTTGTTCATCAAAATAAATGTGTAGTAAAACTACTACAACAGTCTTCCCACTTTGAAACTCGAAAATAAATGTCGATGATGAGTGCACTCATCACCGAAATTATTTTCCAGCGACTGAGAGGGGAGTACATAACTCATTTCCTTCCAAAATTACTTTAAAACATTTCCTTAAAATTATATTGAAATATTTATCAGAAAATACTTCCAAATAAATACTAATATTATATTCAAAAATCCTTTGAAAGAAATTTCCGAAATCCTAGAACTTTAAGTTCTAAAATTTCCAATTTATATTTATTTTATTTACAAATCTTATTTTCAACTAGTATTTATAAATTTCACTACCCAACAAACAAATATATTACAACCAAATACGTCATTTATAAAAAATTTATCTATATACAAAAAAAATATGATAGGCAAAATTATTTCATTCACCTATATTCAAACAATATTGTGTCGGTCTGTCCTATTAAGTGTTTAGAAATCCCTATCGATGTCATAGCGTCCTACGCACCAACCAGAATTTATAAATACAAAACGGAACAAATTAACATAATATAAAAACCTTTTATAACACTAACAAATACGTTCCCTCATATATATACACTATGCGACTCATCCTAGGGTATTACTACCCTATTTAATATGAGTCAAACCCCACAAAGCTAAGGTTATCGCTAAACCAAAGCTCTGATACCAACTGTAACATCCCGCCTTTTTGTACGCTTTAAACAGACACACGTGTCAACTCAAACCATACAGAAGGGCGGACTGTTATGGGGTAAATAAGAAAAATAGAGAAAGAGAAAACAAAACAGAATATCGCAGCGGAATGACAAAATATAATAATAAATAACAGCTCATGAAGTGTATACAAAACATTTGATTATAGTTATACAATACAAAATCAGAGTTACACATATCAGAGATAAACAAATAATACAGCGGAACATTATGAATGTACTGGAATAAATATAGTAAATAATAGTAGTACAAATCTTTGTCTTCGTCCTCCAGAAACAAGGTCTTCAAATCCTGAAATGCTCAGGCTGATCCGAGCGAATTGAAAAGACAAAACACTCGATTCGGAACTAAAAGATCTTATGTGAGTTAAATCAACGGTAAATAACTATGATTGGAACGACGTCGGAGATGTTTATGGGGTTTGACATCTCCTATCCAGTGTCTAACGTGAGTGCAGTAACTTAAGAGATGTTCGGGATTCGCATCTCCTAAGGATCCGTTATACTATCTACTATGTAGTACAATACGCTATTATAATATGTCTACAGTAAGATAAACAATTAAAATAGCATTAAGGCATTACCCATTTCCCCCTTAACACATTTTTATATATTCCCTCAGTCTATACAATGCCATAATCCCGTCCGTACTGGACCTCGTCAGAGGGCACTCCATAGGTATGGTACAAAACAAACTCGTAGTGGTCTCGATAGGGTAGGTGACACGGCACAACTAGGCAATGCCAGGGTAGATATACCAATTACACTTCTGGACTGGTGGTAACGCATAGCAACTACTACCGCCCACCTCGGAACACACTTCCAAATCAAACATCGAGGGTGGCCACCAAATCAGTCGCAAAGTCAAAATATAGTATCGAAGGAGTGTGCCCGATCGGAGGAATGACCTCACTTGGCCCGTCAATTGCTCTTTTTTTAGCCACCTTAAGCTAACTCATGGGAGTCAGGTCCACGTACATACCTCATATAGGATCGCCGCCAACCATCCTACTGCATTCTGGAATCTCCACCGCGTACACAGTTGTCAAAGTGGTTTTCGGTATTGGCGGAGAGTATGACAATATCTGATCCCGGTCTCTTTAACAACCAATCGCTTATTACACACCGGATGGTTCTTTTACATTTCCAAAATCATTTCATAATTGATATCAAAATATCATATTCAATTCAAATCATATCACTTTCGAAATCATTACTTACTTCCGAAATCATATTCACCTTTGAAATCATATCACATTTGAAATCATAGTTTGAAATTATATTTCCTTTCAAAAGTCATATTTCCAAAATAAGCTAAACTCTCATTTCGAATATCATATTAAACCAAATATGTTATTTAATTCCCAACTTAGGTTATAACATCATTAACCATATTCACTAAAAAAATCAAGAATTTGAATATAAAACCATCTATTTTACTTAGTTTGGAATTTAGAAGAAAATAGTTTTAAATAGTTAAAAATAGTTAATATAGATTTAAAATAGATTAAATATAATTAAAACAGATTAAGTAGCTTTAAAATAGACTAATTAGATTTAAAATAAGTTAAAACGGGTTAATTAGTTTAAATAAATTAAATGGTTTAAAATAGGTTAAAATGATTTAATATAATTAATACAGGTTAAAATAGTTTAATACTTTGAAAATCTTAATAATTAGAAATTTTGAAATAATATATTTTTAAAACAGCTTATATTAAAACATGAATTTGGAATTTATATCAAATTAAACTATTCATTTCATTTCAACGCATTTGGACCATTTTCAATTTCCAAGTCAACAAACCAAATTCCAAACCTTTCAATTTAACATCTCAATAAACTATTGAATTTCATATCGTTTCAATCCATGTTCAGAAATCAATTCGGATTACTCCAATTTCAAAATATTTCAAAGTATTTTCAAACAACTTCAATAACTTAATTTCGATAGAATTTCATTTATACTTAAAATTTTACTTTAAACTTCCAATTTAATTTCTTAAAGCAATTCCTTTAAACCATTTCACATTTCATCATAAACTTGAGTTTTTTCAATAATACTTCAATTTACATAAATCAAATTTTTATTTCAAGGTATCATTTAATTAAATTTGAAAATTAAGGATTTTAAAATCATTTAATTTAACCAATCCGGTGTCCGTATATAATTCTCTACCCTAGGGTTAAGTGATACGGATATTTATCATTTCAATCCGCAATTTAAAATTTTACGGTTATATATCATTTCAAACCGCAATCCGAAAATATGAAATCCATAAAATCGCTCGAGTCTATCATTTCAACCCATAACGATTTTTCCTTAATCTATTGATCATTCGGGTATGTATCATTTCAACACATAGTGAACTTGCAGTTTATAATGATATAAAATACAACATCCATTCATCCAATATCAACAATCAACATCCATCACAAACATCATCCAAATCAATCAATAAATATCAATATAGAACTGATAATCAATAACAGGTATTTAACTGGCAATTTATATTCAATAATTAATTAAATAACAGCTTAATTCAAAATATAACAAATTAATAGGAATAGCAAATTTAAATTACCAAACAGCCATAAATAAATTTCTAATCACATCATAAATTTAATTTAACAAACATAAGAAATTTTAGAAGTTGTGAGTGGGTTAAAACACTCACCTTTGAATTTAAATTCAATTTAAGCCCAAAATTTGAACGGTCTCAGAATTCGTCCAAACCAGCGTCAAAATATCCGGAATTTCAATACGATCTCATCGCAAGAAACTGCGCGTGAATTGGACCTCGTATGTGAAAGTTATGCGAATAGAACAATTGAAAAAAAAATTATTAATTAAATTAAAACAAACATTACCCCTCCTATCCAGACACATCACCACCATCAAAAGCACGCTTGCCAGTAACCCAACACCGAACACGAGATCGGCCTACGCGGCACCACCTCCTTGGCATCGATCTGTGCGCGCGCCTCACCTAGGTACGTCTCCGGCCTTCCCCCTTTCTACCACGACTTCCTCGCGACGCCCAAAGGCCACCACCGGCCATGCATGGGGGAGCCGCCGCCACTTAAGCCAAGCCCTAATTGAATTATCGACGACAATCCGACCGTCAACTCGCGGAACCAATAACATAGATGTAATCCCCTCGGTCTCCTCTACAAAGTTGTACCTTCGATTCGTCGATCGAACGAAGATGATCTCGACGCAACGAATGGCCGAGATTTATTCATTGATTTCTGGACAATCAGTGGTTCAAATTGGAAAACGAATTACAGATCTGAGATGCGCTCGTCGAGAGCTTCAAATCGATATATAATTCGATATAGTTTGAGAAGTTTTAATTTGAAGTTGAATCTTGAATTGAAATAGGATTGAGGAGTTTTTTTATGTCACGACCTGTCTTTCTTAGCCCAGAAAGACGCATCATGATTTAAGAAAGAAAGGGATAGAAGAAGGAAAGAAAGAAAAGAAGAAACTCAACAATATCAGAATCTCACAGCGGAACGAATGAAATATAATATATCACATAAGATATTACATAGTATCATATACAACAGAGTTACACAACTTATACATCTCAAATTAGACAGTTATAAACACATGTCTATCATACATTTCAAGTACATCAATACAATACAGGCACAATTACTAACACAGCGGAAACATAATATATCTACACGCTGAAGCCTCCTGCTCCAAAACTCCTCCAGAATTTGTCAAAGCTAACCTGAATCCCTCGACTATCCAATACAAAATTGAGTACCCAAGAGTTTAATAAAACAGAAAATAAACACTTGGGTCAGACATGGGTCTGGTGTGAGTAAACGGGTTAAAGTTGTTTAACTTTGAAAACCTTTGAAAAGAAAGGTATCACGTGAGACTTCCCACACATAAACATGGAAAAGTTTTTACCTTACGCTAACCAAAACATTTGATAGAAAATCCAGTTATATTATAATAGTGTCTAGGGTTTTCAAGTAAAATACAGAAATAGCTGGAATGCTTACATCTCACGTTCCAACATAGTTGGGCACAATCAAAACGTACGGCACTTATTGGAGATTGGATTCCATACAATGGCAGGGCTACTGGGGTACCGCCCGTCACAGTACGGGGCCTAGATCACCGTACCGAGGATCACTCCCAATCCCCTACAACACAAGGCCGGAACCATCCCTTACTGGACAATGCCGAACAAGACAACCACGTAGTTGGCGCGACCAACCACACACTAATCCGAATAAAAAGGAACTTCTAGACAGGGAAAATCTCGTCCTACTTGGGTGCTACCCACTTAACCTTGCTGCACCTCCCCTGTTTTAGCCATTCCCGGTTGATGAGGCTTGAGGCTACGATTACCTTTATAGAACACATCTATCTTAGAATGCTCATCGCCCTCCTGACGATGTTCTGAAAGCATTCAATCCATACAAGTCCGTTCCGGGTTCGAACGGAACCGAAGGCACTATCTCGTTACACTCATTTTGGAATCACCCTAAGATTTAACGACCATAGCCCTTGCACTCTGAATCTCCATCTCGAACCTGAAAGTACTATCCCCGTTAACTCATCTTGGAATCACCCTCAAAGTTTTTAACGATGAATAGTTCTTACACCTCGAGTCTTCATCTTGAACTCAACTTGGATTCACGACCTAACGTTTAATTTGGATCGATGTGGTTTTCGGAGATCCAAATCTGGAAACCCGATCCCGGTCTCATCGAATCCAAACCGCCATTTTAATGTCCAAGTTGTTTAAAGGTTTAAACATTTAAACTTATATTCAGAATAACATAAACAGATAGATGATTCACAATATCACATATAGATAATTCATATCAACCAATCATCTCACAAAGCATCACATATCACATATCAGAGATACCATATCCAAATCATCTAATATCAACCATCCAATATCAATCAATCATCCATAAGCAGGTTTGATTAACTCTTAATCAATTTAATTAACCATTAATTAAATTAATTACTATCCTTTAATTACTTGGATTAACTTAATCCTGTTTACTATCACTAATTAATTACAAATTAATTAATTAATCATGTCTTAATGAGCTTCCTTAATTAATCTCCCTTGATTAATTATCCTTTAATTATATTCAAGTAATTAGCCTTTAATTAATTTCACAAATTAATTATCCTTAACCATTTATAGTAATTAACCTTTAATTACCTTCATTAATTGCACTAATTAATGATCCTTCATTTACTTCCATTAATTAATTAATTAATTATAATTAATTACACTCGATCCTCAATTAATTACAATTAATTAATCATACTTTAATTAATCACTTTCATTAATCAAACTTGATTAATTCCATTAATTATATTAATTAATGATCCTCTAAATACTTCATTAATTAATTAACCTTTTAATTAATTAATCTTTAATTAACCATCTTCATTAATTAGTCATAATTAATCATAATCTGTAATTAACCATCTTGTAATTACTTACATTAATTAATTAACTCTTTAATTAATTATATTAATCTTTGATTAATTACACTAATTAATTAATCCTTAATTACTTCATTAAGTAATTATTAATAATTACATTAATTAATAATCCTTAATTAATTACTTTGTTAATTAATCACACTTTTAATTAATTACATTTAGAAATTAATCTTAAATTAATCACATCCATTAATTAATTAATCATATTAATTAATCAATCAAATTAACTAAGTAATTAACCCTTAATTACTTCCATTAATTATCCTCTAATTACTTTCATTAGTTAATTACTCTCTTAATTAATTACCTTAACAAGTAATTAATCATATCATTAATTAACCTTAATCCTTTAATTAATTAATTACTCTTTAATTAATTAATTAATCAACTCTTTAATCAATTATATTAATTAATATTTTAATTAATAACACCAAGTGATTTACTCTTAATTACTTCCATTAATTACTTTCATAAGTAATTTTCCACTAATTACTTCCATAAGTAATTTCTCTTTTCTTAATTACATTTAGTAATTATCCATTAATTACTCTATCAAGTAATTATACTTAATTAATTCATAATTAAGTGATTATTTAAATTAACCAAACATTTAACTAATCATTAAAAATTAATTAAATAATTAGTTAACTCCTTATATTTAAAAATACTTAATTAATTAAGAAAATCATTTATCTTAATTAAACTTTTACTTATTAACAAATCATTTACATTAATTAACTATTCTTAAGTTAATAACAATAATTAATTAACCTTATTTATTTTCACAAATTAATTATTTTAAATAAATCAAAATCTTAATAACTTAAAGACAAATCCTTTATTATAATTGATTACTTAATTATCATTAAACCATATTTACAAATAAAACATTTAGAAATCAATTTAAAAGAAGTTTAAACATCTTAATTTTAACCTTTAAATCCTTGAAATCTTCCAAAGATTGTTTAAATACATTTATCATATAGTTATTTTTAAAAAATTTGATTATCAAATCTTAAAACCTATCTACTTTAATTATATTTAAAACTTGATTTTACTTTGCTTTTAAAACTTAGAAACATTACCTTGAAAACAAAAATATCTTAAACTTTGAAACTTCAAACTGTTCATGCTTAACTACTAAAAAACCTAGCATCACTTCTTCTAAAATTGAAACAGTTGCAGCACCAAAGTTCTCGAGTCAAACTCGTACCCTTTCCAAACAAAACACGGTACACTTGCATCGTTCCCTGCTTCGAGTCGACATCAGAAAATCATGAGCACGACATGAGAAAATCACCATCTTTTCAAACCTCAATCGACCCAGAAACAACGTGCACGTTGTGCACGTACACCAGCGTCTCCGACCACCATAGGTCATCGCGGCGATTCTCGACGATCACAACTACACACGCAAGCATTCTCGAGAACCCAGAATCCAAGATCCTATTGCAAATGGAAAACGAGCATTCGATTGAAAATCTGAAGCTAAAGCCGATCGAAAAATTCCCCTGCTCCAGCGACTCCTACCTCAAGTTCCTCTGCCATCATCACCACAACTACGTCTCAACCTCCAGCTCCTCCAACAAGCCACGCGATTGACTCCGATCAAGTCACGATGACGAAATACCCACTGAATGACAACGACAAAACTGGAGTGCAAAACCCTACTTCGAACGTTTCTGGTCATCTCGGCCATACGAAAAATTCGAGGCTATTTTTCCCTTCATCGTCGATACTCCAACTAGCTTCAACCAAGAATTCGACCCTAACCACCGTGTTGATCAATGGCAATCCATCAAATCGCCAAAAACGTTCATCTCAAATTTTCTAATCGAAAATCAAATTAAAAATTATGAAATGTATGTTAAAAATCATGATTTTTGGTCACGAATCCACTCATGCAATTCAAACCAGAAATTAGATTGGTTGATTTTCGACAAATTTTGATTTCCACTGTATTTCTTCAAATTTGAAGTAATTTCATATTATAAAATCCTAGAACTATTTTTATAATCATTATCATACTTTAACACACCACTTTCATTTAAATGTCAAAGTCTATTTATTGATTCGATTGAGAGATTTTATTTTTTTAAATTAAACCAAAGTCTGAGAACTGAACAGAGATATATGCACAGTTTTCATCACAATTCTCATCTATATATACATGCATTCACATCAACTTCATATAAACATTTTAATCTATGTAACAGCAATCATTTATCACCGATATTAATTATAGCATCAGATTTAAAACTATTTTTAAAATAAAATTTACTTACCTATTTTTAAAAAGAATAGAGAGCAAGTCTTTCCCAGGTTTTGGAATTTGATCTGGAAAATGCTTTTGATTTTCTTTGTTGTTGAAATTTGAAATTCTTTGCACGCTTGTTTAATGTTGAATCTTGAGCTTGAAACATAGTTAAAAATTGAAACCGGCTGAAGTCTTTCCTTTGAAAATATTTGTTACAGGCTTTGGAAATTTTGCTTCTCGGGTTTGAAAATTTAGTAACAGGTTTTGGAAAATTTGATTTATCAAGTTTGGGAGATTGAGTTATAGGTTTTGATTTAGTATCTCTTCGGTTTTGAGCTGAGAATAGAAAAAAGATTGAAGAGAGGAAATGTATGTTTTTATAATTTAAGTTATGATTTTATTAAAATTTAAAGAAAATAAAAATAAAAGATCACACTTGTTTTAAAAACTTACATGTGTCCTTTATATCACTTAATTACATTACAAATGTTACTAACATGTGTTAATGTATTTACACTTGTCATTAGGTATTTTAAATAAATTTTAAAATAATTTAAAAGCTTTTAAAATTAAATTTACTAATTAATAAACACTTATCTAAATATATGTATATATATAAATTACTTTAAAGAAAATATTATAAAACAAGTTATATACAAATAAAATCTTATACAAATATTTTTAAATCCGAAATAATTATCTTTATTGTTTAAGAGATATAAGTTAAAATTCTAAATACCCTTTGAAAAGTATTATATTAAATTATACTTCCAAATTACAATCTATATATACTAAAATTTGAAAGCATTTTATTTAAACTCAAACCAAAACTTCAATATATACAAATATACATATACATTTTAAATAGAAAATATTTTTAACCTTAATTTGATAATTATTATATTAAAATTCAAACAACTTCAAATCATAACATATACATACATATATATTACAATTTGAAAACACATCTTTTATTTGAAACAAAAGATTTCCTATTCACAATATATATATACTAATATATACATTATAAATAGAATATAATTTTATTAGCTTTGGAAGATAAATCTTACCAATTTTAAATTGTTAGAAAAGATAAAAATAGATATTGCCAAATTAAATATTTATTAGCCTTTAAAAGATTAAATTTACCAATTTAAATTAAAATTATATAAGAAAATTATCAATCCAATTTAATTATTCATAAAGATTATTAAATTGATATTGCCCAAAATTCCGGGTCATCACATTCCTTCCCCCTTAAAAGAGTTTCGTCCCCGAAATTTAAAAGCAAAGATAATTTAATAATGCAGGCAAAGATTTTAATTTCAAACAGCAATCACATACCTATCATCTAGTTACTAACAATCATAGCAATCATTCAATCAAATAAACCTAACTAACTATCCTGACACAAATTAGGGTAGATCTTTCTAACACTATCTAGAGTTTCCCAGGTATAAATCACTGGGATACTCGCTCTACAGAATCTAAACTAACAACACCACTATGATCTAGAGCTCCCTCTCTTCTACATCCACCCATCTGAACAAAATATCAGACCACACTCAAGTCCAGCTGAACTTCCAAATCCATCTGAACTGCAGATTCCATAACCAGTGATGGGTCATACACGTACTCCCTCAGAGATACGTGAAATACAATGAATTCCAGATATCCAAACTGGCCATTCAATCCTGTAGATCAAAGAACTAATTATCTCGAGAACACAAGAAGATCCAAAATACTTCGGAGCTAACTTTACCAAATCTTATAGCTCCTTTAATCGGAGAAACTTAAACAATTTCCAATCTCCAACTCGGAATTCCAAACTCCTTGTCTTAAATCTGTATAACTCAACAGACGATCCTGGGTTACCTCATCTCTTCCTCCTGATCAGCTCAACCTTTGCTGATGCTTCTTAAAACAACTGGACCAAGAACAAAATGTTCTCCAGATCCTATCAACAAGATGATCCTTCCAAAATCCGCCGAAATCCACAAACTCTACTCCACAAGCAAATAGAAGACTGAACACACTTCTCCCATCTGAAATAGCCAAAACAGGTGTTCTCTATAACCTTATCTTCAAATCCTGAAAACTTCTATACACATTCGGAGGTTTGCTTAAATTTTCTGTAGAAATCTGAGGTTACTTCCTTCCTCGCACAGCTACCATCTTGCTTTCGCTGCACAACTCTAATTCTGAAATAGATGATAATGTCGATGAACTCGAACACAACTTGATACACATATCCGTAAAACATGGTTCATCAGATCCATAAAATCTTAGTGACCCATCCGACTCGGTCACACAACCTTACAGCAGAATCCAAACTTGAGAACTAGATATGACCAATCCATTTCCAAAAATTCCTGAGCTGCTACACCAACTCTTCTTTCTCTAAGAACCATCCTACTACCAGACTAACCACCGGTATCGCTTCTGGAACCAAGTTGATACGGAACTCAAACTCTAGATGCAGACAAACTTCTGACTACCTTGATAGCTTCTACCTCCTCATGAGAAACCTCAATCTCAAAGCCATAATAACCAATCTCCACAAAAGATCCTTGAGATGAGCAGATATCTTCTCAAGAAACTCGGGACTCCAAACCAAGCGCCAATAACTTACTCTTCTGAATCTTGCTCCAAAAAGAACATCTCCTTCGGGAACATCCATAGATACTGCGTCTCATCACACAGCTGCTCCTTCCTAAAGTTGCCAAGATACCATTACTCACTTCTGCTTATACAACAGATCCAAACTCTAGAAAATCTGCTCACCCGAGCTCAACCAAGCTTACACTCCAATAATGAACTCCGAATCTTGAAAAAGATTTCCTTCTGAGATCTGAGAAATCCTTACACCATACTGCCAAACTTAGTCGAGACGGTATTAGGTCTACAGTCTCGACAGATACACTTCCAACCTCAACAATAGGGCTTCTAACATTAGTGGTAGTTGTGCTACACACCCACCACTACTCCAGCTACCTCTAGAACTTATGTTGAAAAACCCAACAGATTAGGCAGATATATAAATATATATAAAGTTACAAGTACGCTCTCTCAAGAAAGATAGAAATCACTCCAAAGCCTAGGTATTCACTCAACCTAGAGCTTTGATACCAACTGTCACGACCCGTCTTTCTTAGCCCAGAAAGACGCATCATGATTTAAGAAAGAAAGGGATAGAAGAAGGAAAGAAAGAAAAGAAGAAACTCAACAATATCAGAATCTCATAGCGGAACGAATGAAATATAATATATCACATAAGATATTACATAGTATCATATACATCAGAGTTACACAACTTAAACATCTCAAATTAGACAGTTATAAACACCTGTCTATCATACATTTCAAGTACATCAATACAATATAGACACAATTACTAACACAGCGGAAACATAATATATCTACACGCTGAAGCCTCCTGCTCCAAAACTCCTCCAGAATTTGTCAAAGCTAACCTGAATCCCTCGACTACTCAATACAAAATTGAGTACCCAAGAGTTTAATAAAACAGAAAATAAACACTTGGGTCAGACATGGGTCTGGTGTGAGTAAACGGGTTAAAGTTGTTTAACTTTGAAAACCTTTGAAAAGAAAGGTATCACGTGAGACTTCCCACACATAAACATGGAAAAGTTTTTACCTTACGCTATCCAAAACATTTGATAGGAAATCCAGTTATATTATAATAGTGTCTTGGGTTTTCAAGTAAAATACAGAAATAGCTGGAATGCTTACATCTCACGTTCCAACATAGTTGGGCACAATCAAAACGTACGACACTTATTGGAGATTGGATTCCATACAATGGCAGGGCTACTGGGGTACCGCCCGTCACAGTACGGGGCCTAGATCACCGTACCGAGGATCACTCCCAATCCCCTACAACACAAGGCCGGAACAATCCCTTACTGGACAATGCCGAACAAGACAACCACGTAGTTGGCACGACCAACCACACACTAATCCGAATAAAAAGGAACTTCTAGACAGGGAAAATCTCGTCCTACTAGGGTGCTACCCACTTAACCTTGCTGCACCTCCCCTGTTTTAGCCATTCCCGGTTGATGAGGCTTGAGGCTACGATTACCTTTATAGAACACATCTATCTTAGAATGCTCATCGCCCTCCTGACGATGTTCTGAAAGCATTCAATCCATACAAGTCCGTTCCGGGTTCGAACGGAACCGAAGGCACTATCTCGTTACACTCATTTTGGAATCACCCTAAGAGTTAACGACCATAACCCTTGCACTCTGAATCTCCATCTCGAACCTCGAAGTACTATCCCCGTTAACTCATCTTGGAATCACCCTCAAAGTTTTTAACGATGAATAGTTCTTACACCTCGAGTCTTCATCTTGAACTCCACTTGGATTCACGACCTAACGTTTAATTTGGATCGATGTGGTTTTCGGAGATCCAAATCTGGAAACACGATCCCGGTCTCATCGAATCCAAACCGCCATTTTAATGTCCAAGTTGTTTAAAGGTTTAAACATTTAAACTTATATTCAGAATAACATAAACAGATAGATGATTCACAATATCACATATAGATAATTCATATCAACCAATCATCTCACAAAGCATCACATATCACATATCAGAGATACCATATCCAAATCATCTAATATCAACCATCCAATATCAATCAATCATCCATAAGCAGGTTTGATTAACTCTTAATCAATTTAATTAACCATTAATTAAATTAATTACTATCCTTTAATTACTTGAATTAACTTAATCTTGCTTACTATCACTAATTAATTACAAATTAATTAATTAATCATCTCTTAATTAGCTTCCTTAATTAATCTCCCTTGATTAATTATCCTTTAATTATATTCAAGTAATTAGCCTTTAATTAATTTCACAAATTAATTATCCTTAACCATTTACAGTAATTAACCTTTAATTACCTTCACTAATTGCACTAATTAATGATCCTTCATTTACTTCCATTAATTAATTAATTAATTATAATTAATTACACTCGATCCTCAATTAATTACAATTAATTAATCATACTTTAATTAATCACTTTCATTAATCAAACTTGATTAATTCCATTAATTATATTAATTAATGATCCTCTAAATACTTCATTAATTAATTAACCTTTTAATTAATTAATCTTTAATTAACCATCTTCATTAATTAGTCTTAATTAATCATAATCAGTAATTAACCATCTTGTAATTACTTACATTAATTAATTAACTCTTTAAATAATTATATTAATCTTTGATTAATTACACTAATTAATTAATCCTTAATTACTTCATTAAGTAATTATTAATAATTACATTAATTAATAATCCTTAATTAATTACTTTGTTAATTAATCACACTTTTAATTAATTACATTTATAAATTAATCTTAAATTAATCACATCCATTAATTAATTAATCATATTAATTAATTAATCAAATTAACTAAGTAATTAACCCTTAATTACTTCCATTAATTATCCTCTAATTACTTTCATTAGTTAATTACTCACTTAATTAATTACCTTAACAAGTAATTAATCATATCATTATTTAACCTTAATCCTTTAATTAATTAATTACTCTTTAATTAATTAATTAACTCTTTAATCAATTATATAGATTAATATTTTAATTAATAACACCAAGTGATTTACTCTTAATTACTTCCATTAATTACTTTCATAAGTAATTTTCCACTAATTACTTCCATAAGTAATTTCTCTTTTCTTAATTACATTTAGTAATTATCCATTAATTACTCTATCAAGTAATTATACTTAATTAATTCATAATTAAGTGATTATTTAAATTAACCAAACATTTAACTAATCATTTAAAATTAATTAAATAATTAGTTAACTCCTTATATTTAAAAATACTTAATTAATTAAGAAAATCATTTATCTTAATTAAACTTTTACTTATTAACAAATCATTTACATTAATTAACTATTCTTAAGTTAATAGCAATAATTAATTAACCTTATTTATTTCCACAAATTAATTATTTTAAATAAATCAAAATCTTAATAACTTAAAGACAAACCCTTTATTATAATTGATTACTTAATTATCATTAAACCATATTTACAAATAAAACATTTAGAAATCAATTTAAAAGAAGTTTAAACATCTTAATTTTAACCTTTAAATCCTTGAAATCTTCCAAAGATTGTTTAAATACATTTATCATATAGTTATTTAAAAAAAATTGATTATCAAATCTTAAAACCTATCTACTTTAATTATATTTAAAACTTGATTTTACTTTGCTTTTAAAACTTAGAAAAATTACCTTGAAAACAAAAATATCTTAAACTTTGAAACTTCAAACTGTTCATGCTTAACTACTAAAAAACCTAGCATCACTTCTTCTAAAATTGAAACAGTTGCAGCACCAAAGTTCTCGAGTCAAACTCGTACCCTTTCCAAACAAAACACGGTACACTTGCATCGTTCCCTGCTTCGAGTCGACATCAGAAAATCATGAGCACGACATGAGAAAATCACCATCTTCTCAAACCTCAATCGACCCAGAAACAACGTGCACGTGGTGCACGTACACCAGCGTCTCCGACCACCGTAGGTCATCGCGGCGATTCTCGACGATCACAACTACACACGCAAGCATTCTCAAGAACCCAGAATCCAAGATCCTATTGCAAATGGAAAACGAGCATTCGATTGAAAATCTGAAGCTAACGCCGATCGAAAAATTCCCCTGCTCCAGCGACTCCTACCTCAAGTTCCTCTGCCGTCATCACCACAACTACATCTCAACCTCCAGCTCCTCCAACAAGCCACGCGATCGACTCCGATCAAGTCACGATGACGAAATACCCACTGAATGACAACAACAAAACTGGAGTGCAAAACCCTACTTCGAACGTTTCTGGTCATCTCGGCCATAGGAAAAATTCGAGGCTATTTTTCCCTTCATCGTCGATACTCCAACTAGCTTCAACCAAGAATTCGGCCCTAACCACCGTGTTGATCAACGGCAATCCATCAAATCGCCAAAAACGTTCATCTCAAATTTTCTAATCGAAAATCAAATTAAAAATTATGAAATGTATGTTAAAAATCATGATTTTTAGTCACGAATCCACTCATGCAATTCAAACCAGAAATTAGATTGGTTGATTTTCGACAAATTTTGATTTCCACTGTATTTCTTCAAATTTGAAGTAATTTCATATTATAAAATCCTAGAACTATTTTTATAATCATTATCATACTTTAACACACCACTTTCATTTAAATGTCAAAGTCTAATTATTGATTCGATTGAGAGATTTTATTTTTTAAAATTAAACCAAAGTCTGAGAACTGAACAGAGATATATGCACAGTTTTCATCACAATTCTCATCTATATATACATGCATTCACATCAACTTCATATAAACATTTTAATCTATGTAACAGCAATCATTTATCACCGATATTAATTATAGCATCAGATTTAAAACTGTTTTTAAAATAAAATTTACTTACCTATTTTTAAAAAGAACAGAGAGCAGGTCTTTCCCAGGTTTTGGAATTTGATCTGGAAAATGATTTTGCTTTTCTTTGTTGTTGAAATTTGAAATTCTTTGCACGCTTGTTTAATGTTGAATCTTGAGCTTGAAACATAGTTAAAAATTGAAACCGGCTGAAGTCTTTCCTTTGAAAAGATTTGTTACAGGCTTTGGAAATTTTGCTTCTCAGGTTTGAAAATTTAGTAACAGGTTTTGGAAAATTTGATTTATCAAGTTTGGGAGATTGAGTTATAGGTTTTGATTTAGTATCTCTTCGGTTTTGAGCTGAGAATAGAAAAAAGATTGAAGAGAGGAAATGTATGTTTTTATAATTTAAGTTATGATTTTATTAAAATTTAAAGAAAATAAAAATAAAATATGACACTTGTTTTAAAAACTTACATGTGTCCTTTATATCACTTAATTACATTACAAATGTTACTAACATGTGTTAATGTATTTACACTTGTCATTAGGTATTTTAAATAAATTTTAAAATAATTTGAAAGCTTTTTAAATTAAATTTACTAATTAATAAACACTTATCTAAATATATGTATATATATAAATTACTTTAAAGAAAATATTATAAAACAAGTTATATACAAATAAAATCTTATACAAATATTTTTAAATCCGAAATAATTATCTTTATTGTTTAAGAGATATAAGTTAAAATTCTAAATGCCCTTTGAAAAGTATTATATTAAATTATACTTCCAAATTACAATCTATATATACTAAAATTTGAAAGCATTTTATTTAAACTCAAACCAAAACTTCAATATATACAAATATACATATACATTTTAAATAGAAAATATTTTTAACCTTAATTTGAGAATTATTATATTAAAATTCAAACAACTTCAAATCATAACATATACATACATATATATTACAATTTGAAAACACATCTTTTATTTGAAACAAAAGATTTCCTATTCACAATATATATATACTAATATATACATTATAAATAGAATATAATTTTACTAGCTTTGGAAGATAAATCTTACCAATTTTAAATTGTTAGAAAAGATAAAAATAGATATTGCCAAATTAAATATTTATTAGCCTTTAAAAGATTAAATTTACCAATTTAAATTAAAATTATATAAGAAAATTATCAATCCAATTTAATTATTCATAAAGATTATTAAATTGATATTGCCCAAAATTCCGGGTCATCACATTCCTTCCCCCTTAAAAGAGTTTCGTCCCCGAAATTTAAAAGCAAAGATAATTTAATAATCCAGGCAAAGATTTTAATTTCAAACAGCAATCACACACCTATCATCTAGTTACGAACAATCATAGCAATCATTCAATCAAATAAACCTAACTAACTATCCTGACACAAATTAGGGTAGATCTTTCTAACACTATCTAGAGTTTCCCAGGTATAAATCACTGGGATACTCGCTCTACAGAATCTAAACTAACAACACCACTATGATCTAGAGCTCCCTCTCTTCTACATCCACCAATCTGAACAAAATATCAGACCACACTCAAGTCCAGCTGAACTTCCAAATCCATCTGAACTGCAGATTCCACAACCAGTGATGGGTCATACACGTACTCCCTCAGAGATACGTGAAATACAATGAATTCCAGATATCCAAACTGGCCATTCAATCCTGTAGATCAAAGAACTAATTATCTCGAGAACACAAGAAGATCCAAAATACTTCGGAGCTAACTTTACCAAATCTTATAGCTCCTTTAATCGGAGAAACTTAAACAATTTCCAATCTCCAACTCGGAATTCCAAACTCCTTGTCTTAAATCTGTATAACTCAACAGACGATCCTGGGTTACCTCATCTCTTCCTCCTGATCAGCTCAACCTTTGCTGATGCTTCTTAAAACAACTGGACCAAGAACAAAATGTTCTCCAGATCCTATCAACAAGATGATCCTTCCAAAATCCGCTGAAATCCACAAACTCTACTCCACAAGCAAATAGAAGACTGAACACACTTCTCCCATCTGAAACAGCCAAAACAGGTGTTCTCTATAACCTTATCTTCAAATCCTGAAAACTTCTATACACATTCGGAGGTTTGCTTAATTTTTTTTGTAGAAATCTGAGGTTACTTCCTTCCTCGCACAGCTACCATCTTGCTTTCGCTGCACAACTCTGATTCTGAAATAGATGAGAATGTCGATGAACTCGAACACAACTTGATACACATATCCGTAAAACATGGTTCATCAGATCCATAAAATCTTAGTGACCCATCCGACTCGGTCACACAACCTTACAGTAGAATCCAAACTTGAGAACTAGATATGACCAATCCATTTCCAAAAATTCCTGAGCTGCTACACCAACTCTTCTTTCTCTAAGAACCATCCTACTACCAGACTAACCACCGGTATCGCTTCTGGAACCAAGTTGATACGGAACTCAAACTCTAGATGTAGACAAACTTCTGACTACCTTGATAGCTTCTACCTCCTCATGAGAAACCTCAATCTAAAAGCCATAATAACCAATCTCCACAAAAGATCCTTGAGATGAGCAGATATCTTCTCAAGAAACTCGGGACTCCAAACCAAGCGCTAATAACTTACTCTTCTGAATCTTGCTCCAAAAAGAACATCTCCTTCGGGAACATCCATAGATACTGCGTCTCATCACACAGCTGCTCCTTCCTGAAGTTGCTAAGATACCATTACTCACTTCTGCTTATACAACAGATCCAAACTCTGCTCACCCCAGCTCAACCAAGCTTACACTCCAATAATGAACTCCGAATCTTGAAAAAATTTCCTTCAGAGATATGAGAAATCCTTACACCATACTGACAAACTTACTCAAGACGGTACTAGGTCTACAGTCTCGACAGATACACTTCCAACCTCAACAATAGGGCTTCTAACATTAGTGGTAGTTGTGCTACACACCCACCACTACTCCATCTACCTCTAGAACTTATGTTGGAAAACCCAACAGATTAGGCAGATATATAAATATATATATAAAGTTACAAGTACGCTCTCTCAAGAAAGATAGAAATCACTCCAAAGCCTAGGTATTCACTCAACCTAGAGCTCCGATACCAACTGTCACGACCCGTCTTTCTTAGCCCAGAAAGACGCATCATGATTTAAGAAAGAAAGGGATAGAAGAAGGAAAGAAAGAAAAGAAGAAACTCAACAATATCAGAATCTCACAGCGGAACGAATGAAATATAATATATCACATAAGATATTACATAGTACCATATACATCAGAGTTACACAACTTATACATCTCAAATTAGACAGCTATAAACACCTGTCTATCATACATTTCAAGTACATCAATATAATACAGGCACAATTACTAACACAGCGGAAACATAATATATCTACACGCTGAAGCCTCCTGCTCCAAAACTCCTCCAGAATTTGTCAAAGCTAACCTGAATCCCTCGACTACTCAATACAAAATTGAGTACCCAAGAGTTTAATAAAACAGAAAATAAACACTTGGGTCAGACATGGGTCTGGTGTGAGTAAACGGGTTAAAGTTGTTTAACTTTGAAAACCTTTGAAAAGAAAGGTATCACGTAAGACTTCCCACACATAAACATGGAAAAGTTTTTACCTTACGCTAACCAAAACATTTAATAGGAAATCCAGTTATATTATAATAGTGTCTAGGGTTTTCAAGTAAAATACAGAAATAGCTAGAATGCTTACATCTCACGTTCCAACATAGTTGGGCACAATCAAAACGTACAGAACTTATTGGAGATTGGATTCCATACAATGGCAGGGCTACTGGGGTACCGCCCGTCACAGTACGGGGCCTAGATCACCGTACCGAGGATCACTCCCAATCTCCTACAACACAAGGCCGGAATCATCCCTTACTGGACAATTCCGAACAAGACAACCCCGTAGTTGGCGCGACCAACCACACACTAAGCCGAATAAAAAGGAACTTCTAGACAGGGAAACTCGCGTCCTACTTGGGTGCTACCCACTTAACCTTGCTGCACCTCCCCTGTTTTAGCCATTCCCGGTTGATGAGGCTTAAGGCTACGATTACCTTTATAGAACAGATCTATCTTAGAATGCTCATCACCCTCCTGACGATGTTCTGTAAGCATTCAATCCATACAAGTCCGTTCCGGGTTCGAACGGAACCGAAGGCACTATCTCGTTACACTCATTTTGGAATCACCCTCAGAGTTAACGACCATAGCCCTTGCACTCTGAATCTCCATCTCGAACCCGAAAGTACTATCCCCGTTAACTCATCTTGGAATCACCCACAAAGTTTTTAACGATGAATAGTTCTTACACCTCGAGTCTTCATCTTGAACTCCACTTGGATTCACAACCTAACGTTTAATTTGGATCGATGTGGTTTTCGGAGAACCAAATCTGGAAACCCGATCCCGGTCTCATCGAATCCAAACCGCCATTTTAATGTCCAAGTTGTTTAAAGGTTTAAACATTTGAACTTATATTCAGAATAACATAAATAGATAGATGATTCACAATATCACATATAGATAATTCATATCAACCAATCATCTCACAAAGCATCACATATCAGAGATACCATATCCAAATCATCCAATATCAACCATCCAATATCAATCAATCATCCATAAGCAGGTTTGATTAACTCTTAATCAATTTAATTAACCATTAATTAAATTAATTGCTATCCTTTAATTACTTGGATTAACTTAATCCTGCTTACTATCACTAATTAATTACAAATTAATTAATTAATCATCTCTTAATGATCTTCCTTAATTAATCTCCTTTGATTAATTATCCTTTAATTATATTCAAGTAATTAGCCTTTAATTAATTTCACAAATTAATTATTCTTAACCATTTACAATAATTAACCTTTAAATACCTTCATTAATTGCACTAATTAATGATCCTTCATTTACTTCCATTAATTAATTAATTAATTATAATTAATTACACTCGATCCTCAATTAATTATAATTAAGTAATCATACTTTAATTAATCACTTTCATTAATCAAACTTGATTAATTCCATTAATTATATTAATTAATGATCCTCTAAATACTTCATTAATTAATTAACCTTTTAATTAATTAATCTTTAATTAACCATCTTCATTAATTAGTCTTAATTAATCATAATCAGTAATTAACCATCTTGTAGTTACTTACATTAATTAATTAACTCTTTAATTAATTATATTAATCTTTGATTAATTACACTAATTAATTAATCCTTAATTACTTCATTAAGTAATTATTAATAATTACATTAATTAATAATCCTTAATTAATTACTTTGTTAATTAATCACACTTTTAATTAATTACATTTAGAAATTAATCTTAAATTAATCAAATCCATTAATTAATTAATCATATTAATTAATCAATCAAATTAACTAAGTAATTAACCCTTAATTACTTCCATTAATTATCCTCTAATTACTTTCATTAGTTAATTACTCTCTTAATTAATTACCTTAACAAGTAATTAATCATATCATTAATTAACCTTAATCCTTTAATTAATTAATTACTCTTTAATTAATTAATTAACTCTTTAATCAATTATATTAATTAATATTTTAATTAATAACACCAAGTGATTAACTCTTAATTACTTCCATTAATTACTTTCATAAGTAATTTTCTACTAATTACTTCCATAAGTAATTTCTCTTTTCTTAATTACATCTAGTAATTATCCATTAATTACTCTATCAAGTAATTATACTTAATTAATTCATAATTAAGTGATTATTTAAATTAACCAAACATTTAACTAATCATTTAAAATTAATTAAATAATTAGTTAACTCCTTATATTTAAAAATACTTAATTAATTAAGAAAATCATTTATCTTAATTAAACTTTTACTTATTAACAAATCATTTACATTAATTAACTATTCTTAAGTTAATAACAATAATTAATTAACCTTATTTATTTCCACAAATTAATTATTTTAAATAAATCAAAATCTTAATAACTTAAAGACAAACCCTTTATTATAATTGATTACTTAATTATCATTAAACCATATTTACAAATAAAACATTTAGAATTCAATTTAAAAGAAGTTTAAACATCTTAATTTTAACCTTTAAATCCTTGAAATCTTCCAAAGATTGTTTAAATACATTTATCATATAGTTATTTAAAAAAAATTGATTATCAAATCTTAAAACCTATCTACTTTAATTATATTTAAAACTTGATTTTACTTTGCTTTTAAAACTTAGAAAAATTACCTTGAAAACAAAAATATCTTAAACTTTGAAACTTCAAACTGTTCATGCTTAACTACTAAAAAAACTGGCATCACTTCTTCTAAAATTGAAACAGTTGCAGCACCAAAGTTCTCGAGTCAAACTCGTACCCTTTCCAAACAAAACACGGTACACTCGCGTCGTTCCCTGCTTCGAGTCGACATTAGAAAATCACTAGCACGACATGAGAAAATCACCAACTTCTCACACCTCAATCGACCCAGAAACAACATGCACGTGGTGCACGTACACCAGCGTCTCCGACCACCGTAGGTCATCGCGGCGATTCTCGACGATCACAACTACACACGCAAGCATTCTCAAGAACCCAAAATCCAAGATCCTATTGCAAATCGAAAACGAGCATTCGATTGAAAATCTGAAGCTAACGCCGATCGAAAAATTCCACTGCTCCAACGACTCCTACCTCAAGTTCCTCTGCCGTCATCACCACAACTATGTCTCAACCTCCAGCTCCTCCAACAAGCTACGCGATCGACTCCGATCAAGTCACGATGACGAAATACCCACTGAATGACAACGACAAAACTGGAATGCAAAACCTTACTTCGAACGTTTCTGGTCATCTCGGCCATAGGAAAATTTCGAGGCTATTTTTCCTTTCATCGTCGATACTCCAACTAGCTTCAACCAAGAATTCGGCCCTAACCACCGTGTTGATTAACGACAATCCATCAAATCGCCAAAAACGTTCATCTCAAATTTTCTAATCGAAAATCAAATTAAAAATTCTGAAATGTATGTTAAAAATCATGATTTTTAGTCACGAATCCACTCATGCAATTCAAACCAGAAATTAGATTGGATGATTTTCGACAAATTTTGATTTCCACTATATTTCTTCAAATTTGAAGTAATTTCAGATTATAAAATCCTAGAACTATTTTTATAATCATTATCATACTTTAACACACCACTTTCATTTAAATGTGAAAGTCTATTTATTGATTCGATTGAGAGATTTTATTTTTTAAAATTAAACCAAAGTATGAGAACTGAACAGAGATATATGCACAGTTTTCATCACAATTCTCATCTATATATACATGCATTCACATCAACTTCATATAAACATTTTAATCTATGTAACAGCAATCATTTATCACCGATATCAATTATAGCATCAGATTTAAAACTGTTTTTAAAATAAAATTTACTCACCTATTTTTAAAAAGAACAGAGAGCAGGTCTTTCCCAGGTTTTGGAATTTGATCTGGAAAATGCTTTTGATTTTCTTTGTTGTTGAAATTTGAAATTCTTTGCATGCTTGTTTAATGTTGAATCTTGAGCTTGAAACATAGTTAAAAATTGAAACCGACTGAAGTCTTTCCTTGGAAAAGATTTGCTACAGGCTTTGGAAATTTTGCTTCTCAGGTTTGAAAATTTAGTAACAGGTTTTGGAAAATTTGATTTATCAAGTTTGGGAGATTGAGTTATAGGTTTTGATTTAGTATCTCTTAGGTTTTGAGCTGAGAATAGCAAAAAGATTGAAGAGAGGAAATGTATGTTTTTATAATTTAAGTTATGATTTTATTAAAATTTAAAGAAAATAAAAATAAAAGATGACACTTGTTTTAAAAACTTACATGTGTCCTTTATATCACTTAATTACATTACAAATGTTACTAACATGTGTTAATGTATTTACACTTGTCATTAGGTATTTTAAATAAATTTTAAAATAATTTGAAAGGTTTTTAAATTAAATTTACTAATTAATAAACACTTATCTAAATATATGTATATATATAAATTACTTTAAAGAAAATATTATAAAACAAGTTATATACAAATAAAATCTTATACAAATATTTTTAAATCCGAAATAATTATCTTTATTGTTTAAGAGATATAAGTTAAAATTCTAAATACCCTTTGAAAAGTATTATATTAAATTATACTTCCAAATTACAATCTATATATACTAAAATTTGAAAGCATTTTATTTAAACTCAAACCAAAACTTCAATATATACAAATATACATATACATTTTAAATAGAAAATATTTTAACCTTAATTTGAGAATTATTATATTAAAATTCAAACAACTTCAAATCATAACATATACATACATATATATTACAATTTGAAAACACATCTTTTATTTGAAACAAAAGATTTCCTATTCACAATATATATATACTAATATATACATTATAAATAGAATATAATTTTATTAGCTTTGGAAGATAAATCTTACCAATTTTAAATTGTTAGAAAAGATAAAAATAGATATTGCCAAATTAAATATTTATTAGCCTTTAAAAGATTAAATTTACCAATTTAAATTAAAATTATATAGGAAAATTATCAATCCAATTTAATTATTAATAAAGATTATTAAATTGATATTGCCCAAAATTCCAGGTCATCACATTCCTTCCCCCTTAAAAGAGTTTCGTCCCCGAAATTTAAAAGCAAAGATAATTTAATAATCCAGGCAAAGATTTTAATTTCAAACAACAATCACATACCTATCATCTAGTTACTAACAATCATAGCAATCATTCAATCAAATAAACCTAACTAACTATCCTGACACAAATTAGGGTAGATCTTTCTAACACTATCTAGAGTTTCCCAGGTATAAATCACTGGGATACTCGCTCTACAGAATCTAAACTAACAACACCACTATGATCTAGAGCTCCCTCTCTTCTATATCCACCAATCTGAACAAAATATCAGACCACACTCAAGTCCAGCTGAACTTCCAAATCCATCTGAACTGCAGATTCCACAACCAGTGATGGGTCATACACGTACTCCCTCAGAGATACGTGAAATACAATGAATTCCAGATATCCAAACTGGCCATTCAATCATGTAGATCAAAGAACTAATTATCTCGAGAACACAAGAAGATCCAAAATACTTCGGAGCTAACTTTACCAAATCTTATAGCTCCTTTAATCGGAGAAACTTAAACAATTTCCAATCTCCAACTCGGAATTCCAAACTCCTTGTCTTAAATCTGTATAACTCAACAAACGATCCTGGGTTACCTCATCTCTTCCTCCTTATCAGCTCAACCTTTGCTGATGCTTCTTAAAACAACTGGACCAAGAACAAAATGTTCTCCAGATACTATCAACAAGATGATCCTTCCAAAATCCGATGAAATCCACAAACTCTACTCCACAAGCAAATAGAAGACTGAACACACTTCTCCCATCTGAAACAGCCAAAACAGGTGTTCTCTATAACCTTATCTTCAAATCCTGAAAACTTCTATACACATTCGGAGGTTTGCTTAATTTTTTTTGTAGAAATTTGAGGTTACTTCCTTCCTCGCACAGCTACCATCTTGCTTTCGCTGCACAACTCTGATTCTGAAATAGATGAGAATGTCGATGAACTCGAACACAACTTGATACACATATCCGTAAAACATGGTTCATCAGATCCATAAAATCTTAGTGACCCATCCGACTCGGTCACACAACCTTACAGTAGAATCCAAACTTGAGAACTAGATATGACCAATCCATTTCCAAAAATTCCTGAGCTGCTACACCAACTCTTCTTTCTCTAAGAACCATCCTACTACCAGACTAACCACCGGTATCGCTTCTGGAACCAAGTTGATATGGAACTCAAACTCTAGATGCAGACAAACTTCTGACTACCTTGATAGCTTCAACCTCCTCATGAGAAACCTCAATCTAAAAGCCATAATAACCAATCTCCACAAAAGATCCTTGAGATGAGCAGATATCTTCTCAAGAAACTCGGGACTCCAAACCAAGCGCCAATAACTTACTCTTCTGAATCTTGCTCCAAAAAGAACATCTCCTTCGGGAACATCCATAGATACTGCGTCTCATCACACAGCTGCTCCTTCCTGAAGTTGCCAAGATACCATTACTCACTTCTACTTATACAACAGATCCAAACTCTAGAAAATCTGCTCACCCGAGCTCAACCAAGCTTACACTCCAATAATGAACTCCGAATCTTGAAAAAAAATTCCTTCAGAGATCTGAGAAATCCTTACACCATACTGACAAACTTACTCAAGACGGTATTAGGTCTACAGTCTCGACAGATACACTTCCAACCTCAACAATAGGGCTTCTAACATTAGTGGTAGTTGTGCTACACACCCACCACTACTCCATCTACCTCT
The DNA here is from genome assembly GCA_030737815.1 of Allium fistulosum. Classification (NCBI taxonomy): domain Eukaryota; kingdom Viridiplantae; phylum Streptophyta; class Magnoliopsida; order Asparagales; family Amaryllidaceae; genus Allium; species Allium fistulosum. Next base: position 873,157,390 of record CM060902.1, read on the forward strand.
AGAACTTATGTTGGAAAACCCAACAGATTAGGCAGATATATAAATATATATATAAAGTTACAAGTACGCTCTCTCAAGAAAGATAGAAATCACTCCAAAGCCTAGGTATTCACTCAACCTAGAGCTCCGATACCAACTGTCACGACCCGTCTTTCTTAGCCCAGAAAGACGCATCATGATTTAAGAAAGAAAGGGATAGAAGAAGGAAAGAAAGAAAAGAAGAAACTCAACAATATCAGAATCTCACAGCGGAACGAATGAAATATAATATATCACATAAGATATTACATAGTATCATATACATCAGAGTTACACAACTTATACATCTCAAATTAGACAGTTATAAACACTTGTCTATCATACATTTCAAGTACATCAATATAATACAGGCACAATTACTAACACAGCGGAAACATAATATATCTACACGCTGAAGCCTCCTGCTCCAAAACTCCTCCAGAATTTGTCAAAGCTAACCTGAATCCCTCGACTACTCAATACAAAATTGAGTACCCAAGAGTTTAATAAAACAGAAAATAAACACTTGGGTCAGACATGGGTCTGGTGTGAGTAAACGGGTTAAAGTTGTTTAACTTTGAAAACCTTTGAAAAGAAAGGTATCACGTAAGACTTCCCACACATAAACATGGAAAAGTTTTTACCTTACGCTAACCAAAACATTTAATAGGAATCCAGTTATATTATAATAGTGTCTAGGGTTTTCAAGTAAAATACAGAAATAGCTAGAATGCTTACATCTCACGTTCCAACATAGTTGGGCACAATCAAAACGTACAGAACTTATTGGAGATTGGATTCCATACAATGGCAGGGCTACTGGGGTACCGCCCGTCACAGTACGGGGCCTAGATCACCGTACCGAGGATCACTCCCAATCTCCTACAACATAAGGCCGGAATCATCCCTTACTGGACAATTCCGAACAAGACAACCCCGTAGTTGGCGCGACCAACCACACACTAAGCCGAATAAAAAGGAACTTCTAGACAGGGAAAATCTCGTCCTACTTGGGTGCTACCCACTTAACCTTGCTGCACCTCCCCTGTTTTAGCCATTCCTGGTTGATGAGGCTTGAGGCTACGATTACCTTTATAGAACAGATCTATCTTAGAATGCTCATCACCCTCCTGACGATGTTCTGTAAGCATTCAATCCATACAAGTCCGTTCCGGGTTCGAACGGAACCGAAGGCACTATCTCGTTACACTCATTTTGGAATCACCCTCAGAGTTAACGACCATAGCCCTTGCACTCTGAATCTCCATCTCGAACCCGAAAGTACTATCCCCGTTAACTCATCTTGGAATCACCCACAAAGTTTTTAACGATGAATAGTTCTTACACCTCGAGTCTTCATCTTGAACTCCACTTGGATTCACAACCTAACGTTTAATTTGGATCGATGTGGTTTTCGGAGAACCAAATCTGGAAACCCGATCCCGGTCTCATCGAATCCAAACCGCCATTTTAATGTCCAAGTTGTTTAAAGGTTTAAACATTTGAACTTATATTCAGAATAACATAAATAGATAGATGATTCACAATATCACATATAGATAATTCATATCAACCAGTCATCTCACAAAGCATCACATATCACATATCAGAGATACCATATCCAAATCATCCAATATCAACCATCCAATATCAATCAATCATCCATAAGCAGGTTTGATTAACTCTTAATCAATTTAATTAACCATTAATTAAATTAATTACTATCCTTTAATTACTTGGATTAACTTAATCCTGCTTACTATCACTAATTAATTACAAATTAATTAATTAATCATCTCTTAATGATATTCCTTAATTAATCTCCTTTGATTAATTATCCTTTAATTATATTCAAGTAATTAGCCTTTAATTAATTTCACAAATTAATTATCCTTAACCATTTACAATAATTAACCTTTAAATACCTTCATTAATTGCACTAATTAATGATCCTTCATTTACTTCCATTAATTAATTAATTAATTAATTAATTATAATTAATTACACTCGATCCTCAATTAATTATAATTAAGTAATCATACTTTAATTAATCACTTTCATTAATCAAACTTGATTAATTCCATTAATTATATTAATTAATGATCCTCTAAATACTTCATTAATTAATTAACCTTTTAATTAATTAATCTTTAATTAACCATCTTCATTAATTAGTCTTAATTAATCATAATCAGTAATTAACCATCTTGTAATTACTTACATTAATTAATTAACTCTTTAATTAATTATATTAATCTTTGAATAATTACACTAATTAATTAATCCTTAATTACTTCATTAAGTAATTATTAATAATTACATTAATTAATAATCCTTAATTAAATACTTTGTTAATTAATCACACTTTTAATTAATTACATTTAGAAATTAATCTTAAATTAATCACATCCATTAATTAATTAATCATATTAATTAATCAATCAAATTAACTAAGTAATTAACCCTTAGTTACTTCCATTAATTATCCTCTAATTACTTTCATTAGTTAATTACTCTCTTAATTAATTACCTTAACAAGTAATTAATCATATCATTAATTAACCTTAATCCTTTATTTAATTAATTAACTCTTTAATCAATTATATTAATTAATATTTTAATTAATAACACCAAGTGATTTACTCTTAATTACTTCCATTAATTACTTTCATAAGTAATTTTCCACTAATTACTTCCATAAGTAATTTCTCTTTTCTTAATTACATTTAGTAATTATCCATTAATTACTATATCAAGTAATTATACTTAATTAATCCATAATTAAGTGATTATTTAAATTAACCAAACATTTAACTAATCATTTAAAATTAATTAAATAATTAGTTAACTCCTTATATTTAAAAATACTTAATTAATTAAGAAAATCATTTATCTTAATTAAACTTTTACTTATTAACAAATCATTTACATTAATTAACTATTCTTAAGTTATTAACAATAATTAATTAACCTTATTTATTTCCACAAATTAATTATTTTAAATAAATCAAAATCTTAATAACTTAAAGACAAATCCTTTATTATAATTGATTAGTTAATTATCATTAAACCATATTTACAAATAAAACATTTAGAAATCAATTTAAAAGAAGTTTAAACATCTTAATTTTAACCTTTAAATCCTTGAAATCTTCCAAAGATTGTTTAAATACATTTATCATATAGTTATTTTTAAAAAATTTGATTATCAAATCTTAAAACCTATCTACTTTAATTATATTTAAAACTTGATTTACTTTGCTTTTAAAACTTAGAAACATTACCTTGAAAACAAAAATATCTTAAACTTTGAAACTTCAAAGTGTTCATGCTTAACTACTAAAAAAACTGGCATCACTTCTTCTAAAATTGAAACAGTTGCAACACCAAAGTTCTCGAGTCAAACTCATGCCCTTTCTGAACAAAACATGGTACACTCGCGTCGTTCCCTGATTCGAGTCGACATTAGAAAATCACGAGCACGACATGAGAAAATCACCATCTTCTCAAACCTCAATCGACCCAGAAACAACATGCACGTGGTGCACGTACACCAGCCTCTCCGACCACCGTAGGTCATCGCGGCGATTCTCGACGATCACAACTACACACGCAAGCATTCTCGAGAACCCAGAATCCAAGATCCTATTGCAAATCGAAAACGAGCATTCGATTGAAAATCTGAAGCTAACGCCGATCGAAAAATTCCCCTGCTCCAGCGACTCCTACCTCAAGTTCCTCTGCCGTCATCACCACAACTACGTCTCAACCTCCAGCTCCTCCAACAAGCCACGCGATCGACTCCGATCAAGTCACGATGACGAAATACCCACTGAATGACAACGACAAAACTGGAGTGCAAAACCCTACTTCGAACGTTTCTGGTCATCTCGGCCATACGAAAAATTCGAGGCTATTTTTCCCTTCATCGTCGATACTCCAACTAGCTTCAACCAAGAATTCGGCCCTAACCACCGTGTTGATCAACGGCAATCCATCAAATCGCCAAAAACGTTCATCCCAAATTTTCTAATCGAAAATCAAATTAAAAATAATGAAATGTATGTTAAAAATCATGATTTTTAGTCACGAATCCACTCATGCAATTCAAACCAGAAATTAGATTGGTTGATTTTCGACAAATTTTGATTTCCATTGTATTTCTTTAAATTTGAAGTAATTTCAGATTATAAAATCCTAGAACTATTTTTATAATCATTATCATACTTTAACACACCACTTTCATTTAAATGTCAAAGTCTAATTATTGATTCGATTGAGAGATTTTAATTTTTTAAATTAAACCAAAGTCTGAGAACTAAAAAAAGATATATGCACAGTTTTCATCACAATTCTCATCTATATATACATGCATTCACGTCAACTTCATATAAAAATTTTAATCTATGTAACAACAATCATTTATCACCGATATCAATTATAGCATCAGATTTAAAACTATTTTTAAAATAAAATTTACTCACCTATTTTTAAAAAGAACAGAGAGCAGGTCCTTCCCAGGTTTTGGAATTTGATCTGGAAAATGCTTTTGATTTTCTTTGTTGTTGAAATTTGAAATTCTTTGCATGCTTGTTTAATGTTGAATCTTGAGCTTGAAACATAGTTAAAAATTGAAACCAGCTGAAGTCTTTCCTTTGAAAAGATTTGCTACAGGCTTTGGAAATTTTGCTTCTCAGGTTTGAAATTTTAGTAACATGTTTTGGAAAATTTGATTTATCAGGTTTGGGAGATTGAGTTATAGGTTTTGATTTAGTATCTCTTCGGTTTTGAGCTGAGAATAGAAAAAGATTAAAGAGAGGAAATGTATGTTTTTATAATTTAAGTTATGATTTTATTAAAATTTAAAGAAAATAAAAATAAAAGATGACACTTGTTTTAAAAACTTACATGTGTCCTTTATATCACTTAATTACATTACAAATGTTACTAACATGTGTTAATGTATTTACACTTGTCATTAGGTATTTTAAATAAATTTTAAAATAATTTGAAAGCTTTTTAAATTAAATTTACTAATTAATAAACACTTATCTAAATATATGTATATATATAAATTACTTTAAAGAAAATATTATAAAACAAGTTATATACAAATAAAATCTTATACAAATATTTTTAAATCCGAAATAATTATCTTTATTGTTTAAGAGATATAAGTTAAAATTCTAAATACCCTTTGAAAAGTATTATATTAAATTATTCTTCCAAATTACAATCTATATATACTAAAATTTGAAATCATTTTATTTAAACTCAAACCAAAACTTCAATATATACAAATATACATATACATTTTAAATAGAAAATATTTTTAACCTTAATTTGAGAATTATTATATTAAAATTCAAACAACTTCAAATCATAACATATACATACATATATATTACAATTTGAAAACACATCTTTTATTTGAAACAAAAGATTTCCTATTCATAATATATATATACTAATATATACATTATAAATAGAATATAATTTTATTAGCTCTGGAAGATAAATCTTACCAATTTTAAATTGTTAAAAAAGATAAAAATAGATATTGCCAAATTAAATATTTATTAGCCTTTAAAAGATTAAATTTACCAATTTAAATTAAAATTATATAGGAAAATTATCAATCCAATTTAATTATTAATAAAGATTATTAAATTGATATTGCCCAAAATTCCGGGTCATCACAGTTTGGTTTGTCTGCCATTGAGAAGGAGGAGTAGACTGAAAAGTACGTACATACAAATGGGAATAGAAACAACCTAGGGTTTATAATGAGCTATTTATAGGTATAGCTGAAAATAGAAAGAATGGACCAGATTGAATTGGAAATTGGACGATGAAAGACCCGAAAAGCCCGTTTTGACCCAGAACGAAAATGGGTCAACCCATATATCAAAATAGATGTTTTCAAATATTTTAAACTCAATGGAATAGGTTTCAAGTCCTAATTCCATCGTATGAAGAAGTTATGCCAAAATCAGCTTATTTCAAATTGATTTCAATTAAATTAATTTCTAGGCGTTTCGAGTCTGTACAATCAAACGACGGGTCCGATTGTTACGAAACTTAAAATCCTACAATAATTCACTATTATGGGTTCGACAAAACTGGTTTCGTCGAAATCCGAGATAGCTTTCAAAATGGCTACATTTCACATTAATTAAATAAATTAATTACTAAATTAAATATATCCCTTTTCATTTCAAATTTAATTATTAACAAATTTCATCAATTTTGATTACCTAGACACATATAAAAAATTAAAGTAAATTTACATATCAATTTCAGTGTTGATTATTTCAATAATTACAGCATTCAAATTCAACTGAAATAAATCCAATTAATTAAAGTTTAATTCCAATAATTTGATTTTATTTGATTCAAATCTTTATACTTAATCAGTTATTATTCTTTAACATGGCTAGCATTTGGTTTACATTTCATTAAATTAATATCCTCTAATTTCCATCTTTTATTTGTATTATTTACTATATTTCAACTATATTGAATTTTGTCAATTTCACACATTAAAAAAAATTAAAATCCCAAATTGACTTATTTATCTTAATTTCACTATTTTATTAAATCAATTATTACATCATGAATATAATTAACATTTCTATTTATTTTATTACATTCACAATTTCAGTTATTGTCTTAATCTTATTAGTGTAACATTAAAGTTCATTTAATTCTAATTGATTTTCCATTTTAATTTAATAGACCAAAATAAACATGTAACTTATAACAATCGTTACCATAACTTTTAATTACACATATGAATTCATTATTCACAAACAAATGTTACAATTACTTATATAACACTGATTTCCTTCAATTATCATCAATTTTATATATTATCCATTAATTAATTCAATATTCACATTTGTTTTTCTTATACTCACTTTATAGCCAAGTAAACATTTTAAATTATTTCAATTAATTGGAGTTTCATTCACATTGTTAATAATTGACTTAGATTAACATTGTTAGTTTTCATTTTAGTTGTTATTTCATAAATAAATTACAAATTTTTATTTCTTCAATATTATATTACCAAAATCTCAATATAATAACAAATTTAAATTATCGAATATCATGGGTCGTCACATCCTATGTTTTGGAAGGATCATATATCTTAGGTATCCAAATTCGACTGATCTGTTGTCTCCTATTTTTCAGAATATTGATGGAGATTTCAAAGTATATTTAATTGCTTTTGAGTCTCAAGATGATGATGAAGTATCTCAAACTCCTATTGTTTGTGATTCTGCTAATGTATTTGAGTTCGTTTAGGGTTTACCACCCAAGCGGGCAATTGAGTTTCGTTTTGACCTCATTCCTGGTTCTCAACCTATTAGTCATCCTCCCACGAGGATGTCCACTAAGGAAATAAGGAACTCTAAAAGTAATTGCTGGAGCTTGAAGCCAAGCAATGCGTTCGGTCCAATTCTTCACCGTGGAGTGCCGCAGTCATCTTTGTTAAGAAATCTGATTGTATTCTTAGGCTTTGCATCGATTTCCGCAAGCTTAACAAGTTAACCATTAGAATATATATCCATTGCCTATGATCGATAACATATTCGATCAATTGAGTGGTGCTGGTATCTTTCCTCGGTTTGACCTTGCACTGAATTTCATTAGTTACGAGTTGCAGAGGATAGCGTTCCTCTTACCGCATTCCGCACTCGTTAGGAGTCTTATGAGTGGCTCATTATACTGTTCGGTTTAACGAACGCTCTAGCTTATTTCATCGATCTTATGAATCGAATATTCTGGGAATATCTCGATGAGTTTGTCCTTGTATTCATTGATGATGAGTAAAAGCAATAATTTAAATTGCAAATCTTTTTAATAGAAGATATACTTATATAAATGGATTCTTTTTATTGAGATAAGCAAAGAATATTTTATAAAATCATTTAAGAGGCATGTTTATCATGTAGAAAATGATTTTTGTGTTGGATTGTCCATCGAGTGCTTTAAGAATTCTAGTCGATGCACCTGATCAACGTTATCGATAGGAATTTCCTAAACGCTATGATGAGACAGTCAAACACGATAAAAATTGAGTTGTAATAAGTAAAAGTTTGAAAATAAATTAAAATGAGTTTGAGTATAAATTTTGAATGACAAATGCAGTCATTGAACCATAATAATTGTTAGATAAGTGGTGAGGCAGTTTTGATCATTTGGTCAACTCTGTAGCCAATTGATTGGGTTTTTCACAATAAATCGATAGTAAGACAACACCGTTATATTATTGGAAATTTGTGAAATTAAATATGGTTATGTTTTACTTGGTTATGTAAGTATAACCAATAAGAATCTAAATAATGATATCATATAGAAATTTGAGTAAGTAGAGTAAATAATTCTAATTAAAGAGATATTTTAATTGGAAAAGAATATCATGTGATGCTTGATTAATAAAATGATGTATTCAAGTTAAGAAAATACATTGAGTAGAAATATTAAAACATCAATTGAATGTTTAAGTTCAAAGTTATAATGATGACCATAAAAAAAATTTGACAATTGGATGTTTGAATAATAATAATAATAGATAGTAAGATTTAAAACTCTATCTTAAAGGAAAATAAAGAAAGGCTAAACTTCTAGCATAAGTTTGTGAGCAAGCCTTTGCTTTAAATTTTAATAGTATTAAAACTTGTTGGTATGAATTTGTAAAATTCTTTTGAAAAAAAGTTTAAGTTAATTATCAACTTTAGTTAATTTCATGTTGATAATAAGATGGAATTTAATTTTATGACAAGAGAAAAGGAATTTAAATGGATCATTTATTATAAAATGCTATATTTAGGAATGTAAGATATAATAGATGAATTAGTTATGAGATACAATCATTTTAAATTGCGAGAGCAATTTAAAAATTTAATAGTAAATCTAAAATTATTTTGGATGAATGATTCTCTCTTAATAATGGAAGAGACTGGTAATCTCTTTCAAAATGGGTCTTCAAAATTAATTATTTGAAATACTTGATTTTGTGAAGTGATGAAAATATTTTAATTAATGGATTTCTTTAAAAGATAATTACATGAGTTAATTAAAATTTTGAATGTTTTAGATTTCTAGAAAAGAGAATATTGCAATAAATGATTTAGCAAAAAAAGAGTGTTTAGAAAATGTGATTTGGAAATAGAATGATTTGGAATTTCAAATTTTAAATTGATTTTAAAAGTTGAAATTTTATTTGAAAAAATGCTGTACTAAAACAATGATAACTTGAGATTCATAATTCCAAATGAGCTCAATCTTTTTGTAAATGAAAGAGTTTTTGGTAAGCTATAAATTTTCTCTTATCACTTTGGAAGCTGGTTCTTATTTAGTCTAAAATGGGTTTGAAAGTGATGGACATTTATGTCCTATTATATAATTTCTAAGATTTAAGCTAAAAGTAAATTTAGCATAACTTTCAAACCGTAAATCCGATTTTGATAATCTTTAGATTGCTGGAAAGCACAGACTTAATGTAACAACTTTTATTTTATAAGTTTCCTCGGATTTTATTGTTTGCTATGTCAAAACTTGAATTCTTTACAGCGGATCTGAACTGAAAGTGATTTGTTTCCTTTAATAGTAAAACGTAATACTTTCTATTTAGTAAGTGCAACCTAATGAATTATTGGAGTGAAAAATATGTTACAAACTATAACATATTTGTAGAAGAGTTAAAGGGGTAGACAACTCAAATTTGATTTGTTCTAAATAAAGAGTAACGAGCTTAAATTAAATTTAAATAAGAAGCTTTGAAAATTTTCAAGTGTTGAAAAAAATTGAGAATTTGATTATGAAGAAAATGGGTTTTGAAAACTCTAAAAGCATTTGATTAGTAAAAGGAAGTGTAAAATCTATTCCTTGTGTTTTACTTGCCTTTGTGCAATTATCTAACGACTTGCATTTATGTAGTCGTATGAATTTAGTGGTATTGGAAGAGATCACCTACCTCATGTTGAGTTTTCTTTCCATAGTGATTTTCAATCTTATATCGGTATGACTCCTTTCATGGCGTTATGCGGAAGTTCATGTTGATAATTATCTAGTTGGTTAGAGTCTGGGATAAAGTTGTGCTAAATCCCGACTCTATTCAAGAAGCTTCTGAGGAATCGATCTCACCCAATCTATCTATTATGTAGCATCACGTTTGTGTTCTTGCTTCGAAAGTGAGACGCCTTCGAAATGAAGATGTTCTGCTTATAAAAATTCAATGGTCCGCTAATCCTAATGACTACACTTGGGAAACCACAGAATGTATCGAGCAATCTTATTCTAGTTTTCTATCTTCTTGAGTTAAGGATGAGAATTTTAAACTCCATCTTATCAATTTTCTTTGCTTGATGAAATAAATCCTGATGATTACATCTCTTCTCTAGAAATTGCGAGGACACAATTTTTAAAGGGAGGGGGGGTCCGTAACAACCCTGGTTTTGGCGATTACCTGTTAATAACAATAATAATAAATTATGATGAGATCATTATTTATTAATCAAGAGATAAATATAATTTGGGATAGATAATTTAAATGAATTATCTAAGAAAAAACAAAAATTTGGGTTTTGGAATTTTCTTGGGAAAATTTGAGACAAGGAATGTTAAATTAATGAAAATGATTTAAATATGGAGTTTTGGAGGAAATACATTTATTTTGGGGAAAACTTGAGGGAATTAGATTTAAAATATAAGTTGGGATGAATTTGAATTAAAATAAGATGTTGGGAATAGATTGAGTTTTAAATTTTATATTTGATAGAGAAATAAAATAAATTGGAGATATAAATTGTTAAAATATGTTTATTTTAAATAAACAACGAGTTTGGTGAAATAAAAGAAAATTAAGATGGTTGGCAATAAAATTGTGAAAAATAGAAATTTGTTGATTTGGTGATTAATTAGATTAATTAAGTAATTTAATTCAGCATTAATTTGTTTGAAATAAATGTTAAAGGTTGAAAATAAAGTTTTAGAAATTTATTTATCTTAGTTTGGAGGAAAAATGATACTATAGGGTTTATATTTGAGAAATGCATGATTTTGCAAATTATTGCCAAATGTGATTTTTATTAATTTCAAAAGAAGTATTTGAATTTATAATGATGTATTTCATAAATAAAAAGGTGGAATTTTGTTTAAAAATAATTTTTGGATGTAAAATGATGTTAATAGGATTTGTTGTATTTAAATTGATAGGAAAATGATTTTTATGTGAATTTTGGAGTTAAAAATAGAGTTTTATGTAATTAAAAGTGTAAATTGCAGTATTTATGAAAAAAATAAGAATTTTATAATGAAAATAATTTTTAATGGCTAAAATAATCTTTTATACGTTGTGAAACATTTTTGTAAACACAAACAATTGTTTAATAAAATTTATTTGGTTAAAAATGTGAAAATGTGGAGGTTTAAAATAAAAATATAGAATAACTTAATAATTTTAACTAAGTATGCAAACATATATGCTTTTGGGTGATGGGTCCAAGCCCAAACCCATTCTAGAATTTTTTGAGAAAAAGAACAGTACGTTCATTTTTCTCACTTCTCTTCCTCCCTCCTAACACAACCTGAGAAAAGAAAATATTGTCCGCCAAGCATCAAATTAATCAGATAATTAAGAGAAATCATAAGGAAATCGGGGGAAAGTTGGTAAATCCAAACTCTAACAGGTATTCAATATCCAAAATCACAAATCTCTTTCACCAATTTGATGTTTGAGGAAGATATTGTCTGTAACCTTCATTTTCTTTGCTGCATGCCCTTTTTCTTTCCAGTTACAGGTTTTTAGAGTTTCTCCCAGCTAGAAAGACATCAGCTTGCAAGTTAGATCCGCTTAAAATCATATAATGTGAGTTTAAAACTCACAATCTCTAGCTTGAACCAGGTTTACTAGCTAAATAGCGTTGAATTCTGCTTGTTGTAAAACATAGTTGGTTGTTTGAAAAGTTGTAGTACAAAGTTGTTCTGGTTGCTTCTTTGTGAGTTCATAACTTTTTTTTGTCATGAAACCATGCCGGATCATCTCGGGATTGTAGTTTGAGTGTTGTAGTTTGTGCATGCAAAAATTCACTGTCAAATTCATCTCTGAACTGCTTCAAATTGTTGCTCAAAATCTAGTTCGAAGAGGGGAAAATAGCTGTAGAAATCACGTATTTCAGGTTTACCAAACACCCACATGGGTTGACCCAGGCACTACATAGGTCGACCCTAGGGTCGACCTATGCCATACAAGGGTCGACCTGTAGGTCGATCTGAGTATGTTTGTTTTTGCCAATTTCTTCATGTGTTCTTCTGTGTTCTTCAGCTTGTTTCAACAGCTTTTGCTACTTGTTTTTGTGATGTTTTGAGATGTTTTTGAAGGGCTCTAACCTATCAATAGGTAAGCTAAATATTTCGGTTGATCCGTACTCCGGATTGACGAGTTTTCAGGATGTTTTCATATGCTGAATTTTCAGTGTTTTCGATGATTTCTATTATTTTCGAGCACGGAATTTCTAAACGATTTTTGAAATGGATTTTATATTAAAATAGCTTTTGAAATAAATATTTTGCAATATTTAAAATTATTTTTAAAGCTATTAAAAATTTATATTCTCTATAAATAAGAGAATTTCAAAGGTTTGTTTTCTAAACGATTTTCAAAAATTGTTTTAAAAACTAGTTTTCTCAAGCAAATGATTTTCTATATAAAATACACGTTTTTGCACTCTTCGAGCGTATAAGAAAGAGAATTAAATGATTTAGTAAAACATATGGTATGAGACACATGTGTTTACTTCTTCGGTTAGTTCCGGATTTGTTCGTTCGAAGCTCCTTATTTATTGGCCTTCGGGTTAATATTTGTGATTGTCATTCTTTGGCGTGTTTTGAGATTTGTGAATTCCTATTGCTAGGAATTATTTGAGATTGCCACTCTTTGGTGGATTTTGAGATTTGAGATCTCCTATCTAGGAGTTATGATTTGTGAAAACCATTATGATGTATGTTGTACTTGCCGATGATATGAGGCGAGTTATGAGCTTTATGAGATTTGTGGTTTGAATGATTTTGTTTTATAATGTGGCATTGACTAGCAGTTAGTAAACCGTTAAGTGAGAACGTGTGTATGGGACGCACTGTTACCACTTTTCGGGTTCCTATCTGAGAATTTGTGACACATTCACGATGTTATTACTAGACCTTCGGGTCATCACGATCTATTTATGACTTCGGTCATCATGATGTATATGTGATTTCGGCCACCACGAGATGGGTATCTATACATTTGCACTGGACACGAGGATAGCACGTGCAGCATTGCTTCAGCATGCATTTGAATCCAATTCGGGAATTTTATGAGTTTTGAGTTATATATATGATTTCACCATTTTCAAGATGACTGTTTTATATTTATTTTATAGCCTAGAGCTATATGAGAAGTTATATATATATATGGTGATTTCATTTATGAGGTTTTGACCTCTTAATTGAGTTCCATGAGTTTTGGGATTTCAGAGAATTTTGTGTTTCTTTCTGAGATTTTTATATAATTGTTTATCTGAATTTATATTACGAGTAACTTTTAAGAAGGAAATAATTATATTAAATTGGAGTTACCCATGAGTTAACCTTGAGATATCTCAGTATTTTCCATCACTTGGATTCTTAGTAAAACTGTGTTTATATCATTCCTTTTTTATTATTATCATTTGCTAATCATTTTGTTCAATTTGACCTGACCCGTGTATTTATTACTCGAGTCAAACCGAGTTGCAGGTTAGATATTTGACGCTTGCTTAGCTGTTCGCCATGGATCATCTTATCGACCTTTTGGATTATATGCATAGTTTTTTGTAGCTTATCTTATAGTGTGATATTCTGTCTTGGTTATGTATATATTCTTTTGTGGGGACTTGATGCATATGTATATTGTGGTTGTATCGCCAACCACGTATGACACTTTGTATTGTACTTGATGTATGCATATATATATATATATATGATTGTGTTTATTATTTCTATTGCGCTTTGTTCTGAATAGATCCTGTAGCCACCATAGTATTGTATTAGATGAGAATAAGTATATTGAACCACTTAAGATGAAATGAAAAATGGAAAAAAATATGATGAACACATTATCGACATACTTAATGCTTATTTAATACAGGACTATGATGGTCGCTCCTAAACAGACCTATTCTCTACATTAGCAAACAGTATTGCCTAGTAATACTCTTTGTTAATGTGGGTCTCGTGGTGGGGCGTCACATATATTATGTCAATCATGATGTATATATTATAGATCGGAAGTCAACGGTGTCAATTTATAACTTACAACTGCATATACTTTAGTAGGGGTGGGCATAAACTGCACAACTATATGGAAATCCGCACCGAATCTTCTAACTAAAGCAAGTACCCCTGACCAAATCGACCTGCATCGATACAGTTCGGTTGTGGTTTGGACGATTAAACCGACCATATTAAACCAGACCGAACTGAATATTTACGCTATTTATCTTATGATAAAAATATAAACAACTTCTATCTCATTTTATATTCTAATAATGTATAATCTATTTCAGCATATATATATAATAATTATTGGCATAAAGGAAAAAGTTATAGTTTTGGTATGATATTTTTAACTCATATTTTTGGATGATACTAATTATAATCTTATTCTAGTCATTTTATGTAACAACCTACCTTTTTGACCATCAAAAGTTGACACCGAATACTAGCAGTGTTCAAATGTCGAACATCCAATCGAAAAAAGGCAGACTATTAGGGTAAATAAAAAGAAAAGAATAGAAAACAGATATATGAATCTCACAGCGGAATCGACAACATATAATATAACAAGGATAGTAAAAACTGTCATTCCAAAAATACATAGTATATCAGAGTTAAAACAAACCTTATCAGCTGGATATTATAAAATCATGACCTTACAATTGCTGATATGGATACCATATAATACAGTGGAAAAAAAATACTACGATCGTGAACCTCGAACTCCTCTCCAAGATCTCCATAACATCAAAGCTAACCAGGAAAAATACTCGATCAGACCCAAGCATTATAATAAAATAACACCCGGATCAGTCTAGAAATACCAGCGTGAGAAAACTCAAATAATGGGAAACATATGAAAGTTCTGTGAGACCACACCGCTAACGCAGAACAGGTTTTTACCTCACAAGAATAACATCCATACATGAAAGAGTAGAGATAAACAATAGGGAATAAATCCAAATAAGAATGGGCATAAATAATATTAAGAACCAGACTTGAAAGAATGAAAATAATCCGAGCAAAATCCAAACTGGATAGAATGGGTAAAACACGATAACTGTCCAAACTTGATAGAATGGACAAAACCTATAATTAAACATGGTGAAGAGTGGTTGACTCTACCCATTGCAATTACAGAAAAACAATTCGAAGGTTCGAATCAAATAAGGAAAGGAAAGTTTCCAACAGAAGACTAGGAAGGTGCACCACTCTTGAAGTATACCATTAGCAATATACTTCTGAGAAGCTCATATACTCCATGACACTTCTCGAAAATGTTCCAGCTAAACTCCACCAAACTTTACCGGGTATCTGAATATTTCACATTTAATTCTTAACCGTTTTTAAGGTGACGGTATACCAAAATCTAGATGTAATGCGAAAATACCCTAATAGGATTAACCCCACATAGCTGGACGTCCTTTCGCGCTTTGGGTTTAGTCATTTACCGATAAAGGAGAACAAAGCTCAAAAGAGAAGCAAATCGTTTTTAAGGTGATGATACGCCATGAAAAAAGATTTTTTGAACAACTCCACACCCTTACCCTTTTCCTTTCATTGAGCATCCCTAAATTCAGCTACATAACAGGCACGTCCGGTTGATTGATTACCATGAACAACTCCAACATCATTATCTGCCAGGAACTTCAAAGTCAAACACCATGGGGCAAGAGCTGCCCGAAACTCAACTAGGACCGTTCGGCCCAAAAAAGCGTTGTATGGAGAATCAACATCCAAAACAACAAAAGGCAGAATTTGCACTCTCCTACGGTCACCTTCTCCTAACTCCACGGGCAATTCAACATAACCAACAACTTTGATTGCAGCATCGTTAAAGCCATGAATGCGGGCTTTAGACGGTTTCAAGTCCTTAGCTTTCATCCTCATCTGATCATAAGCTTTTTTGAAAATTATATTTACAGAACATCCACAATCAACCAATATCCTTCTCACTAAAGCATGGCCGATCTGACCATTGGGTCGATTGTCCGAGCCTCCACCCTGTCTGCGTCTCTGTTTCTAAACATAATATCATCTGCCATTGTACGTTGCTGTTTTGGCGGAGTTCCATCTTTCGTACTCGAACAACAGTCAAAATTCACATGCTTAATCGCGCTAGCATAGCGCTCATGCCAACTCTTATCGGCCGGATGTGGTCCTTTGACTATGGTATTGATTACCAATCTTCCGCCAGTACGTACAACCTCCTCAGCCTTGTGCGGTGCTTGTCCTCGGTTGGGATCGGATGTCCCTGCCTGCCATCTTGCGGGGTTTTTACAAATTTCTGTAACTTTCTTTCTCGAATCAGCTTTTCGATAATATCCTGGAGATGCCTGCATTCACTTGTGTTATGACCATAACATTCATGAAATCGACAATATTTTCTGGTCTGTTTTTGCTTCTCTGTTGATTCTTTCGAAGGCGGTTTCCTTTACTACATGGTATTGTAGGTAGGAAAATAAATATTCTCTAGAGATGTATTTAGTGGCATGTAAGTATCGTACAACGGAATCCTAGGCTTTCCTATTTCAGAATCCCTTTTGATCTTGGCTCCTATCTCCACCTTTCTTCTGCTAATTGGGTTTGTTCTGTTCATTCACTTGAACTTTTTCAGAGCTATCATCAGACTGTTTTACCGCAACATTATTGTACTCCCTCTCCACCTGGTTCCGCAATATTCTTCTTCCTAGAGCATCTGGCTTCCTCCTTCCTCAAATATTGAGCCACCTTCGCATAGAAGTGCTCTAACGTTGCGGGTAGCTTGCCAGTTAACCAATCACCAAAATCAGACTTTCGATCAATCCCTCTTGTTATGACCATCAATATGGCATGGTCATTCGGATTACTGATTTCTGTGACAGTCGTATGGGGTCTCTCCAAGTAATCTTTCAAGGGTTCTCCTATAGCCTGGATCAAGCTGGATAGGGACATTACATCTTTGGGGCGAGTTGTGTGCATAAGAAACTGCTCCACGAACCTTCTTGCCAAATCATCAAATTTAAAGATCGACCATGGGGGTAACCTCGTAACCCACATTGTTGTTATTCCAGAGAGGGTTATAGGAAAACATCTACACTTGGTCGCATCATCTGCTCATGCAAAATCCATCAGCCATTCACATCTCATGATGTGCTGCCTAGGGTCGGTTTTTCCCTCGTAGGCAGGCATCGATGTCATCTTGAACCTCCTTGGATACTCTGCATGTAGGACATTGTCAGTGAATGGGGTATGGCTCCTCGAGATTTCTAGATCTTCATTGGTCAAGCCTTGGCTCTCTCTCACTAACTGTCTAACCATAGCCGACAAGTCCGATGTTTGGACAGTTAGTGCCAAGCGGTGGTCATGTTCCACCTCACATGAATGGTCCGGTTGATATCTATGGGTTGTTCCACGCCTTCTTGGTTCAACATATTCTCGATGTATATCACATAAATTCGCTTCATCATCATTCCAGGGATGCAATTGGTCAAACTAAACTAAACTCCATCCAAATCGGCTGCAGCAGCACCAGTTTGAATCCAAACATGTATAAATAAGTTCTTTCCTCTAGAGGAGGGAACGGTACTAATCCCTATGAAGGGATCGGCACCGATTGATCCTGGTAAACAAGGAAGGTCTTCCTGTTGACGCCTCGAAGTTTCTGCGCGATATCCATCTATTCTGCGACGCCTGTGTCTGTAATACTCATCTGATGAACTAGAACTCTCTAATGTTGAGTAAGGGGTAGGGTCCCTCCTAGCTTTCCATTACTGTTGCTGACTGAGTTGGTTCATTAGGTTGATATTGGCTTGAATCCGCTGATTTAATTGTTGAAGGCTATCCATTAGCTCTCTCATTAGATTCTGGAATTCAGCCATTATAATGGAATCAGCTAGATTCTGAACTTCAACTGGATCAGCATTCACATCCATCGATTGACTGCTCGGACCTCCTTGCTGGATGCTAGCATTCTCATTTTCTTCTACGTTCTGAGAAGTAGATCTAGTGTTCCTCACTATTGATGATAGTTTTGCTAAGATTATCTCAAATCTGAATAGAACAAGCAAACTTCCTGAAGATAACTGTGGATCTCCTTCGAGGGATTTATGCAATCCAGTAGCAACAAAAGAATCCTAGTAAGTTGAGAATCAAGGTTCTCAATGAAAGCACCAAAATGTTTGCACAAAAAGTCGGCACAAACACCCAATAGAAACTTTGAAGAGAAATAAATGAAGAATATAAAATGAAAACAAAGGATAATAACAAGAAAATAGCAGTAAATCAAAAGAATAACACGCACACAATGATTTATAGTGGTTCGGCGTTGTTTACCTACGTCCACTTTGAACAGATTGCTTTATTAATCACTTTATAAACTGAGTACAATAGAGATCGAATGAAAATCCTTAGTTACAAAAGAGTATAAAGCAACTAGCAGCGTAAAGGTCCGGAAATAAACCAAGCCTGTATTTATAGACAAAGATGACAAAATATCTCCTTGAAAAATCGGTAAAAGGACTTTCAAAACCATATGGACCTGCAAAGGAATCGCATGGCCCAATTCCCAAAGAAGAGGGATCGCTACCGATCCCTACTTGGGTGGAATTTTGGGGTGCGATCCATTTGGTAGTTCCCTCATGCTAAAATATGCTTAGCCTCCAAATTTCATGCCCATTGGATCAGTAAACTTGAGTTATTGCTTGATCTTTGCGTCAATATGGGTTGCTTGCTGGTTCCTGCCGATCCCTCTAACTTCACGTTCTTGAGGTGCGATCCATAGAGTAGGCTCCTTAGGACTCCCATATTTTGTTCACAAAATTTCATATGCATTGGACTTGCAGATCTTGAGATATTGCTTATTTTCTATTGAAATGCTCATATTCCCTGAAACATACCAATCTCTATGATGGAAGCCAATTTATACCCATCCCTTCTATATGGTGAACCATATTTCATACTTCGAACATTTTACCTTGCACATCCATCGATTCCATTCGACTTCGTTATCATCTATACTTGACTTCTAGGCCCCACAACCGTCACTCTGGACTCATCAACCTTGATAGCGGTCGAATCTAACTTGTACAATCAGTTCAATATAACCAGGTCAAAATGCCGGATAATGGCCCTAGAGGCGATTATGTAATTTCTATAAGTATTATCCCTATAATAGAATATTGTTCAAAATAAAATATGTTTTTCTTTCTTTTATATACTTAATATAATGTGTAAAATTAATTACTTATTTAATTTAAATATATTTTATAAAAAATCCATAAATGGTGAGTTTTGTACTAGTAACTATAATGTGTTGTAATCATGAACAATTTATCACAATCTAATAAACGCATCGTTTCAAATATTGACTACACCAGAAATAGCTTTTCATAGCATTCGAAAAACGCTGTAATAGGATATGACAATTAATGTCGTATAACATACTATCATAGATGCATAACTTGTAACAGCAAAATGAAAAAGGCTATTAAAAATCTAATTTGACAGCGTTTATTTTATAAGATGTAACAATTTTTTATTGTGTTTACTAGTTTGTCATTAATATTGTTTGCATTTGTGTTTTACATTTTCAACAACAATCGATAAATGTTATTATTAATTTTTTACGGCATCTACAATTTGCTTTCGAAAATGTCTGCATTTGCGTTTTAGATTTTCAACAGTAATCAATTGATGTTATCAACTTTTCATGTAGTTATATTATGTTGTATAAATATGCATTTATCCTTTAAAGTAACAACAAAGATGTTTTTTATTACTATGATTTTTACAGCATTGATATTTTGCTATTCTATCACAACGATTATGTACACACATCATTAAACTACATTTGAATATACTTCACCTTGTTATTACACATGAAATATTCGAATCAAATCCAAAATCTATCATACAAACACGTAGCTATTAATCATTTCCATAAACCAAGTTTAACACAATATTCATAAACAAAGAAAACATTCATAAACCAATTTTACGTAATATCTATAAATAAAGATAACATTCATAAACCAAATTCACACAACATCCGTAAACAAAGACAACATCTATTAACAAAGACACAACATCTATTAACAAAGACACAATATCCATAAAGCAAGCTTGCATCAAATACTAACAACAAAATGCAAAACCAAAAAGTTTCATATGCTTACTACATCAAAATGAGCTTAAAACACCCAAAGAACGTCATATTGAACATTTTTGCATTTAAAGGTCTTTAATTACCTAAATGAAGAAAATTAAAAGTGAGCGATCAATACAAATTTAAAATAACATGACATTGTAAAGGTAGTGGTCAAATACAGATTAAAAAGTCTTCAGTTACCAATAAAACCACTTATTATTTCATATTTAATAAATCAAAATCTATTAAAAATCACTTTCAACGGATTAAATAATTAATGATTCTAATAATGATGGAATTGAATTTCCACAAGTACAATGACAACAATATAGATAAAGATAGTAATATTATAATTATTATTATTTATATTAATTCATCTGTAATTCACATAGAATAATTCATACATAATATGATTAATGCATATATAATTCAGTAAACATAATTTATATAATATATATGGTATTATGGTCCATCAAACAGCTTCTCCTTGTAAACATACTTTCAAATTTGTAAAATATGAATATAATTTTAGTTCTCACTCTTGACTACAAAATTATATTCATTTTGCTAATAAATCTGGGTTCAATTAGATTGTTCGTTTCAGCAGAATAAAAGGTTCAGCATATTTAAAATCATATACATTTTAAGAAGAGGGCTATTGTTAGCATTTTATTTTATAGAACTTTACATTTTAGAGGTAAATTACTCTAGTACCCAAAGCCTAGGATCATAGAATTATTACCTCTCAGAGAGCTATTACCTCTTCTAAATTAAGACGATCAGAATTTTCCATTACCACATTTGCTACCACCTACCAAAGGTTCATGGTCTTTCATGCTCTGCACTCAACAAATGTCTACAGTGGTCCTAGTTATAGTATTTGATTAATAAAATAGGCAACACTAAGATTTCACCTAGTAATGATTGATTACACATCAATGTCATCTCAATGCTATTTTCACTTTGAATTTGCACAAAACTGAATTATATCAGGCTAAATAATTTAGCCACAACCAGTACAATGGAACTGCAAACTCGCTACAACCATAATATGATTTAGTAATAGGATCAAGTTTCTCAAATAGTAAGTGTTGGTACGAAATATGACACAAACAAACACAATTTTTTAAAACTAGGAAAGGAAAGATAAAATAAATGATGGAGCTTATTGTAACTGCTAGCATCAAATATAAATAGAAAAGAAATGTGCATACCTCTATAAGTCGAACTTGACTGCAATCTTCTTCCATAAGCATGTGCTGATAAAAATGATAACACTTGGTGGTTGTGTTCCATACATGATATTGCTTGAGTAGGATGTACATCAATGTGGCATATCTGTATGCATGATATGTTCTTACCATAGTACTTCATTGATTTTTGATTTTTACCACCTAAATTATATTTGTGTGTGTGTGGGGGGGGGTCATTAACTTCAAACTAAGAAATCTCAAAAACATCCAAAACGCTCTACTTAAACGCACACAACCCGTACTAAGAGACCAATCATATTAGTTTGAGGCCAAAACTTACCGGCGCCCCAAAGAAGACCTATGAGTATTTCAAAGCTATTGGAATGTGTTTGCACATGGCTCTCCCCTTAATACATAACCCATGCCCCATGAAATAATCAAATACTTGTATATAACACTGCTGATAATTACATAGAGAAGTTAATCATAAAATTATGTGTAGACGCTCAAAACATTAAAAAAAATTATAGGTGTTGACGCAGCGGCGGAATACAAAAATTGATGATACGATGAACGTAGCAATCGGTGGATTGATGAATACTGAAATGCCCAAATTCGTTGATCCGAAGATACCGAATTTTAGCTATCTACGTCACGTTGATCGATCACGATACCGTGAAAGTAGATCTTCAATTCTTCGAGCGTTGATCAAGCGCACTTGATACCGCGAATTGGCTTCACAATCGTTGAATCGAGCGCACTCGATTGACCGAAGGTGGAGATAGAAGATCACACTCGACTACCAATTGGATGAAAGCACAAAGCTAACAAAGGAAATTTTATTTCAAAATCAACAACCCCTTACAAATGACATAACTCGCCTATTTATAGGCTTACAACACGACACTTACAACACAACTCATAGGTCGTGAACGACCTAACACTTAGAGTATTTACAACACTTTAACAAATACAACTTCCTAACGACATAAGCAAATAACGACCTATACCATAGTACACGACTTAACAAAAGTGTTTCAACGATTTAAAGAACAGTAGACATCCGACTTAAACTTCTCGCGACTTATCAAAATCAACTCGCGATTTATCGGAATCAACTCGCGACTTATCAACATCAGCTCGCAACTTATCGAAATCAACTCGCAGCTTATCGAAATCAACTCGCGCTACTGGACTTGTTCGCGATCTATCATTAGGTCGGAGAGCTACTGGAAGTAGGTCGCGTGAGGAATGCTTCTGGAAATTTAGGTCGTGGGAATGTGTATTTAGGTCGCAGACATTAGGTCGTGGTGGAGTTAGTTTGCGTGGAAGGTTAGGTCGTGGAATTGAATCGATGTGGAGTTTAGGTCGCGATGGAGTTGGGTCGTGGAAATTAGGTCGTGGTGATGATTTTAGGTCGCGGGATGGAAATGCTAACAAGGTTAGATCGCTGGCTTTCGGTAGGTTGTGGAACTTAGGTCGTGGTGATATTAGGTCGCGGGTTTTATGTCGTGGAGGAGTTAGGTCGCGGGGTTTGGTAGGTCGTGAAGATGTAGTTAGGTCGTGGGTTTTGGTAGGTCGTGAAGATGTAGTTAGGTCGCTGGTTTTGGTAGGTCGTTCACGATCTAAAGCAGAGGAATGGTCAATTGTAGTTGTTTCGCGAACCAGGTATGCTGCTGCATCATCCTCCCCTTGTTGACAAAAATTCGACCACGAATTTGTA
Organism: Allium fistulosum; assembly: GCA_030737815.1. Classification (NCBI taxonomy): domain Eukaryota; kingdom Viridiplantae; phylum Streptophyta; class Magnoliopsida; order Asparagales; family Amaryllidaceae; genus Allium; species Allium fistulosum. The sequence continues at coordinate 873,180,755 of CM060902.1, forward strand.
CCTCTCTCTACCCTATCAAGATCATCCCCATGGTACGGAATCAAATGTTTAACGTTGAAAACGTCTGCAGTATGAATATGATCTGGCAACTTCAACCGATATGCATTATCATTGATCTTCTTCAAGATTTCGACTGGACCAATCTTTCGAGCCTTCAACTTGTTGTACGTTCCAACTGGAAAACGATCTTTCGTCAACACCGTGTACACAAAATCACCCTCTTTGAAGTCCACACTTCTTCGCTTCTTATCTGCTAGTTGTTTATACTTCTCATTCGTCTTCTCCAATCGTTCTTGAACGATTCTATGGCAATCTTTTAACTCATCAATGAAATCTGACGCCCGCTTAATCACTCCTTTCGGTTGTGGTACTACCGTTAAATCCAACGGCCCCTTTGGCAAGCTTGAATATACAATCTGAAATGGACTGAAACCAGTACTCCGGTTCACTACATGGTTATGAGCAAATTCTGCTTGACATAGCTTCATATCCCAACTCTTCAGATTGTCTTGCACAAGACATCTCAACAAATTCCCCAATGATCTGTTCACAACTTCGGTCTGTCCATCTGTCTGCGGATGATAAGCGCTACTAAAGTTCAATTTCGTTCCCACCATCTTCCACAAACTTAGCCAGAAATGACTTAGAAATCTAGTATCCCTGTCTGAAACAATCGATTCAGGTAGCCCATGCAATCGATACACCTCCTTAAAGAATAACTGAGCGACTCGGACGACATCTGCTGTCTTCTTACATGCGATGAAATGTGCCATTTTAGAAAACCTGTCCACCACAACGAATATAGAATCATTTCCCCTTTGAGTTCTAGGCAAACCCAAAACAAAATCCATGCTCACATCCACCCACGGTTTAGTAGGCACGGGTAACGGCATATATAATCCTGCGTTTGTAGCTGTTCCCTTCGACACTTGACAGATATGACATCGTTCCACAAATCTCTCAACCTCTTTTCTCATCGATGGCCAAAAGTAAGATTGGGAAATCAACTGTAATGTACGGTCTCTTTCCACATGACCTTCTTCATGTAGCTCCTTTACAATCTTCATTCTCAAACTACAATCAGGTATGCACAATCGATTTCCTTTGAACAGAAAACCATCTATCATCATAAACTCATCCGTCTCTCCCTCCTTGACTTTATCAACAAACTTTGCAAAGTAAGGATCATCAACAAATAACTCTGGTAACACATCAAACCCTGTCACTTCAACTTTCATCGTAGTTAACAAATGATTCCTTCGGCTCAACGCATCTGCCACACGGTTTGTAACTCCAGATTTATGCTTCACCACAAATGTAAATTGTTGCAGGTACGCAATCCACGATGCATGCCTTGCTGAAATCTTCTCTTGCCCTTGTAGATGTTTCAACGCCTCATGATCAGTGTACAGCACAAACTCCTTGTGAAATAAGTAATGTCTCCAATGTTTAATCGCTTGTACAACAGCATAAAATTCCACATCATACGTACTATATCTCATCTTCGCCCCTGATAACTTCTCACTGAAATATGCAATCGGACGTCCCCTCTGACTCAACACTCCTCCAATCCCAACCTTTGACGCATCAGTGTGTAGCTCAAACAACAACTGAAAATCTGGTAATACTAGAATTGGTGCAGACGTCAGCAACTCCTTGATCTTCCCAAAAGCATCACCTGCTTCCTCTGACCATGAAAACTGTTTACCCTTCATACGATCTGTAACAGGCGCCATCACACTACTAAAGTGTGGAATAAATCTTCTATAAAATGAAGCCAACCCATGAAAACTCCGAACCTCTGTTATCGTCTTGGGCTGTGGCCAATCTCTAATCGCCTCTACTTTACTCCGATCCACCTGTATCCCTTCCTCTGATACAACATACCCTAGAAATAAAACACTATGCGTCATGAACACGCATTTCTTCGTTGCAGCATAAAATTGTTCTTGTCGAAGTACCATCAGCACTTCTCTCAGATGATTCAAATGTTCCTCCGGACTTCCACTATATATCAGAATATCATCGAAATACACCACCACAAACTTCCCAATGAATGGTCTAAAAATCTGATTCATCACCCGCATAAATGTACTTGGCGCATTTGATAAGCCAAATGGCATTACCAACCATTCGTATAGACCCTCCCTGGTTTTAAAAGCAGTCTTCCACTCATCACCTGGCCTGATACGAATTTGATGATATCCGCTCTTCAAATCAATCTTCGAAAAGATAGTAGCTCCGCTCAATTGATCTAGCAAGTCATCCAACCTCGGCATTGGAAATCTATATCTCACAGTAATCTTATTCAATGCTCGACTGTCAGTGCACATTCTCCACGTTCCGTCCTTCTTCGGTACTAACAAAGCTGGCACAGAACACAGACTCAAGCTTTCCTGCACACGCCCCTGTTCAAGCAATTCTTCCACTTGCCTCCTCAATTCTTCATGTTCCTTCAGAATCATTCGATAATGTGGTCTATGTGGCAACATTGCTCCCGGAACAAGATCAATTTGATGTTGAATGTCTCTTAGTGGCGGTAACTCCTTTGGTAACTCCTCTAGAAATACATCCTCAAATTCTTTCAATATTGGTTTCACTTCTTCTGGAATTTCAACCCCTTCACTGCTCTCACGCCCAATTAACAAGAATACTTCCGGCTCTTCCTCAACCTCCTTAACAAACTCCTTCAAAGATAATAAAGTTTTCAGCTCTTCAATCTCCTCCAGTTTGTTTTCTTCTTGTTGTCACTTCTTAGGAACCAAAGTGATTTTAGTACCTTCAAACATGAAACTATAACTGTTGGTTCTCCCATCATGTTGCACCGCCCTATCATATTGCCACGGTCTCCCCAGCAACAAATGACAGACATCCATATCTACAACATCGCACCAAATTTCATCTTTGTATTTCTTCCCAATCGAAAATTTAACACAAGCCCTTCGTCCAACTTTCACCTCACCACCCTTCCTTAACCATGCTAACTTGTACGGTTTAGGATGTTTCTCAGTTTTTAACTATAACTTCTTCACCGCTTCTGTAGAGATAATATTGTCACAACTTCCAGCATCAATAACAAACTTGCAAACTCTTCCTAGAATAGTGCATGTAGACTGAAAAATGTTATTCCTCAACCAACTACTTTCCTCCTCTTGCTTTGGGGTCAAACAACTTCTCCTCATCATCAATGAATACCCTTCATCTCCCGACAACAAGTCTTCCTCCTCCACTGGTAATGAATTAGAACATTCAGCTTCTTCCTCCTCATCCTCAGCTTCCGCAACCATCACTCGCTTCTTAGGCTTTGGACACTCATTGCTTTTATGACCCATCTCCTGGCAATTGTAGCATTTGAAACCATTGTTAACCTTCGCCTTCTCAACCTCCTTCACCATTGGCTTATTGACAGACTTAGGAACATTAGGACTTCCACTAACACCCTTCACTTGATTGTTGGAATTAGTAAACACACCACCACCTCGTCGTCCCTGTTTCTCCCAAGCCAACGCTTTCTGGTGTGCTTCCGCTACAGATCTGGGATCAAACATATTTACCATGTCTTGAATCTGCATACGCAATCCTCCAACAAATCTAGCTGTTAATTGTTCCTCTGTCTCCATGATATCGTTCCTTGCAATTAGTTGATAGAATTCATCAGCATAGTCATTAACAGACTTCGTTCCTTGCCTCAAGTTTTGCAGCCTCTGATACATAAGCCATTGATAATTATAAGGTAAGAATGTGGCTTTCATCATTTTCCTTATCTTTTCCCATGATTCAACCTTTGACTTTCCCATCCGTTCACGTGTAAGTTTGGTTTGCTGCCACCATGCCAAAGCTCTACCCCTCAACCTTGTAGCAACCAACTTCACTCTACGATGTTCTGGAACTTCCTTGAAGTCAAAAATCTCCTCCACATTAGACAACCAATCCAAAAACTCCTCAGCTTGCATACCACCTTTGAATTCTGGAATTTCAGTCTTCATCCCAGATTCCCACTTGTGATCATACTCTGAATGATATCTTACTTGGTTTCGATTTCGACCATGAACACTACCAACATCAAAATCCTCATCAAAATCCGAAGCATATCGATGTCGATCATGACGACCAACATCTCTACCACCACCATTTCTTGCACCAACATTCCTACGATCTACATTCCTCCGATCTCGATTAGTCACATTTCTATCATGACTTCGATCATCAACATTTCTATCACAATCTCGATCCACGCTTCTATGATCACTATCAACACTTCTCTCTCGATTTGAATGTGGTGAAACTCTACTTCTCCCATGGCTCGATTCAGGTGATACCCTTCTCTGATTTTGACTCATCTCCAACATCATTCTCTCTAATCGACCAATCCCTTCATTAATCTTCTCATTAAAGTTTTCGTTAATTCTTTGCTCCATCTCATCGGCTTCTTCTCTCCCATATAAAGCATCAATGTTGCGATAACGGTTAGCTCTTCTCGGAGCCATGATCACTCTTCAACAAATTCCAACAAAACTTCACTTCGATCTAACAATCTTCAAATCAAAACTACCCACTTGTTGAAAACTTCAAAAATCTCCAAACGAACAAATCTCTTCAAAATCTCGATAACCCACTTCTCCAAATGATGTAAATCTCGCACAACTCCAAAAATCTACGCAAACTCCTTGCGCTCTAGCTCTGATACCAAATGACGTAGCGGCGGAATACAAAAATTGATGATACGATGAACGTAGCAATCAGTGGATTGATGAATACTGAAATGCCCAAATTCGTTGATCCGAAGATACCGAATTTTAGCTATCTATGTCACATTGATCGATCACGATACCGTGAAAGTAGATCTTCAATTCTTCGAGCGTTGATCAAGCGCACTTGATACTGCGAATTGGCTTCACGATCGTTTAATCGAGCGCACTCGATTGACCGAAGGTGGAGATAGGAGATCACACTCGACTACCAATTGGATGAAAGCACAAAGCTAACAAAGGAAATTTTATTTCAAAATCAACAACCTTTTACAAATGACATAACTCGCCTATTTATAGGCTTACAACACGACACTTACAACACAACTCATAGGTCGTGAATGACCTAACACTTAGAGTATTTACAACACTTTAACAAATACAACTTCCTAACGACATAAGCAAATAACGACCTATACCATAGTACACGACTTAACAAAAGTGTTTCAACGATCTAAAGAACAGTAGACATCCGACTTAAACTTCTCGCGACTTATCAAAATCAACTCGCGATTTATCGGAATCAACTCGCGACTTATCGAAATCAACTCGCGCTACTGGACTTGTTCGCGATCTATCATTAGGTCGAAGAGCTACTGGAAGTAGGTCGCGTGAGGAATGCTTCTGGAAATTTAGATCGTGGGAATGCGTATTTAGGTCACAGACATTAGGTCATGGTGGAGTTAGTTTGCGTGGAAGGTTAGGTCATGGAATTGAATCGATGTGGAGTTTAGGTCGCGGTGGAGTTGGGTCGTGGAAATTAGGTCGTGGTGATGATTTTAGGTCGCGGGATGGAAATGCTAACAAGGTTAGATCGTTGGCTTTCGGTAGGTTGTGGAACTTAGGTCGTGGTGATATTAGGTCGCGGGTTTTATGTCGTGGAGGAGTTAGGTCGCGGTGTTTGGTAGGTCGTGAAGATGTAGTTAGGTCGTGGGTTTTGGTAGGTCGTGAAGATGTAGTTAGGTCGCGGGTTTTGGTAGGTCGTTCACGATCTAAAGCAGAGGAATGGTCAATTGTAGTTGTTTCGCGAACCAGGTATGCTGCTGCATCAGGTGTGTATGTCATTTTTTAAGCAAGTAAATTTGCTCAGAAAGACAACTTTAAAACACATTATAAACCAAGTACTGACCATGCTATTATTTTCAATAACACTGTTGCTGGAAATTCAATTGATCAAGTTGCTTGAAAATCTAACAATAGAATACACAGAGCACACGATCTATACTAAGGGACCAATCATATTATTTTGGGACTAAATGTAACAGGGCACCCCATAGAAGACTTGCAAGTACTTCAGAGTTATAAAGATGTGTTTTACACACGGCTCCCCCCTAGAGTAATTAGTCCATGAATGTTATACATCTAGTATACCAAAACAGAGAATAATCAAATATAAACTCGTCGCACAAGTTTATAACTCAGATTTCCACTACACTGGAATTCTGTATTAATTATTATAACAATATGAATGTTATAAATAAATTACAAAAACAGCGTTATACTATTTTGAATAAATAGTATAACAAAATTAAAGGATAGAATAACTAGAAATCTAACCGTATAGCGTTTGAGTCTTGTCGTAACAATTTCCTTAAGAATTTTATTTCAAAATTCTCCCAAGATACAACAGACGTAATCTACACGAGATTGTAATGAGTATGTCAACTCTGTGATATATATGGAATGTTGAGCAGTAGAGCAAAGAAGCAGAAGAAATTAGATTAGAATGGGATAAGAATGTGATCAGTATTCTCTCCTATTTATAATTTCGTCTGCATCCCTTCAAACAGTCGCGTCCGCTTGACGGGTCGCACCCGTTGCCTTTTGGTCGATGCTGTTTGTTAACGGGTCGCACCCGCCTGCGCATCTGCTTGTGTCCAACGGTACTGTTTCGCACCTGCTTGTATCGCCTGGTACTGTTTCGCCCGCGCCTCTTCAGTCGGGTCGCACCTGCTCGCGCCGCATCTGTTTGCTTCTAACGGGTCGCACCCGTTACTGTTCGCGCCTATTCAACCCGCGTCCGCTTCCGAACAGATCCGCATCTGTTCGTATGGCCTGCAACTGTCAGAAAGCCCGGTCCAGTTTGTAGTAAAAATACGAGTATCATATTAGACCCAAACCCAAACCCGACCCGGACCGGTTCGGTCGGACGGACGGCTGCGGCGCGCGTGTGGTGGTGATGCATGATCTCCCTCCTCACAACGAAGCATACATTTGGGAGCCCCAGGCCCCCAACCTCCTCATGAGAAAACCATATATAAACCAATATAGCTCTCAACAATTTGGCGATGTGGGACTTTGTATATTTCCATTCATTCTACCTTTAGGAATTCCAACAATCCCCCACATGAATGATAATATACATATCCCCCACACAAAGCGAAATATCACAAAGTACATATGGAATAATGCTTTATCGTGGATAAGTAGATATTTCACTTTGAACTTTCCCTAGTTAAAACTTATCAGATCTACTTGGCTAATCGGTGAATTATTTCATCTTGAACCGTCGGCCTTTATTGTATACCCAGACAATAAGCTTTACGAAGCATTGATTCCCTTCTCATCCAATCTCTTGGTTGTGTTCATTTTGGTTCTAAACATATTTTGGTTCTGCGAGTGTTATAGAGAATTTAAGCCTTTAATATTCTCATAGAGCCGACCCAGCTCACACTAACATAGGTGATCGCAACCATTAAGAGTATCCTACATATACCCCACTTGTTATTTCCAAGATATGGTCATCATTAAAAAACATAGTTTTAACCTTTAAATACTTCTGTAGGCATGCATTTATATTGTGCACCATAGGAATGGAGTTGGACTATGTCCACGCAAATGCATTACGTCTTGAGTTATTCAGAACTGGTTTGCCTATTGATCCCAGTCCATGGGATCTCCAGTCGCTAGGATAGGTTTCCGTATAAGATAACTCTTGGTGGTTTAGGCTTTTAAACCCATTCCCCTCAATGCGCAGTCAATTTTCTCTCTTGATAAACCTTTAGTAAATGGATCCGCTAGGTTATCATTTGTTCTCACATAATCTATGGAAATAGTTCCATTTGAGAGTAACTGCCTAACTGTGTTATGGCGTCGACGAATATGTCGTGACTTTTCATTATACACAAAGTTGTGCGCTCTGCTTAGCGCAGCTTGGTTATCACAGTGTATGCATATGGCCGGTACAGGTTTAGGCCAAAATGGAATATCTTCTAAAAAGTGACGAAGCCATTCTGCTTCTTCGCCTGCTTTATCTAAAGCGATGAACTCTGATTCCATAGTGGATCGAGCTATGCATGTTTGTTTAGTAGATTTCCATGACACTGCTACCCCTGCTAAGGTAAAGACATAACCACTTGTTGATTTAGATTCCTCTGAATCAGCAATCCAATTTGCATCACTATATCCTTCTAAGACGGCAGGATATTTTCCATAATGTAAGGAATAATTTGTGGTATTTTTTAAATATCCAAGCACTCTCATTAGTGCTTTCCAGTGTTCCTTTCCTGGATTGCTTGTATACCTGCTCAGTCGACTTACTGCATAAGCTATATCTAGTCTTGTGCAATTCATGAGATACATGAGACATCCTATTACACGAGAGTATTCCAGTTGCATTACACTCTCATTAGTGTTTTTATGCAGTACTTCTGATGGATTAAAAGGTGTTCTCACTCCTTTAATTCCATAGTCTTGGAATTTTTCAATCACTTTGTCTACATAGTGTGACTGAGACAATTCAATTCCATTAGGAGTTCTTATTATTTTGATTCCCAAAATAACGTCTACAACTCCTAAATCTTTCATATCGAAATTGCTAGTTAGCATCTTCTTTATGGTCTCTATTACCTGAGTATTTGGATAAAATATTAACATATCGTCTACATATAAACAAATCATCACATATGATTGTCCAATTTGTTTATAATAAACACACTTATCGCATTCATTTATACGAAACCATTTCTCATCATGACACTATCAAATTTTGCGTGCCATTGTTTTGGAGCTTGTTTTAGTCCGTATAATGATTTTACTAATCTACAGACTTTGTTTTCATTTCCTTTGGAAATAAAACCTTCAGGTTGCTCCATGTAGATCTCCTCATCGAGATCTCCATTTAAGAACGTTGTTTTTACATCCATTTGATGAATTTCTAGATTATAAATCGATGCAATTGCTATTAGCATTCTTATAGAGGTTATTCGTGTTACCGACGAATATGTATCAAAGAAGTCTACTCCTTCTTTTTGACGATATCCTTTGGCTACTAATCTGGCTTTATACTTATCGATAGAGCCATCTGCTTTCATTTTCTTCTTGAAAATCCATTTGCAGCCAATAGGTTTTATTCCAGGTGAAATATCAACAATTTCTCAAGTTTTATTACTTAGAATTGAATCAATCTCATTTTGGATTGCTTCTTTCCAACATGAAGATTCAAAAGATGACATTACTTCCTTGTACGTTTGAGGTTCATGTTCTAACACATATGTGAAAAAATCCGAACCAAATGTCTTGGAAGTCCTAGCCCTTACGCTTCTTCTTGGTTTAACTTCCTCAATCTCATGATGAGTTTCATCTTCATGTGAATTGCTTGATTCTTCTCTTGTCCTTTTAGGGACATTATTCCCTTCATTCCTTTTGTGCGGAAACACGTCTTCAAAGAATGAGGCATCTCTAGATTCCATGATTGTATTTACATGAATATCAGCTATATCAGACTTGAATACCAAAAATCTATAGGCACTACTATTTTGGGCTGGCCCTAAATAGTAACAATCTACTGTTTTTGGTCCAAGTTTGACTTTCTTGGGAGGCGGAACTGGAACTTTTGCCAAGCACCCCCACACTTTGAGGTATTTAAAACTTGGTTTGTGTCCTTTCCATATCTCATATGGAATTGTTCCTGTTTTATTATGAGGGACTTTGTTTAATATGTGATTAGACATATTTAAGGCTTCCCCCCACAAGTTCGTCGGTAGACCAGAGGTTAAAAGCATGACATTAATCATGTCTTTTAACGTTCTGTTCTTTCTCTCGGCTACACCATTTTGTTGTTTGATGAATTATACCGGCACAGAACTATTCAAATGGTGATTCATATTCTCCACCTCGATCAGATCTCAATATCTTGATCTTTTTATTTAACTGATTTTCTACCTTAGCTTTGTATTTTATAAATGATGTAATTGCTTCATCTTTAGTATTCAAAAGATATACATAGGAATATCTCGGTTTGTGTCCTTTCCATATCTCATATGGAATTGTTCCTCATGTCTTTTAACGTTCTGTTCTTCCTCTCGGTGTAGTGATGCATGATCTCTCTCCTCACAACGAAGCATACATTTGGAAGCCCCAAGCTCCCAACCTCCTCATGAGAAAACCATATATAAACCAATATAGTTCTCAACAATTTGACGATGTGGGACTTTGTATATTTACATTCATTCTACCTTTAGAAATTCCAACAGTAATAGAAACTTCGGAAGGGTTGTAATATAACACAAAGTAATCATATTCTAATACAAAGTTTGAATATCAGTTTAAAAACTAATACTAATTCATTAAATCAATTATTGGTCCCGACTTCCAGAATCTTCCTCTCCTCACTCTCTTAAGCTGGTAACTATCAACCCAAAGTCAATTCTACCATACAAATTCAAACTGGAATAATCCCAATGGACATCGGCATGCATCAAATAAGAAAGAAGAGGATGAAGAAGCAAAACAAGCATTGGTAGGTACACCTATGATTAAGTTGCATGAAGTTGGACAACCTCTATTTCTGACGAGGCCATATGAGATGGTTGAGAACCCATCAACTGATACAATCATTTCATGGAATTAAGCAAGAAACAGTTTCATGGTTTTTGATATCAACATATTTGCTTCAACCATGTTGCCAAATATTTCAAACATAAAAATTTCTCCAGTTTTATTCTCCAACTCAACACTAATGTAAGCCTATACACTTTTTTCAATGCAAGCTTATTTTTATTTTCCTCTAAACCAGAGTGTTTCCACTACAGGGACTCCGAAAAGTCGACTTCGATAGATGGGAATTCGTCCATAAAGAGTTCTTAGGAGGCCTGAAGCATCTTCTCAAGAACATCAATAGAAGAAGAAACAGTGACAATTGCAATACAAAGCTTGCGCTATCACATTTAGCTAAAGAGATAGAGCTACAAAAACTGAAAAGGGAGCGAACCATTTTAATGATGGAAGTTATAAAGCTCAGGCAACAGCAAAAAAATTTGAATGAACTGATGATGAAAATGGAGGGAAGAGTGCAATCTAGTGATCTACAAAAAGGAACAACTGAACATGGTGTCGTTTTTGGAAAAATCAGCTAACAATCCTGAGCTTATTTATAAACTTTTGAAGAACATTGAATTGGGAAGTTCAAGGAAAAGACGAAGACTGCCTTACAATGCAAATTTTGGAGGTATGGATGAATGTGGAGTTGCTGAACAGTAAAGAAGTATGTTGGAATGTATAGATGAGAGCTATGATGCAATTACAGTAGATATTATATGGTATGAACTGTCCAACCGTGAATATTTAGGGAATGAAAATGACTTGTACGGGAATACATGAGGAAGTAGAAGATGTGAAGGAATTTGTAGAACTAATGGAGTATGATAGTTTTACGCAGTAGAGCAGACTAGAGCTACCTCTAACAGGTGGATCTCAAAAATGAAGAAGAAAAATTTACAATAACAAATATTGCATGAAACGTGCACTTCATTCCTGCATATCCATAATTTGTCAAAGCCAATTTATCTTGCTTTCGTTATTGCCAGGAAGACTCATGACCCTCTAATAGGTAATTATCACTACAAGAAAACACTAAATTAAAGATCAGTTTTTAATTAAGCAATTCGGTCTCTAATTAACTTTTAAAAACTGAATCTCAAGTCCCAAAATTAATTTGAAACTGAAATTTCAGCCTTAAAATTTAAAGACCAAAATATCAGTCTTAGATATTTTTATTAACTGAATTTTTAAGACCGAACTATAGTCTTTGATCAGTCTTAAATTATTTGTAATTTATAAAATAAATTATTAAATCACAGAAGATGTTTACGTCAAAATTGATCACAAACATCCAATTGCGGATGAAAGCACCAAATCACAATCACAGATCTAAGATAGACAATATGTAGCAGAATTAAATATGAAGAACACTCCAAAATATTAAAAGAAAATCGGTAAGAACACAAGGTTTATAGTAGTTCGACATTGTAGCATACGTCCACTTTGAAGAGTTGTTGTTTTATTGATAATCTTCTACTAATTTACAAGAGTACAATTGATAGTATCCGAGTTACAATGGAGTTCAGCAAAGTAACGGCGTAGAAGAACCAAAAATCTTTTTTCTGGAGGCATATGACTGCTATTTATAGGCGTGGCATGGAAATATCTGGCTTTGAATTCGGAATACTCCTTCTCACACGTGGGTGGGCCCACGTGATCGTCCGAGGTGGTTTGGGATTGATCCCTAGGTATTTCGTATCGATCCAAAAGTGGTCCAATGGCGATGGAATCGATCACGAACATTGTTTAGGTGGTATACAAGTTACAGTGAAATTTTGAAGGCATTTAGAGTTGTAGATCCCAAGTTATGATCGATCCAAGATTGAAGTTGCAGCAGGCTGGTGTCTTCGTATCAATTTGTGAACATATCGATCGATTCGTATCGATCAAATGGCGGTGTCGTGGAGCGATAAGCTAGGGTAGATCCCCTTTTAATGTCGCGTGACCGCTTCCTTCTCTTTTCCATGCTTTGTTTGTATCGCCTTGGAATGCTTCATTTCGTATCGATGATCTTGAGGCTGCTTCGTATCGATATATGGCTATCCTCTTCGTATCGATCTGTGGCCATTGTTTCATATCGATCATTTGACTGATCGATACGAAATACACAGAGATGGAATCGATACGAAGCAAGCAATCTATGGAGCTCTAGTGTATTTCGCATCGATGCCTTAGGAGCTGTTTCGTATTGATACAATCCAACCTCTCTCGTATTGATTGTTGATGTTTATTTCGTATCGATGTAATTTGTCTTATTCTGTATCGATCATTCAGTAGCCGCTTTGTATCGATCGAAAGGGATGACATTCGTATCGATCCAATATATGTTCTTCGTATCGATTAATGGCCGATCGATACGAAATATGTGAATGGTTGGATCGATACGAAGCGTGTAAACATGAGATCGATACGAAGTGACAATTTTCCATGGATACGAATTAGCCTAACTTTGATGGATACGAAGGAGGATATGAATTAGTCTGACTTTGATGGATACGAAGGAGGTTGAATCATGATGGATACGAAATGAGGCTTCCTTCGTGCTTCTTGATCGATCAATATCTTGAGCGTACGAACTCTGATTGACTTGAAATTTGGAACGTTGGCTTTCATAGCTTTGCTTGTCGTGTCATGTCAATTGTAGCTCGATCCGGGCTCGGACCAAATCTACCAGTATCCATAGTAGATCTATGTATAACCGACCTTTAGGACGAACTGCCCTTGGTTTCTAATCAAGTCCTTGGTGTCACAGTCTTGCCAAAAGGCAAGATAACATTTGCCCCCCAAAATATGTCTTGCGATAAGAATGTGTGTTTTATAGTGCCATAAACTAGATGTTTGTATCCTGTTAATGACCTGTAAAAAGATTGATGATCTTACATGATTGTGAATAGCGATCGTTCGAGATCGTATGTCGTTCGAGGCGGTATGCGACCGTTCGAGGTCGGATGCCGTTCGAGGCGAATGGTGATCGTTCGAGGTCGGGTGCCGTTCGAGACGAATTGTGACTGTTCGTGGTCGGGTGTCGTTCGAGACGAATTGTGACCGTTCGCGGTCGGGTGCCGTTCGAGGCGAATTGTGTGCCCGAGGGGACTTAGTATTATAAATGTCAGATTCACATTCGAGTGAGTTTCTGAATCATTTGTTATTGCGGTTCATCGTCATCCCAGAGCATGCCTGAGGACCGTTCGCGATCCCGTGCATGTGTAAGTGACTTGGCCGCTATGGAATTATAAATACCAGATTTACATTCAAATGAGTCTTATAACAAAAATGTCCAACTAAATCAAGTTCAGATGCAAAAAATTGAAAACAAAAACAGAACTGAAACGTCAAAGTGCAAACACCTCCACTGTTGCAGTTTATAGTCGTCTCAGAGCATGCTTGAGGACCATTCGTGATCCCGTACATGGGTAAGCGACTTAACCGTGATAGTGTGGAGTTTTCCACTTATTCTTCATTATTCCAATCAGTTAATGACAAGCTGACGCCTTGATCCGGGGCCGTTCTCATTTGATGCAGATGGCGGCCGCTCCTGTTCCATTGTCGTGCTCGCCTTTTCACGTACTGCAACAGCATACTGTTCCGGATATGTCCTTCTATCTCATCCTTCAAGTGTCTGCAATCATTCGTACTATGGCCGTTTAGCTCGTGGAATAAGTAGTACTTATCCGACTTCCTCTCATTATTGGTTGGATCTCTCCTCATTGGCCTCCGGTAGAGAACCTACCCCCTAGTGCCTTGGTAGATTCGTTTCAAAGTCTCGTTCAACTTCGTATAAGAGGTGAATCTCGGTTCCTTTCGCGGCCGCTTTGGCTCATCACAACTATCATCTGCTTTCCATTTCCCTTTATCCTTGCATGAATCCTTTCTGGATGGATCTCCGCTTTTGACTGCATAAACTTCAACTCCCTCTCCTTCCTCTCTCTCTCGGCATTTGCATTCTCTTGTCGCAGAAACCTTTCTGCCTCGTGGTAAAACTCTCATAGATCCATAAGCGGATCCCTGGTCAATGAATTCTTGAACTCTATCTCATCAGCTATGCCAGACACGGCTGCCACCAAAACCATGGATGGATCTGGACGATCCACCGATGCTGCTGCCGCATTAAACCTCGTTAAAAAGTTCCTCAAATACTCTCCAGTCTTCTGCTTCAGTGTCGTCAAACTCATCACATTCTTGGACCTTGAAATGTGAACTCTGAATTGACTCATAAACTTCTCAATCATCTCGGTCCATGTTCCAATGGAGCCGCTTTCCAATTGTCTGAACCACATTGTTGCTATATCCGTCAAATACAATGGGAAGCACCGGGCCAAGACCTCCTCTGATGCCCCCCAGTACTTCCATGTGCCTCATATACCTTGTCGGATGAACTGCATGATCCGTCCTTCCATCGTACGTTTCCAATGTTGGTAGCTTGAATTCTGGTGGATTCCTGACCTGCCTGATTGCGGAAGCAAAGGGACTCCTATTCACATCTTCCAAATCTCTATTCACTAGTTTGCCTCTCATGGCCCGTCTGACCATCTCCGCCAATCTGTCACTGTCTCCAAGCGGTAATCCTTATTCATTGCCTCCGATCTGCTCTCCTGGACGAGCATCCATTCCTCTATCAACGCCATGTTGCACAGTACTGCCTGGTACCCTACCTGGGATTGGATCGACATGCTCCGGGGAAGTGCCCCCTAGCTCAGGGGATGCTCCTAATGGTTCTGCTCTATTCTGAATCCTGGTTGTTCCATGCTCCTGATCCCTATCTCCAGAACCTCCTGCAATGGCGTTCTCTTGATTCTGCGCTCTAGCTTGTCCAATCTCCTGGAGTAGGTTCTGCATCATCTCCTCATGCCTTTTCAGCATCCCTTCCTGCATAGCTTCCATCATCATCTTTATCTCGTCTCTGGTGATGAAAACTGAAGTCTGATTAGCTCCTTAGGATGCCTTCCTACTTCCTTCATGCTAACTCATTTCCGCTCTTTGTCTCCTTGTTGATTGCTTCGTCATAACTTTCCAAACCCAAGTTCCTAGGCCTTCAAGTTCAAGATCCAAGCTTCGGAATCCTTGAGTGCTAGACTTCTCAGTGAAAGCACCGAAATATTTGTGTCAAAATTGGTCTCAAACACTCAATTGCAGATGAAAGCACCAAATCACAATCATAGATCTAAGATAGACAATATGTAGTAGAATTAAATATGAAGAACACTCCAAAAAATTAAAAGGAAATCAGTAAGAACACAAAGTTTATAGTGGTTCGGTGTTGTAGCCTACGTCCACTTTTAAGAGTTGCTGTTTTATTGATGATCTTCTACTGATTTACAAGAGTACAATTGATAGTATCCGAGTTACAATGGAGTTCAGCAGAGTAACAGCGTAGAAGAGCCAAAAGTCCCTTTTACTAGAGGCATATGGCTGCTATTTATAGGCGTGGCATGAAAATATCTGACTTTGAATTCGAAATACTCCTCACACGTGGATGGGCCCACGTGATCGATCCGGGGTGGTTTGGGATCGATCCCTAGGTATTTCGTATCGATCCAAAAGTGGTCCAATGGCGATGGGATCGACCACGAACATTCTTCTAGTGGTATACAAGCTACAGTGAAAATTTGAAGGCATGTGGAGTTGTAGATCTCGAGTTATGATCGATCCAAGATTGAAGTTGCATCAGGCTGGTGTCTTCGTATCAATTTGTGAACAGATTGATCAATTCATATTGATCAAATGGCGGTGTCGTGGAGTGATAAGCTAGGGTAGATCCCCTTTTAATGCCGCTTGACCGCTTCCTCCTTTTTTCCATGCTTTGTTTGTATCGCCCTGGAATGCTTCATTTCGTATCGATGATCTTGAGGCTGCTTTGTAACGATGTATGGCTATCCTCTTCGTATTGATTCGTGGCCATTCTTTCGTATCGATCATTTGACTAATCGATACAAAATACACAGAGATGGAATCGATACGAAGCAAGCAATTTATGGAGCTCCAGTGTACTTCGCATCGATGCCTTAGGAGCTGTTTCGTATTGATATAATCCAACCTCTCTCGTATCGATTGTTGAGGTTGATTTCGTATTGATGTAATTTGTCTTATTTTGTATTGATCATCCAGTGGTTGCTTCATATCGATCGAAAGGGATGACATTCATATCGATCCAATATATGTTCTTCGTATCGATCAATGGCCGATCGATACGAAATATGTGAATGGTTGGATCGATACGAAGCGTGTAAACATGAGATCGATACTAAGTGACAATTTTCCATGGATACGAATTAGCCTAACTTTGATGGATACAAAGGATGTTGAATCCAAGGTTTTAAATCTCGGATATCGGGTATGTTTCGTCTCGGCGATTTTAACGACTCGGTATCGTATCGGGGGAGATCTCGAACGAGACGAGTGCATCTCGGGCGTCGATATCGGATTTACATCTCGGACCTAAAGTTCATCTCGGGACCATATCGGAGTATAACACATCACATAATTTATAGCAAAAAATGCATGGTATCAGTTTATTTAACATTTACTAAATTACTACAACTAATCTCCACTATTCTAACTGAAAAAATAATGCAATTATACTTCAACTATATGAAATTGTTCAACAAAAGTTACAAAACATCATCAGCTTTAGCAATTACATATAAGTAGATGAAAGACGACAAACTAACTGAAAAAAAGCAGGTTCTATACAATTACATATCTGCAGTAAGAATAACATAATAACAGTATCAAGAACTGATACAAATAAAAGCAAATGCATATAAGAGATATCAGGAATCGAAGAATTTCAAGCAATGCAAATATACTTGCAGAAGGTTATGCAGTAAGAATAACAAATCAAATCTACTCTAAATTATACTGTTATTCAATTTTTGAAAAATTGAATTTCATTAAAATAGAAACAACCCTAATTTACATACATGTAGAGAGTAGAAAGATTGGTCGAAGATGAAGCTGCAGACTGTCAAAAGCGAGATCGAGTAGTCGGAAATTGGAAGCAACCCACGAGCTGTCGGATGTTGGAAGAGGGAATTCGATTTTTTTAAAAAAGAGAGTTCGTTTTTTCTCTGGAGAAGAGGTAGTTCGATATTTTGACGAGGAACGTGATCTTTTGAGAAGTTGAATCAGAAAGAAAAGAGATTTGTTCATTTTTTTAATGATAGACCGAGATGGGCCTTTTTTTTTGAAAAAAACAATATATCGGGGATATCTCGGAATATCGTTTCGCTCCAAATATCGGCCGATATATGTAAATTTCGACCGATATAATCGAAAGGAGATATCAACCGATATTTTATGTTTCGTTTCGCCCAAGCCTTCGACCGAGATATCGGCCGAGATGGCCAAGATTTAAAACAGTGGTTGAATCATGATGGATATGACTTTGATGGATACAAAGAAGATTGAATCATGATGGATACGAAATGAGGCTTCCTTCGTGCTTCTTGATCGATCAATATCTTGAGCGTATGAACTCTGATTGACTTGAAATTTAGAACATTGGCTTTCGCAGCTTTGCTTGTCGTGTCGTGTCAATTGTAGCTCGATCCGGACTTGGACCAAATCTACCAGTATCCATAGTAGACCTGTGTATAACCGATCTTTGGAACGGACTGCCCTTGGTTTCCAATCAAGTCCTTGGTGTCACGGCTTTGCCAAAAGGCTGGATAACAGAAGATGTATGAATATGTATTAATTCATGCGTACATACATTTATTTGTCTACGTTAAGCAATCTGGATCTATAATAATCAGCATTGCACTACTGATGTTAAACAAGTGAACATACCATTTACTTCATATAATTCAAACTATGTAATTTGTTCTACAACAATATTCATTTGGTAATAAATTACTTGAACAAAGATTTCTAGTTTTTTTACAAATCATTTGACAGACAAAACCCAAAGGTAACAAATTATGTTACACGGGCCATCTCCTCCTAACCCAAAATCTCCACCAATTACAAACGGGAACCCAAAAAAGTAAGATAGAAACCACCAATCAGAAGATACATTTAAAAGCATCTTCTTAAAACTATAAATCAATCAAATACATCTTCTCTAAGCATGTTTCCCTTTTTTGCACAAACACCATCAGCAACCATCTCGAAAATGTTGAAATTGCTGCGGTAGTTATCGTTGGAAATGAAATCATTTTGTGGCTCGGGCTTGTACGGTTTGTGGGGAATAAAACGGCTAAAGGATTAAACTAAAACTAAGAAAACTGGAATCCAAGGAACCATGAATATTTTAAAGGAATGGGGTCAGTAAAAAGAGCTATAGAATATAGTGTCAAAAGAATGAGGACGACAACTGAAGAAGTGCAAAGGAAGAAGCGGCGAAGAGAAATAGATTGATAATTCAGCTATACGCGAAAGAAATTAAATACGTGAGCAAAAAGATAGGTGCGGATGAATAGGAAAGTGGGCCTTAATTCAAGGAACTGAGTTTGTGGGTGGCAAACTACTTCTGTTAGTGACAAAACCATTTGATATTTCAGCAATAGAATATAATTTTATATTATGAATTCCTAACAAGTTTATGGTATCACATGGATCGTTAAAATTAGCCGCTAGACTAAAATTGAAGTAAAATCTCAGTTGTTAAATGTTTGTTCAGGTAAATATCCGATTAAAAACCGAAACAAAGACCGAATTCAGTATTTGAACAGTCACAAGTTTTATAAACCGATTAAAGAATGAACTTAAGTCTTAAAAATTTAAATTAAAGACTTAAATTTTCAGTCTTTGATCAGTCGGTAATAAAAGACTGAAAATTATGTCTTTAAATCACGGTCTCTAAATGTCAATTTTTTAGTAGTGTATTTTTCTACAGCATTAAGTTACCACATATAATAACACTTATATCAAAAAAAGACTAATTTCTTTTTGAAGAATTAAAAAGTCTAATTAAATTACTGTTGGGTACAATGAACTTCGACTGAGTCGTGTATGTTGTCATTTTCTTGAAGACGTTTCAACGTTCTGCTCGAAGGTGCAAAGCAGTTCTGAAAAAACAAACGCCGCCGCCTCTAGGATAAAACAGCCTCTCTAATCTGAAAAAAAATCAACCTGTTTGCACTGACAAAGTTGATTCTGATTTGCACTCTGAAATACTGCTCAATGTGTTTAGTTTTGTTGAAGGAAGAAGAAAAAAAAAATGTCGGTTATTCTTACCATTTCTCTTCTGTCTATCTATCATTTAGATAGGCATAATGAAAATTGTATACGTTACTAAAGTAATGGAATGTTAATGGATTTTAATTTAGTCTCATTTAAAACAATATTGTAATATCATTAGCTTTTGTAACAGCTCAATAATAATGTCACATAAATATATTACCGTTGTGTAAGTGTAACGGATCAATTATAATAATGATTCATAAATATATTACCGTTATAAACTTGCAACGGCTCAATTATAATAATGGTTTATAAATATATTACCATTAACCTATTTTTTATTTAATTTTTTTAATAAATTCACTTCATAAACAAAAACATTTCCAACAATCCCCTACTTGAATTTTTTTTAAAATATTTTTCGAGCAGTTTCTAAAAACACAAGATTGTGCATAAACAAAGGTGTCTTTCGACTTGAACCTTTGCATAGTGGATAGGATTCAATTTTTACTAGAGTGACACATAGTCTTGAACTCTATTCCTGACATCACCGCACACAATCTTTCTAGAGTGCAATCAAAATAAGCCCGTGCATTTATGCCCATGCACGTCTATCCCAGTTTAGTGAATGCTCTAGAAATTTTGCCAAAACTCCATAGAAAACGACCACATTTCCACATTCACACAGGTGAGTTTATCAAGAGTACTCCTGAAGGTAGGTACTCCACTCCAAATAGAGTTTAGATCTCATTAAGAGTTTCTATTAACACATCCTCTAATCATTTCAGGAATACATGCTTCTTAATATAAAAATAGCATGTTCAACTAATATCACTTCATAACTTGTTCTTATCCATTGAACCTAGTTCTTGGAATCTCCAGTCATTAGGTCGAGTTACCATTGTGCGTGACTCAACAATCTAAGGGTAATAGTCTTATTCTTTTAGAAGTTCTAAGGACTTTCTTTCGGGCCAGTCCTTTCGTCAAAGGATCTGCCAAATTCTCATCACTGCGTATGTGATCCACTTTAACAGCACCTGAAGTGAGTAGCTCTCTAACAGTATTGTGCTTACGATGTATCTGTCGTTTCTTATCATTGTAATAACGGTTCTGTACTTTTACAATAGCCGCGGTACTATCGCAATGGATCAACACAGCTGGTATCGATTTTTCCCATAAAGGAATCTCAGCTAGCAGATTTTTTAAGTACTATGCTTCTTCACTAGCTGTGGCTAGTGCTATCATCTCAGACTCCATAGTAGACTGAGCCAAAATAGTCTGTTTCTTGGATTTCCAAGAAACAGCTCCTCCGGCAATGCTAAAGATATAGCCACTGGTTGCTTTTGAATCATCAGATAAAGTATTTCAGTCTGCATCGGTGTAATCTTCAAGGACGGCTAAAAAAATTCATAATGTAACTCAAGGTTCATAGTTCGTTTTAGGCATCTCATGATCCTCTCAATAGCGTGTCAATGCTCTATACTAGGTCTACTAGTAAACCTGCATAATAATCCCACGACATAGGCAATGTCGGGTCTAGTACAATCAGTGGCATACCGAAGGCTGCCAATGATGCTCGCATAATCAGACTGTCTTACACCTTCACCAGTGTTCTTAAATAGCTTTACACTATGATCATATGATGTACATGCAGGTTTACAGTCTAAGTAATTATATTTTTTTAGAATCTTCTCGATATAATGAGATTGATCCAAAGAAAGTCCCTTTTCGGACCTAATAATCTTAATACCGAGGATTACACTTGCTTCACCTAGATCTTTCATATCGAAATTGGCACTTAACAAAGATTTAATAAAGTTTATGGCATGAATGTTTGACCCAAAAATAAGTAGGTCATCTACATACAGACATATGATAGTACAAATGTCATTCTCAGATTTATAGTAAATGCATTTGTCACTTTCATTAACTTTGAAACCATGTGAGATTATTAAGTTATCAAATTTCATGACATTGTTTGGGTGTTTGTTTTAAGCCACATATTGATTTATCTAACTTGCAAACTTTATGTTCTTGACCATGAACTATAAATCCTTCAGGTTGGTCCATATAAATTTCCTCTTCTAATTCACCATTTAAAAAGGCAGTTTTAACATCCATTTGGTGTATTATTAAATAATGAATAAATACAAGTGAAATTAGTACTCGAATGGATGTAATCCTAGTTACATGTGAAAAGGTGTCAAAAAAGTCTACATATTCTCTTTGCTTAAATCTTTTAGCTACTAAACGGGCTTTATATTTATCAACTATGCCATCAGCTTTTAATTTCTTTTTAAGTACTCATTTGCAGTCTATAGAATTACAACCAGGTGGTAGATCTACTAAGCGCCAAGTCTTATTGGATTTCAAAGAATCCATTTCATCATTTATAGCCTCTTGCCAAAAATCGGCATCTAAGGTTTAAGGGATCCTCCTCTATAGTAAAAGCATAAAAATCTGAACCAAAATCTTTTGCAGTTCTTGCTCTTTTACTTCTTCTAGGTTCATTTTCAGAAGACTCATTAAGTTATGTTCTAATAGGCATGGTGTTACTTTATGTGCCCCACTATTCCTTAATTTAAAAGGAAATCTAGATTGATAAAAATCAGCATTATTAGATTCTATTATATTATGTGTATTTAGGTCATAAAAACTATATGATTTGCTATTAATAGCATAGCCAATAAATACACATTCATATGCTCTACTTGCTAATTTTATTCTCTTAGAGTATGGTATACGAACATATGCCAAATATTCCAAGTTCTAAAATAAGACACATTTGGTTTATAATTTATTAAAATTTCAAATAGTGAGATTTTACTTTTTGATTTAGGGATTCTATTCAATACATAGCATACAGTCATTAAAATATCCCCCACCAATGTTTTGCTGCACCTGAATTCAATAAGATGGCTACAACTAATTCGGTAAAGGTTATATTTTTTCTTTCAGCTTTTCCGTTCATTTCAGTTGAATAAGGTGCAGTTCTCTCATGAATTATACCATGCAATTTATAGAAATCAAGAAATAAACTAGACTCATATTCTCTTCATCTATCACTACGAAGTCTCTTAATTTTCTTATTAGATTGATTCTCAATTTCAGTTTTAAATGATTTAAACATATCAAATGCATCACTTTTATTTTTCATAAGGTATACATAAGTAAAATCAGAATAGTCATCAATAAAAGTGATAAAGTAACGGTGTCCATGTCTAGTCAAAGTTCCATCAAGCTCACATATATCAGAATGAATCAAATCTAAAGGTTCAAAAACTCTATCAACTGATTTATGTAGTTTCTTAGTAATTTTTGCTTGACTACAGAATTCACATTTATCAAAATCAGTTTGTGACATTTTAGGGATAAGATCTAAGGTGCTCATGATATGAATTATACGTTTATTCACATGACATAATCTAGAGTGCCAGATATTAAAATCACACAACATATAAGCAGAAGCAGACATTTTATTACATTCAACATTCAGTTTAAACATACCATCAGTTGCAACATAAGCCATTGTTGTCTGGAACGTCTTCAAATTGTTAGGAACAATGAACTTCGGCTGAGTCGTGTACGTTGTCACTCTCTTAAAGACGTTTCGGCATTCTGCTCGAAGGTGCAAAACAGTTCTGAAAAACAAACGCCGCCACCTCTAGGATAGAACAACCGCTCTAATTTGAAAAAATATCAACATGTTTGCACTGACAAAGTCGATTCTGATTTGCACTTTGAAATACTGCTCAAGGTGTTTAGTTTTGTTGAAGAAAGAAGAAAGAAGAAAAAGAAAATGTTTGTTATTCTTACCATTTCTTTTCTGTCTATCTATCATTTAAATAGGCAGAATGGAAATGGTATACGTTACTAAAGTGATGGAAAGTTAATGGATTTTAATTTATTCTCATTTAAAACAATATTGTAATATCATTAGCTTTTGTAACGGCTCAATAATAATGTCACATAAATATAGTACCGTTGTGCAAGTGTAACGGCTCAATTATAATAATGATTCATAAATATATTACCCTTATAAACTTACAACGGCTCAATTATAATAATGATTCATAAATATATTACCCTTATAAACTTGCAACGGCTCAATTATAATAATGATTCATAAATATATTACCGTTATAAACTTGCAACGGCTCAATTATAATAATGGTTCATAAGTAAATTACCATTAACCTGATTTTTATTTAATTTTTTTAATAAATTCACTTCGTAAACAAAAACATTTCCAACAATTACCCCATTTCAAACTCTTTTACAACCAGATTATGGATATTTCTAAAGCATTACAAATGTTAACAGCAAACAAAAATGTCAAAAGATGCATGTTTTATTGAAAGTAGTGTAGACGGTAGAGAACATATAAAGAATTGAGAGTTTTTTATTATTTGTTATTCTTGATACAGAAACAGACACATGTAATACAATACTTGCTGCATATATATAGTGGCAGCGGCGAATGAATGATTACACTGAATTACATTTCCATGGGCCTTGGGTCGTTTACATTTGTAAACCGAACTCTTTCATATTGTATTATATGCATTGCCTCGCATACTTCATTCCTTCTGATATTTCACCTCAATCGGGACTAGGGTTTCTTTATCTCCCCCAATTTGACTCAGATTGTTGCAAAATTTCTTCACGATGCTTGACTAAAATTAGAGATTCTTGCAAACAACTGTCGAAATCGCTTTAGCTTGTTAGTGCCTTGTCTTGATTTGAGTGAGGGTTTTTTTTCTTCGGATTCGAGTTATGCTTCTAAATACTGTTGAAATTGCTTTGAATCGTTGATACGTTATCTCGATCTGGTTGCTTCATGTTGATTTGAGCTGGAATTGTTCTGATTTGGGTTAAGTTTGATGTTGATCTTCGATGTTGAGCTCTTGCTTCAATCGAACAATGTTCTTTGATGACAAAGCCTTAGTGAGTACGTCGGCTTTTTGGTCAGTATTTGGTAAGTGATTTACTTGTATCCTTCCTTTTAGAACTTGTTCTCTCACAAAGTATAAATCCAGTTTCATATGTTTGGTTCTGGAATGTAGAATTGGATTAACAATTAATGACATTGTGATAAGATTATCACACCAAATTGTAGGCTTGCTGTTAATTTTGATCTTCAATTCATTTAGTAATGATTCGATCCACACTGTTTCCGCTGTTGCACTTGCCACACTTCTGTATTCAGCTTCTGTGCTAGACCTTGAAATGGTTGACCGTTACTTTGAGCATCATGACACTGGGTTCTTTCCTAAATATATGCAGTAACCAGATGTTGATCTTCAATCATCTGGATCAGTTGCCCAGTCAGCATCTACAAAACCAAATAAGTTTAAATTAGTGTAGGCTTTTAGAGTTAAACCATGATTTATTGTTTCCTTCAGATATCTTAGAATCTTTTTACAGCCTTTCAATGTTCGTCAAGAGGATTTTGCATAAATTGACCGACTTTATTTACACTACATGCAATCTCTAGCCTTGTGATTGTTACATACTGTAGAGCTCCAACTGTACTTCTGTATTATTTTGTATTTGTAATTGGTCCTCTTATGTTCTTTGGTAAGTGTAGATTGATTATCATTGGTGTAGGTAGACTGTTTGCTTGATCCAATTTTTTTTTGATAAGAATCTCTGAGATATATTTCTTTTGGCTTAACTAAATTAAGAATTTGATGTTTGTTTGACTTCAATTCCAAGTAAGTAATTTAGATCACCAAGATGTTTGATAGAAAACTCCTTGTTTAGTTGCTAAATAAGATTACTGACTTCCTTATTGCTGCTTCCAGTAACAATAAAATCATCCATATATACTAGTACATGGGTCTGTACCTCTATCAAATTTAGTAAATAAGGAATTATCTGATTTTGTTGGATTGTAGTCAATTCTGACTAGTGTAGCTTTTAGTTTCTCAAACCATACCCTTGTGCTTGTTTGAGACCATAAATTGCTTTATTTAATTTGCATCTAGCTTTGCATTTCCAGATTGCTTGTATCCATCTGGTTGTTTCATGTATACTTCTTCCTTAAGTACTCCATTTAGGAATGCAAACATCCAATTGCCTTATTCTCCAGTTCTTATGCAAGGCAATTGTGAGAATAATTCTATTTAAGTTGGCTTTACTACTCGTGAAAAAGGCTCATTGAAATCAAAACCTTGTTGTTGAGAGAACCCTTTTGATACTAATCTAGCTTTATATTTTGATATAGTTCCATCTGAATTCTTCTTCAACCTATATGTTCATTTGCAACCAATAATATTTTTGTGACTTGGTAGAGGTACAAGATTCTATGTGTTGTTTCTCATGAGTGCATTATATTCCTCATTCATGGCTACTTTCCATTTTTCATTTTGCATTGCTTACTGAAAAGTGCATGGTTCTTCAGTATCTAAATTTGCAGTATATACTTTAGGCTTGAATATCTCACTCTTTGTTCTAGTGATCATGTGATGACCAGTTGTTGCAAGTGCAGGTGGATGATTTGTTGAATTGTCTTCAGTTTCAGGCTGAGTACTTGATGACTGTGCTTCATCTTGTACTTGATGATTATCTATTTGTTGAAATATAGAGCCTCTGAATGATTCTGTTGATTCATGACCTGATCTAGAATTGGATACTTGGAGTTGTGGTCCTGGATCATTCAGTTGGTCTTCTCTATGCATTTGAGTAATTTCTTCATGATTCAGTGGTATGGAGAATCTAGAATTGTAGATTTTCTTAGTTTTTTTAATCTCTTTTTCTTTGAATGGAAACACACTTTCATTAAAGACAACATGTCTTGAGATGAATATTCTTCCTTTGTTATCCAAGCATTTGCATCATTTTGTATTATTAGCATATCCTAAAAATGTGCAAGGAGATGATCTAAAGTTTAACTTGTGTGCATTATACTGCCTTAAACAGGGAAAACACAAGCAACCAAATACTTTCAGACTTTGATAGCTGGGTTGCTTATTGTAGCACCTTTGTTGGACTCTTGCCTTGCAGCACTCTAGTCGATAGCTTATCGATCAAGAATACTGCTGTGACAAAGGCATCAGCCAGAACTTTAAAGGTAATGATGCTTGTGCTAGCATGGTAAGCCCAGTTTCGACAATATGTCTGTGTTTTCTTTCTATTAGCCCATTTTGTTCTAATGTGTAAGGGCAAGTAATTCTTTGAACTATCCCTTTCTTTTGAAAATACTCTTTAAGTGGTTTGAACCCTGCCCCTCCATCGGTTTGGATAACTTTGACTTCACAACTTGTTTGTTTTTCTACCTTAGTTATAAATTGTATGACTGCATGATATGTTTCATATTTTGTTTTCGGAAAATAAATCCAAACAAATCTGGAATATGCATCTATAAATGATATATAATATTTAAAACCATAATCGATATCAATAGGAGCTGGTCCCCATAAGTCAATGATAACAAGTTCTAAAGGTTTTTCATATTGAGTTTGGGATTCTTAAAATGCTAATTTATGACTTTTTCTTAATTGACAATATGTACAAATATAAGGAGTAGATATATCATCAAAATGAATTTTATTGCTATGCAGAACCTTTTTACAACATTAACATTTTGGTGCCCTAACTTGTAATGCCACATGTCAAATTTATTCATACTATTTATTTTAGAAAAGTTACAAGATATTTTGCATTTCTAGAGTTTCTCGAATCAACTAGAGTGAACTTGTAAAGTCCCTTCACTGCTTTACCCTGCAAGAGAACTTTGTTAGTTGGTATATCCCTAATCAAACAATATTTTGAGTAAAATTCAAAGTATACATTATTATCACTTGCAAATTGAGATACACTTAGCAAAATTTTCTTTATTTGTGGAACTCTTAATAAATAATTAAGATAAAATATTCTTTCACCTCTTATATAACCATTTCCGGTATAAGTTATCTTAGTTGATTCACCATTACACATGTGTGTACATTGTTTACCTTTAAATTCTTTGTTTCCAAGATTTAAGCTGCTGAGATTATTTGTGACATGATTGTTAGCCCCAGAGTTTGGACACCATGATTCATCTTGAATGTCTTCTACCTTGGTAGTATCATTGTGATTGCTTCTTGTAAGTTCAGATTGATTTCTAGAATCTTGCTGTAGATTTGCCAAATTTGCACTCGGATTACAGTTTCTTTGATTGCTTTGTTGCCTAGATGTGTAGTTTGCATCAAATCTAAAATAACATCGGTTTGCTGTGTGTCCAAACCTTTCACATATCTGACATCTTGGTCTGTTGCTACTATTATTACTTCATCTTCCACCTCTACCTCTGTTTCTGTGTGACTAGTTTGTCTCATTTTTAGCTCTTTCTTGATTCTTGAACTTATTATTTGCAATATAGTTGACTAATAGATCTGAAACTATTGGTTTCTTTTGTTCTATTCTATCTTCATGAGCAAGAAGTATAGAATGAACTTATGATAGAGATGGAGAAATTTCCTTTGATGAAATCACTGCCACTACGACTTCATATTCATTATCTAAACCATTCAAGATTGATAAAACTTGTTCGGTATCAGATACTGAACGACTAGCTGCACCAAGTAAATCACATAATGTCTGGACTTTTGTTAGATACTCTCTCATAGGCATATCACCCTTCTTTAGACTTTGTAATTGTCTTTTATAATGCATGACATTTGTTGTTCATTGAGAGTTAAACACTTGCTCGATAGTTGACCAAATTTCTTGTGCAGTGTTGCACCATATCAGTTGTGGTAACGGATTTTCACTTATGGTTGATAACAGCCATAAACTTAAAAGATTATCTCGTCTCTGATGTATTGTATACTCTCTGTTGATTACTGAGCCTCCTTCATTGCTTGTTGTAAACTGCTCTGGTATTGATTTTGTTCCAAGAATATATGATTCCAGTCTATATCTTTTCACTGCTGTTAGAACTTGAAATTTCCATAGAAGAAAGTTTGTTTCATCTCAGTGTTTGTATTAACTGGGTTTGAGGACTTACTAAAATCTTGACTTGTTGTGCAGGATTCGGATTTGGTCTTAGGTTTGGAGAAGATGAGTTGTTATCAATGTCTCCTTCGGCCATGATTGAATTTCAAGTGGGATTTGAAAGAATTGATTCAAGTGAGGAGAAAAATTTCAAAAAACAAATCTGAGTAAAGCAAGAGTTACCCAGATGAATGCAATTCAATTTCTTAATTTAGATCTGAAAGCAGCCAGAGGATCAACAATGGATTTTTGATTGTTTTCTTGGCACGGCTTGATGTGATGATACTAATGAGATATATAGTTCTAGGAATGTAGAAACTTGCAGATTCAAGTAATGAGATCAACGTAGATCTGAAAGCAGCCAGAGGACTGAATGATGATGAATCTCTGACAGTCTTCTTGGCATGGCTTAATGATGGTAAGTTTGTTCTCTGTTGAACTGCAACCGGTTGCAGCCTGCTCAGATGATGCAGATAAACTGATGAGTAATGGCAAGTCAATTGGATCTGTGTTGGACAATTTTATGTTGCTCTGATACCATATAAAGAATTGAGAAAGTTTTTTATTATTTGTTATTCTTGATACAGAAACAGATACATGTAATACAATGCTACAGAAACAGATACATGTAATACAATGCTTGTTGCATATATCTAGTGGTAACAACGAATGAATGATAACATTGAATTACATTTTCATGGGTTGTTTACATTTGTAACCCGAACTCTTTCATATTGTATTATATGCGTATATTGCCTTGCATACTTCGTTCCTTCTGATAGAACAAACCTAAAACCAACAAAAGTCAATTGATTAAAATATTTGTTTTATAATTGAACAAAATACGGTACAAATTTATCAAATGATGGTAATTCTGATGGTGAGTATACAAAGAAACATTGAGACCACTGTTTTGATAACCGTACCGAACTGGCGGTTAAACCTTAAAAACCACCAACCATAAAGCAGACCGGTCCGAAAGCTACTTAAACCGATTTTTCCAATCAACCGCAAAAATCTCAGTTGAACCGCAGTTCAACCTGTAAAAATCCGGTTTATTTCAAAGCTGAAACCAGAAAAAACTTTATTTTTATGCAGGCTCATATGTCAATAGACTCACTTGAGCAGCCTACCAAAGCACTCATACGGTTACATATACCCATATTTATATATGGAATGTGTAATCAGTTTTTTTCTTGTAACCGATGTGGGACTAATATGCAAACCAGCATACCTAAAGTTACATATTTTAACATGTATCAAATCTACAGCATGGTTATTAATGACCTTATTAAATCATGTTGCATGGATTTCATAACAAGTACTTCTACTACCATGTTTTTTTTCGTAACTGATATATTAAATTAGATTTAGTTGCATGAAATATATAATTAACATGTAAAATTGCTATAGTCAATTTGCACGGTTTTAATGTTCGACCGGTTTGACCTTCAAAACTTTCGACCTTGGAGCATCACGGTTCGACTGAAGGTTTGGTCTTTAAAACTACGTTTGAGACTATAAAAACCTTTTCACATGTCACTGTTCACCACTAAGTATTAACAGAATATGTAACTTAGTGGATGGTTTGAGTAATCCAAGTTCATTCTAAATAAATAAACATCAATTCGGTTATACTAACATGTCAGTATATTACCTTTTTTCACCACACGTTGTTGCCTAAAGAGCTTACTTCTGCTCTTAGCAATTCTCCAAACACCCGAATTGTCTATCCCTTACAACTTACAAAATTATAAATTATAACATCGATGTGTCATAAATAATATGCAGGGCTCCAAGCTTAATGATATCATTATTTTATAATAATAAAAATTTCCATGGGTATAAGAATAAATACATAAGCCAGTTCATGATAGTGTATAATTTAAAATAAACAGACTAACCCTTTTAGGTATAACAATTTGTTGAATATTCCCACATACAGTAAATAACATGGTATCAAGCCCGTTATCTAACATGGTATCAAGCCCGTTACCGATATATCTACCATGGTATCAAGCCCGTTACTGACTCGTATATTCCCACTATTAATATAAATCATTCAATGTCATTCTTGGTCAATTTCATTTGAATGTCATCATTTTTTTTAACACTTCATATTTACATATAGCTAAAAATAAAACGTATTAATATAAACTATATAGTAGAATGAATTGTAAACAAATATAATGTGTAGAGGTAAAGAAATAAATGGAAATTGTATACTATCGTCAAGTATGAATGAAAAGTGGATGCTGAAGATGGAGCTGAGATTATGGATGATAATAGTGATTTGGAAACAGAAATAGAAGAAGATCCACATCCAGCTACTGAAGAGGAATCTAATGCTAAAGAATGTGTCAAGGTAAGGCCCATGCTCGATAAATATCCTATTGTCAAGTATGGACGAAACGGGCAAATATTTAACTTAGTCAGTTTATTAGAAATAGTCACAAGAATCAGTTATTTAACAAAAAGAAACAGATTTGAAAATAAGTCAAACTCATTGTGGATTGCTTAATGACTGGATTACATCATAAAACTTATAAAAATGTATGGATTATTGATAGATCATATGTATTACGCCCAAATGACATGAACACCTTCTTACGGTGTATATGTTCGTATTTATCTCAATCAAATCTCACTATTATATCATCTTTATGAATTAATTTTAAGCTCTTAAAACATTGAAAAAAGACATACCATTCTTTACTAATATAATTAACTAGTATTGTTCCAAAATAACGAAGATGCATTGCTTTCATTTTCTGCTCCCCGTTTATGCCCGGTAGACGAGGACATGCATAGTGGTTCACCATTACCTGGTTCGCCCGATAAACAAGCTAGTTTAAACCATAAAGGAAATGCACCAAACTCAATTTCAAGCAAAAACCAACAATTGGTATTTGTGACGAAGGAATAGATGGGAATGGACTTCATAATGGCAAGAAAAAAAGGTAGTTTTGGACCAAAGAAGAAGACAAAGAATTAAAAGAAGTCGTGAATAAATGTAACAAAGGAAAATAGATAAATATTTTAAAAGGCGATTTTAAGCACAACGTACAGAACTCCTCAGCTAAGACAAAGATGGAATCTTCTACGAAAAAAGATGGCAGCATAAAAAATGGCTAAGGAGCAAAATGTAGCAGCTTGGCTACAAATGAGACGAGGTCAGCAATGCAAAAAGCAATCAATATGTCCATTGACATGCATATGACTGGAAGAATAGCAGCGTGCGTATTCAAGGATGGCACATATAGGCATATCGTCTACGTCAACAGCTACGATTTCACAAGCGTCATGGGAATGTGCAACTCAATTGTTAAGCCAATCACAAAACAAAACAACGCCTAATATTTTCACAAAACCTCGCCTGCCTATTAGAAAAGCATCATTTCCTACAGTGAAACATACGACGGAGCCCAACCCTCTAATACAAGCTGCAGCCTTTGCTGTTGGGGCCGCATTGCAAATCCTTCTATCGCTACCTCACTCTTAAAGGCTGCACAATCCAAAAATGCAGCTTGTATAAGACCTAGAGTTCAAATATGTACAAGTATACCTAATAATAATACTAGACCTTCTATGAATCAACCATTTTGACCTTCATCGGCTCCATTTTCATCAGTCTCAAGTATAGACTCCCACACATCAAATACTTTCAAAGCAAGGTCAAACCGATTCATCATTATGTGAGATAACAATCAAATTTTTGACTGATTCCTTTTTTTAAGTTTAAACAGGAATCTACGAAAAGTATTTATTTCTTACTACTAAAAGTTGAAAGCAAGAATTCTTTTATGAGATAGCAATCAAAAAATTACCAAACACCAGATAAAAATCAATAAAATTCAGTGAATTCTTACCTGAGATAGCAATCTAATCATATTTTGAGGAGGAATTATTCAAGTTGGGTGGTGAGATTGTTTGTCACACTAGAGTTGGGCGGTGTGTAGGCAGAGGAAGGCTAATCAGAGGCAGTGGACGTGTTGGAGGGAGTTTGATTTTTAGTGAAAATGATGAGAAATGGGGGCCTGCTGCTGTGATAAGAGGAAATGAAATGAAATAATTTAGGACACCTGAAAATGAAATTGTAGAATTGCGCTCATTTTTATTCCCGCTTCCATGTCTTAATCATTTCTCAGCGTTTTATTCTAATTTCTTCTTTTTATCAAAACTAAAACAACATTTGGCGCATGAACACTGAGATATATTGCTCTTCATAACGTGTTTTCTTGTAGTGATTCCTAGTCGAGTTGTGTCGAGACATCCGTTGAGACTATAGTATGCAATGCTCTTAAATATTGGACATTGCATTACTCATATTTGTTGGGAGCTAGAAATTACGTATTGATAATTATTGAATGAATATGAAATGACTCTTTCGATAGTTTTTAGTTGATTAATATAACTGAGGTCAAACAGAAAATATCGATGTGACGTCAATACACAATTCTTTCAACTTGATAACACTACCGAGCTTCAATGTGGAAACTCCACTTTAATTATAATTAATCATGGCACGGCATGCATTGAACGACTATAGTTGAATTGTGTTGAAGCATTGTAGGTGAAACACTATTCAATAGACAATTCGTCTTCTTAGTTATATGAGGTTAGTATCACAATCAACTAAAATCAACTTAAAGTCGAAGTATCTGGCCAGAACAGTTTAGTTAATTATTGTTATTATTATTGAACCAAAGAATTTGTGTTTGGACTATACAAGTTGAATGTGGACAATATTGAAATTTTGATCATTGCCAAATTTTATAAGTCTTACTGTGATATAGTTTTGACGAAGAAAATTAATGTAAATAATTGTCGCTACTATGGATCACTTAAAATAAATAAAATTGGATTTTACGAAAACTATTAAAGCGATAAATTTGATAATAATGTCACACCACTAGCTAAGATAACGTGTGAACGTTAATATTCGAATTATAATATAATTCTTTGTCACTTTAATATATATATATATATATATATATATATATATATATATATATATATACACACACACACACACACACTTGTTTTCGAAAAATTCTACCTCTACAAATTCGATTACTTCAAAAGTGCCAAGTATTATAAATCGATAGGTTATATTATGAGGTGAATAACTAATAATGGCACATTTAAATGCTATATTTCCTAATTTTAGTCTTTTAGAATCTGATGTTCTAACATAAGCCAAAGAACCACAAACTTTGAGTCTTGATAAACTAGGTTTTCTTTTAAACCATAATTCATAAGGGGATATATCCTTCCATTTTAAGGAATTCTATTCAAAATGTAACATGCAGATAAAATAGCATCACCCCATAAAGTATTTGGTAAGTTAGAAGTAATTAGCGTTGCATTTACTATTTCTACCAATATCCTATTTTTCCTTTTAGTCACTCCATTTTGTTGAGGTGTATAGGGAGTAGTATATTCATGTATTATACTATTGTGTATACAAAATAATGTGAAATCATTTGAAAAATATTTACCACCACGATCGGAATGCAATACTTTAATTTTAAGCCTAACTGCATTTCCATTTTAGCCTTATAAAATTTAAACTTATCAAACATATGTTTATTTACAATAATCATCAAGAAATGTGACATAATATTTATTACCATCGTATATTGTATGATCATTAAGTCACCAACATCGTTATAAACTAATTTAAGAAAACCAGTTATCTTTCCGTAGATTCAAAAGGATTTCTTATGTAATTGTGCTTGAACACAATCTTCACAATTTGAGATAGAATCATAATTGCAATCAGAAATTAATCATAACCTATTCATGTTTTTTTTAAACTGGGTACTTATATTTACAAAGTAAGTGGCACACAAGTCCGCAAGAATCATGGTAACGCACGGTTTAATATGCCAGAGGCAGGGATCGAACTGCCGACCTTGTCGTCAACAGCCTAGCGTTTTTACCACTACGCCAAGGCCTCAGACTATTCATGTTTTTAAGAGAACCATAATTAACATGTCCTAATCTAGCATGCCATAAATCAACAGATTCAACACTATAAGCAAAATTTTCTTTATTGAATTCAACTTTATCATGCCAATACCAGAGTACCCCTGCCTAATGAACCTGCCATTTTTGGATAACACCAACTTGTCAGACTCATACACTATCTTGAATCCTATCTTATTCAAAAGGTATCCAGAGACCAAATTCTTACAAATATTGGGTATATGAAATAGATTGACCAAAGAAAGAAGCTTTCCCAAAGTGAATGGGAATTCTATAGTGCCTTCCTATTAACTTTGCTTATGATACTATTTGCTCCAGTAACTTCATGTCCTTCTCCGATAACTTCTTAATAAGTCTTGTAAAGACTATGGTCTTTGCATATATGAATGGTTGTTTTAGTATCTAGCCACCAGTTATTATCCATGCAACTAACAGAGTTTGCTTCTTGCGCTACAATCACAAGTGAGTCTTCGACCACATTCATATATAGTTGTTTCTTCCATAGATGGCAGTCATGAACGTAATGAACGAGCATGTTACAAAAATAACAAGTGCTTGGAATGTGTAACACCCCGTAAAATAAACAATGATTAATTTAAAAGAATTAATAAATAATTATTAAAACTTAAAAATGAAATTTTTGTAATGTCATAATTTGGCTATGAAACTTGCACAATTGTGTTCGTGATGATGTTTTGGCCAATTTTCATATATAAAGTTTCACGATCGGAGTTTCAACGAAGAAGTTATTGAAATTTGAAGATTTCGAATTGAAAATAATTCAAAAGGAATTGAAAAAATAAATATTAATTAATTGTAACACTAATAAATATTGGATCATCACCGATCGACAACCTTATTAGACCGATCGACTGCTAGCGGTCGACC
The DNA here is from genome assembly GCA_030737815.1 of Allium fistulosum. Taxonomy (NCBI): domain Eukaryota; kingdom Viridiplantae; phylum Streptophyta; class Magnoliopsida; order Asparagales; family Amaryllidaceae; genus Allium; species Allium fistulosum. The sequence goes on from CM060902.1 coordinate 873,216,304, forward strand.
GCCTATGTGGAGCGGTCGATTAGTTTATGTTGTCACATTTAAGGTTGAACCTTGGCTTAACATTCCAATTTTAATAAATATTAATCTAACGGATAAAATTGATTCGAGGGCCTATAAACAAAGGCCCAACCTTTCACTTTTCTTCTCATGTTTTCTGAATAGAGCAGTAAAGCTTTGTCATTTTTCCCTCTCCACTATTCTAGAAATTATAAAGATAATATATATATATATATATATATATATATATATTGGAGAACATTAGAAAATAAAAGAGAAAAAGAGAAGGAGAGAATCAATTATGAGAAAAAGGTAAACTATATAATTATAAATCTAAATCTCACTTAACACAAATATCCTCTTAGATATTTAATTCTAATGAGTATGTATACACTTTTAATTACATATTTTTGGTTGAAAAGTAAAACGAAGTCAATTAAGAGGGATGAATTCGAATTAGGAGATTTGAAAACTTAATAAGGTGAGTGGAAGATTATACGATTTATGTATAACACAATAACTTATATTGTTAAATTTTATTTGATTATTATGCTTATGTAAAACCCATTGAATTGTAGGCTTAAAATGATGTATTTAATTGAAATCTTACCTATATATTTAGTAAATTAAGTAATTATGATGGAATGGCATATATATCCTAAATCTGGAACTTAAATTTTTTGTAGATATGATGTTGGTAAGATTGCGGAAAAATATTTTAAATGGACAATTTAAAATGAATTATATAAAGGAATTTTTAAATATTGGGTTTTGAAATGTTATTCGAAAAAATATAGAAAGAGGTTGAAATCGATATAAAAAAATAGATGGGTAAAAATAAATGAGAGTTATAAGAAATTGAATTTATAGAAATGGAATTTTAGAAGGGAGATTATTTTAGTGAAAACTCAAAAGAGTTCTAGAAAATTTATAAATGTATTTTATAAATGAAGGAAAGTGATATCGGATGATAATTTGGGAATATAAATTTACGGGAAGAATTTATATTGGAATATGAAAATTGGGTGAGAAAAGTAGTAGATACTATTTTTAAAGTGAAATGATAAGAAGACCGGAATGGAAGTAATGTGATGAAAATCGAGAAGATTTATAAATTGAAATTTGGTTATTGAGATTCAAAAATTTATTTTATCAATAAGTTAAATTTTTATTTTAAAAGGAAAATTCTTACTTATTAAACTATATAAATTTCAAGGTTAGTTGGTATTGGAATATTTCAAAAGTGAATTTTTAAAATACTCAATATCTTTTTTAATAAAATCCTAAATGTTTAAAACTGCTTTGAAAAAGTGATGTTATAAGAAAGTGTTTTCAATATTTTTAATAATTATTTGAAAATATGTCTTAAAAACAAATTATTATTATTTTCTTTGAATACTTATTTTTATTTACATATGTATATATATAAAGTTCTGAAAATGTTTTAAATTTATTTATAAACCTTCTCAGAAGCCTGGAAATGGGGTTATTCAGTAAATATGATTTATTAGAAAATTCTTAAATAGAATTGGGAAGAAAAGTAAGAAAATTTCCGAGGAGGTTAAATAAAAGTGAACTTTGAAGAATGAAATAGAATTCATTAAAGAAGTAGAAAGGGAAATTGGAATTATAAGTAAGTATAATTAACTTTGGAAATATTAATGAAGGGAATTAATTAAAGAATTCCGGAATTTATAGAATTTGTGTAAACAAGTTAAGAAATTTACAAATAAATTGTAAATGTTTTTGGGAAAAAGAATAGGGGATAAATAGAATACTTCCTAAGTGTTGAATATTGAAGTGAAAAAAATATATTCTAAGTTTGGAAAGGGGTAGAATATTCCGTTAAGAATAAAAGAATTTGAAAACTATTTTCAAAATGTTGAGGTATGGGAAGTAATGTCTTACAAAGATAATTTGGAATAAACTCTAGAAAGGTTGGAATAAGACCTGATGTCTGCTTTTGGATGTTTATTGATAGTTAAATAACCGACTATCAATTTTGGCCAATTGCGCTAATCGTTTCGAAGAGACCGGGATCGGATTTAATTATCCGAAAACCACTTCGAACTGGTTTGAACATAACGAATGAATACCATGAAGATGATGAAGACGGTGATTCGGTTTGTCCAGACCCAGGACAACTTGTATGGACGAATGCCATCAGAACATCGTCATTGGAGGACGATGAGCATTCTAAGAGAAATCGTTCCTTGAAAGGTAACACTTAGCCTCGAGCCTCATCAACCGGGAATGATTAAAATAGGGGAGATGCAGCAAGGCTAAGTGGGTCGCACCATAGTAGGGTATGTTATCACCTTTCTAGATGTCCTCGAAAACCGTATTTATCTTATATATGGTACACATGAAAGAAGAAGCGCTCGATGGTAAGGGTGGGAACACCCGGGGTGTAACATATTCGGTCTATCCAGGTTAGAGGTAGGCCAGTCTTGTGTAGCAGGTGATCCCGGCATGGTCCTTGGTACATGGTTCTAGAGGTGTACTGTGACGGACGGTACCCCAGTCATTCGTTGGAATCCATTCTCCAATACGAACTTACGGTTTTGTTTGTAGAACCTAGTATGCTAGAATTTAATTAATGTAATAATTTCAGCTATTTGAATAAATAATTGTATTTAGACACTATTATAATATCACTGGATTTTCTATAAAGTACTTTGGTTATCGTAAGGGAAAAACACGTCGTGTTTATTTGTGACGTGGTCTTACGAGATACCTATATTTTTCAAAGGATTTTGGAAAGTTAATAATTCAAATTGAGTGTGTTTTCTCACGCTGGTTTTCCAGACTGACTCGGGTGTTATTTTATTATAATGCTCGGGTCAGACCGAGTATTACAGATTTAGGTAAAATGCTATGGAGCTCAGGAGACGAGCTGGAGGAGTTCAGACGTATATCACGTACTTGGTTATTTCCACTGTGTGAGTTATGTATATCAGAATAAGTTGTTAAACCGTCCAGATTTGATGTATTGGATTATTGCACTCTGATAGTGGTATGTATATTAACAGTACAGTTCGTGTATTTAAAATCTGTTATTATATATTATATTTGTTTCGCTGCGATTGTGAGATTCTGTGATGTTCTGTTTCTTTTCTTCTACCATTTTCTTGAACTGGTATTTCTGGCACTCGACTACTCGGTATTAAATACAGTGGACGTATTGATGTCGATTTTTGAGGGTCGAAAATCTCCGGTCCGTTACATGTCAGCTGTTCGATGGTTAGAAAGTGAGGTGCAGTTGCAAGCTACGGACGATGAAGTACGACTATGTAAGGTCAACCGCTACTGTTGCCGTGTTCAACACTAATGAAATTGTAGTTTCCAACTGTAGATATTCAAGGGCTGTGCTATTGATCTTCATAGGATTAAGAAATGACTGAAAATCATAAAGGCTTCAGCTGTTCGATGGGTGGTGAGCAACTCAGCACCATAGGAATGGAGCGTCTGATGAAGTTATTTTTAAAAGGTAGGTAATATACATATGATTACACTGTACATCTCTTTTCCTTATACAACATGTGCTAGATTTCTATGAATATCTTAGATATCAAATGGCTTGAATTTTTTAGTTGAAATGTTATATTCTTGTGTATAATTTTCCATATTCTAGTGGCATAACATTTTCCAAAGCCCTGTAGTATTTATATCCCGTAGGTACCAAATCCCAAATCAAACTTGCAATATAAAATACTTTACTTATACATCAGTCATGCTTATGCATATGAATAATATATTACGATTCTAATTAACTAAAATGTAATTTAATACACGTCAGATTCTTTGAATGCAAATTCTATCAATTTCAAAATGTAATTTTCGATTTTTAGATCCATTGAATATTTACGGAGTTTGTATGAACAACCTTTAACTTTGTTGAAAATTTTAAAATCATTCAAAACAATTTGATGTTCTTTCGAATTCTTTTTGAAAGTTCATCTGAAATATTTATAGAAAAGCACTTTCACGTTTCATGTTAAAAAAGAGTTTTTTTCTAGGTAAAATGAAAATATTTTATTTTTTAGAAGATGTACTTCTTTAAGATATCGAACCCTTTTTCTAACAATATTTGAATTTAAATTATATTAGCATGTAACCCTAATTTCTTTGTATAACAAAATTTGTTTTTTATAGTTGAAAATAAAATGTCCTATCCTTTCTTTGCCTAGGTCAATTGGTTATGCTTTAGTACTTGGTATTCATCACTATCAACAATATAATTTAATTGATAAGTCTAAAGGATGTGACATTTAGTCACGTTGGTGTGTGAATATATGCATGTATGAATGTAATCTCTCTACTCGCTTATGTATATTGTAATGGATTAAACAAGATAAGTATTGTTGGCTTGTTGTTTGTCTAGGGTTTAAAGAAAACCTTAGTTACATTTATTAAACTTTGTTCAGTTGACAGCATGTTGGTCTATTTATTTATTTTATGGTTTAATTATATATTTTCTAAAATTTGTTGTTATGCATAGGACTTTTTCAAATATAGCTCTGTTTTTTAATGTATATTCTCACTATTTTTTAATTCTTTTGAGATGTTCTTGGAATAGTAATTTAGAAAAGGGAATTTTTACTATACGGGCCTCTTAGCATCAACTAATATTTTCTAGGACACCTGTTCAAAATAATTAGTTTCCAGGACACGGGTCGAAAATAAACCCGCTACTTTTCATTAATCCATACCTGCCGCCAGTTCAAAACAAAAATAGGGTTTAGAAACAAAATCGATTTCTTCTGTACCAATTTCCATTCCATTTTCTCTTCCCGATTTTTCTGCTTCAGCATCATCGATTTCAGCTTCATCGATTTTAGGTTAAACTATAACGCTTTCATCGAGCAATTTCTACAAGTAAGTTAAACTTAAACTTAAATGCGGAACAAGTAAGTTGTATTTTATTTTGATGTAAATGTTTTAGTTATATGATAAATCGTACTTAAATATTCATTGTTACTGATGCTGATAATAACTTTTATAATGGATTTAAGGTATTTTAGTTCTTGTTATAATTTAACATAATCGACATTTGTTTAATCAAGCATGCCTAAATATTCAATTGCAGATGATACTAAACCCTAGTTGTTAAACTGAACAAGTAATTGTTTAGCTGTTAAGAAAGATAAACGTATCTATCTATTAATGTAAAATATTTAGACTACATGCTAAACCCTAGTTGTGTCCGATATTTACAATTATTTGTTAGATAGGATTTGGTTTTTACAATGATTTCAAGTTATTAGAAAAAAATATAAATGTAATTTAAACCCTAGTTGGAAAAGATAAAAGCATTTATGTTTTTATGTCGAACATTAAAATACAGAATAAATCCTAGATAAATTATTATATCAGCTACTACATATAACATCATAAATACTGAATTTAAGTCAATTGCAATTGTCCTGAAGGATTTATGCGAAATAAATATACTTAATCAACTTTTAAGTACAAAAATATTATTCTTCACTCTTTCTAACATTTCATTATATATGACAATTTTTATGCAGCGTAAAAATGCATACAAGGTCTTCTAAGTCGAAGATATTCATTCGAAAAACAACTTGCATATTCATAAACGAAGGTGGAACGCAATGCATAAATATAAGACCTATTTCCAGTCCATTTTGTGATGAACACAGCCAAAGACCATCACCATTTACAACTCCATTGGTAATTGTTTTCATACTTATGTTTCCCATAATATTTAATTCTAATCTTCATTTTGTATATACGTAATAAATTGAAATCTAGATTCCATATTTTAAATAAAAAAATACCTAAATTTTTTGACCTTACATTGTTTACCTTGGTTAGTCTGCTATTCTGTCACTACATTTACGTATACATGCAGGTGTGTGTGTGTTTCTGCATTCACTTCATATATTTTGTATTGGGTTGATGTGCATTGACTTGACTTGTTGCTTTATTTGCAGTCAGTTATCATCTAGCTTGTCTGCACTTGCATTCTCATCTTGTCGACATGTCTGCATTGGACTCTGGTTTCAATGTGTATGATGTTGCAAATTCACTTGATGTTTCATACATGTATATATGTAATGTTTGAACACTTCAGTCAGGTTTGGTTACTTCATTTTCATTTATGTTGAGTTGTTTTTATGGTGCATTTGTTTGTGTATGCTGTGCACTTGTTTGCACTGTCACTTTTGAATCTGAATATTCATTGGTGTTGTAGCTTTCATGTTGCATTCATACATGTTGTACATGTAATTACTTCAAGGGTATTGTGATGATGAAGATAAAACACATTATCTTTTATCTTTATATACTTTGAAACTTTCTAATTGTAAATTTTCATTTCATCAAATAAATCTTGTTGGTTTTCACTTGTGAATGTTCATTTATCTTTCATTGGTCTAAATTATAAATTAGAGAATGCAAAATTTTCAAATTGTGATGATTGAAATAGGTCTAAAAAAATTCAAACATTTGTTCTTTACAACAAAACCTATTGGATTCAATTTATACTTTTGTTTTTTAAAAAAAAACTTTATATACTAAAAAAGTGCTTTATCTTTTATTTTTTTAAATAGAGGTACTTTATGTACTAAAAATTATCTTAACCTCAAAAAAATACAAAATAATGTAAATGATAAAACATATTATCAATTTATTCAAATTTTTGTGTGGTAAGATATTTTTTTGATAATCTTGTTATTTTTACCTTCTAATTTATTTTTTGATTTTCCTAAATATAGAATCAAAGTGCACCAACACAAGAATTACCTGATGTGAATGAAAAAGAAGACTTCATATCTGATGATGAAAAAACGTTTTCACAGTAACTAGCAGAAGACAATACTGATTTGGATGATATAGATCAGTATGAAATTAAGAAAATAGATAAGAAGCAAAAAAGGCAGTACACAGGTACTTATAGATGTAATTTGGATGCAGTCTATAAGGTGATGTCAATTATAAAGGAGAAACACATTCTTTCACCGGAAGCAAAAGCTTTTTTAGAAAAAACGCCTTTCAAAAACTTATTCAACGTGTTTCTTAGTGATTCAATAACAAGACAAGATTTGAGGAAAAGTGCTTCAAATTTAGATGATATAATTACTTCTTTTGATGAAAAAAAAATGCTTTCACAATTGGAAACAAATTACTCAAAATTACTCCTGAAGAAGTCAGTCTAATTTTTGAAATGCCAATAGCTGGAGAAGACTTGTTTCCTATACCAGCTTCTAACAAAGCCTTAGCCATGGAAAGTTTCTCTAATTTTTTAACTGCCAATTTTGAAGAAGAAGACATAATTAGCCAAAAAACAGTAACTAAAAGACTGAATACACTGTTAGAAGAAGAAAAAGGAAATGAAGATATAGTGAAATTGTTGTTGTTGCTGCTAGTTATAACTTTCTTATTTCCAAATAACCAAAGCTACATGCAATGGGGATTCTTGCCGAAGTTGCTGAACTTAAAAAAATTAAATTCAATTTCTTGGCCGCGAGCGATATGTGAAAATGTGTTGAAAAATGTTAAAAAGTATCATGCTGACCCTAGAAGTACACCAGGCTGCACTATGGTGTTACTGGTATGCTTTCATAATTTTAACTAAATGTAAATATATTCAAATTTATATTTAATACAAAAATATAAATGCTTTTATCTTTTTCTTGCAGTATTGGATTTGTGAACGAACACAAATAGTTGCTGAGAAGGAAAATCTGCAAACGAAAATCCCAAGAATGGGAAAATGGGATTTATCGAAATTGAAAGATTTGGACCTCACTGAGGTTGACAATGACAAAATATGCTATTTTTTAACTGTACATTTTTTTTATTTTTTCGAAAGCAATTTTGTAGAATGTTAGTAGTCATATGTTTTGTAAGAGTCCAAAAACTCGGCCTTCGAAAATCGGCACCCGTACTTCACTTGTACTCAAAATGCCGTAGATTCAAACGCTGAATCTGGCTTCCCGGAGCTATAACACAATTAAGTAAATAACACAGCGGAAGAAAAGAATAATACATTGATATACAATATCTGATACAACAGAGTGATACAATGAATATCAATATACATCAGAGATATGATACAAGAAATAGCAGCGGAAAAGAAAATGATAACAACAGCAGCGGAACAATATCAATAGAAATGATAACTCCAAAGTGATCTTCGGACAAGAATGAATCCACAACTCCAAGATAAGCAACTCCGATGAATGCACTAGCTCCAGATAATCTACTCAACCTGAATATCTGAAAAGAAACCCAACTCTAGACTGCTCGTGTGGAAAATTATGAGCACCCAGAGTTTAGGAAGGGAACAATAAACTCTGGATCAGTCATGGGACTGGTGTGAGCAACAAAAACAGTTTATCTTTAAACAATCAACAAAAGAATTTAAACATTGAAATCCGCAATGCTTTTGGAAAATGAAACTACCATAAGACCTCCCACCACACACACAATGCAAACGCAGAATTGGAGGAGATTTCTTCTTATGATAGTCAAAGATGCTTACTACGCAAAATCAATTGGATATTATTATTAGTGCATAGTGCAGAAAAAACATTTCGAAAGTATAATATTAATCTTAGCCAGCATAGACATTTCGAACTATGCCTACTATAGCTACCATCCAAACAGTGGGGCGCCACCATAAGTAGATGGCAGGTTCTACAACTAAAACCGTACAAGGTTCGTATTGGAAAAAATGGATTTCCAACAAATGGTCAGGCTAAGGAACTTCCTTCCGCCGCATGGGAACGCCTCTGGCGGGACGCCCCGAGAGACAAACTGCTCTCTGCCAAACAAGGCCGGGTTACCCCTGTAACAGGTAACTCACGAATATGCCACCTCCCGGTCCTTTGGGACCTTTATCCGAGCGCTCGTAACCATCATCACACATCATAAAGAAGGTGTATCCACATGAGTAAGTATCTGGGCTCCATACCATGATACCACCCTTTTCCAGAAGGAAATGACATACCCTAAAGGGCGCGACCCTCATAACCTTGCCGCAACGATCCTGTTTCGACCATTTCCGGGTTGTGAGGCCCTGACGAAGTCTCGTCCACAAAGCTATGCTTTGTCACAAAGCCATGCTTTGGGTCAACAGATGATCAACCTATGATCACAAAGATAAATGATCAAACAAATGATCATATCACAAATGATCAAACACTGATCATCACACAGCAACACTCAGCATGCCACATTACCAAATTGGGATATATCGCTGATAAATTTCAACTACATAACCTCTGAGCTCGTACGTCTCAGAGAAGGGTGTTAAGCTAAGAGAATAAATTCTCCGCCACCAACAGAAATGTATTTGAAAGAAATCAGCTTTATATCTCAAAGTGTAATGTCAGACATGTATCCATATAAGTCTGTTCCGGGTTCGAACAGAACCGAAGGCACTTCTCACGAAGCCCTTGCAAATCCGGATAACTTTCAATCACGTCCGGACTTCCCGTCACAAAAGAGTGATATAAATCTCTATACCGGGAGCTACCCAGTGCAGAGACATTCGACAGGTTGTCCTTTCATTTTCGAAAAATATCCGGTCTTCAACACCGGTCTTCAAATGCTATCCATATACGACGTATCACTATTCGGAATGGGTTATATGACACTAAGGTCCTCTCCCGGCTAAACCGAATAATGTGCGCAATATTTTAAAAACATATGGATATTGGGATTTCAATTAAGTCACAACTTAAACCCAAACTTTCTTTTCAATGGTTTAACAAATTACCATTTCAGATCTTTTAAACAAAAAGATTCATTTTAACAACCTTAAATGGTTTAAACAATTTCCACACTTTAATCTTTTAAATAAAAGATTTAATCACAGAATTTCCAAATTAATTCCCATTTCAATTTGATTAACTCGTTAAATCTTTAAATCAAAGATTTAACAAATAGCTTTCAAAACAATTTCATTTCGAATGGTTTAACAAAACATCATTTTAAATCTGTTAAAAATAAACAGATTTAATTCATAGCTTTCGAAAAGAATTCATTTATAACTTGGAAAACCATTTTTCAATTAAATCTTGAAATTCCTTTACCTAAATTGGAATTTCATTTCTTATCTAAAAGCTTTTATTCTTTGAAAACAAACAGTTTTCATTTTGGAAATCTGATTCATTTATACGAGTTAAGGTTCTTGGGTTAAATCCAAATTCCCAACTTATATTTTTAAAATGGTTTAAATTCATATAAACACATTTATATCATCTTTACTCCCTAGTTTCCAAATCATAGCTTAATTTCAAACTTGAATACCAATTTAAATCTAACCATTTAAATTTTCAAAACTCGGTTAAGTTATTTAAAATAACTTTTATCTTTGAAGTTCCATTTCAAAAGCTTTTCATTTTAAAACCCAAATTTCAAAATCAATTGAAATTAAAATTTCAATTTTAAAAACATCAAATTTAAATTATCTGTGACTTAACCGATTTCCACGTGAAATCCATATTTGTGTGTGTAAAGGTGTAGTCCAGGGGTTTCACACACAATTGTGCAACATCAATCATCACAGATATATCGATAAGCGGTATAATCAATAACGCTTATCTTCATTCACAGATTCATAGATAAAATAAATTTATCGGTCACAAAGATTAACAATTATAATTCGATGTGGGTTTCGGATAACCAACTAGAATCCGACTCCCTGTCGCATCGAAATTCAAATGCCGTTTTACGGGCCAAGGGTTTCATATTTGCATAGTAGTATATCACAGGAAAGTAAATTACACATCGCACATAAATCAGGATGTATCACAAAGCATCACAAATCAGGGATATCAAACAATTCACATTCAGTAGAATTCAAACATTCATAAGTAAGGTCAGTTAATATCTGATTAATTCAAATAATATTAATTTCTTATGAATTACTAATCCTCGTTAATTAACATTAATAAATTACAAAACATTTTGATTAATTATTCTTCAATCATTTATTAATTAAACCTTAATAATAAATTAATTAACCTTTACTTATAATTCATCAACCTTTAATTAATAAATAATTAACCTTTAATTATTTAATTCAGTATTTAATAAATTATCCCTAATTGATTGAAACAAGTGATTATTCTTAATCACTTAATCAACTTTACTATGTATGAATTACTTTTAATTAAGTAATCATTTTTTTTTAAATAATTACCCTTAATTACATCACTAAATAGTCATGCTTCATAAATTTTATTAAGTAATTATACTTATCCATTTACTTTCCAATTTCACTTTAAATTTAAGACTTAAAAACGAATTTAAATTTTAACTTTAACAAAGTTTAAAACACATTTAAAAACAATATTCACCTTTAAACTTACTTTTAAACTCCTTGAACTATACTTTCAATTAGTTAACCAATTTAAATTTAAAACTTGATTTATTTTCAAAGTTTTAAAACTAACTTGAATTCGTTATTACACTTTGTTTTTAAAACTTAGCTTAAACTTTGTTTTATAATTTGAAATTAAATTTAAAAATTTCAAAAACATAACAGGTTAGAGAAACCTGGAACAAAACAATACCCGAACTACATCGCTCCTGCTTCGAGCCCTACCCCCTCAAATCTCGAGTGAAGCTTCGAGTCCATCTTCTCCTTCCCCACATTTGATCAACTCCGATACATCGTGCACAAATGCACGTGCACTTCGCCATCGGCCATCTTCCGGCATCGCCTCATCGTTGAGCAAGTCAACGATCACCCATATACCATTTCTCGACAATCAGAATGTCACCGTGTGTTCGGGTTCGAAAACGAGTACGAAAACGAAACCTGGAAACGCGAGAGCCACTCATCACCTCTAACCTGTCAACACCTCAAACACGCCACCTCTGCCACCGGAGTTCATGAAATTCCGGCTACGACTTCGACTACCTCCCCTCTATCATTACCCAAAAGCGCGTAGCACTCGGTCAATCAATGACGACGAACGAGATTAAATGCAAAGCACGACAAAATTAGGTTTCCAGACACAAACCACTCGCTGCCGTCACCACAGTGGCCGTGGCCACCTCCGACCAATTTTCCCATCACCACCATAGCCTCCTCTATCACCACTAGCAACCCCTACACCTCCAGCTCATTATCTCGCCGGCAATTGGCAAAACTCCACTTTCCGTTCAACTCGCAAATTCACATCAATCCCAAACTTAAAATTTTTGAAACCATTTTCTAAAATCACTACTTTCTAAAATGAACTCGTTTATGAAATCTAATCACCAATTTATGATCATCGAATTTTTACTTATATTTGATTTCTACTGTAATTTACCAGTTTTGAAATGGTTACTTAATATAAAATCTCGAAATCACCTTCATAATTAATACTACATTATAACAATCATTTTTCATTCAAATATCATAGCTTAAATTTGTTTATATAAAGAGAAGTTGGATTTACCAATATATTTCTTGATTGCCAGTAAAAATAGCATTACGGTAGTCTACTTTCCAAAGATGTTTAAAACAGCTTCTGAAAATCTTGTATCCAGGTTAAATCTCTATTTTAATCAAAAACTGAAAATAACAGAGAAGGACCATATGCAGAGTGACAGATATATACACACAGATACATAATAAAATACAAAGCATATGCAACCTATCTTTTTAAAGCATCATGAACTATTTAATTTAAACTTAAAACCTTTCAAATAATATGTTTACTCACCTGTTGGTTAAAAAGAAACAAATAAGTCAGATTTTTAAAAGAAGGTTTGCTCACTTGGGTATTCGCAACAGAGAAGAACAGAGAGGAAGCAAAGCCTGCATTTTTTTTCCAGAGAACTTGTTTCTTCCAGTTTTCCAGATTTAAATTTTTCTTCTTTACTTTGGGCTTGAACTTTGAAACTTTTAAATCTGAAGCTTTGTTTTACTTTTGAATCTGTTGCTTGTTTTAATGGAAGTTTTGTTTAAGTTTGAAATGGTGTTTACTTAAATTTTTTTCTCAGTGAAAATGGTCGAAACTGAGATGGATGGATATGTAAGAAATGAAGTGTTACAGGTGATATAATGTATTGTTTAACTGAGATGAGATTGTGATGATTCTTGTTTGTACAACAGTGTGCATTTTGTACAAAAATTGAACAGAGATTTTTTTCTTTGCTTTGGGGCTGATATACACGGCATTTAATGATAAGTACCTTATATCCTTTATATGTCTACTTGTTTTGCTTATTTAGCTCGGCTGACATGAGATTTTGTGGAGGCTAAAGATATTGCATTAAATGTAATGGTACCCTATGCTTCATCCTATTCTTACTTTATGTTTTATAAGTGTACATTCTTAAATATGTATTTGCTTTATTTTCGGCTGTTATGATGTTAGTTGGTACATAGATATGTTTTATTTGTTTCACAATATAAATGAACTTCTATTTTATTTGTTTGCTTGAATACTTGTCTTTTATTTGTTTCTTTTCTTTTTAACTTTGAATTTTATCTTGTTGTTTTATATACATGAGATTCTATTTTAATATGTTGTTAAAATTATGCAAATGTTCTACCCTCCATTTTTATTAAAATTTACCTTATATTATTTTCTATTTCTAGTTTAAATATTTATTGTCTTATATTATTTTATAACTCAAACCATTATTAACCATCAACTCTAATATTCATTATCATCAATTATCATTATTAAACCATTTATTTAAGATTTAATTTTAAATCCAATATATACAAACATTAAATTTAAATGACCGTTCAAATAAAATTGGGACTCGGGGAAACTCGCAATCCATTTATCGTTTTATTCCACAAATATAATTCAAAAATCGAATTATTTATCAATTTAAATATCTTTGAAATTCGGGGTCGTTACAGACTTCCCCCCTTAAAAGAATTTCGTCCTCGAAATTACCAAGGAGACACAAAGATAGATGAAGAATATTTCATCAACTAAAACTGAACATCTATTCTGCATTTGGCTTACCAAATCAGAATATCGATAATATAGACAAGAACAAATCTGTTTGACACTTCACAAGATACTCGGTTTATCCAGATCTACGAAATATACAGTGGCATCGGTCAGTTCGAAGGGATAACTAACCATTCGTAGAATATACTGGGACCCAAAAGAATAGACAGATATATGGATACAATTTCAAATTTTCAGTTTAAACTAAAGTATACCTATTAACCATAACAATCAAAGCAACCAATACATCCAAACAAACAATTTTGGTCCATCCGGAGTTTATGTCCCATATTAATATATCGAATTCCCTCCTGGATTTACCAGAAACTATCGAAGAATTGAGAAAAGAATTGCTGAACAAAAGAAATAGATAGAGAAAAGATAGACAAAAAGATTGCTTCCTTATTGTTACAGAGTATTGACCATTTATAGTCGTATTTCCCTGTTTCCTATCTCGTCCTCTTCTTGCACTCATACTTACTATCAGTGGATAGCAAGAGAATTTACTGAGGCACACGAACGGATATCTGAGGATTACTCATTCTAGGGTATACTTCACCCTATCTCTAATGAGCTACTTAACGTGTTACACTCCTGAGCTAAAGTACAACCTTAGCTCTGATACCAAATGTAAGAGTCCAAAAACTCGGCCTTCGAAAATCGGCACCCGTACTTCACTTGTACTCAAAATGCCGTAGATTCAAACGCTGAATCTGGCTTCCCGGAGCTATAACACAATTAAGTAAATAACACAGCGGAAGAAAAGAATAATACATTGATATACAATATCTGATACAACAGAGTGATACAATGAATATCAATATACATCAGAGATATGATACAAGAAATAGCAGCGGAAAAGAAAATGATAACAACAGCAGCGGAACAATATCAATAGAAATGATAACTCCAAAGTGATCTTCGGACAAGAATGAATCCACAACTCCAAGATAAGCAACTCCGATGAATGCACTAGCTCCAGATAATCTACTCAACCTGAATATCTGAAAAGAAACCCAACTCTAGACTGCTCGTGTGGAAAATTATGAGCACCCAGAGTTTAGGAAGGGAACAATAAACTCCGGATCAGTCATGGGACTGGTGTGAGCAACAAAAACAGTTTATCTTTAAACAATCAACAAAAGAATTTAAACATTGAAATCCGCAATGCTTTTGGAAAATGAAACTACCATAAGACCTCCCACCACACACACAATGCAAACGCAGAATTGGAGGAGATTTCTTCTTATGATAGTCAAAGATGCTTACTACGCAAAATCAATTGGATATTATTATTAGTGCATAGTGCAGAAAAAACATTTCGAAAGTATAATATTAATCTTAGCCAGCATAGACATTTCGAACTATGCCTACTATAGCTACCATCCAAACAGTGGGGCGCCACCATAAGTAGATGGCAGGTTCTACAACTAAAACCGTACAAGGTTCGTATTGGAAAAAATGGATTTCCAACAAATGGTCAGGCTAAGGAACTTCCTTCCGCCGCATGGGAACGCCTCTGGCGGGACGCCCCGAGAGACAAACTGCTCTCTGCCAAACAAGGCCGGGTTACCCCTGTAACAGGTAACTCACGAATATGCCACCTCCCGGTCCTTTGGGACCTTTATCCGAGCGCTCGTAACCATCATCACACATCATAAAGAAGGTGTATCCACATGAGTAAGTATCTGGGCTCCATACCATGATACCACCCTTTTCCAGAAGGAAATGACATACCCTAAAGGGCGCGACCCTCATAACCTTGCCGCAACGATCCTGTTTCGACCATTTCCGGGTTGTGAGGCCCTGACGAAGTCTCGTCCACAAAGCTACGCTTTGTCACAAAGCCATGCTTTGGGTCAACAGATGATCAACCTATGATCACAAAGATAAATGATCAAACAAATGATCATATCACAAATGATCAAACACTGATCATCACACAGCAACACTCAGCATGCCACATTACCAAATTGGGATATATCGCTGATAAATTTCAACTACATAACCTCTGAGCTCGTACGTCTCAGAGAAGGGTGTTAAGCTAAGAGAATAAATTCTCCGCCACCAACAGAAATGTATTTGAAAGAAATCAGCTTTATATCTCAAAGTGTAATGTCAGACATGTATCCATATAAGTCTGTTCCGGGTTCGAACAGAACCGAAGGCACTTCTCACGAAGCCCTTGCAAATCCGGATAACTTTCAATCACGTCCGGACTTCCCGTCACAAAAGAGTGATATAAATCTCTATACCGGGAGCTACCCAGTGCAGAGACATTCGACAGGTTGTCCTTTCATTTTCGAAAAATATCCGGTCTTCAACACCGGTCTTCAAATGCTATCCATATACGACGTATCACTATTCGGAATGGGTTATATGACACTAAGGTCCTCTCCCGGCTAAACCGAATAATGTGCGCAATATTTTAAAAACATATGGATATTGGGATTTCAATTAAGTCACAACTTAAACCCAAACTTTCTTTTCAATGGTTTAACAAATTACCATTTCAGATCTTTTAAACAAAAAGATTCATTTTAACAACCTTAAATGGTTTAAACAATTTCCACACTTTAATCTTTTAAATAAAAGATTTAATCACAGAATTTCCAAATTAATTCCCATTTCAATTTGATTAACTCGTTAAATCTTTAAATCAAAGATTTAACAAATAGCTTTCAAAACAATTTCATTTCGAATGGTTTAACAAAACATCATTTTAAATCTGTTAAAAATAAACAGATTTAATTCATAGCTTTCGAAAAGAATTCATTTATAACTTGGAAAACCATTTTTCAATTAAATCTTGAAATTCCTTTACCTAAATTGGAATTTCATTTCTTATCTAAAAGCTTTTATTCTTTGAAAACAAACAGTTTTCATTTTGGAAATCTGATTCATTTATACGAGTTAAGGTTCTTGGGTTAAATCCAAATTCCCAACTTATATTTTTAAAATGGTTTAAATTCATATAAACACATTTATATCATCTTTACTCCCTAGTTTCCAAATCATAGCTTAATTTCAAACTTGAATACCAATTTAAATCTAACCATTTAAATTTTCAAAACTCGGTTAAGTTATTTAAAATAACTTTTATCTTTGAAGTTCCATTTCAAAAGCTTTTCATTTTAAAACCCAAATTTCAAAATCAATTGAAATTAAAATTTCAATTTTAAAAACATCAAATTTAAATTATCTGTGACTTAACCGATTTCCACGTGAAATCCATATTTGTGTGTGTAAAGGTGTAGTCCAGGGGTTTCACACACAATTGTGCAACATCAATCATCACAGATATATCGATAAGCGGTATAATCAATAACGCTTATCTTCATTCACAGATTCATAGATAAAATAAATTTATCGGTCACAAAGATTAACAATTATAATTCGATGTGGGTTTCGGATAACCAACTAGAATCCGACTCCCTGTCGCATCGAAATTCAAATGCCGTTTTACGGGCCAAGGGTTTCATATTCGCATAGTAGTATATCACAGGAAAGTAAATTACACATCGCACATAAATCAGGATGTATCACAAAGCATCACAAATCAGGGATATCAAACAATTCACATTCAGTAGAATTCAAACATTCATAAGTAAGGTCAGTTAATATCTGATTAATTCAAATAATATTAATTTCTTATGAATTACTAATCCTCGTTAATTAACATTAATAAATTACAAAACATTTTGATTAATTATTCTTCAATCATTTATTAATTAAACCTTAATAATAAATTAATTAACCTTTACTTATAATTCATCAACCTTTAATTAATAAATAATTAACCTTTAATTATTTAATTCAGTATTTAATAAATTATCCCTAATTGATTGAAACAAGTGATTATTCTTAATCACTTAATCAACTTTACTATTTATGAATTACTTTTAATTAAGTAATCATTTTTTTTTAAATAATTACCCTTAATTACATCACTAAATAGTCATGCTTCATAAATTTTATTAAGTAATTATACTTATCCATTTACTTTCCAATTTCACTTTAAATTTAAGACTTAAAAACGAATTTAAATTTTAACTTTAACAAAGTTTAAAACACATTTAAAAACAATATTCACCTTTAAACTTACTTTTAAACTCCTTGAACTATACTTTCAATTAGTTAACCAATTTAAATTTAAAACTTGATTTATTTTCAAAGTTTCAAAACTAACTTGAATTCGTTATTACACTTTGTTTTTAAAACTTAGCTTAAACTTTGTTTTATAATTTGAAATTAAATTTAAAAATTTCAAAAACATAACAGGTTAGAGAAACCTGGAACAAAACAATACCCGAACTACATCGCTCCTGCTTCGAGCCCTACCCCCTCAAATCTCGAGTGAAGCTTCGAGTCCATCTTCTCCTTCCCCACATTTGATCAACTCCGATACATCGTGCACAAATGCACGTGCACTTCGCCATCGGCCATCTTCCGGCATCGCCTCATCGTTGAGCAAGTCAACGATCACCCATATACCATTTCTCGACAATCAGAATGTCACCGTGTGTTCGGGTTCGAAAACGAGTACGAAAACGAAACCTGGAAACGCGAGAGCCACTCATCACCTCTAACCTGTCAACACCTCAAACACGCCACCTCTGCCACCGGAGTTCATGAAATTCCGGCTACGACTTCGACTACCTCCCCTCTATCATTACCCAAAAGCGCGTAGCACTCGGTCAATCAATGACGACGAACGAGATTAAATGCAAAGCACGACAAAATTAGGTTTCCAGACACAAACCACTCGCTGCCGTCACCACAGTGGCCGTGGCCACCTCCGACCAATTTTCCCATCACCACCATAGCCTCCTCTATCACCACTAGCAACCCCTACACCTCCAGCTCATTATCTCACCGGCAATTGGCAAAACTCCACTTTTCGTTCAACTCGCAAATTCACATCAATCCCAAACTTAAAATTTTTGAAACCATTTTCTAAAATCACTACTTTCTAAAATGAACTCGTTTATGAAATCTAATCACCAATTTATGATCATCGAATTTTTACTTATATTTGATTTCTACTGTAATTTACCAGTTTTGAAATGGTTACTTAATATAAAATCTCGAAATCACCTTCATAATTAATACTACATTATAACAATCATTTTTCATTCAAATATCATAGCTTAAATTTGTTTATATAAAGAGAAGTTGGATTTACCAATATATTTCTTGATTGCCAGTAAAAATAGCATTACAGTAGTCTACTTTCCAAAGATGTTTAAAACAGCTTCTGAAAATCTTGTATCCAGGTTAAATCTCTATTTTAATCAAAAACTGAAAATAACAGAGAAGGACCATATGCAGAGTGACAGATATATACACACAGATACATAATAAAATACAAAGCATATGCAACCTATCTTTTTAAAGCATCATGAACTGTTTAATTTAAACTTAAAACCTTTCAAATAATATGTTTACTCACCTGTTGGTTAAAAAGAAACAAATAAGTCAGATTTTTAAAAGAAGGTTTGCTCACTTGGGTATTCGCAACAGAGAAGAACAGAGAGGAAGCAAAGCCTGCATTTTTTTTCCAGAGAACTTGTTTCTTCCAGTTTTCCAGATTTAAATTTTTCTTCTTTACTTTGGGCTTGAACTTTGAAACTTTTAAATCTGAAGCTTTGTTTTACTTTTGAATCTGTTGCTTGTTTTAATGGAAGTTTTGTTTAAGTTTGAAATGGTGTTTACTTAAATTTTTTTCTCAGTGAAAATGGTCGAAACTGAGATGGATGGATATGTAAGAAATGAAGTGTTACAGGTGATATAATGTATTGTTTAACTGAGATGAGATTGTGATGATTCTTGTTTGTACAACAGTGTGCATTTTGTACAAAAATTGAACAGAGATTTTTTTCTTTGCTTTGGGGCTGATATACACGGCATTTAATGATAAGTACCTTATATCCTTTATATGTCTACTTGTTTTGCTTATTTAGCTCGGCTGACATGAGATTTTGTGGAGGCTAAAGATATTGCATTAAATGTAATGGTACCCTATGCTTCATCCTATTCTTACTTTATGTTTTATAAGTGTACATTCTTAAATATGTATTTGCTTTATTTTCGGCTGTTATGATGTTAGTTGGTACATAGATATGTTTTATTTGTTTCACAATATAAATGAACTTCTATTTTATTTGTTTGCTTGAATACTTGTCTTTTATTTGTTTCTTTTCTTTTTAACTTTGAATTTTATCTTGTTGTTTTATATACATGAGATTCTATTTTAATATGTTGTTAAAATTATGCAAATGTTCTACCCTCCATTTTTATTAAAATTTACCTTATATTATTTTCTATTTCTAGTTTAAATATTTATTGTCTTATATTATTTTATAACTCAAACCATTATTAACCATCAACTCTAATATTCATTATCATCAATTATCATTATTAAACCATTTATTTAAGATTTAATTTTAAATCCAATATATACAAACACTAAATTTAAATGATCGTTCAAATAAAATTGGGACTCGGGGAAACTCGCAATCCATTTATCGTTTTATTCCACAAATATAATTCAAAAATCGAATTATTTATCAATTTAAATATCTTTGAAATTCGGGGTCGTTACATGTTTAATGTGCAAGCTTAACTTGTCTAGTACTTCAATGACAATATATATGAAAGCTTAACTTTAAATTTATTCATTGCAGATTTTAAAAATTTTTGCAGATGTAACAAAAGAAGAAGAAAAATTTCTTTCCAAAAAAATAAAAGCTATTGAAGTGGAAGTAGACCGAAACAACAAAAGGAAATTAGATGAGTACCAGGAAGACACAAGTTTGAGAAAATCTGAAAAGGAATCTGCTGATAACATAATGGAGCTACAATCAAAAGTCAATTTTTTGTGCTCTGAGATGAAAAATGTTGAAGAACAATTAAAGGAGGAAAGATGTTTAAGAGAAGCAGCTGAAAATAGAATCCAAATTCTTGAAATGAAGCTTCAGAAATTGGAAAATTTAAAAAAGCATGAAGTGGAGGAAAAAGATAATTTCAACAAAAAAACTGAAGCTCAAAAAGGTAAAAAAAAAATTGTTGGTATGATTCACATAAACAGTTCTGCTAATTTTCCAACTTTTGATATTATGCAAACTCAAGATTTCATACTAGAAAAGCAGACACAAGATAGTTTAAAATCTGACAATCTGAAAGAGCCTGCTCAAGAAAATGTTTCTGAAAATCCAATTGTTGTTGAAGATATTGTCCTAAAAGAACCAAAAAAGAAGAAGAAGCCAAAGAATGTTGACAAATGTCCATTACTCGAATATCTTACCGAAGAAAAAAAAGAAATTGTTAAAAAAAATTTCAAAATTCTTGGACGAAACAAGTAAGTAACTAAACTACTTTTGACTCAATTGAATTATGTTATGGTAGAAGTTCCACTCACGGCGATCTGGTTGGATTGGGGGAAGATGTAGGTATTATTGCGGGGCAATCAATTGGGGAACCTGGGACTCAAGTTGAAACTAATTATTTTTAAGGACAAAACTGGGCCATTAGCATTTCTCTTTTCTTTTTAATGTACTGTCAGCTGTTTTATGTACAATTCATAAAATTCCTGTAGAGTATGACAATATATTTTTCTTAAACCTGTTATTAATATTTGGTTAACTTATGGTAGATCTGTACCATCCTTTAGTTAATATTGAAGGTGACAATTAAAAAAAGATAAAACTGATTATCTTTTGTATGTACTGTCATATGTTTAATGTACAAGTCACAAATTTGTCAACCATTTTAACCATGTCATAATATGCAAACATTTTAACATTGTCATGTTTGGTAGTGCCATTCAATAAACATCCGATAATGTGTAAACTTTTTAAGTTACGGTTTAATCGGAGTTAATAAACAATTTGTCACTTGTGTCATTCAATAAACAACCTTGTATTGTTGGTGTACTACACAGCGACTTGATGGATTGACTCAGTTTAACTTAAAAATTGCCAAATTGAGTCATTCTATCAAGTAGTTGGGTTGTATCATCGACAATCCAAGGCTATTGAAATTTATTAAAATCTAAAGAAAAAAAAGAAATTTTTGGTGATGAATAGTTTGCTGGTTGATGTTCATGAAGATAAAAAAAGTTATTTAAGCACCTATTATTGTAAGCACCAAGTATTTTTATTTGCAACCTTACTTTTTTTAATGCACTGTACTTTAGTTAATAATCCAAGTGACAACTAAAAAAAGATAAAACAAAATATCTTTTTAATGCACTGTCAGCTGTTTTATGTACAATTCATAAAATTCCTGTAGAGTATGACAATATATTTTTCTTAAACCTGTTATTAATATTTGGTTAACTTATGGTAGATCTGTACCATCCTTTAGTTAATATTGAAGGTGACAATTAAAAAAAGATAAAACTGATTATCTTTTATATGTACTGTCATATGTTTAATGTACAAGTCACAAATTTGTCAACCATTTTAACCATATCATAATATGCAAACATTTTAACATTGTCATGTTTGGTAGTGCCATTCAATAAACATCCGATAATGTGTAAACTTTTTAAGTTACGGTTTAATCAGAGTTAATAAACAATTTGTCACTTGTGCCATTCAATAAACAACCTTGTATTGTTGGTGTACTACACAGCGACTTGATGGATTGACTCAGTTTAACTTAAAAATTGCCAAATTGAGTCATTCTATCAAGTAGTTGGGTTTATCATCGACAATCCAAGGCTGTTGAAATTTATTAAAATCTAAAGAAAAAAAAGAAATTTTTGGTGATGAATAGTTTGCTGGTTGATGTTCATGAAGATAAAAAAAGTTATTTAAGCA
This sequence comes from Allium fistulosum, assembly GCA_030737815.1. Taxonomy (NCBI): domain Eukaryota; kingdom Viridiplantae; phylum Streptophyta; class Magnoliopsida; order Asparagales; family Amaryllidaceae; genus Allium; species Allium fistulosum. The sequence goes on from CM060902.1 coordinate 873,239,069, forward strand.
CCTATTATTGTAAGCACCAAGTATTTTTATTTGCAACCTTACTTTTTTTAATGCACTGTACTTTAGTTAATAATCCAAGTGACAACTAAAAAAAGATAAAACAAAATATCTTTTTAATGCACTGTCAGCTGTTTTATGTACAATTCATAAAATTCCTATAGAGTATGACAATATATTTTTCTTAAACCTGTTATTAATATTTGGTTAACTTATGGTAGATCTGTACCATCCTTTAGTTAATATTGAAGGTGACAATTAAAAAAAGATAAAACTGATTATCTTTTGTATGTACTGTCATATGTTTAATGTACAAGTCACAAATTTGTCAACCATTTTAACCATGTCATAATATGCAAACATTTTAACATTGTCATGTTTGGTAGTGCCATTCAATAAACATCCGATAATGTGTAAACTTTTTAAGTTATGGTTTAATCAGAGTTAATAACAATTTGTCACTTGTGCCATTCAATAAACAACCTTGTATTGTTGGTGTACTACACAGCGACTTGATGGATTGACTCGGTTTAACTTAAAAATTGCCAAATTGAGTCATTCTATCAAGTAGTTGGGTTGTATCATCGACAATCCAAGGCTGTTGAAATTTATTAAAATCTGAAGAAAAAAAAGAAATTTTTGGTGATGAATAGTTTGCTAGTTGATGTTCATGAAGATAAAAAAAAGTTATTTAAGCACCTATTATTGTCAGCACCAAGTATTTTTATTTGCAACCTTACTTTTTTTAATGCACTATATTTTAGTTAATAATCCAAGTGACAACTAAAAAAAGATAAAAAAAAATATCTTTTTAATGTACCGTCAGCTGTTTTATGTACAATTCATAAAATTCCTGTATAGTATGACAGTATGACAATTCATAAAATTCCTGTACAGTATGTACTATTGTTATTTTCTTTTGTTAAAAAATATTTCATTACATACTAATCTTACTGTAAGTGCCATACAACACAGAACATACTAATCTTAATTTTTTAGTGATGAAGCATTTACTTGTGACGATGAATACTTCATCACCATCACAAAAAGTATGATAGAAGAACTTCTCTATGGAGAATATATTTCTGGTCAAGTAAGTACAAAAAACTATACTTTGCGTCATTATAAATTCTTTTCTTTGCTTCATTATAAAATCTATTCTTAATCCATTTTTGGAAATGTAGGTTATTGATTGGTTTTGGTTCAGAAAAACAAAATTTTTAGAACAAAGTTCTAGCATTATATATGTGAACACAACAATGACAGTAAGTGTACTATAATGTAAAATTTAATTTGTTTCTAAGATAAATTTTTTGAAATTATTTTTTAACAGAAAAGCGCAACAGATGGAAACTTGGAAAAGATCAAAAAAAATATGTTTAATCCTTTTATTAAACAAGCACTTCTAAATCCATTATGTTGCAATATATTATTTCCTATACATGGCAACGGACATTGGAGCTTGCTAGAGCTAGTAGTGGAATCATGTTCATGGAACCATTATGATTCTCTACACTTGACCACAAGATCTAAGACATTAAGAAGTGGACATTCAAGGTTTGCTATTAACGTGGTAAGTAAAATACACTGAAAGTAAAAAAGATAAATAGATTTATAATTATTATTAAAAAAATTTATATATATATATATATATATTTGGCAGAAAGCAGCGGTAAACAAAATCAATAAAGACTTACAGGACGCAGGCAAGAAAACAATTCTGGGAAAGTCTTCATTGATTAAAAATATTAACTGTGCTCAACAAAGCAACGGGTAATTTTCATAATCACTGATTAAAAATATTTACCTAGGATTTAAGTACATTTTCAGTTATATTTTCATAATCACTGATACAAATGGTACATTATCTAATGCATTCAAGGTATTTGATGTTTTTCTCATGATATTAGTTATTACATAGAAAAGATAAAAGCATTTATGTTTTTATGTAAATGATATAAGTTGTTTGTTGTTTTGGGGCTGGTTTATTGTTAAATGAAATTAATTAAAGAGTTCTTCATAAAATATTAAGTGTCAGATCTTACTTTATTCAACTATTAAAAAAGATAGAAGCATTTATCTTTTGATGTAATGGATATAAGTAAATGTTTAGTTATATTTTCATAATCACTGATACTGGAGATTTTTATACAACGATGAATGTTACACAATAACTAAAATTTTAACAAATGCAGGTTCGACTGTGGAATTTTCGTAATGATGTTTATCCAAAAGTTAGCACAAGGAATGGACACAACATCAAAAATCAGTCTAGAACAAGTAAACGCATTTAGAGCACAGATAACTGCACAAATTCTCTCTGATGAACCATACTGCTGGACAATTGAAAAATTCTGCAGTTCAGCTTCAGCAACAAAAGATGTGAACTGACAATGATAGCAACAAATTCTTTGATGTCTAACAGTCCTTTTATCATACATTTGTTAAAATTTTATTTGATTGATGAATTTGTAATGGTTGACTTAGGCCATATTATTTGAATTGTAAAACCTACTTACAGATGTTGTAGACTTGAGTTTGTTTATGTGTATGCTGTGCACTTGTTTGCACTGTCACCTTTTAATCTGACTATAATTCATGTTGTGTCCTAGAAAAAAATTGGGCCGTATAATACAGAGTGTGTTGTGTAATGTGAAGGTTACTGTGATGTTAAGTAATTTGCTAGGATGAGGAAGATAGTGTGGATGGAAGTGCTATGTAGTTAGTGTTGATGGTTGCTGTGAATTTCAGGTTATAAAGGTCGTTTTCTGTTGGTGTTGAGGATGTTTTATGTCAAATGACAGAAGTTTGAAGATAGTGATTGGAGTTGCAGTGCAGTGAGAGGTGATGGAAGTCCTGTGAGCTATTTTAGGTTGTGGCAAGTGCAAGGTTGGTCAGTTGTAGGCAGAAGGGTAGATGTTAGTGGAAATGAATGATGAAAGTGATGATGCGTTTGAATGGGAAGAAGGAATGCTGGTTGAATACTGCTCTCTTGAAAAAAGAAGTTATTACAAAAAGTTAAATAACTATTGGAGATGGATAGGTATTCCACCGTTATGAAAAATCAACAAATATTTCTGCATAAACAAAATTGAACAAATATTTCTGCACAAACAAAATTGAACAAATATTTCTGCACAAAGAAAATTTAAATCAATGACCGCAAATATACTTAAGTCCTAAGCTTGTTTGAGGCCAATGATATATCAATTTATCTTTTTAAACAGAACAATTGCAAACAATAGTTCTTCCATACTTTCCATTTCCTATTAGAAGAGTAACTACCACCTTCATCATTCACAACTTCAAGTGCCTCTGACTACTACTTACTTCACTGCCAACCTCCACTGCCTCACTTCTTAACTGCAACACCTCATTCTTTACAAAAGTCCAAATACCACTCTGTCATACTTCACTTACTAACCATACTTCCATCCCAAACCATTCACAACCTATAAACTTCATAGTTCTCTGACCATACAAGCAAATACTACTACACCACTGTTTCATTCAATACAAACTGCAGCAACATTCCACACTCAACACTGTCAGAGAAGCCACAACCCACAATTCTTCTTCACTAACCATCATCTTACCAATTCCATACTGACTACCTACCGACAACCATCACAGTGCCTACTAGAAAAGAAGAAACTCATAAACAATTGCATACAACCAAAATTAATCAAAATCAGATTATATCCAATTCAACATATGCAATAATCCAATTATTCAAGTCAAAGTATTCATAGAACAACCAATCAATCAAATACACTGGACTAATACAATCAACTCAATTATTCAAGTCAAAGTATTCATAGAACAACTAATCAATCAAATACACTGGACTAATACAATCAACTCAATTATTCAAGTCAGAGTATTTATAGAACAACCAATCAAATACATTGGACTAAAACAATCAACTCAAATATTCAAAGAACATCCTCTTCTATTATGTCCTTGTTTTTTACACTTTCCACATCTGTTTTGCTTAGCATGAAAGTCAGCCCCTTCAATCCTTTTCATCCTAGGCCTACCAGCTCCACGAACAGGCTTAGGAGGAAGAACAATAGATGATTCTTCAGCTTCAATTGCTTCCTTATCAAAAGTTGGAATAGGATTGATCAAATGTGAATATGAAGCTCGATAATACTCAGCAGTAAAGTAATTCTCAATATATTCATAAACAGAATTTTTGGTTAAAGAAATACACTTCAAAGCATGCGCACAAGGAAAACCTGTCACTTTCCATTGATTGCAACTGCAAATGCGATTTTTAAGATCAACCTTTTGAGATGTTGGAGAATGAACTTCAAAAATATACCTACAAAATGTAAAATTAAAAACAGTTAAAATATGTACACAGATTGCATTTCCAAAAAATGATTATTAGCACTATATATATTCTCTCTAATCTATCTAATAAATAAGACCCAATTCATGTGCATAGAACTAATAGTGAAAAATAAGACTCATAAACCAAAACAAATAACAACAGGCATACTGTTCATATTCTTTAGAGAAAGTATATCTTATGTAAATTTTGATTTTGACTTTCTTTTTAAAAAAAATGATAACCAATCTAGAAAAAAGAAAGCATAAAGGTTATAGTAAGAATTAAAACCAGTAAACCTTGACAGTGATTTCAATGGGTAAGGCATCCACTGATTAAGTGGAATTGACTAAAAACATTCCCTTGATGCACCAGATTTGACTTTTCCAAAAATATCAACAGGATTGTCCAAGTCAAGAACTAATATACCATAAGTAAAATGTACAAACTCATCCAGACGAAAATAATGAAAGAGCTAAGAATTACATACAGTGTTAATTACAATGCCGCGACTGTCAAGATTCAAAAGATCCAGAGGGGTTTAAAATTTATAAATACCAACAAAATGAAATCATAACACAGGCTACATAGCAAGTTGAAAAAAGATAAATGCATTTATCATTTTTTTCAGAAACTATGAACATCATGTAAAAATATAGAAATAAATACCTAGATGATTTAGAAACACTCCACCCAAATCCTTCTTCCTTCAATTTCAACAAACGAGCTTCCATTTTTGGACATAGCACACTAGTCCACTTTGATGCCTCTTCTCTACGATTAGACATTTGCATCATCAGTTTTACCCTAATTCCATCAAGACAAGCAGTAACAGGCAAACTTCTTTCATCCAAAATCCAAGAATTAAAACTCTCAGCTACATTGGACTTATTTTCCCCATATCGCTTCCCCGGAAAAAACAAATCAGCCCAATGATCATATGGTTTATCATTCAAGTACTGTATAGCTTTGGCACCTCCAATTTCTTTGTACTTGGACATGGCTTTTTCAAACTCATGATGATTAGAAGCTATAGCACAACGCTCAAGTAAATGAGCTACCCAAACAACCCTTCCACTTTTCACAATGCTAGCAATATTATTTTGCATATGATGCAAACAATAAGAATGATGACTATTTGGAAAAAATTTTGGAATACTTAACAATAAACCCCAGTGTCTATCACTTAAAAAAGTTAATATTCTATCACAACTGAGAGCATTCTTTAGGTGTTTTAAAAACCAACTCCAACACTCTTCATTTTCTTTGGGAACAAGAGCCATTGCTAATGGGAAAAAACCTGGAAAAAAAACAAAAAAAAATAATTCACTGTTTATGTATTACATTTGAAACAACAAAAAATTAATTCACTTTTTGTGTAAAAAAAAATTATATTTGAAACAGTATTATCTAATAGTAGACAATCACATGTGTAGTCTACGCAGAAAGGGTAGAAATTGCAAAGATATGATACATAATTCATGCATACAATACAAAGAATAATATTCAAACATCTAAAACATATATGCTTTTATCTTTTCTATATGCTGTTTAAATCATTTGTATACCTTATGTAAGAACTTCAAATAAAGAGAAAAATGATAAATATGTTCAACATGTAGTAGTATCTATGATATATAATGACGGCTTAATATGTTATTTAATTCTTTATATTAAAAGATAAATGCATTTATCCTTTTTAACTCCTGTATACAGTAACATTTTGTATATCAAATTAAAGAACATTATATCTTTTACAGTATTTGTTTTGGATCAAATTTACAATAAGAAGAGCATGGCTGTCCATTGAACAATTGTACCTACTTTGTAACTAGTGCAACTAGATTGAAGATGTTAGAGATAAAAACATATATGCATTTATTGTTTGAAATATGACAGATTCGGGTAAATCCAGCATAAGCAGTAGGTATCATGATAAACTGAAAAAAAATAAAACATCTAGATTATGTATCTATCAAAATAAAAAAAAAACAACCAACATTAATCATCATTAATTTTCAGTTGAATTAAATTGTCAGTTTGAATTCATTTTTGAAACAACCAAATGCACTATATTTGAAACAGTACTATATAACAGTAGACTAATCACTTGAACAAAATGCAGTATGTACACAACAAAATTCACTAGAACAATAACTTAAAGAAACAGTACTATGTAACATAAATACAACAGCAAAAAAAAAAATTCAGTACCTTGATTCCCATTTTTCGCAGTGGCAGCCATCAAAATACCACTTCGCCCTTTCAAAAAGGTAGCATCCAAAAACACCATAGGACGACAATAGTTAAATCCAAATATACATGCCTCATAACATACAAAAACTCTCTCAAATTGATTTGTTTCAGAATCCACATCCATACTTGAATAACTATTTGGGTTATTTCTTTCCAATGCCTTCAAATATCAAACTAATTCATTGTAAGATTTCTTTTCATCACCAAAAATATCATTCATAGCCAATTTCTTACCCTTATAAGCAAAGTAATAGCTTAGCTCCACATCATAATCTCTTCTAAAACTTTTAATGATATCCTTGGTTTTTCTTTTTGGCTCATCACGAATTTGATTGACAATTAAACTTTTCACAAGATCACTATTAATGGTTGGACTACTAAGAGAACGAAATCCACCACCACAAGTATGAATCAAGTTAATGTTTTTAACAAATAGTTGGTCCAATTGCTTCAGTTTGCAAGAAGCATGAATCCTAAAAGGACAGCTAGCTACAGCACATCGAACTGTCAATCGTTCTTTACAATTCTTAATATACTATACTTTAAATCCATTCTTCAAACAATAAGCACTAACTGTTCTACGGAATCCAATAGCAGAATCAAACTGTTGACCAACGCCAGTAAAAAATTCCATATTTGAATTCTTCTTCAACAACTCATGTAAATCCTTTTGTTGAGTAAAACCAGAATCTAAATCATCATCATAACCTAACATATTATTACTTGACTCAAGACCAACAACTGAACCAGACTTGCTACTTTCACCAACAAAATTATCCATTGAATCATTCTTCAGCCGTAGAAAAAAAACCAAAAATTCTTCCTTTTTAAACCAAGACAAACACAATATAGCTTGAAGATCACTATCCGTTTCAATAAAGGTAGTCTTTGATTCTCGAATATAAAAAATATCAAAGCATAATGGAGTAAAATTATTCCACTGCTCCCAAATCCTATTCCTAACATAAGAAATAGAAGCATCCAATCCAAAACGAGCACTAAAACAATTGTTATTGAAATCAAACACAACTATAACAGATGAATCACACCTGCAAAAAAAATGTAAAAAAAATATTAAAAAAATATAACTATGTGAAACTGATCTTAAATAAAAACTAATAGCATAAGACTATTTAAATCATTTTTTATACCACTTTTTGAAAAAGATAAAACAATTTATCTTTTAGAGATCACTATCACTCTTTGGGATAACCTGATTACAACAGTGGAAAATATAACTATGTGAAACTGATCTTAAATAAAAACTAATAGCATAAAACCATTTAAATCATTTTATATACCACTTTTTGAAAAAAGATAAAACAATTTATCTTTTATAGATCACTATCACTCTTTGGGATAACCTGATTACAACAGTGGAACATGAGGAAGAAAAACATTCGTTGTGATTGTACCTATTCAAGTTTACATTGTTGAAAAATCATAGGTGAAAAAAATGATCTGCAAAAATATACTTAATGGTGAAAAAGAAGAGCTAAAAAATTATCATAACAAACACACACTAAGATCAATATGGTCTTTAAAACACATAATCACATTCAATGGCTGCCAAATTATTACTAGAGCCAGAATGGAATTTTGATACACCATTCTTAAACATCTAAACAATCAGAGTTTAATTGCAAACTAAAGAATAAACGAAGCTAAATACACAGTGATTGTGTTATAAGAATAAAACAATACCATCCAGAAGCCATTATTCCAACTACATCAAACAAAACCTTCCTCCAATAGATGAAAACAGCCTCTTGTGAAAAGAAACATACAGTAACATCATAAAAAATAGAATTGAGAATGAAAAACAGCAAATAAAAAAGAGACTCACCAAATGAAGAAAATCGCCTCACGATTTCCCACAATTAAAATCGATTTTGATTTGAGAAGAAACACGACCGCTTCAATTGCACAAGAAACGACCGCTTTGATTAAACAAGATACGTCTAATTTTCACGACCGCCTAATTTGCAAGATCGGTAGATTTCAGAAGGTACGTAGTTCTTTGAGAAGATGAAGACGCACGCGCCTAATTTTCACGATCGGTAGATTTCAGAATATACGTACTTGTTTGAGAAGATGAAGACGAACGCGCATAATTTCCACGATCGATTTCAGAAGATATTTAGATGTTTGAGAAGATGAAGACGCACGCCGCACATAATTGTCCTCGAAAATAATAATTTCAAACCCGTGTCCTGGAAAAAAAATGGGCCATATAATTAGATCCTTCGTACCAATTTCCACTTTAGAAAAAGTGGTGACTAGTTGACAATTTTAACTATTTTTTTTATATGACATGACTTGCATCAAACTTTGAATATAATTTGAAAATTTGCATGATATTATGTCTTTTCAGTTATATATGTACATGTATATTTCAAATACGAGTATCGAAATGTGAAATGCATAGAAATGTGAAATGCATTCACTGATAGGTCCGGAACTAACATGAATGGGGATTTAGTTGGAGCATAAACAATTCCTGAACATGTCCTTGAAATGACTTGAATACTATAGGCCTGAACTAAACTAAAGTACAAATAGGTCCAAAAATCCCAACCGGGCCTTTAAGCATGAATGGTCTGAACTGAAGTAAGGAAATATTTGAGGAAAACCCTGAACCATGAAGGTTATGGACAGAAGCATGCATAGAATTTTAGTTGAAACATGCAAGATTTGAAATATGTAACCGATATAATGCCATCATAAAATGAAGCTGATCTGAAATAGGTCCCTAAACATGAGGTTCATTTGAAAATAAACATGAGGTTCATACGATAAGTATCTTGTTACCGACATATTTTACGACAATTATACAATTAATATAGTTGACGTGGAGTTAGCAAGTGGCAAGTGCAGTCTCCCCTCCCAAGCCTTAATTCGTAGTTTCTTCCCATATGGGTTCGATTTTAATTTGGATTTGAGGTGAGCTGATTTCATAAACTGTTCAGGAAGGCTAGACAGTAATTTTTCTAGGTCAACAATTCCGTGCCTTAGTCAAAACAACTAATTCATTTATGTCAACGACAGATTTTGGGGTATGATTGATTCTGTTGCTATATCATTTAGTTATCTGACTATGGTTCTTGTTATGTTTTCCCATGTGAAATTGTACAATAATGGAGATGGCGTATTTGGAATCATGAAGAATAAGTTCAATCATGACTGCCTTACTCAAGCTGTACCATAAGTAGCCATATTATCTCTATTTTCAATCTTCATGTTATCGCCTTTTCACATAATTATAGTTTATTGATTGCACTAAATTATTAACTATCTCCAACTAATATTTAGTTCACGTTAAATAATTGTATTGGCTATGTAACCAGTCGTAAAAAAATTAAGCCATTCAAACTTTGAATGAGAATTATAACTAATTTTTTGACAAAAGTTGAATCTATAATATACATTATATATGCATAATCTTGTTACACTATGTTGCAGGCGAGCTAAGCAACACACAAATTGGTTGAATCAATTTGACCGATTCAAATTTCTCATTCAAATTGAGTTTGAATTCCTACATTGCAATTGCATACAGGATTGTAAGGATTCTATCATATTTGGAAGCTCCGTTGTTTTTGCTGTGTTTATCGACATCATATTTTTGTATTTAGGTAATTGCTTTGCTTTAACATAATACTCAATCACAACAAAAATACAGTGTCGTGTCTTTTTAAGTAATACAAGTATCTGTAAACAAAACTGAATTGACTAACTTATGTTCTAACTGTTAACCCAATGTATTATGTTAAAGTCATATAAAACATACACTACACCAAAACAGTCATTTGGCAACACTTTTTTTTTCCATTTGGCGACACTTATATGGGTTGCATTTTAGTCTCGCTAATAAGTGTCGCTATCCAATATAAGTGTTACTGAAAATAAAAATTTACACTTTTAAATACGGCGACACTTATTTTCGTTGTAAGTCTTGGTTTAATTGGAGTTAATTGAAATATACTAGGGAAAAATTGTAATTGAGTTACGTATCACGCTTAACCCTAAACACGCTTATCCCTGGCCGCATTTTCCCCAAATCGTTTCCCTCTCTGACGTTCATTCTCCAACCGCCCCTCCTTCATCATCAACTCCAACGATGTTAATCAAAACTTCCACCATATCTATCTTCTGGAAATCGAGAATGGAAATCGAAAGACGTTCTGTGATAATTGGTCGGTTTTGTCAGTCCCAATCAATATGGATAAGCAAGCAATCATTATTTTATTAAGATGCAATTATACTAGATCTCGGGCATTACTATGGAATGATTTTGGTATGGTTTTTTGACAAGATCTTTGAGCTTAGGTTATTTAATGCTGCAGACGAATAAGATAACGACTTCAATGCAATGTTCGAAGGTAAACCGCGAATCATGGTTTTATCATCTCCACCATACATAGAGATTTGGAATTGAATAATGCTAGGTTAAGGAAGCAAAGGGATAAACAAATTTGTGTTTGGCAGTTTTCTCACATTGACGAAATATCTAGAGGAAAGCGATTGGGCCCCTGGTTTCTCCCAATACAAACTCGAATTCTGGAATCGATGTGAGGCGATGACAGAAATGGGTACAGAAAAGAGAAAGGAGTACTTTCATTGCAGGTAACGATTGAAATAGAAATAGTTAGTTGAATCATAGACCTGATATGAGTAGGAGCCTCCATTTGTTGAAAAATCATCTTGTTTCACTCCATCCATATGTTTCATATAATTGTCGAAATTACTATATCCATAAATTTGTCGTAAGATTTGTTATTACTTATGTAGAATGCTAAATCAAATACTTCGTTTATGCCATTCTTGCCCATAGTTGGAAGTTGCAATTTGTGTTTGAAAATTTCCCATAAATTATTAGAATATGGACACAGACAAAATAAGTGAGTATTTTTTTCCTGTTCCTATTTGCAAAGCACACATAACGTATCAATAGGATTATTCCACCTCTAGATTCTATCTTTAGTATGTAGTTTGTTAGATTTTGCTAGAAGAGCACACATGACATTTTAAAACTAGTCTAAAAATGAAAACTTTTAATATCAACGACTTATTCCTTTACTTGCTTTAATTCCTAATACTCATGTCATTGAAGCTTTTAATTTGGCTGAAGATATTCTAAGTAAAGGTGTACGTGGTATCTCTAATATAATCACGTTGAGAGCTTTTAGAAAAATATTTACTTTGACCTTATAGATTTAAGATGTAGTTTTTAAAGGGTAGAAGTTCCAAAATGGATCAATTTTTGAAGATGATTGATTTATTGATTTACATTCAAATAATATTTTCATCTAATTGCTTATTGATTTACATGTTTTTTAAAGCATAACTTTTATCTTGTTCACATTCAAATAATATTTTCTCAAACTATTTAATGTACACTAACTACAGTTATTAGATTGGGTGACAAGTTAATCAAAGAAACAATAAATTTTGTGGTGTCATCCAATTCGTCTTGCATTAACATCGAATTGGGTGGATTACTTGAATTTAATTACCAGCTCACGGTTCCAGACTGGTTCGATGGTTGGATGTTTGAATCCACGTGCCATTTGTGTTGCAGCTTCCATAAAGTGAACAAGCCCTGTTGCGTCCGAAAACCACCACAAACCAGGTGAGTTACCTGAATCAATAGCAAAGGACAACCAAAGATATCACCAGAACCTTCAATGTTGAACAATAAATCATCTAGACATGCGAAAGGTGGCTGAAGTCATCTTTATATATCTTTGTTGTTTGTCCTAATATATCTAAGAAACGCAAATGGGTGTCTAACAAACTAACAAACAGCAAGAGTTCGACTACGACCTGACTTCTCCATGCGTAGACAACTTGTCCAGGACGGGTGGGAAGATCCAGATCTTTCAGATGATAGCTGCAATAAAAGTTTGTTGTACCTGTTGGAATCTGCTCCACCTTCTATTCGAAAGAAAAGCAGGGGAAAAGTCAAGGAACAAAGAGACTGAAATTCAAATATCTATGAAGGCTAGCAAATCATCAAAGTTATTGATGTCGGATTATCAATTTAGTCAGTTTAAGGTATCGCTACTTTTAAAAGACAGACCAACTGTTTGTTAAGGTTTATCTCTTCTTCTTTCTAAACTGTTTATTCATAATATTATGTTTATATGAAGTTGTTTTATGGGTAGTATATTTCAGTAGAATTAAAGGGGCAACAAATTGTTTCCATATCTTTTTGTATGTCTTGTTTCTTTATATGATAAAAGCCATTTGGCTGGAAACTAGATTGTACCTGACTGCAATATATGCATCAAGTCATAGTTGACTGCTATGGAGATACTTAAATCTCAATATATATCTGATAACGACGTAAAAAAAATTAAAGTCTAGATTAGTTTCATCTATGAAGTTAGTACCTCTTATGAGATATGACTGCATTAGTCTCCTTAGTCTCCATCTGGGTGAGGCAGGCTGAGCTCAATGGCTAACTGCTTCGAGGTACCGTCCTCATTTAATAACTAGTATGTGGAAGTTGATTTGTTATAGTCTTTAAAATGTGTTCCACTTTCTAGTTTTTGAGTTACGTAATAATAGATAGATATCTTGCTGTGATATTGTATTATTGTCGATACTTGGGTAGCTGGCAATGAGCCTCTTTCTCAATCATGTGGAAGGAACAATGTCTGCATCAATTGAAAAATAAGCTGTATACAAACAAAGAAATACTTGTAACCCAAGGGCTCTGATTTGATCGGAAATGGCGTCTTTCGCTGAGGCTCCTCCTGGAAACAAGGCTGCTGGGGAGAAGATCTTCAAGACTAAGTGCGCTCAATGTCATACTGTTGAACAAGGCGCTGGACATAAGCAAGGACCAAATTTGAACGGTCTTTTTGGAAGGCAGTCTGGAACAGCAGCTGGTTATTCATACTCTGCTACGAACAAAACCAAAGCTGTGGTTTGGGAAGAGAGTACTTTGTATGATTACTTGTTGAATCCCAAGAAGGTATGTTCTTCTAACCTAACAGTGCATGTAACTAGATGTTTTTCTAAAAAAATTCTTGGTTATTCCAGATGTTTAGATTTTATGTGATGTTTTTGTTGATTATGCATGTCGAAAATTAATCTGTTCCATTAATATTCTCACTCATTTATAAGAGTATAGTGACTTCAAAATTTAAAATTCATAAATTTTTGAAAATTGTAAAATTCAACTATGGGGAAACAAGTTTTTAAGCATAACTTGAAGGTAACAAAATTAAAGTGTGAGCCAAGGCTGTCAAATAATTCACTGTATGTTTGCCATCACTGAGCTAGTGTTTTATGTTAGCTCTCACCTACCTGAAGGTCGACTCATTGTTCTAAAGAAAACATTATTTACTGTACTAGTAATAATATACTTCTTATACACATAAAAAACTAAAACAAAATTGTTTAACTTTTAGAAGATAAATGCCTACTGAACGCACTGCTAAAAAACCAAAACCAAATACAAAGCCCAAAAACATGGAACACTAGATCCGTTTTTTCTCTCATAATTTTGGGTTCCCCTTTCTCTCTTCTCTTTCTGCGAATTCCAGCTACCTCCCAGATTGAATGAAATGAAGATTTAAGCTGAGGATTTAAGGTGGCAAATGAACTGAAAATTAATTGCAAGAAATGTGAACAGATGATAGAATACAAGATTTAACAAGAATTGAACTGAAAATTGAAATAAGAGGGCAACTAAAAAGATATTGCTAAGTAACAAGATTAAGAAGAACTGAACTAAGAACTGGTAAACAGAAATGAAAATGAAGATAAAATTGTATTTCAGATTCTCACACACACATTGACCAATACATGTGCACATATATATACAATACATGCAAATGCATGTACACCATTCAACCAGACACAGGCTAACCAAACACAGGCTATACTCACGCATTTCCAAGCCCACACATTTATACATTACTCAACACTATAAACTGCACACACACACTGCAATACTGGCATGAATTCTGCTTGTATCAGGTGTGCACGTACACAATATGCACAGACATGCGCACGCTGATAGACCCAAATATCTCCCTCCTCGGGCCTTGGTTTCTGCAACTTCTTCATCTGACACACTTGTGGCACCACCCGACATCATCTCTGATGATCTCAGCCCTGTACTCCAACGAACTTGGATGGAGATGGAATTTTCTTCAATTTCTAGGCATAAGCAGCAGTGTTTCTCCTTAATCATAGCAATCATAGCCTGATTGTTACGTCATCATTGCTTCTTCTCTTGATTTTGCACCCAATACCACTACTTATCTATCAAAGCTGAGATTTTTGGTACGACATTCTAAACTAGGGTTCGCTTATTTGTGTTTTGTGGTTTAGCACGAGTATATATGAGATTTGGCTATAGTTTATTAGCTGTTTTAAAGCATATTAGAGATGTAATCAGGAATGAAAATCACATGATTAATTTATCAATTGCAGGATGTACGCGACCTTTCTTATTTCTTCTGTTTTTTCTTGTTCTTTTCTAGTTAGATATTTAAGCTAATTTGCATTGTATAGTTCATCACTGATAATGACGGATTTATTTACTGTTTGCGTTGATTGCCTTTAGCAGTTTTGCTCTTGATCTCATAACTCCAAAGTAAGTCTCGTCTTAAGGTGTTGCTCCTCGTTAAATTTATGTTTTATTGGACTATTGATAATACATACAGCATGTAGCATATTATTGAATTCTGATCATAGAAATCGTGCAAATGTATGGCGTAATTTTGAAATGGATATTCTGTGTTCTATTTTTTACCCCTGCAAATATTAGTCAATATACAATTAGAATATATGGTTTTATTTGAAAGTATTTTTTCTTCAATTACAGTTAGAATTATTTAAAAATAAATGTTTATGTAATTAAATATACTATATGTATTTATATGCTAAAAGAACTGTTGCAATGTAGGCTGCATCAACATGATTCGCAATTTAATGTCAAGAAGTATAAGCAAAAGTTGGGAGACAGCGCTAAAGAAATAAATCAGGGTGATACATGCTTTTTTTCCCTTCCCTTGATAGCTTATATATGTATGTCTACTACATGTATTCTTATGTTTTTTGCATTATGAGATGCATGTGCTGGTGTAATCTTTATAGTCAAAAACTTAGAAATTGGCCTATGTATATGGAGATGCATTTAAGTTTGTGCAGTCTTTTGTGGTCACTATTTTAATGCTGTCCCTCTTTTACAACACTTGTTATTTGTTAATGGGCATGATGAGATGGTTAGCAGTCTATAAGGTACAAAATGGGTAAAAAAATGTCTATCAACTACGTGTTATTTGAATGGATAAAGTTGTTATTGCCTACATGCTGTATTTGACCGTACTCATGGCTATCTTGCTTTTGTTAGGTTTAAATGCTTTTTCTGACTTATTCTGGGAATTGTTGCTGGCTTCCTACATTCATTTTACTCGCATTTTCTTTGATTTTTTTGTTTGTTATACTTCACTCTCAATTAGTTCCAGTCAGAGGAAACAATAATATAGCCGGGGCAGATAATTTATTGCATATTCATATATTTCCAAATTCGAACTGAGCCTGGGCGCAGTTTCGAAACTGAGCCGGGGCGCAGTTTGAGCCCAGTTACATTATTAATTATCAACTTAATTTAATGTTCAATTTAATTTTTATAAAGGAACTGCAAATTCAATTTAACGTGATATTAAATGCAGGCACTTCTAGAGGAAGCTGAAAAAAAAGAGGAAGTTGGATGATAGTTCTAAGGGTGGAGTCGAAGATCTTGAAGATGACCCAATTGCGGAAGTTTTTGGTTCCGACACGAAGAAAAATTATTGTCGAGCAATTAGTTCTACTTCTTCTATAAAACAAGTGAAGATGGCTCGAGCTGTAAAAGCTGTAACTGAAAAGAAGCAAGCTGTGGATTTGTCTATTTGGAAATTGGAGATAGAAAGGCAAGTAGCTAATCAAGTTAATAATGCCATCAATTCAATTACTTCAACTTTTATGAAATTTATGCCTAGTTTGCAAGAAAAATATGTTGTAAGTCCTACGACTCCACAAACGGAAGGTGCTTCTAATTTAGGAGATTCTCATACAAACAATAATGTATTGAATTAACCAACTTAATTATGTATTGTACTTGTTATGAAGTAGTTGACATTGTTATGAAGTAGTTGACTATGAAATATATGTTGTTATTTGATTATGAATATTGTAAATTTTGGATTCTTATTGAATCTAGTATAATAATGCATATCATGTTAGTTATTAATTGTTTATTAATGTTAAAATAATTGACTATATTGAGAATGAAAATATTTCAGCGTTATAAGCGTTGGCAATTAAAATTTACCAACGCTTATAAGCGTCAGCATAGAAAATTAAACAATGTTGGATGGTTAATTTACCAACGTTTATAAGCGTTGCTAAATAATATACACCAACGTTTATAAGCGTTGGCGAATACAACCTTCCAACGCTTATAAGCGTTGGGAAACTAAACTCGCCAACGCTTATAAGCGTTGGCAATAAATTGCGACGCCCCTACAACGACGCTAATAAGCGTTGCTGAAACTATTTGCGACAGTTATACTCGTTGGGAATCACCTGTTTTGGTGTAGTGATAACAGTTAGCAAATTATTGTTTCTCTAGGTTTTTTTAATGAAAGAGTGATCCTCGAAAAGAGGAGAGCACTCGTTTCTTAACTATTATTAGCGTAAATGCTATACCAAATTATATAAATGAAGTCTAGGGATCATCACATGGATGATCAAGATACCAAAAAAAAGAATCAAAAAGAGAGAAACAATTGGGTATAGTGTGTTCATTATTATTAAACAAGTTTGTTAACAAAACAACATTCTATTATGGTCTTAGGCACAATGAACAAGTTCTGCTGCAAATGCAATAGAGTGCACATCTGAATTGAGGATTCACTAAAGAAAGCTGAAATCGTATGAGGTTGGAAGAGAGAGGTTGCTGAAGTGAAGCAGGCTCGAAGTTGTTCCTTATGTTGAAATACTACTGCATGCTGATGAAGTTGACAAACATAAACACAAATGCAAACCATGGCCTTAACTGGGAGCTTGAGCAATGCATGCACCATCTTGTCAGCAACTTTCATGTTAGGGGACTAAGATGTTATCAGTAGCTTAAGAGCAGCAGCTTGTGAGTGTAAAGAAAGTGAACAGATTGTAATTGAAGAGAATTGTATTCAATTGAATTAATGTTCTCGTGTACAATAGACAGTATTTATAAAAGAAATACAGATATATGGGCTTGGCTCATTTACACATTTACAATACTATACTGGTTTGAGATAATATCTCTATTCCTTCGATACCCCCCCGCAAACCAGTAATAGGGTTAGGGTTTTCAGAAACGTAATAATGGCCGCCACGAGTGAGAGTTTTCTTCAAAAAATTATCCAAATTCTCTTTGGATCTGGTAAATTTCCACTCATGTGGTGGTTTATCAGGTTGAAGAAGCCTGATTAGTGGGAGTTGTAGCAGCAATTAGTGAGCTTGATAGATCTAGAAGGGTTGAGGCTCTATTTTAACGAGCAGACCTCAGATCTAGTTGACAATCATAGAAATCTCATGATTTGCATAGACAGATGGATCTGGAGGAGTTGCGGCTTCACTTTGATGAACAGATCCTTCTGTTGCTGGCAAGTAATTCGAGATTTTGCAGTTTGGATTTGGATTTGCTTCATTGATGTTCAGTTCACTTCTGAATCTGGTAAAGTTGATTTTTGACAGTGCTTTGGTAAATACATCTGCCTTTTGGTAAGAGGAAGGTATGTGATTCACCCTTAGTTTTCCCTTTATGACTTGCTCTCGAACGAAGTACAGGTCCAGCTCTATGTGCTTCATTCTAGAGTGTAGCACTGAATTTGCAGTGAGAGATATAGTGCTTAGATTATCACACCAGATGATTGCCGTAGTGTCGGTTTTGATTTGTAACTCTGTTAGTAGGGATTCTACCCACATAATTTCAGCAGTTGCACTAGCCACGCTTCTGTACTCTGCTTCTGTACTAGATCTAGATACTGTAGGTTGTTTTTTAGCACACCAAGATATTGGATTTTTACCCAAGAAAATACAGTACCCAGTTGTTGATCTTCTGTCATCACTGTCAGTGGCCCAGTCTGCATCTGCATATCCATTGATATTGAGTGTCTTGCTTGCATGTAGAGTAAGTCCTTGATTTATGGTACCTTTGAGATATCTCAATATTCTTTTAACTGCTTTCCAGTGATCATCTAGTGGCTGTTGCATGAATTGACTGACTTTATTTACACAGAAAGATATGTCTGGCCTTGTTATTGTTGCATATTGTAATGCTCCAACGATGCTTCTGTAAAGTTTCTCATTTTCAATTGGTTCACCTTTTGTTTTTGATAAGTGTGAACTGCTAGTCATTGGTGTTGGAAGAGGGTTTGCCTTGTCCATTTTTGCTTTTGTCAGAATTTCTGAGATATATTTCTTTTGACATAGATGCAGCTTGTTGTCAGTTGTTCTTTTGACTTCTATGCCAAGGAAATAGCTTAGTTCTCCCAAGTCTTTGATTGAGAATTCTTTGTTTAATTGTTGTGTGACTTTATTAATTTCTGCCTCACTGTTGCCTGTAATTATAAAGTCATCAACATAAATAAGTATATAAGTGACTGTTGCATTAGAAAATTTAACAAAGAGAGAGTTGTCTGATTTTGTTGAGATATAGCTAAGACTAGCTAAAGTCTGTTTTAGCTTGTCGAACCACACTCTTGGTGCTTGCTTGAGTCCATAGATTGCTTTGTTTAGTTTGCACACCAATCTTTCACTTCCTTGTTGTTTGAATCCTGGTGGTTGCTCCATATACACTTCTTCCTGCAATACACCATCCAGGAAAGCATTATTTACATCTAAATGTTTAATGGTCCAATTCTTACACAAGGCTATAGTTAATACAATTCTGATGGTGGATGGTTTCACAACTGGGGAAAAAGTTTCAGTGAAATCAAACCCACTTTGTTGTGAATACCCTTTTGCCACCAGTCTAGCCTTGTATTTTAGAATTGTACCATCATGATTTTTCTTCAGTCTATAAGTCCATTTACAGCCTATGATGTTTTTATGTTCAGGTAACTGGACAAGATTCCAGGTTTTATTTTTTGTAAGTGCATTATATTCCTCCATCATGGCTGTTCTCCACTTCTCATGTTGCATGGCTTGATAATAAGTAGCTGGTTCCTCATTTGATAATTCTGCATTGTATATCTTTGGTTTGAATATGCCACTTTTTGACCTTGTTACCATGTGATGACCACTATTTGCAGGGTTAGTCTATTGAGCTATGTCCTCCATTGTGCTTTCCTGCTGAGTATTGAATGGTTGAGTATCATTCAATACTTGGTAGTGATCTGCTTGACTGCTGCAGTCTTGATGTGGTAGCTGATATGAGCCTTCAGATCCCTCATGATTTGAAATACTTCTAATTACCTGTTGCTGTGGAGCAACATTGTTTTCATTCTGAGACATCTGTCTTTCGACAGGTATGATTATCTCAGGTATAGCAAGTATTGAGGTTTTTGGGTTATATAGTTTCTTTGTAGTATTAAATTCAGATTTGATAAAGGGAAACTCAAACTCATTAAAGGTTACATGCCTTGATATGTATACTCTACCCTTATTATCAAGACATTTGTAACCTTTTTGATTGTTTGCATAACCTAAGAAAGTACAAGGAGCAGACCTGAAATCCAATTTGTGTGTGTTGTAGGGTCTCAGGCAGGGGAAGCACAGGCATCCAAACACCTTTAAACTCTGATATTCTGGCTTGATCTTTGTCGGTGTCTCAATTGGACTTTTAAATTGTAGAACTTTGGTTGGTAATCTATTGATAAGATACACTGCAGTGGAAAAAGCATTAGGCCAGAACTTCCGAGGTACAGATGCCTGTGCAAGAAGAGTCAGGCCAGTTTCCACAATGTGCCTGTGCTTCCTCTCAATGAGACCATTCTGTTCAGAGGTATGAGAACAAGTTGTTCTATGATTTATTCCTTTCTGTTGAAAGAATTCTTTGAGTGGTAGAAACTCTTTGCCACCGCCAGTTTGAATGATTTTTACTTGACAATTTGTTTGCTTTTCAGCACTTGCTATGAACTGCATTACTGCATTCTAAGTCTTAGATTTTGCTTTTAAGAAATAGATCCACACATGTCTAGAGAAAGCATCAATAAATGAAATATAATACTTGTAACCATAATCAGTAGATATTGGAGCTGGTCCCCACAAATCTGTAGCAACAAGCTGTAGTGGTTTATCATATACAGTGTTTGAGTCTGGAAATGCAAGTTTGTGACTTTTGCCCATGGGACATTAGGTGCAATTATAGAATGAGGGAATATTCTTAATATGAATTTTATTATTGCTCAAGATATGTCTTACAAATTTTATGCTAGGATGACCCAGCCTAGCATGCCAAACATCAAAGTTATTACAGCTTTCAATACATTTTATTTCAGACATATTACACCAATTTTTCCTATTTTCAAATTTTCTTGAGTTGCCAACATCAAATTTGTACAAACCTCTACATTCTCTACCCTGCAAAAGAATTTCATCTGTTAGTGCATCTTTTACTAAGCAAAACTTAGGGTGAAATTCAAAATATACATTATTATCTTTTGAGAATTTTGATACACTTATCAGATTTTTTCTGATAACTGGTACTCTCAAAAGATTGTTAAGATATAATTTTCTTGCACCTGTGATACTTGCATTTTCAGTGTGTGTTATGTGAGTTGCTTTGCCATTACCCATATATAATGAATGTTTACCTTTATATTCCTTGTTTCCAAGATTCAAGTTGTTGAGATTATTTGTGACATGATTTGTTGCTCCAGAGTTTGGGTATCAGCTGTCATCTTGAATGTCTTCTGCTTTTGCTAAATGACTGGTTGTGCTTTCTGATTGCTCTTTACTTCCTTGTTGAACATTTACCATATTAGCACTAGGATCACTCTGTCTTGAGTTGTTAGTACTTTGTTGAGATGGTGTGTAATTGGCATCAAATCTAAAGTAGAATCTGTTTGCTGTGTGACCATATCTTTCACAGATCTGACATCTTATCCTGTTATTGTTGTTGTTGTTGTTCCATCTACCACCTCTTCCCCTTGATCTGTTATTCTGACCACCTCTTTGACCATTATTGGACTGATTCTTGTTGCTGTAATTTCTTTCTTGATTTCTTCCTTTGTTGCTAGCAATGTAGTTTGCAGAGTATTCAGGATTTGATGGTCTTTTTTGTTCTAATCTACCTTCATGTGCCAATAGTATAGAGTGCACATTTTGCAGATTTGGTAGTCTTTCTGTTGATGATATTACAGCTACAACAGATTCGTACTCTTCTTCTAATCCACTTAGTAGATACAATACTTGCTCTGTGTCACTTACATTATGCCCTGCAGAGGCTAACTGATCACATATGGTTTTAGTTTTGGACAAGTACTCTCTCATGGTCTGACTGCCTTTCTTTAAGTTATGTAATTGTCTTTTATACTGCATAATTCTTGCACCAGATTGAGAGCTGAAATTTTGCTCTATTGTATAACAAATCTCATATGCAGTTTTGCAGCCAATTAGTTGTGGCAAGAGACTTGCACTGATTGAAGATAATAGCCAAGAACTGACTAAACTATCTTGTCTTTCATGAATAACTTATTCTTGATTATCAATTAACTTTCCTTGTGTATCTGCAGTGAATCTTGGAGGTTTAATGATAGTTCTAAGAACATATTATTGGAGACCATAAGCTTTTATTGCAGTCTCCACTTGAAATTTCCACAGCAAGTAGTTGGTCTCATCAAGAGGAGTGGTTATGATTTGGCTATGTGGTTTAATAATGGTTTTGAGGAGTTCTTGGGTGATACTGGATTGATTTTGAGTGGATTTGGATACAGAGGTGGGTGAGATGGCACTATTATCATTTTCTTTAGCCATTGGTGAGGAAATCGAAGCAAGAAAGTGATATTAAGGGTAAAGATTACCAGAAAGAGGAGCTGCAGCTAGAGACTGACTGGATGATTGATATTGACAGCAGTTTCTTGGCACGACACTCCAGGTATGATCCGAACTGAATCTTTTTTATTTCTGATAGTCTGATGCAGCCAAGGAGATGATATATGATGATATTCTTCTGATATTATCTTTTCTTGGCACGGCACAGTACTAGATGATGAATCTTCTTTATTGATTTGTATATAGTTGTTAAACTGTATACTTGACTCTCATATGATGAGAATTCTCTGATGAGAGAAATGATTTTCTGATCATATGCTGTTAAGCATTAGAAAGCTCTGATACCATGTGAAGAAAGTTAACAGATTGTAATTGAAGAGAATTGTATTCAATTGAATTAATGTTCTCATGTACAACAGACAGTATTTATAAAAGAAATACAGATATATGGGCTTGGCCCATTTACACATTTACAATACTATACTGGTTTGAGATAATATCTCTATTCCTTCGATAGTGAGTTTCCTTAATTGGGGCGAAGACAACTATAAGTGCTCTGTTTGCAGTAGAGTGTCTGATGTTCCATGTTTGAAAGCATGCAATGTGGGAATTTAATGCACTTGCTGCAACAGAATCTGGAAGAGCAAGGAAGCAAAGATGTTGCAATGGGACAAGGTAGAGTAGGAGCGCATTATCAGCCTTCAGGTGCAGTAGAAAAGCAAGAGCCGGTTCCATTCTGACTGAACACCACACTGACACCAGCGACATGCATTGTTGAGAGAGACGACGAGAGTTAGAGAAACTTGTACATATGAAGCCTCTGAGGTGTAATACAGAACTGATCGGTTACGAGTATACAAGCAAAGAGAGTGGATTGAGGCCTGGTAGTGTTGACGAACAACAGCTGGGATAAATGGTCCGAAGCAAGCCATGTGTGACTTGTGAGCATGCCGTGAATATAGAGCCCAGCCATGCTTGCTAACCATGTGTGCAAGGCATATTGATGGTTGGTAGCAGTTTGCGAGCTGTGTTGGCAAGGGCAGGGGTCGAATTGTTGGGTGAGCAAGTATGAGAACGGGTAGAGCAGCTACTAGCCGAAGTGCTGGAGGTGATGTTGCTCGAGCACAGGTGATGTTGCAGGGGTGTTCATAGCATGTAGATAGGGGAGCAAGCATGTTGATGTTTCAAGTCGATTCGCCAGCATTCATGATCTCCCCTGTACTGTCTCCCACACCATAACACCGCCCATATTCCTGTCTCAAATTGTTGTCGCCCTACCTGCTTCAGAAAGGTATTTCCTTGCTGTTACTCATTTTTGGAACTAATCGTTCCCTTTAACATTAAAATTCAGTTTAACTTCATTATTTCCATTACTTCATACCCTTACCGTTTTGATGAAGTAACACATAAGACCCGCACCCTATTTTGTACACCACCCTTTATTTACTACTGTTTCTAGAGATTTTATGTACCCTCTATTTTTTAGATGAAAGGTTGGCAAATCCTTTCATTCAATCACTATGCTTCGAGTAATTTGATATCATATTTTTTTTGTTTATTTTTCCTTTCAAATTTTTTCAACTACAAGTTATTATGTATTTACATGTATATAATTCTTTATATTACTTAAATGAATACATAAGGCTATTCGTTTTTGTGATATTTAACTCTACTTTTCAATCGTTACACTTGCTTAGGTAAGGTACGTGAGTATTTTATTCCACTATTTTGCACGAAAGCTATGTTAAGATTTGATATAGAAAGGAGGGAGAGAGATTAAACGTTACAAAGAAATAGACTACATCGTTATTTCATTATCAATGATAAGAAGTACAAAGCTTTAAATAGCCTAAAAGGAAATACCCACTAACCTACTAATAAGGATCTTGACCATTATTTACACATATTATTAGAGACACATGTTTGACTAATTCAAACATAAATTCAACTTCTAACACCCTCCCTTAAACTGAAATGTGTCAAACATTCAGTTTACAACTCAATGAACTACAGTTCTCAATTTCTTCATCGTCTTGCATAGACGAACTCGGTCACAACTTTCATCTCTACCTGGTTGGACATGCTCAACTGTTTCACGTTGATTGGTACTTTAACCATCAACAATACTCTTGGTTTCCTCTTAGGGATCCACTGACCTCTCCATTCGGGTCGTCCCTTGTATATGTCATCCCCTAACAAGTGAGAACCGCGGCTCTTCTTACTTACTTGTTGGATGACACAAAACCAAGTCTTCCTCACTCAACCTACTTCACATGTAGGCATGCCTATCTTCTCTTAGGCATATCACCAAACAGTTTCTGAGCACTCTTCAACTTGTCCAGCCTCATAACCGTCGTCATCACATCAAATACCCTCTTCCGACCACTACCTTCAACATCAATGCCATTCACACTTCACTGCAATTGCAAACTCTCACAATTCAACTTAAAACTTCTTATCAGGCAACACAACGTTACTAGAAACATAGACTCCAAAAGAACTGTTTGCTAGAAACACAACCATCATCTCAAATAACTAGATGTGAACTCATCAAATTCCAGCAACAACAAACACTGCAATCAACTACTTCCTCATAAACATCACCTTCACTGCACCACTCAACTAACTCCTACACCAACAAACCCAAGCAAATCAAGTTAGTCAACCTGCAAACTCCAACTACTGCCTATCAACCCAAAACAGTCATCCACCACTTGAATCACTGAACCCCAATTCACCAACCCTTTAAATCAATTACGTAACTCATCCTCTTCCAAACATCTTCCATCCTCCTGCAACATTATCTTGTCCATCTTCGTTGAACTCCAGTCCTACGCTTCTGTCTACAGCACCACCTGAACCACCTCTACAAAACCTCCACCACAATCCTGCCCCGAACACGCATTGCCTGCATAACAGTCTCTACCTCACAACCTTCTCCATTACTATCAACCACTGCTGCCATTAACTCGAGCCACTTCTCCATCGACAACCAAACTCAAAGCCAACGCATAAGGCAAGAAACTATAGAATCACAACTATAACAACTTTCAACTCAGCAATCCATCTTCACACTAGCATCGAACATTAATTCCATTCGGCCTCCACCTGACTGAATTCAGTCATCAATATCTCACCACTGTTCCGACCACTACACTACTCAACCACCATCTTCACTATTTACCTGAACTCCCATCCTCAAAACTCATTACTACTTCTAAATTTTCCTCCTCAAAACACTGCACTACCTTCATTAATATCCACACTACATTACTACATCTACATTTTCTCTTTATCAACAAACTGCTGCTGCCTTTAAACAACTTCTTCACAGTAACTACCCCCTGACCACCTTCAACTACAACTTCCAGACCACTCAAACTCATCTAACCATTTTCATATCCCTACATTACATTAACACTTCATCACAACAGAACTTCAAATACCACCCTACCATAAACCTACCAGTGCTCTACAAACTCATTTCCAGCCTCCCCTGTCATCACTACATTGCACTGCATAATTCACAAACCATTCACACACTTTCATATCACCGTACAAACCATTCACAGACCATTCAACTGTCTTCAAACCATAATCAATTCCCCCTGTCTGCACCCTGGCCAACTAATCACAGCCTTCACAAATCAAACTGTCACTGCCTTTTACCCAATATTGCTGCATCTCAACTGAGCATCAGCCACCTTCCACTTCATACAGTGATACAACCATTTCTGCTACAAAATCACTCTTGCAAGTTCATCTCCCCCATACATATACTACTGCCTTGCCATCTTCCTTCTACACCCACACAACTCCCCGTAAACATAGCATATCCACTGCACATCCACTGATCCCTCACCAACCCTTGCCTTCCACTGCATAACCTCACCACTGTCACCATCCATCTTTAAACACAACAATCTACTTCACTACTTCATTCAACGACTAACCCATTTCAACCATCAAATGAAAATAAACCATACAACGTCTCACAATATTACTGCCTTCTGCCTATAACTTCACTTATTACCCCTCACTCATAATCAGCACAAACAATACAACAGCACACATACCACATACAGGCCTGACAACCACATTTCAACTACCACCTGCTAATGCTAGTTCAACCACCAACATTGCCGTCTGCCACACTTCATAACTCACCATCACAAACTACATCACATATCCACACATTTCATCGCTGAAACGTCCCCATTGCATTGCAGTACAACAGATATCAAATTGTGTGCACTACACATATACATCACTTCAAACTGCCTCCTGCACACTAAGAAATAGGATCACTCCTATATTATTGCTAAAGACCGGGACAAATAAAGAACTATTCATTATTTCTAACAACATCAACTTCATATCCTTTCAACTTCAAACGCGAACAACATATAGATTCGGAAGCTTTCAGATTTGGCGAGTCTCATACAAGAGTTTGATGAACTAAACGTGACATTTCAGTTTCAGGGAAAAAAGGCAGTAGCGCTTCAGCATAGTCGTCACTAGAATCACAACCTTCTGCATCCAACCATCTTGCTTCATCAATACAAGAAGCATTCTCCAACCTGACATGCTTCAAACCCAAACATTCTGCACACCTCCAAAACTAAAACTTGTTGCTCACAAATACAACTTCACTTATTTTCACATCACCTTACTGCAGCAACCCATTACTGCATTACCTCTCAAAGCAAACCACTCCACATCACTGCCCTTTCTAAACTTCGTCACTAAACTACACTGCCAGCTCCCACACCACCATACTCCACACATCCACTTTCCCAAAACTCCATCCACAACTGCAACTCCGGTCTAAAATCAATTACCTCACTTACTTTCAAACTCCACAACCAATTGTCTCTACTCAACCCACACAGCAAACTACCCCAAATTCCATTGCCTAAATCAACATACTCTTCCAAACTACTTCTACATCATACCACTGCAAACAAGACGCTAAAGACAATAAACAGTGTTTCCGTCATCAACGCTTCCAATGGGCGATGGCAGATCCTGAAGGAGGCGGACTTGAGACTTCAAACAGAATCAAGCAGACGGCACAACAATTAGATCCTACTCCAGTCGATGCGAGAAATCAGGTACGACAGCTCTGACGTTCAGATCCCGATGCGACCGTAACTCGAGAAGCACGAACAGATAAAACAGGTCTTAGTGACAACCTCCAAACATCGACTAATCTATGTAGGAGCAGGTGTCAGACCTCCATGAATATAAATGAACGCGAGCATCATTTTTTTTAGGGTGTTGATTTGATTTTTGGACAGAAGATTTTGTTTGAGTCTAATTTTCTTGAGATTTTTTTTCTTAACTCTCGCTCACTTTTTTTATTTTTGGTCTCCTCTCAACAACTCCTCTCTCTCCTAGCTCTGATACCATGTTAAGATTTGATATAGAAAGGAGGGAGAGAGATTAAACGTTATAAAGAAATAGACTACATCGTTATTTCATTATCAATGATAAGAAGTACAAAGCTTTAAATAGCCTAAAAGGAAATACCCACTAACCTACTAATAAGGATCTTGACCATTATTTACACATATTATTAGAGACACATGTTTGACTAATTCAAACATAAATTCAACTTCTAACAAGCTAAAGGATTATCAAATCTATCTTATATGGTTTTTCCTTGCTTTCACGTACAAAAAAATGCGTCCAACTTAGGAAGTAAATCAGATGTATATTTAACTATTTCACTATATGGAAATAACTTACTACTAAACTTGCTGCTTTATTTTTGTATTAATCCATGTATGGTAATTGATTGATTCATTTCAATTTGGCATTACAGTGGGGAGTGCATGTGCATATGTCTTAAGTCAGTTATGTATCATATCGCTTCATCTATTTTTTAAGCGACATCCATTCAAAATGTTGTGATTCAGATATGGCTATAGCCATTAGCACCAAATGTCATAATTGAACATATACATGATCATATTTATAATTACAGATTGTTGGCTTTTGGCCAATATTATAGACGATTTAAGGGCAAATTGCTTTTGCTTGCTTAAGAGAGAAAGAATGTGTACACTACGAATGCAGGAAAATATTTTGCTACATCCTTTCACTAGTTCTAAATAAAAAAACATAATAATCATTTCATTTTTAATGATGTTTTTATTCAATTCCCATCAGTTTAGGCTTGAAAACTATTTTTTCCTACTAATTTCTTAATTGTATTTTATTTGGTTCACATCTTCAATGATTTGGTTTCAGATTTGGGTATAATATGCATTAAGAACATGAGATTATGTTATAGTGGATTTGGAGCTAAGGGAGAGGAGGTTGGAGCATAGTTAAGGGAGATAAAGGTCGTGAATTGGTGTAGATGCTCCAAAAGCTTCAGTTTGGACGAAAGAAATGTAGCATAGTTAAGGACACAAATTCCAATGTGTTACCTGATTATGAGTACCCTTCTCTATGAAATGAAGACAAAGTAAATCTTCAATGTTGACTAAGGAAATGAAGAGTAGATCTAGAGTTTATTAGTCAAAACAAAACTCTCTTTTAATGAGTTGAGAAGAAAAATATGTAGTCTACTTTTTGATGGATATAAAATGATATGTTAACATTCCAATCAAGTAGGAGGCTTGGAAAATGATGCTCTTAAGCCAAGATTTAAGGTACAATTATTTATAATTTCAAGCGCTTCTTATGTTGGTTTTCATGCCTTTGCATGTTCTCATTTCTGAATAACAAACAATATAAACTTTGCAAGTTTTCTTTCTTAACTTTCAAGAAAAAATATGCATGAGAAATTACATTCTTTTTTATTACTTTTGGACGGTTTAGTTCTTGTTTGTTCCATCTTGCTATGAGTTGTGGTGTAATATGATATAGTGATATATAGGAAATTATTTAGGCAACTTTTTTTTAATGTGTTAAATTTATTAACTGAAGCTAAGGGGAAGTTAGGGTGCTCTAGTGTTTTTGCTACATTATCTGGTAGTGGTGCAAGTACATCAGTTGACAAAAACAAAATAGGTACAAAACTCACAATAAGACTATTATAAGAGATGAAGTTGAACAATGAAACAACAGAGAAGAGGAAGGTGGGCTTATGGCCCCTGTATTAAGAAGTATAAGAGGCAATTTTAGTGGTATTTTTAGTTATTGCATTGGAAAACCAAATTTAGTGGTATTTTAGGATGGGTACTCTATGAACATGAGATTATGTCCTTAAATGATCATTGGTAGCTTATTTTTTACTCATTAACGGTTTGAAGATCGAACAAAGTGATGTTGTGTTCTTTATGTCAGGTATTATTTCTACAGGTTTTATAGGCTAAAGGCATTTTGTTTTAATTTTGGAAACTTTAAATAGTAGCCTATTTCTTTGTTTTGATTTTGGAAACCTTAAATGGTTGACATATATTACAGGTTTTTGACATCTATTGACATAAATAGGATATTGTTTTGATTAGTAACCATAAATAGATTTTGTGTTAGGTTTTATTGGCTAAAGCTATAGGTGCAAGACCCAAGGAATTGCAATCAGTTTAGGGGACAAAATTACTCTCAAACAGAAAGGAAGCAATTAAAGCTAAATCTTCCGGTCTATATTCTTATAGGTATGCTACAGTTTAATCAGAGAACACAATTTTCCTTGTTTCTTACATTGCATATTCAGTTTCTTTTAACTGATGTGAAGTTACCATGTTTAGATTTCACTATCGTTAAATTTTGTATTGTAATTATTTAATCAAAACAAATAATGCTATCTACACTTTGCTATTAAGGATACTTTTTTTGGTATTGTTGATATGTATGTATTAAGCCGGTTTAATGATGTTTCAACATCTATATAAAGTTTATTTGTTATTGATGTACTTTTGCTATGTGCTGAGTTAGAAACTTTTTGTATTAATCCATCATGTGAATATGCATTGAATATTTGAAGCCACATGCCAGTCTATTGCGATTGTTATTATTAAAAACCATAGCAAAAAATAGGCAATTTGTGACGGTTGGGTAACCTAACCATAGCAAAAGGTCATTCTTTCGAAGTCAAATAACGGTCTATTGCGATGGTTGTTATGAAGAACCGTTGCAAAAAATAGGTAATTTGCGACGGTTGTTTAACCAAACTGTAGCAAAAGGTCACCTTTTCGTAGTAAAAATGATAGTCTATTGCAAAGGTTGTTATGAAGAACCGTCGCAAAACATAGGTCTGTTGTGACGGTTGTCATAAACAACCGTAGTAAAAAGGAGTTTTTTGCAACGGTTTAAAACTCTCGCAATAGGTTTTTACCTGTTGCGACGTCTGCATTTGCTACGGTTGTTTAACCATAGCAACAGGGGGTAAACAACCGTCGCAAATGGCCTATTTTGTAGTAGTGTTTCTGATCATTCTTTTCTTGTATATTGAAGCCGATGATATGAGTATTTCATCGTTAAGATGGATTTGATTGATGATTTTGATATGATATGGTGGTGACATCCTTCTATGTTATTTTATGATACTTAATTCTATTGATGAGAAATCTAAATAATCAGAGTTATAATGCCATATGTATGAGACATTCGGTGATATTTCTCTAGTTATTCTTTGGACTCATTATACGGAATATTGAATAGTTTGAGTGTAGATTATAAGCAGTGAATAAACGTTTGACTATCAAGTAGTGGTCGTGTCTATATGTATTGCTTTTATATGTCACTATTATGATGTATTCCTATTATGTTTGTTGGAGACGACTAGATGGCTAGAATCCACCCTAGCGGGCTGATCGTGGGGTCGCTACCTAGATCTATGACACCCTATATGTGTGTGTGTGTGTGTATTGTTATTCAGGTTTTTAACCCAAGCAGAATCCAAGAGGAAACATAACAACTTAGTGGAGTCAGAATAGCTCAGAGATCAACCAAAAGGACTAAAGCAACAAGCCAAAGAGAGCCAAGAAAAGATAACGAGGAAATCCACTAAGGACATGGATCGCTAGCGATCGATGGCCTATGGATCGCTAGCGATCCATAGATATAGCTCAGGGTTCAACTATTTTTCTGGCATCGTGATCCAATCCATATTGTAAAAGTAGTGACCGAGTTTGATGAGATTTCGAGTTAATAGAATTAAGAGACAAGCATCCGTCCAGTTCAATCAACAACTAAATACAACTAGCAAGTAAATCATTATCAAAACAAAGCGACGTGCAACGGGATTACATGAACAACATCAACATGAGGTAACGAAAGCACTCTAGACATCAAAGACCAAAAATATGCTAAGTGCATGGATCACCGACGATCCATACACTATGGATCTCCAGCGATCCATACGTTATCATAGTATAAGCGCGACCTGAACTAAGTGAAGCAGGGGAAAAGGCTAAGTAATTAGTTCGCACTCGACCTAATGCTATGGATCGCTAGCAATCTACGATTTTGGCTCGGGTCGCGTGCTAATCTCCACTGCGTTTTCTTGTGACCATCTGTGAATAGCTGGCAAGTAGACTTGACCTAATAGCTCTCCGATCTCTATAAACACCATCCTATCTACAACATAAACGAGATCTTCTCCGGACTGGTTGCTGAAACTCTGCTGGAAGCTTTCTTTACTCTTTACCTCCCTCACAACGATCTTCAGAGGAGTTCACTATGATTCTCTAATGGATTCTAACTTCTAAGATTCAATCTAGCTAAGGACAATCAAGAACTTTGTAATCAAATATTCCTTGTAATAATAATCAATCTATAATAAAAACTATAAAGTGGACGTAGGCTTCGTTAACAGCCGAATCACTATAAAAATATTCTTGTCTTCTTTCTCTTATTGCTTTTTTCTATATCTATTATCTACATTATTGCTCTGTGAGAACAGGGCTGGTGCTTTCACGCTCAAACCCCGGTGTTGGTCCATTTTTTGGGTTAACATTTTGATGCTTTCACTGAGAATCCAACTCAGTGTTCATATCTAGCTATCTACTTTGGATCAGATAGGTTTAGAAGTTAGATCCTCGATCTTTGCTTCAAAAATCCACCGCTTGGACTCAATAGCTCCTGGAAGAAGGAGATCTGCCTCTGGAAGGTTCGTAGGAGCAGTGATAGCTGTAGAAGATATTAATCCTCAACAAACTGAAGTAAATGGTGCTAACTTAGGAAATCAGGCGTCATCATCCTTCAGTCAGCACGAAGTCGTCACTAGGGTTGAGTTGAATAAGATGGTTGACGAAATCAACCAAAAATGGAAAGTAGCCAGAAGGCTCTGATGGATAAGCTTAATGCTCTCTTAAACTTACAGTCAAATCCTACTCCAAGAACTATGCCTGAACCCGTGGCTGTTATAGAACAAGAAAATTCTTCCATTTCTGGTCTAAACAGAAGAAATGGAAAACAGCCGCAAAAAAGGGTGACAACAGGAACCATGGGACTCAACATGGAAGGAAACACGGGTACCCTGCTCGCCACGAGGCAACCAATTCTGAACTTGAATCAAGAGGCAAAGACCCCGCAAAAAGATATAGCTATAGACCTCTCCGACTCAGAAGATGGAGAGCAAGACAACCAATTTGAAGAGAATGTTAATGCATTCGATGATGCTAGGAACATCTAAACTGCCCCAATCAGGCTAACTGCAAGCCAACGGGATCCCGTGGGAGTGGCTCTCCTAAAGACAAGAGAGCCTAAGCTTCAACCCACTCGCCAAGACCGTTTGAAAAGTCAAACACTTGGTGTATTGACTGACTGCCACCCCCAGGATTACCGGACATCAAAGGCATACATAGCAGACATGGTCAAACGATTAATGGACGAGAGTAAAAATAGGAGAGATGATGAATGGGGATCTGCACCAAGTCGGACTCCCATTACTGATGAAATCTTAAATGAGAAGTATCCGGAAAAATTCACAATGCCAACTATTCTATCCTATGACGAGACAAAGGACCCAAAACCCCATTTGTACAAGTACAGTTGGTACATGGATGGAGCTAATGCCTTTGAAGCTGTTTGGTGCAGGTGTTTTCCTATCTTTCTGGAAGGAATTGCATCTATGTCGTTCACTAGGCTTCCATCGAGATCTATCTCTACTTTTGACCAATTAGCAACAAGATTCCTCGATCAGTTCAGGCTCCAAACCGCGCAACCAAAAGATGTCATGTCCCTATCCAGATTGTTCCTGGGATGCAACGAATTACTGAAATCTTTCATAAACTAGTTCAATACAGCAATGACGGAAGTAAGCAACCCCAACGAGGATATGGTTTTTATGGCGTTAGTCTGTGCCATTCACCCGGAGACTGAATTCGAAAAGAAGATTAAGATGAAGCAACCTACCACAAGGAAAGACTTTAATCGTAAAGTAAGTCAATACTTAAGGTTGGAGGAAGTGCATGAGCTGGAGAGGAAGTCTACTAGTGTGCAACCGATGAACATTGGACAAAGCGACATAGCAATGAATCAAAACGCGCATGCTTCTGGAACTGCTGAAGGAATCACAGGGGAAGATGGAAATCAAAAGAGGAAAAATCAAAACTCCAATAAAAGAAATGGTAATGGAAACAATAAATGGCTTAAAGGTTTTAGCCCCGAAGACTACACCCCTCTAAATGACACTCCGAAAAATATTTATCTCGCAACACAGGGGACTGAGGAATACAAAAAAAAACCCTAAGAAGGAAGCAACTAAGCAACAAAAGCGCTCAGGAAAGTTCTATTACTTCCACGAGATGCACGGTCATAATACAAACGAATGCCGCCATCTAAAGAATCACATCGAAGAGTTGATTCGGGAAAACAAGCTTCAGCAGTACGTAAAAAAATCCCAGAATCATGATCAACCCACGACTCATCAGGCTCCTAAAGATCGAAGAAGCTAGGTCGGAACTAGTGAAGAGGGGTCAAAACGAACTGACCAAAGGCTTATTATTGGAACAATATCTGAGGACAGCACCCCTAGCAAAGAAATTGGGGAGAGATGGAGCGGTATGCAAGTTCGTTGAAGCATGCTCGAAAGGAATCATGTCTCGCAATAGAAGATGAAACTCCAACCAAACTATAGAAATTTTTGAGTGATGATATAGTGTTCCTAAATCGGGACACCGAAGGGATCGAAACTCCGACTCTCGATCCAATGGTGGTAACGGTGGGAATCGGTCCCGCTGTTGTTCGAAAAGTGTTGGTTGATAGTGGC
Organism: Allium fistulosum; assembly: GCA_030737815.1. NCBI lineage: Eukaryota > Viridiplantae > Streptophyta > Magnoliopsida > Asparagales > Amaryllidaceae > Allium > Allium fistulosum. The sequence continues at coordinate 873,273,814 of CM060902.1, forward strand.
AGCTCTATTAATATACTTTTCAAATGTACTTATGATCAAATGAAGATCGGCTTGAAAAGTGTGTCAGCGTGCTAAACAAAGATCCAAGGGTTCATTGGCAAACCCAAGCAACCTGTGGGGACAATTAACTAGTCAGTGGAACTTGGAGAGGGCGATCGAAGAGTCACCCTCATTCAGACTTTCGTAATCGTGGATGAAATGTCGTATAGAACGCCTTCTTGGGACGGCTTGCACTAGCAGATTTCAAAATAGCTCTAGCCCAATGGTGTCTAACCATGAAGTTCCCTACTGCAATGGAATCAAAGTGGTGAACGGAGATCAGTGCGCCACTAGGGAATGCTACATTGCAGAATTACGTGAATTGAAAAGAAAGGAAAAGGGGAAGGATGTTGGGAGAACTCTCCATATTCGTGAACCCACCTAAATAGCAACTACAGAGCCACCCCTGGCTTAAGGACCATAGCCGATTCGACAAGGCTTTGGTCACTAGAAAGAAGAGTTCAGGGGAGGAATAGGCAGCACCGGCAGAATGGACGATGTATGTCCCAGTCGATATGGACGACCCAACTAAAGTCTTGAAAATTGGATCGCACCTTGGAATAAGATGCGATTGGAACTTACTAAATTTCTTCGTGCCAACTTGGATGTGTTCTCATGGACGCATTTCAATATGTGTGGGGTGTCACCAGAAATCGCATGCCATGCACTCAACATTGACCCCAAGTTCACACCAATAAAGCAAAAGAGGCACAGCCTGGGTCCTGAACGGTCAAAGGCGTTAAGAGAAGAGGTGGATAAATAATGGCTAACGGTTCATGATATAAGATGGAATACTCTATCGAAGGGGATTCTCAACCCCCCTACTTAGATGTGTGTCCGATGATGAAGCCCGATGAATCCTAAAGAAAGTGCACGAAGGTGAATGCGGAGACCACACTGGGGGGCAGACCCTTGCAAAAAAGTCCTTCGGTACAGATACTACTGGCTAATGATTAACCGCAACGCTGCAGAATATGCCAGAAGATGTGATCGTTGTCAAAGATTCGGTAAAATTAAAAGAAATCCTTCAACAGAGCTAACGCGGATGGTCAGCCCATGGCCATTTTCAATATGGGGAATCGACTGGATTGGCATCCTGCTAATAGCAAAAGGGAGGAGCCAAATATGCTCTAGTTGTCATTAATTTTGTTACTAAAAACATCATTTGCAGGTTTGGGGAGCCATAGAAAATCATCACTGACAATGGGACTCAATTCGAAAGCACCATGTTCAAAGACTTCTGTAAACGCTTCCGAATTGAGAAGAGCTTTTCTACGGTAGCTCATCCACAAGCAAACGGGCAGGTGGAAGCAATAAACAAGATCATCAGTCCACTATAAAAAAACGACTAACTAAAGCAAAAGGAAACTGGGTTGATGAACTTCGGCTCGCACTATGGGCTTACAGAACTATCCACAAAGTGGTAACCAGCCACACTCCGTTCGCTCTGGCATATAGCTTAGAAGCAATGATTCCTGTTGAATTAGAAGTCCCCTCACATCGAAAGTAAAATTTTAATCAAAAACAAAACGAGCAGCTCCTACTTGAATCACTAGATATGATTGAAGAAAGAAGGGAAGAAGCCGAGTTGAGAACCGTTGCCCACCAAAAAAGGGTCACGCGATACTTCAACTCCAAAGTTCACAACCAAACCTTCAAAGTGGAAGAACTCGTACTCAAGCGAGTCTACCCCATCCCGGGGGGCCTTCGGACCGAACTGGGAAGGGCCATATGTCATCAATCAAAAGCTAAGGGATGGAACTTTCAAGCTAACAACCATCTACGGAGTCCAAATCCCTAGGGCATGGAATAGCGAATCGCTCCGCCGTTACTTCGTCTGAAAACTACCATATGTACTCTCTATTTTTCAGCAAATAAGCCATTTCGGGATGCCGGGGGCATTGTAAATAGGCAAAAATCTACCCTACTTTCCTTAATAAAATTGATTCGATTTTTGAACCAACAAAACCGTGTTCGTAATAACTACCCGCCGGGTTGAAGGAAGCAAATCGACTCAAACCATTGGATCGGTGGAACCCGATCTCCGCCTTCAAAGAACCAGTGTTGCCTCGACAACATCAGGAAGGCTCAACATAAACTCCTCATGTTGCCCGAAGATAGGCAACACCGAGGAATATCAAAAGCCGCACATTTCATAAGCCGCGCACTAACTTTTAAAAACTTACACTCCTCACGTTGCCCGAAGATAGGCAACACCGAGGAGTATGAAAAGTCATGCATTTCATAAGCCGCGCACTAACTTTTAAAAAAACTTACACTCCTCACGTTGCTCGAAGATAGGCAACACCGAGGAGCATGAAAATCCGCGCATCCCATAAGCTGCGCACTAACTTTTAAATCATGCACTCCTCGCGTTGCCCAAAGATAAGCAATACCGTGAAGTATCAAAACCGATTCGGATCAACAAGCCATAACGATCCTAAAAGCCGTGCATTCTATAAGCCGTGCATACTTCTGAAAAACCACGCATCTCATAAACCGCACGCACTTTTAAGTACCGGAACTGCCCCGGCAGTACCATGAAACTTATCCGCTACAGGAATAAAAAGAATTGACCCACTCCCATTATTGGAAGTAATGGGCACGACTCCAACAAAACCGAAGTGTTACAAACCAGCGGGAAACTTCAACTGTTGACACTCAATGACTAACTATAACATTTAACGTTGATAACGTGTAATTGCCTACAGTTAACCTATACGGTGTGCACATTTCAAACATGCATATGTTGCATGCTTACCAGAATATCGCAAAAAAACTTGGACTACATGCTACAGTTACAAAACTTTTGAAAGAAGAAAAGTCAAGTTGTAACTTAGTCAAATTTCAACTTTTAGTATGCAAACTATATAAACCATAAGTTACCGGTCATTTGTCAATTGTTTGAAGTAAACAGCCCTGTGAATTGGGGGGCAAACACCGATACTTAAATAAAAATTCTTAAAAACAATAATTTCATAAGTTCTGTTACTCCAAACAAAGAATTGTTACTCCAAACAAAAAAATTTGGCAGTAATCACAGGACTAGATAAGGTGAAGTGCAAGTGTAAACAAAACGAGCATAAGTGCACATAACACATATGAACATATAAGTAAGGGTACAATCAAAATATCAAAAATGTATTACTTATAACTTCCTTTTATACAAGGTCAAAACATGGGGGCCATACCCACACAATGCCGTCAACAAAAGAAAATACAGATGCCATAGCAGAAACACTAGGTGCAGACTCTACACTTGAACAAAACAACACAAAATGAATCAAAACCAGACCAGTCGCCACTCAAGCTTCTCAGCACTTCTTTCCACCACTCCCCTTTTCGCCTTTTGTTCGAAGTTTTTGTTTCGCCTTGAGAGTGGTGTCACTGCCAGTAATGTCAACGATCTCCTCGCTGCTAATGTCTTCCTCCTGCTCTGCAACTTTTTAAAAGGACTCGCCCTTCGTTTTGCGCTTTCGAGATCGACGGGAGCTCTTAGAGGCCTTGATTGCTTCAACCTTCTCCTTTTTAACTGCAACCAGTTGTTTTTGAGATCTGCACGGCTACTCAATCTGAGTTTCTTGCTCTCGAGTTTCACCCGCTGTGAAGTCGCCTTCTAAAGAAATGGACGGGTCATCTAAACCATGCAGTGCGGCGATCTTCTCGGATTTTGGCTCTGGTTTTGTACCAGACACGGACACGGCGACCGGATCAGGTACAAAAACGAGAATGGAAGCAGTAGAGATAGCACTAGGCCCAAGCATTGAGGAAGCACTCGGATCGACAGGTAAGGAAGACAGACCTATAAAATCAAAATTGAATGCGTTAAATTCATCCTACTCTTGCGGCGTGAGGTGAAAATTTTCAAACTCGGGAGAGGCAAGTAGAGTACCTACACCGAAAAAATGACCGAGGATGTCAACTTTGTATTCACCGCCTTTACCCTCCTTCGACGGCTTCATAATCCGAGGGAAAGCTACAAGCCTGGGACTTGCTGATGGATCGTGGGGCCGCCACGATGGTTCGTCGGCGCCGAAAATAAAAGGCTCCGGAGGCGCTTTGGTAGTTGCTGTCATGGTGGCATCGACAGCCTCCTTTTCCCTCTCAATCCGCGAGATCTCTCGGTCCTCCAACAATGCCTTCTATGATTCTTCATTGAGGTAGACGTTCTCTAACTCTCGCTCGGAGTAAACATTGCCGCAATCACGAATGCGGGTCAAGATCTCCTCCAAACCATAGTGAGAGTGCATGAGAATTTAGGGCCTAAGTAGTTGAGGCTCCCCTGATGCAGTAGAGAGTTGACATAAAAATTCAAGATGGACTCATCCATCTTCTCCATCTTCCTTTCAAAAGCATTCTGAAGCTCTAGATAATCCGCCGTAACGGCGGCCTTTTAACCTTCGACGCAAGACTTATCGGCGGTAAGCTACGCAACTTGATCCTGTAGCCTGGCGATTGTCTGGGCCTGGTCGGAGATGGTCTTATTATGCCCCTCTACGATAAGGTCATGATCAGAGATGGTTTTCTTTTAGGCCTCAATAGTTGTGCTGCAAGCTGCCACCTCCTCTTTTAATTTAGCCGCTTCTGCATGAGCCTTCTTAATTTCGTCCCTATAGACGATATCTATTTTCTCGTATGCCTCTTTTAATTCCTTCAACAAGCTGGCGTTCTTTATACTTTCTCGAAGTGCCGCTTCCTTCTCCTCTTCCAGTTGTTTGACCCTGGCGTCGCGTTCCGCCAACGCTCTCTCGAAATCATCATTCTCCTATTCAAAGGAGAGAATTTCTTGATAATTGTTGCGGTTCGTGTCTGCCAGTTGCTTGCATAATTTTTCCCACCCTTCGTCCTGCTCCAAATCATTCTGAATAGCCTGAAGATGTGGTATATATAAATTTCTATGAATCGGGTGGAGGTCACGATCAAACTTAACGCCCCTTAAGAACCACCCGGGGAGCACCGCCTCAAGCCTGGGAGGACCAGATGGAAGAACATAGGTGGACCTCCAGTAGGGGTGTGAAGCACCGGGGGAAAAAGCAACAGAAGACGATAGAATTTGAGTTGAAGACGGAACGGGGACAGAAGTAACTGGGATTTCCTGACCCGCTGAAGAGAGTGTCAGAGCGAAAGTTTGCTATTCTGAAGAATGAGAACCGCGATCAAATTTAGACCTTTTCGACGGCTCCTCTCTCTCGTTGAAAGTCTTCCTCTTTTCATACCCACCTTTGTATATTCGGCTCTGTTCCCTCTCGTCTCAACGATGAATTTTAGCTTCTAAATCTTTTCTTCTTCGGTACTCCTCCTCCGTCTCGCGGGGTTGGTGACAGCTGAAAGATCGCTTCGACCAGCGCTAAGAGTCGGAAAATTCTTCAAGATCATCATAAAGGCCGCATCCTCTCATCATATCTAATATGAAGAATAAATAAAAGGCCTTAGAAATAGAAAATAAACATGTAAAGTATGTGTACAAGTGAGTGTAACCCTAGTGAAACGTGTGATGTGTTTGGGAGGAGGGCCTAAAACAACGTCATAAACCGAATCGGGCAGGCACCGCGGAAGGAATCTGATTAACTTCAGGTGCAACGTGACCCGAACGAGGAAGCACCTCCTCAAAGTTGAAATCTTCCCTCATGAGCATGTCGAAATTGACCTAAGCATCGCTCAAATCCCCAAAGTACACGCCAGCGTCTTTACTCGGGGAATCCCGACGTCGTCCGATTTCTGGGGCACTTTACCACCCATATCTGGATGAGGCAAGCTTGGAATAACGAGACTCATCCTCAAAGTCTCGTCGCAAGATTCAGAATCCCCATCATCGGATTCTGCATAGAAATCACCACTAGAAGTGGACTCATCACTGCTACTCCCGATCTCCCCCTCCTCCTTTTCTAAGTCCATCATGGCCTTGCCTTCCATTTGATTAAACTCCTCTTCCTCTTCTTCCAAAATCAAAGGCATTCTGACCAGGCAACTAACTCCGGTCATGGCAGCATCTCTTCCCTCGCGAGTCTCTTCAGCCGACTCTCTGGACAAGCCTTCTCTTTCTTGAGAAACACCTTCTTCGGAACCGTGAGAAGAGAAGGTGGATCGCGTGCGAACCCTGGATCGAGATGGAGATGGGACCTCAACTGGAATAGCTGATCTCCTCGGATGCAATAATCCGTATCGGAGCAAGTTTTCATCGCTCGGTAAGACTTTAACGGATCTTTCCTCAGCACCGATAGCCTTCAGGGTTTGAAAAACTTCATCGAGAGACAAGTCCTTATTCGGCCTAGGGATAACTGCAAGAGTATTCGACTTATTAGAAACTCTATAGCGACACATCAAAACTCAATAAGTAAGGAAAATAACTTACCCCCGATTGTCCAAAGACAGTTAAACCCCTTGGGGCATCTGACAAAGAAATACTGGGTCTTGAACTAGGATAGATTGCTCTGCAATCGTAATACGATTTTTTGATTCCTTTGAACTTCGATTTCAACCAAGGATGGATACTCATCTCTTCTCTTGAATGAAAGAAAGTGTCATAGCTTGTCAAAGCTCGGAGCATGATTGAATGTTCGCATGAATAGGACATGCAAACAAGTTAAGATGTTGTATCTGTTGGGATGAATCTGGAATGGAGCAATGCCTAAGTTCGAGAGAGTCTCACGCAAAAAGTCATTAAAAGGGGCACAGCTCCATTCAAGCACATATACCGATGACAAGTGGTATATCCCGAAGGAGGCATGTGGGCAAACTCGTCCTTTTCTGAAAGGTGTACGTCTTCCTCCGATATGCCATGTTGCACGTAGATATTGTGCAAGACCTTAGCGGAAATCACAAAAGAAGCTCTCTCTGGAGGGTTGAGAAGAACTCTAAAGTTAGGAGGGGTTCGATCCAAGACGGGACCGACTAGAACCAACTGACCATATTCAGCCTGCGAGGTGAAAGGAGAAAGGGAAACAAACGACGACTCAGCTTCCGATAGTGTCGGACTTCCTCCGCTAGACTTATGGCGAGAAGATGGATACTTCATTCTAAACAACAAGAACTCGCGTCCAAAACGGTTAGGTAATTCTATTCTAAACTAATAATTTCCCTTACAACACTTGAATTCTAGAGGGACATTGATTCATGTTGACACATCGGATTTCAAGTATGTACCGGGGCGAGTGCAGTGTATTGTCTATAGAGGGTGAGCTCGGTGCCCGAGGCACTACAAATGCTCTATCCCATGTAGATAGTACGTTCTCAACCGAGAGGTAAAAGGACTTCCCGCATCATTTTCTTTTTGAAGTCACTTCTCCTACATTTACCTATTATCGATCAACGATCGATAACGGATCCGTTGTCCAAAATGACGTGAAAAGTCCCTTCCAGTATAGGTACACCGTGCATGCAAAAGAAAGCAAAATCAATCCGAATTCTCCGGAAGGATGGGACCAATTCACAATGTGTCGTTCAATATCAGCTATTGAACTTGGCATAAGTCAATTCTGGCTCAATGGACGAAGACAGAAAAACAAGTCAAGCACCGGGGCAAGGCCAGAATGTCGTTCTGGGAGGAACTCAAGACGCGATTTACTATCTTCCTCCATTAAGCCGCAATTGACTCGGACTCCTCACGACAAACATCACGAATGCAACTTCGCTGCCAAATCATTAAACGAACATTGTAATCAGCGAACCCACCACGGATTAATGATCAAAATGCAAAGTTGATTGAAGCTTTAGGATCAGCGAACTACAATTAGGCCGGTGGCGATCTAAGGATGAATCAATGGTGACCTAAGGCACATGCAACTTAGGGTTTCGATCGGAAGCGATTTGAGAAGGCGATGGCGATGCTTCGATATTAGTGGCGTAGTAGGGATCACGACGGAGGCGTTAGACAAGGTTGAATTCCTGGAGGTGATTGATATAATTACAGGTGAAAGCCAGAGTCGAATTGCTGCAAAGGGCTTAGATTGCAGAAGGAAGCAGCTCAGCTCAAATAAAAGAATGGGTCGGGTCGAAGGAGCTTAAATAGGAAAATAAAAGTTCTGAAATTTTTTTAAGTTATCAGGTCGCTAGCGATCCATCATCTATGGATCGCTAGCGATCCATGAAGCTGCATGAACTTTATCTCCAATTTTCCTGGCGACATTTGCATAACATTTTGAGGCATATCAAGAAGCTATAGAGAGAAATTTGATCTGATATGACAAGCAATGGCAACCAAGATCAAAACTAAGCGAGCAGCAACATGACCTTGCTCACATTCGTGAAAATCTAACACGATTACTTGGAATTCAACAAGCAGAGACTAAAAGCAATTACTTCCATAACACGCCTTGTTTTCAACGAAGACATACTCTGGGGGGCAAATGTTTTTCGGGTTTTTAATCCAAGCAGAATCTAAGAGGAAACAGAACAACTTGGTGGAGTCAGAATAGCTCAGAGATCAACCAAAAGGACTAAAGTAACAAGCCAAAGAGAGCCAAGAAAAGAGAATGAGGAAACCCACTAAGGACATGGATTGCTAGCGATCCATGGCCTATGGATCTTTAGTGATCCATAGATATAGCTCAGGGTTCAACTGTTTTTCTGGCATCGTGATCCAATCCATATTGTAAAAGTAGTGACTGAGTTTGATGAGATTTCGAGTTAATAGAATTAAGAGATAATCATCCGTCCAGTTCAATCAACAACTAAATACAACTAGCAAGTAAATCGTCATCAAAACAAAGCGACGTTCAATGGGATTACACAAACAACATCAACACAAGGCAATGAAAGCATTCCAGACATCAAAGACCAAAAATATACTAAGTGCATGGATCGCTAGCGATCCATACACTATGGATCGCCAGTGATCCACACGTTATCATAGTATAAGCGCGACCCGAACTAAGTGAAGCAGGGAAAATGGCTAAGTAATTAGCTCGCACTCGACCTAATGCTTGGATCACTAGCGATCCATAGACCATGGATCGCAAGCGTTCCATGATTTTGGCTCGGGTCGCATGCTAATCTCCATAGTGTTTTCTTGTGACCATCTGTGAATATCTAGCGAGCAGAATTGGCCGAATAGCTTTCCAATCTCTATAAATACCATCATATCTGCAACATAAACGGGATCTTCTCCGGACTGGTTGCTGAAACTCTGCTGGAAGCTTTCTTCACTCTTCACCTCCCTCACAACGATCTTCAGAGGTGTCCACTATGATTCTCCAATGGATTCTAACTTCGAGGATTCAATCTAGCTAAGGACAATCAAGAGCTTTTTAATCAAATACTCCTTGTAACAGCAATCAGTCTATAATAAAAACTATAAAGTGGACGTAGGCTTCGTTAACATCCGAACCACTATAAAAATCTTCTTGTCTTCTTTTTCTTAGTGCTTTTTTCTATATCTATTATCTACATTAATTGCTCTGTGAGAACAGAGTTGGTGCTTTCATGCTCAAACCAAGGTGTTGATCCATTTTTTTGGTGTGTGTGTGTGTAGACACACATTGCTTAGTGCTTTCGCTTTGTGCAATCGCCCATGTAACACCCCACAATTTTAATAATCGAATAATTAAATGATTAATTTAAATATTTAACCATTAATTAATGGAATGCCTCTTATACTCGATTTTTACGAACGAGCGAATTGGTACTTGATACATCTACGGTTGAGTTTGCTTTTTTGATGCGAGTAAAATGAGTATAAATTTGACTATGTTTGGATTGATGATTTTCGAGGATGAATAATGTTGGATGGAGAGAATTGGGGCTTAGCCCTTTAGCTGCCTATAAGTGCTAACTCCCTTCGTTTTCTCTCATTTACGTTACTTCTCTTTCTCTTTCTCTAATTACTCTACTAATCTCCTCTTAACCCACTCCTAATATCACCAAACCCTAAACCCATTAAATAAATTTCCTAAATTCAAGTAAAAATCACCATAATTCATCTTATCCTATTCTCTACAAAATCCGCAAGGAGATTGGCATGAATTGAAGCTTAATTGTTGATTTCAAAAATTAAAGAGAGCAAAGATTAGGTTTTTGTTGATTAGAGCCTGGTTTAGGGAAAATTAAGGTGGATGGGATGAGTCTCCTTATAAATTTATGTGTTATACTTCATATTTTTGTTTATAGATAATTATAGAATTATATAAAGTGATTTAAAGATTGTTTGAGTTGACTTGGGTTTATGTTTGTGTTATAAACATGATTATATTGACTCATTATTTGTTTGAGACCTTAATAATTATTTTTGAAAATAGTTAGTAACCTAAGAATTTGATTTTAGGTTAATCGAATGATTATAAGTGAGATAGTGATGAATTAATTACAAGTGATAATTAAGTGCATGTCATTAGTTAGTAATAATTAAACTAATTGAAATGGCTTTGGAAATAGTTAGTAAGCTAATTTAGCAAGTTTTGAACTCTATACTTGTTATTAAAGTGATTAGAGGGCTAATTAGGCTAAATTAGTATTCATAAACATTGTTTAAATAGAAGAATGATTTTTATAAGTGTTGGCATCAAATTTGGCCATTTGGCCACCAACACCCAATTATGTAGAAGTACCAATATCCAATCAAATCACAGAAATATGCAGAAAAATAAATGAAGAACAAAATTAAAACAATCATCAAAAAGCAAGTAAAAAGAGACAAGATTTATAGTGCTTTGGCTAACTTCGGCCTATGTCCACTCTCAAATAATCCTTTTTATTATACTGAAGCTTGTTTACAGTTATAATCCGAAATCCAAGAATAAAATCGGCAGAGTGTAGCCTAGGTTGAAGATAAAGAGAAGTAGAAAGAAGATCCTTTTTATAATGCCATGGCTGCTGTATTTATAAGGGAAGATGTACACGGATCAGACTGAAATTTTGATTGAAGGTTCGGGAGACCAAGACGAAGCCACCCAAAAATTTCCAGGCCCATTGGGGCCTACAATGGGGATCGGCACCGATCCCTATTGTAGTGTGTCCAAAAGGGTTATGATCCCTATGAGGGGTGCCCCATGTTGTTAGCTACCTGATCCCTAAATTTCGTGCAATTTCGACGTATAGTTTGTGAGATATTGCATTTTTCGTGAAGTGGTGTTGCTTGAATTCTGATTTCTGCCGATCCCTCTAGAGGGATAAGTGCCGATCCCTCCAATTCCTTCCAAATGCCATGCAATCCCTAGAGGAGCTTATACATATTGTATTATGCTTAGCCTCCAAGTTTCATGCCAAATGGATTAGTAGAACTCGAGTTATTGATTAATCTTTGTTGCAATATGTTGTGAAGGCTGATTATAGCCGATCCCTATAAAGGGATAGGTACCGATCCCTCTAACTTTCCCAAATGATATGCGATCCCTATAGGGTGTTCCACATGTTGTAATTAGCTTGTCCACCAAGTTTCATGTCAATTGAATGTGTAAATGTTGAGATATTGATCGATCTTTGCTACAAAGTTGGTTTTAGCCGATCCCTAAAAGGGAAGAGGGTCGATCCCTCTTTCTTTACCCTTTTGATGTGCGATCCCTAGAGTAGGCTCCCTAGGGTCCCAACATCATGCTCACAAAATTTCATATGCACTGGACTTATGGATTTTGAAATATTAATTGTTTTCCGTTGAGTTGTACTTGCTTGGATGAAATATGCCGATCCTTTTTATATGATCCCTTTCTTAGGTGAAGTAATTTGCCCATAACTTATGCATACAAACTCCAAACGACTTGAGATTTGAAATGTAGCCTCTTGGGGCCTTCCTTGTCACTTTATAATGGTCTCACCAAGTTTGGTACAAAAATTGAGGACATTTACCGATCCACTGGGGGTAGGGATAGGCACCAATCCCCTGCCAGGGTGAGGCACTAATTCGTACATAGAATATTCTAGAGATTCTATCTTTTGGTATCGGTTGATCGTCGCTTCATATCATTCCCTGCACTTGATTTTTGGACCTCACAATCATCGCTCTTGATTAATGCCCTTGATAATCGTGAAGTCTTTTGGGTTAAATCTGCCTATCTACTGCCTTGGCAAAAGGTGACTTAACACTTTGCCCCCTAAAACATACCTTGTGATAGGAAGGTGTGTTTTGAATAGCCATATATCCAAAAGTGAATATTAGGCTCAGGTCCCTAGTAAGTTTCAAAATACACAAAAACCCCAGTAAAAAAAAGTGTGTAAATTAGGTCCCTAGAATTAAGTTACTAAGTAATTGCATATAGTTATGCAATTTTTTTGATGAATAATTGCGAAATTTTCCGCAACTTTTTGAAAAAATTGCGTAAATTTCCGCAATTTTTTGGGTGAATAATTGCGGAATTTTCCGCAATTTTTTGAATGAATAATTGCGGAATTTTCCGCAATTTTTTGATATAATTGCATAAATGTCTGCAATTATTCACTGAATAATTGCATAAGTGTATGTCATTATTCAGTAACTTAATTCTAGGGACCTAATTTACAAACTTTATTTTACTGTGGTTTTTGTGTATTTTGAAACTTATTAGGGACCTGTGCCAAACTGTCCCTATCCAAAATCCATAACCCATTGATAGCCGTATTTTCTAATCCAGAATCCAATCTAAATCCATGGTCTCTTCAGATCATTTTATCCGAATCTGCATCCTTCCAAAGCTAAATCCATTGCTGTTCAAAACTGATATCCAAATACATGACCTCTTCGGGTTGTTATCCTAATCCAAATCCTCGATCTCATCGGAACCTTACCGAGCACAATCTGTACTCGACAACTTGAGTAGGCCGATCCATCGCATTCGAGCGAGGCGACCTACCCCTTGCTAGGCATAGTCCATACCTGATGACCTTGATCTCTCCGGATCCTTACCGAGCACAATCCATACTCGACGATCTGAGTAGGTCGGTCTATTGTGTTTGACCGAAGCGACCTATCCTTTGCCAGGCATAATCCATACTTGACAACCTTAATCTCTCCGGATCTTTGCCGAGCAAAATCTATACTCCACGACCTGAGTAGGCCAATCCATCGCGCTTGAGCGAAGCGACCAACCCCTTGCCAGGCATAGTCCATACCTGATGACCTGTTGGGTTTTATTCTTCGGCCTCGACACCTATTGAGGACTTAATCCATGATGCACGAGTCCATTTCATCGTGTTCGCCCAATGAAAAGACCCGTTCCTTGCGATTATTATCCCATCTCTTTGGACAAGACCACAATCTCGACCTATGTTTTCTATTACATTGATCCAAATTTAAGCATTCCTAAGTCCATTTGCCAAAATATAAAATAAGAGTCCGTACAACTAATAAACCAGAGTTCAAATAAAAACTAGAAAAACAAAAGTTCGAAGCAAACAAGAAGAAAAAAAACAAATTTCACAAACCTGAGCACAATGGTTTATCATTATCTCAGAGCATGCCTAGGGACCGTCCTTGATCCCGTACATGTGTAAGTGACTTAGCCATCCGACCGGGGAGTATGTTTCTTATTCCATGCCATCCCGATCAATTGATGATGAGTTGATGGTGATGCCTTGATCCAGTTCCATTTTCATTCGAGGTGGACGGTGGCTGCTCCTGTTCTACTGCCACAGCCCGAGTCCTTATATATTATTGTAACTAACCATTCCTCACATGTTCCTCAATGATATCCTTCAAATGCCTATAGTCATTTGTATTGTGCCCATCCAGCTCATGGAATAGGCAGCGCTTTCCTAATGTTCGTTCGTGTTTGGAGGGTTCCATCCTTGCGGGCCTTCGATACGGAAGGCGTCCTCGAGTATCCAGGTATATCCGTTTTAGGGTTTCATTCAATTCCGAGTAAGAAAAGAATTTGGGTGACCCCCTATGTCACTTCGATCCATCAAAGCTATTATCCATGTTTTGTTTACCCTTGTCCTTTCCTGAGCTTTCACCGGGCAGTTCTCCACCTCGTATCGTATTAAGTTCTGTTGTCTCTTTATCAACTTTCACATCTTCTTGTCATAGAAAGCTTTCTGCTTCATGGTAGAGTTCTCTAAGATCCATCGGTGGATTATGTATCTGTGATATCTTAAAATCTAAAATCTGCAACTCTTAACACTGCCGCCATCAAAACCATCGATGGACCCGGTCGATCCACTGAAACAACTGCCGTATTGAACCTAGTTAAGAAATTCTTGAGTGGTTCTCTTACCCACTGCTTTACTGATGTCAATGTCATCACATTTTTGGGTCTCGTAATGTGAACTCAAAGCTGCTTCATACATTTTTCGACCAATTCCATCCATGTGCTAATAGACCCGCTCTCCAACTATCTGAACCATAGGCATCTACATCCGTGAAGTACAAGAGGAAGCATCATGCCAGGACTTCTTCCGAAGCCCATAGTACTTCCATATGCCATATATACCTCATCATATGCATGGTTGGATCTCACTTTCCATCATAAGCTTCCAGTGTTGGTAGTTTGAATTTTAGTGTTTTCCTAGCATTTCTGATATTAGGAGCGAATGAACTTCTATTTACATCCTCTAGATCCCTGTTCACTAATCCTCCACCCATAGCTTGCCTGATCATCTCTACAAACCTGTCATTGTCTTCCAGCAGTAGTCTCCTATCATCATGTCCAAGTTGCCCCCCGAGTCTTTAAGGAATTCTGGAATGTATTCCTCTAGAGGAGCATCCAAATTCCGAGTCGCATCGAGCTCCATGGGATTGACTGCATATCCTCCAGCATCATTATCGACCAGACCTAGGGGCATGCCCCCATCTCTTTGGGGATCGGTACCGATCCCTCTCGAGGGATGGGTGTTGATCCCTCTAAGATGGCTGGGGACTACCCACGGCTGCTCCGTTCCACTCCTTTGTTCAATAGCTCTGTCTCCATGCTCCCGGTTCTAATTTCCAGTGAATCTTGCCGCCTCAACTCTTTGATCCATAGCTCCAGTAGTTCCTATCGTTCCAAATCCTTGGTTTTGCATTCCAGTAGCTCCTATGGCTCTAGCCTGTCCGATCCGTCGGAGTAGATTCTACATCATCTTCTCCTATCTTTTCAGCATCCGTTCCTGCATAGCATCTATCATTGTTCCCATTTCATCTCTAGTAATATTGATAGATGTTTGATTAGCTCCAACTCTCGAGGAAGCCTCATGACTCCCTTCATGATGGCTCGTATCCGCTAATTGTCTCCTTATTGAATGTCTCACCATTGCTCCAAATCCAAGCTCTCTAATTGATTCCAAATCTAAACTCCAAATCAATGGGGGCTAGCTCTCCCAATGAAAGCACCAAAATGTTGGCATCAAATTTGACCACCAACACCCAATTATGTAAAAGTACTAATATCCAATCCAATCACAGAAATATAAAGAGAAATAAATAAAGAACAAAATTAAAACAATCAGAAAGCAAGTAAAAAAGAGACAAGATTTATAGTGGTTCGGCTAACTCCGGCCTACGTCCACTCCCAAATAATCCTTTTTATTATACTGAAGTTTGTTTATAGTTAAAATCCAAAATCCAAGAATAAAATTAGCAGAGTGTAGCCTAGGTTGAAGATAAAGAGAAGCAGAAAGAAGATCCTTTTTCTGACGCCATGCCTGCTGTATTTATAAGGGAAAATGTGCACACATCGGACTGAAATTTTGATAGAAGGTTCAGGAGACCAAGACGAGGCCAACCAAAAATTTCCAAGCCCATTAAAGCCCACAATAGGGATCGGTACCGATCCCTTTTAGTGTTTCCAAACGTTCTGCGATCCCTAAGAGGGTGCCCCATGATATTAGCTACCTGCTCCCCAAATTTCGTGCTATTTCGATGTACGGTTTGTGAGACATCGCATTTTTCATGAAGTAGCGTTGCTTGAATTTTGATCTCTGCCAATCCCTCTAGAGGGATAGGTACCAAATCCCTCCAATTTCTTCCAAATGTCATACGATCCCTAGGGGAGCTTATCCATATTGTACTATGCTTAGCATTTAAGTTTCACACCAATTGGATTAGTAGAACTCGAGTTATTGATCAATCTTTATGGCAATATGTTGTTAAGGCTGATTATAGCCGATCCCTATGAAGGGATAGGTATTGATTCCTCCAACTTGCTCCAAATGATATGCGATCCCAACGGGGTGTTCCACATGTTGTAATTAGCTTGTCATCCAAGTTTGATGTCAACTGGATGTGTAGATGTTGATATATTGATCGATCTTTGCTATAAAGTTGGATTTAGCCGATCCCTAAAAAGGAAGAGGGTCGATCCCTCTTTCTTCATCCTTTTGATGTGTTGCTCACAAAATATCATTTGCATTGGACTTATGGATTTTGAGATATTGATTGCTTTTCATTGAGTTGTACTTACTTGGATGAAATATGATGATCCCTTTTATACTGATCCCTTTTTATATGATCCCTTTTTATATGATCCCTTTCTTAGGTGAAGTAATTTGCCCAAAACTTGCGCATACAAACTCCAAACGACTTGAAATTTGAAATGTAGCCTTGTGGGGCCTTCCTTGTCACTTCATACCGGTCTCAACCAGTTTGGAACAAAAATTAATGACATGTACCGATCCCCTAGGGGAAGGGATTAGCCACCGATCCCCTGCCTGGTCGAGGAACTAATCCATACTTAGAATATTCTAGAGGTTCTATCTTTTGGTATCGGTTGATCGTCACTTCATATCATTGCCTGCACTTGATTTCTGGACCTCACAATCATTGCTCTTGACTAATGGCCTTGATCATCGTGAAGTCTGTTAGGTTAAATCTGCATGTCTACTGCCTTGGCAAAAGGTGGGTTAACAATAAGTAACAAAGGTATTTTATAAAATGATTTGATATTTTGTAAGATAGCAAATGGAGCTTAATTAAAATTTATAAAATGGTTTAAATGTTTTATAAATGAAGAGCACATTTTATAAAATGGATATAAGATTTTATAAAATAGTAAAACGATAAATACTTGATTTTTCAATGAAGCGAATTAAGCGCTTTAAATGGCTAAATTAATTTATAAGCTAGTATTGTATTTTATAAAATGGTTTGAGGATTTTATAAAATATTAAATGGCTAAATTAATTTATAAGCTAGTATTGTATTTTATAAAATGGTATGAGGATTTTATAAAATAGTATAAGGAGATATCTTTACTTTTATTGAAAAGATTAATAAGTAAAAGTAATAATTGATTATGTAATAAATGAATTACTTATTTAAATATACATGTATGTATATGAGTATGGATAAGTATACGTATATGTGTATTTGAAGATATATAACAATCAAAAGGATGTGCGACTTGTAGTCAAAATGGTTGTATGTTTGGTTGCTTATATACGTTGGCAATTGTTTGGTTCTATAGAAGTATAATTGATTACAGTCCATTGTGGGTATTTCACGCAGCCGTACTGACTATCGCGTGTGCTAATTTGCGTGAGAGTATACCAGGCTGAGTAATCATCCCGGTGAAGTCTGAAATATGACTTGTGTAGTTGTTGTACATTGTGTGAGCTCGTGTGCATAAGAGTGCATAAATGAGTGTATCGACACACGTATAAGCTACACACATGGCAAGGAGGCTGTGTATGATGTTTTGGCATGGTAGAGGAAGCCGGGTTGTTATAATCGCTCGTTGAACTCTACTCATGCAAAGAGTGGATTTTGGAGTTGAAATCGATTTTCGATTACTTATTGAATTCACTTCCAAAACGTCAACCATTGAACTCCGAAAGAGGTTTAATGCCGTGAAGGCAGACTATGGGAGCTGGGCGACACATCGGGCGAATCAACGGAGGAGGCCGAGCTTTAATCGATGGCGTACGGTGCAAGACTTGGGCTTTACTACCCAGGAAATGCTACCACCAGTGGTGTATTGACCTGGGAAGTAAGGCCTAGGTCAGGTGCATTTTGTAAGGCATTTTCCCCTAGTCTCGTGTGTAGTTCTTCATGAGGCTTCAGCTTGACTTCAAGAAGACTCTGAGCTACTTTGGGAAGGGGAGTGCACGACGAAGTTTGAGATCTGTACACGAGCGCAACATAATCAATAACGATCGAGTACAAGAGCGATACGATGTGTGTAACAACCCGTATTTTTTCGATAATTAAAATATTGAATATAATAAGATTTTAGGATTTAATTGTATGAAATTAGAAATTTATGATTTGTTAGTAAGAAAACAATTAGAATGTAATTTAATAATGTGATTTAATGTAATTGATTACTATTTTAGTGTAATTCCAATTTATTTTAATAATTTTTTGAATGTAAGTTCCATTGATTGTAATAATAGATGTTAATATAAGAATGGAATAATTTAAGAAATAAATGTTGGAATATATGAAATGAAAAAAAACAATTATGGTATAATGAGAATTCATTTGAAATCTAATATTGATTATAAACTGCAATAAGAGTTGTTGGAATCCTTTAATTGAAAAGAAAAGACAACTGCATTGTAATTAATAAGTTCAACATAAGAACTTACATTTTAAATTAAATTAAGATAAACATTTTAATGAAATTTAAACTTTGATTTGAGAAGAATAAATTGTATGTTTGTCTCTAACCAGAATAACAAATGTTGAATTTGAATAAAGGATGGAATGAATCTTTTAATGAAAGAATAACATAAGTTTTTATTTGGAATGCATCTTGGAGAAGTTGATTTTCAATAAGATAAAACATTTACTTTGTAATAGTGCATAAATTTTGTTGTATATGAAATTTTATAAAACATGTTTGAATTGGTATAAATGAAAAGAAAACAGTGTTTTATAATTAGAATTTGTTTGAAATTAGTAATGAAATGAATTGGAATTAGATTAATTGAAATATCTCAATTAAAAGAAACATAAATGAAAGTGTAATGAATGAGTTAATTGCATTTTGTGTCAATATGGAATGAACATTTTGATTAAGATAATTGCATGTTTTGAGACGTATAAAAATACAACTTTCATTTTGAATAAGTATGATTTTGGAAAAAAAATTGAATTTTAGAATAATCTATACACACACACATTAATATTCAAAATTTTAAATATATCAGAGGTTCATGGTTGTGTAAATGTTGTGGAATCAATTAGAATTACCTTGTATTAACAGTTGTACATTAATTACATAGGTTCACATATATATTTATTTTTCCATTTTATGTATGGTTAAAACTTGTAAATTGGTTGCACTAATGTGACCGTTACAGTAATTTAAAAGTAAAGTAAATCATTTTTATAGTGCATAGGTAGATATATATTCATTAATTAATAAAATTGGTTTGAGTAACGTAAATAAATATATAGATTGATTAGTTGATTAATTGATTGATTGCTTGTTAATTGATTGATTACGTTAATGGAGCGTGCTCATATATTAACATAAAACGAATGTTTTAATATTGAATTAAATGACGTAAATATGTGTATATTTGGGTTTATTGATATGAATTAATTGGAGTAAGTTTTGGAATTTGGACCCCAAAGGTTTGTTTATAGGATATAGGCGGTCCCTTCATTTGCTTTACATTTATCATCCAGTCGCATTCTCTTTCTTTTCATTTTCAAGTTCTCCGTGTAGGTTTCACTTGAGCATTCATTTAATTATTAGATTACTCATTCGTTTCTTATTAATTAATAGTTGCTTCATTTGATTTATTTATAATTAATAATTGCCTTATTCTTTAATTTATTTCTCATTTGTTCGTTTGCTCCTTTCTAGTGCTTTACCTAAAGTTTTTTTTCCTTTTCTTTTTTTCCATTTTTAATGTGAACATCCAAATTAATATTCATGCCATCTAATTAGCATTTACTATTCTCCGTTTTTGAAGTTTGTTTTGTTTATACGTTATTAGTTCTTGTACCTTCCTTTAATTAGCAACTCTTTCTTTTGAAGCTTTATATTAAAGAACGGTTGATTTATTTTTATCTTTATTTATATATTTGTTCTTTTCCTTCATCTCTTTCAATACTACCATTTTAGGGCTTTCATATTTTTACTTTATTTCAAATTCTTAGTTTGTTTATACATACCTTATTAGCTTTTCATTTGTTTCCATCTTCATTTATGTAGCCTCATTTCATTTTCAAATCTCATCTTTTGTAGCTTCATTTTTCCAAACAAACTTCCATCTCATTTTTTTCTCTCTCTTCATTTTCCTCCTTCTTCATTTTTCTTCTTCTTCAAATCTCCTTCATTTTTATTCAAAGCTTCCCTTTTCTTATTCTTCTTCAAATCTTTTTCTTCTTTTTCAAAGCTTCGTTTTCCATTTCAATTCTTCATCTTCTTTCAATTTTTCTTCTTATTTTCCAAACATTCTTCGTTTTCCAAATCCTTTTCTTCAAATCCAGCTCTATACAAACTTCTCTGTCTCTTCCAAAACTTTCTGTAAAAAAGAAGAAGATTAAGATACCAAGGAAGCAAATCAAAAGGAGGAAGTAGTAGCGGATCCAAATCCGACTAGAAAAGGGAAATCCATAAGGTGAGTGTTTAAACCCACTCACGAAATACTAAAATTTTATTGCAAGTTAAACCAGGTTATATAGTGATAAATTTTTGATTGTTGGTTTGGAATTTGAATTGATATTTAATTTGAATACCTAAACTCCAATATGTGATAAGTAGTTATTATTTTGGCATGTTGTTGAATTGGTTGATTTGTTGAATTGGTTGATTTGTTGAATTGGTTGATTTGAATGTTGATTGTATGTTGTGATGGATGCTATTGTGACTGAATGTGTATTGTTCATTTATTTTGATATATCCTTGTTATCACCCTATAGTTTATTATAATCGTATCAATTTTCATATTGATAATTTAAACATTGAATAAAGATGTAAAACCCATGAATTTCATATATTTACATGAGAGGAAAAAACTAGTATGTTTAGATTTACTATTTGGACCATAAAAATGATTTTGAGAATAAACCGTTGTTATCTTATTTGAAAGTTTTCAAAATCAAATCTCTTGAACTATGAAATTTAATTGGGAATTGTTCTGTAAATTTGTAAGTTACTAGAATGGATCTATTGTGAAATCTATTGTACTTTGAATATGGAAACAATAACTTTCCCGGAAATTTGAATCTTCAAAAATGTAGTTATTTGTATTTCTTATTTCATCTAATTTTGATTTAATTTGCATTAGAATTTTAGTTCTGACTCGAGTGTATTATTTTCCTTTACGCTCGGGTCAGCCCAAGTATTTTCAGTGTATTGAAGACCATTTTACTTTGGAGGATGAAGATGGAGATGAGTCTACTATTTGTATATATCTTTCATGCATTCCTTGTAACTTGCACAAACCATTTTTATTGGTTTCTTAGAAAATTATACCTATTCTTTTCATTCCAATAGATTAAAGTATGTTTAAATTATATTTTCTTACGATAGACATCTTCTAATATCTAACTTTTTTTTCTTCAGAAAAACTCATCTTCAAAACTGTTTTAATATATCCATAACAAAAACATTTTCTTATACCTATTTAATTAATAGGTGTATTCACAAATCACTTTTATTTCTATTCTTAGAAATTATCTTTTAAAAATACATTTTTATTTGGGTTTAAAACAGATGTTGCGTAAGACACTGTTGCTACAACCCAAAAATACTAGTGTATGAATTTAATTAAAAATAAATACTAATAAACCACATCTACTATGTAAAAACATTTCCTTTGGGAGTCACTTACCATAACGGTAACGTTATAGTCTATGCTCCATTTATTTTCATGAAAACATCTATTACAACAATAAATGTTGTAACCTACGTTTTCGATACTTAATACATTTTAGGTTTTTATATTTAAAATCTCTGTTTACTTACAAAGAAACTAGTGAGCTAAATACGTTCTATAATTCTTCAAAAATAATTTCAATTTTAACAAAATTTATATCATATAAAAACCAATTTAAATTTCTTATCATATTTCCAAAACCCAATATTTACTTTAAGAATATTGACAATTATTCTTTTCAATTCTAATAATTTCATTTTATTGGGTTATACATAAAGTGGAATTTTCTACTTACTACCCTAAGAGTATCCTTCCAAAACCTTGGAAATCTCATTTCCTTACTTAAAATCTTTTGTTCCTATACTCATATTTATTCTAAGGTGCTACCGTTAAATCCACTTATATGAAACAATTATAATTTCTGCAATTATCTACACATGGGCTTTCTTCTTTATGAATCTATTGTATTTCTTCAATCTTTTCCCACCTCTCTTTGGATTTTCACAATCCGAACCTAAATGTACAAAATCGTTTCTCAAACTCTTTCCCATGTGTAGACCTTCTCTATGCCCAAGAAATACACTTCCTTATGCCAAAAGTGATACTTTAAGAACTTTCCTTTTAACTGAAGAATGCGAGGTGTACGAAGAACTTCCTCTATACTCTTGGAAAACTCCAAAATGTCGTCCACGAATACTGTCACAACTTATTTAGGACGCCTCTCAAAACACGGCTCATCAAATCAACAAAATAGGCTGGGACATTGGTTAGCCCAAAAGGCCTAACCAACCACTCAAAGAATCCGTCGGGTGTCCTAAATGTGGTCTTATTAATGTTGTCATCAATGACCCTAAGCTGATGAAATCCTGTGGCTAAATCAAGCTGAGAGAATACTACAGAGCCAACTAACTGGTCAAAAAGGTTGTCTATCCTAGGGAGTGGATATCGGTTCTTCTTTGTAAGCTTATTTAATTCTCTATAATCAACGCAAAGTCGAAGAGAACCATCCTCCTTAGTAGCGAAGACGACTGGTGCTCCCCACTCCAATATGCTCCTCCTTATGAAACCCTTCTCCAAAAGCTCACGGATCTACTTGCTCAATTCCTTCCTCTCCCTAGGTGCCATGTGCCTCACAGGTAATGCTACTGGCTTAGCATTCTCAGTTAACTAAATCCTGAAGTTAATCTCTCTCTTAGGGGTAGTCCCCTAACCTCCTCAAAGATGTCTGGAAAATCTCTGACGACAGGAACCGAATCTAGCTCTACTGAAGATGAATCGAGGGAATATAGGAAACTCAACATGACTGACCCTTGCGGGTTGCAAGAAACTTCGAGGGTCCTACCGCTGCGTGTCTTTAGTCTAATGACTCTCCTTTTGCTATCTAATATAGCTCCATATGCGGATAGCCAATCCATTCCCAAAAATCATCCCATACCCCGAAAATCCCAAAACATAAGTGTCGTAGTCAAATTATACGCCTAGGATAACAATTTTCAAACCCCTACAAACTGTAGACAAGTATGCTGATCCTCCTATGGGATTTGAAACAACGATGGGGTCTACTACTAAAGAGATGTCTAAGTGCAAACAATCCATAAGAGAGCTAGAGATAAAAGCGTGTGATGCTCCAGAATCAAATAGAGTCCGAATGAGAAAATCAGAAATAGAAATCAAACCTTCCTACCTCTATCTGGAATGCTGCCCGAAGGTGCCGCATCTAACGCTTGAATTTGTGCTACTGGTGCACTCGTCCCTTGCCCCGCTCTCTGGGGACAATTCCTACTCATGTGATCGGGCTGTCCGCAAGCATAGCACTTTCCCTTCATCTTATCTTTCCTGCAATCCTTGGCGTTATGTCCAACAATTCCACAGCTATTGCACTTTATAACCTTCTTGATTTGCTTCTGAGGGCCTCCACCTTTCTTCTTTTCTTTATTGTTATTCCACCATTTCTTCTTTGGACCTTCCGTCTTAACAACCTCTTTAGACTCTCCTTCCTTGACTCCATCAGACATAAGGGCTATTTCCACCAAAGACTCATAAGTAGCTCTCATCGCAACGTGAGTTAGCAACAATCCCTGAAGGGGTTGATTCAATCCCTTCACAAACTTCAAAGCCTTCTTGTGCGGTGTATTAACCAACTCCATCCCAAACCGCGACAACTCATTAAATTGATTGATGTACTCCTTCACAGCCAAACTCCCTTACTTCAAATTAATGAATTGCTCCAACTAAACACTCTCTTCTGCTTGCGATAAAAACTTCCTATCAAATCGCTCCCGAAATCCATTCCAAGTGACTTCGCTTCCTTCCAACTCTATACTTTCCCACCAATATGAAGCCTTCTCTTTCAGCTGCCAAGATGCTAGCTAAACCCGCTGCTGATCATCCAATCCCAATAGTCTGAATTCCTCTCCGTGTTACATAGCTAAGCCCGAGCCTCCACAAAAGTCTCCGTACCAGAAAAAGTCTTTCCACCCAAATTCGTAAAGTCCTTACAAAGCTTAGAGAAATTAACTGCCGCAGGTGGGATGATGGGATTCCCACCCGCTGGTGCTGGATTGGGTGCTTGCCCTTGCACCTCTGGAGTCATGGCTTGTAGATACATACGAAACCAGCTTGGGACTGGAATGCCCTCGGGAAGATTAGGGGCATCAGCCATTCTATGCAAAGAAAAAGAGAGTTTAGGAAAGAGTCGAAGGAAGATTGAACTGGACTTTTGAGGGGATTTAAAAAAAACTCTTTTATACTTAAAAATCACTTCTAAGAGTTCTTTTCTAAAAAAATACCTTTAAAACAAGTTACTTTGGAAAAGTACTTTACTTTTAATATAAACTTTTAGGAATCTTGAAACCTTAGGCTCTGATACCAAGTGAAACACCCCACACCCTAAAGTATACCCAAAAGGACACATTAAAAGATGTGGTGCATTGTAGGTATAACTAAAGCTAGTAGAGACTAAGATTCACAAGACAAAATAGATAGATAATAACACAGTGGAAGTAATTAAAAATAATAAGTGATTTTAAAAATTAATACTTCATAAATACTTCAGACAAACTGCATATGTTCCAAATACCAAATACAATTGTCTTATCAAAATAAAATCTCAGTCTCATCAGAAAAGCCAGAGTACAAACACAAACTTTCCCTCAATACAGTGCAAGTACAATAAAAGAACAAAAAGATGGAAATAAAAAGAAGGAATACATGATAGGATATCCAAGAAGCTGCAGTCTATCTTCCTTGCCCCTGATTGCCTATGGGGGGGAAGAGGGAAAATAGAGGAGTGGGTCAGACTAAAAGTCTGGTGAATGATAGTAACTACTAGAATCTTTAAGCAAAGTAAAAGTGATAGACCTTACAACCAGTTCTAGTATATAAAAATGAAACAAAAAGAATAGGAAGAAAAAGGAATAAGCTGGAAATAAATACGAATTACTAAATTAACGCAATTGATTAACTTTGATTATTTGCACTTGTCTTTGTGAGCTTCTTTGATTAGGCTGAATTCCTAATCCTATAATTAGGCTGAAATCCTAATTCTACCCTTTGATCGGTCTGCTACTCCATAGACCTTACCGCGGACTAGACGCTATATAACTCTCTGTACATAAGGTAATGACATCTACGAAAAACGCACTAAGTACAATGGTGTCTACGAAAGACGTACAAAGTATTTATTGTGGACTAGACGTTATATAGCTCCTTGCACAGAAGGCAATAGTGCCTACGATAGGCACACATACTTAACCGATTGGAACTCATAGCGATTATTGAGCACCAAAATGGAAGTCGCATGCGTAACTGCCACCATGCTCATGCTACCTATTGCTCCACCTATTGGGTCTTCTTATTACCTGTGCTCCAGCATAAGCGTGCCCCTCGTCTCACTTCAGGATTATGTGAAACATCGTGTCCATAGAAAAATAAGGGAAATGCTGTTGATACTGGCCTGTCATCCAAACAATATCTAGTTGCGCCCCTTGTCCAAATCCTCCGCGATTTGGACTTCTATTGACATATTACTACCATTATTAGCATAAGCGTGCCCTCATCTCACTTCAGGCTAATGTGAGACCACCATTTTGTTTAATAAGGAATGCTTTTTGGTACAGGTCCTCCTTTCATCTTTTCTTATTAACTTAGATAAATTATTTAAATAATCCTTTATTATTATCTTCACTATCTTTGCTTATTAACTTATCCTAAGTCTTAAAATAAGACTCACTCTGTTCTATTTCTTATTATAACCTACGTTATAATCATGCTTATTACTTAACCCAAGGTCTAAGTGTAAAAATAAGCTTCTTTCATATTATACTCTTTTTAGTTATAATTCTAAGTTATAACTAGGGCAATTATCTTTAATTAGTCCAATTCTAACATCAATATCATAATTAGGCTCAATTTCAGTCTTAATTCAATTTTTATCACAGTCTATACAGTTTACATCTTATCTTCTGTTATTTCAGTATTCTTATAATTTTAATCCATATTCGTGTTTAATCTATTCTAATCCATACATGAAGAAGAAGGAGAAATAAAAGAAAACTGAAAATAGAAGAAAATCCAAAGCGTAGGAAAAAGATGTAAATAACGCATAAATAACAGTAAATAAATTAAAATACTGTAAATAAATGGAAAGGCTATAATTAATAGAACAAAACTAAAATTATCTGAAAAAATAGCTAAAAGAAATAGATTGAAAATAATTCTAAAAACTGTAAATAAATTACTAAAAAGGTTATTCCAAAAATCGTAGTAAAACTACAACTATTGAAAACCCTATTATTTTAAATTACTTAAAAGAAATTTAAAATAAGTAAAATCACTCACATGTGGTCCTAAGTTCTTCCCTTTTGGTCTTCCCGGATCCACTTGAGGGTATTAAAATATTTTTATTAAAAAGATTCTCTCCTTGGAAAATTATTCCTTTTAGGGTCCTTCCTTAAAAGGTGAACCCAAGCGGAGAAAATCTAGAATGAGAAAAAGTGTTAGGCCTAGGGTCTTATTTATAGGGGTAGAAATGGATCTCAGACATTAGATTTGGGAATCGAATAGGATGCAACCACGTCATAGGCTGAATAGGAGCCATCGGATGGAAGCACGAAGGGACCAGATGAGGCTAAAGAATGAAAAATATGTGTTCGAAAACCTCTGGAACTAAGAAAATTTTCTTCATTCCATACCCGTATGCAGGTCGACCGCCCCTTCTCCTAGGTCGATCGGTCGGTCGACCCAGGGTGTGGTTAGGTCGACCTCTTGGTCGACCTAGCCCAATATATATATATATATATATATGTATATGTTTCATCTTGTATCTTGCTCATACTAGCTCAGATTCTGACGTTCTATATATGGAAATTGACCAGAAAATTACCACGGACACAATAGTGCAACTCCCGTGGCTCAATTTTGATAGTTTCACAAAGTTATTTTATCATTTCATTAATTAACGAATTAATTATTATGGGTTAAATTTTGGGTTGTTACAGGCTAATTCAATTGATTGATTTGAATTCTGTGGACTGAATTTGAATTCAGTCGAGTAGATTTGAATTCCGTCAACACGAATTTTGTTGACACCCTCAGTCGACAAAAACTTCATATTTTTGTTTTTTTATTAAAAACTTTGTAAAAATTTAAGTGTAATCACTTCTTTTTTTTTGAAAATCTTGTGTACCAATGATATATGTATATATGCATATTAATCATCTAGGATATTTTACGAAGTATTTCTAAGAACAAAAAACATACCTTTTGACTTGTAGATGAATATTTCTTTCTTCTGCTTCTTGTCTTTTCAAAACTATATAAAAGATGCTACAAGAGATATGTGTATTTATATATAGTTGTCATCATTAAAATAATCATACACTCATGGTTCGAACATTATTCCTTTTTTTACGATGACAACTATATGTATGATACATATGTACATATAATCTTCACCTCAATGAATGCTCCCTCTTTCACCATACTTTCTCCTCCTTTGTCATCAACAATAGGAGTAAAAGTATAATGAAAACAAAAGCCATATGTCTAATTTGCTACAGTTTCATTATCCATAAATGCTCGTTCTTCAGCGATATGTATGGAATATTTGTTATTCTAAATCCATATTATCCTTTTGTCTTTCTTAGGTACCTACAAAAAAAAATTATATTTTGGTACCTACTTCTTTCATTAGGGTCTAGGGGGTTAGATCGAAGATAACCATACCCAATAGGATTTGGTAGAACCTTTGAAAATAAAATTTTAATTATTAGTTACTGTATCGAAATAATCATTAATGTCTTTTTCTCTGTTTTCCAATTAATGAAAACTCAAATACTTAAATAATTTTTATTTATGTTTTCTATTAATGACTTTGTTCTTCTAGAGATATTAAAAATATTATTGGTAACAGAAGTACTTGAATTTCTATAGATATTGGATTTTGATTTTACTTGAAATATAGTGCTAGCATTAACATTTTTACTATACATGAATGTTAGTATTATTTCTATAATTAATTTTATTATGTCTTAAAATACTTTTATTACTAAAAGGTCTAGAATCTGATAAAATTGAATTTACATCATTTTGACCTTTATTGAAATTTGTGATTTATCGTTAATTTTATCAAATTTGAATAAAATTAATAAACTATCAATTTCTTTTTCATAAATTTCAATTTTATATATCAAACTTTCAGTTTCTTTGTTTAATTTTAAATTCTCATTTTTTAAAGCACGATTCTCATTTTTAAGAGTAAAAAAATGGGACTTTGAATTATTTAAAGAAAATTTAAAATCATTTTTCAAATCGTCAAATTTCTTTGAAAAATTTTCATTTTCCATTTCTAAGGAATTACTTAAATTTTCAAGATGATCTAACTTAGAACAGAATTTTTAAGAGAAATTTTTAAGGAGCTATTTTCATTTTCTAAAATATTTTCAACGTAATAATATTTAGCTCGTATTTATTTGTTTTATCCAAACAATCTTCATGCTCCTTTTTAAGATTTTTAAACTTTTTAAGTAAAACACCACAAAACTCGTATAATTGATTATAGGTAGTTAGTACCACATCGATGTCTGGTGTGGTGGTGCATTCAGCCTCAGTGTCGCTTGTAGTTATGTTTGTAGCAATGTAACATGTAACGACCCGAAAATTCAGACATTTCGTATTTAAATATCTGAATTATTTAAATATTTGAATATTAGATTAAATGTTATTAAAATGATTTAATAAGCTTTTTAACCCCCTTTTCGAATCATAAGTAATGATGGTAAACTTGTTTTGGAAAAATGTTTACAAAAATATATTTTTTGGAAAAATATCGATAATACGACCTAAAATCATTTTATCAATACACAGCTTGTTTCTGAACGAAAGTTGTTCAAACTTTTTACGCATGTCTAAGTAATCATTATGGAGATAATTAGCAAATAAAAATATTTTCATGTTTATGGCTAACTAAATAGTAAAATGAGCAAAAAAGGAAAATGAGCAAAAATGGAAATAATTAACCTTAAGCTAATGATCAAATGAAGACATTAGCAACTAAATAAACACTCACCTTTTCATAAAACTTGGAAGGTTCTAGATGCTTCCATATGAATAAGAAATATTATTATGAGAAGGGTATAAGAGTAATTAGCTATAAAGGAGAAGTGACATAAAGAAGAAGAGACATAAAGGAGAAGTGATGTATAATTAATGATGTTAGGGTTTTGTAGGGTTTTTGGTCTTTCCCCATTCACATTAATAAGCCTATATAAGGTGGGAAAACCCTTAGGAATAATCATAATTTCACGAAAACAAATCTAAGCTTTCTAATGGCTTCCATCTCCTTCTTTCCTCTCTAACTTTCTCAAACTATATTCAAACAACCTCTAAACTCAACCAAACTTTGCCACAAGGCTTAGTAATATATTAGAACACCTTCCATCAAGCCAAAACTGAAGAAGTGAAGCCAAAGTTGAAGAAGTGTTTTAAAATATATTATAAATATTATGAAGTATAAATATCTTAGGTAATATCTTATATAAATATCTTGGGAAATATCTTATATAAATATCTTATTTTAGATTATAAAACAAAAGGTTTAGAAAGGGATTAGAAATTACTGAATGACCAAATAGATAATTGTTTAATTATTTATTTGAAAAGTAATCAACTATGC
This sequence comes from Allium fistulosum, assembly GCA_030737815.1. Classification (NCBI taxonomy): domain Eukaryota; kingdom Viridiplantae; phylum Streptophyta; class Magnoliopsida; order Asparagales; family Amaryllidaceae; genus Allium; species Allium fistulosum. The sequence continues at coordinate 873,303,680 of CM060902.1, forward strand.
TTAACACTAATAAGCCAACGAAGTAATCTTATCAATTTGTGGGAGTTAAGATTGACGTCGAGTAGGGATGGAGCAATAGAGCTCCAACCTTCCGGGATTTCTTCTTACCGAGGAATAGGTAAGTGGAAAATATCGGAAACATGTAAATCGAGTTGATTCCTAATTGTTTATGGAATCATTAATACTATACTTAACACTAAAAGTCGATGAGGTAGACTTATCTATTTGTGAGATTCAAGGATGGAGTGTCGAGGCAAGGCTTGGTGCAACCAGTGCCCAAACTTACTAGGATTCACTCTTGGACGAGGAATAGTTAAGTTGGAATGTCGGAAATGAGTTAAGCGGATGAATCGTGATTTGTATAAGCAATCGTCTTTAGAACTTGATAGTTAACTAGTCCATACTGAACTTGATTGAATACAAACTTAGATCTTTAAAACAAAGGTTTGTAATAAAGATAGTAACAAGTAGGAAAATGATTCACGTTTTTGTAACAATGTGTTAATCGCATTCGTCTTTTACCCTTTTCGATTAAACATAGGGATGTAAATGGATCTTTAAAAGAATGATTTAAAGATAAGCAAAATCAAAATGGTTTTGGGTTTGTCATGACAATGTTTTAAGTGACATTAGTCTTAAACCTTTTGAATGGATTTGTGAAAATACTTGGGTCCTTAGATGGATATTTTGAAGGAAATTGTAAGTATGAAATCTTTTGGAAAAAGATAGAAAAAGTAGAATTTATTATGTAAATGAAGTTTACTAATAAAGGAGTTTTTATTAATAAAAGGATTAATTAAATGGAAGGGATTAGGAGTTGCTTAAGTAACTTAATCATATTTTGTGTGGCTTGATTTTGTTTTGGATGATGATAGTGTTTTGTTTGTTTATTTTTTTTATGGAAAGTAACCTAGACTTGGTTCCCATTTACAAATATCTATCTTATACTGAATAGTCGATTAGTCGACTATCGTACTTGACCAAATATTGACTTAGGAAGTTATCGAAAGGCTTCACATTTTCATATCATAGAGAATCCCTAGGAAGGAGCATTGGTATGAAACATCTCTAACTTTTGCTTACTTCTGAGAGAACCAAAATTTAGTTAACCGAAAATTCATCGATTGGGTTTGAACAGTCCTGTAAATGGGGAGATTGTACTTATATGAGATGACTCGAACTCGAAACCATTTCAAAACCATATATGTAATCTATGTTTTGGAAGCGGCTGTGAAGTGGAATGTTATAGAGTTGAACTGTCTATCCTAAGGTTAAGTCCACAGGAATGATCAGCGTTAACATTTCAAATGATGTTATCGTCTACGACTATATATATCTTGAATACTCTAAGAGGGAGAACAACGTTAGCATTCGTTAGAGGAATTATGCGGAGAACCTATATGGAGGTTCGAGATCTGTTCAAGATGCTTGAATCTATGTAGTGATTCGTGATCTGTTTGAGATGGAGGAATTCATTTGGGGATTCAAGATCTGTTCATGATACGGGAATCCATTTGGGGATTTGTGTTTCGTTCGAGTGATGAAGACTCATGTAAGAGATGCCAAACATAGTCTTGACATTAGGAAAATGACAGAAAACAGAGAAGGGGTATGGCCAGGGGGTTTAGCAACCTCAAGGGTGTATCAACTCCATTTCTAGAGATGCTTATCGATTGTTGCTAGTGGGAGTTGGTGTGGCTCGGATCACACATCGAGGGTGGTCCAGTTATGTTTACCTTATAGTATATCCCATCTAGAGATACACATTGTTTGGAAGGTAGTTTCTGATCCTTGTCATGGAGTTTGGATTCGGCTATATCCAAAGAGATCTCCGTGGAAAATCAATTATGCGAACGTGCTTTAGTGGTATTGATTGTATACCTATTATTGTCATGGCTTTCACACAGCAACTATTTGATATGACTTATGTGTTACACTCTAGACATTATCTATCATATCATTATATATTAAACTAATGTATGGTTGGTTTCTTTAAGGGAAAAACTATTACGGGAATCTGTACGGTCTTAGTGGTTATTACTACTTGTCACCCATATTTCTTGAGTTTTTTACGCTGGTTTACCAGACTGATCTAGGTGTTATTTTCTTATAATGCCAGGGTCAGCCCCTTATATGTTTCTAGATTTAGCCATGGATGCTTTGGAGTTTCTAGAAAAGAGTTAGAGTCCTACTTACCATAGTATTTATATCCACTTCATTACTTTGTATGTATCATCAGCATTTGTAAGGACATGTTATTATAACTGTCCAGGATGATTGCTGTAACTCATTAAAACTTTGTATCTTAGAATGATAGTTTATACTGTCTTTTGATATTATATATGATTTTTCCGTTGTGAGATTCTAATATTTTGGTCCTTCTTCCTTGCTCTATTTCTTTTTCTTCTATTTCACCCTAACAATTCGTCTTTCTAGCACTTGGGTGTTCGACACGTAAATACCGTGGATGTATTAGTGTCAACATTTGGGAGTCGAAAAAGCGAGTCATTACACTTGGTATCGGAGTTGAAGATTAAGCGAGAACCTTGGGTTTGTTAGGTATGACTCATTTAGTGATAGGGTAATGGAATGCCCTTGTATGAGCTTAGAGTATTATACATATGAAAGCGTATTTGTTACTACTCTAAAAATGTAAAAATGTTTTATATTGTGTTTATTGGTTTGATTAGTGGTTTATGATTTTTGGTCGGTACGTCGGACGCCATGGTAGCGATAGGGATTTCTAAACACTTGAACAGAGCAAACCAACATGGTATTTTTTTGGAATTGTTAAATGAAATAATTTTACCTAGGAATATATTTTATATAAATATATAGTTTTCATAAATTGATATAGTTATTTATGATCTTTATTGAACGAAATGAAAAGAGTCAAGTCACTGGCCAAGCTGGCCAAAATGGGTCATGGATAACTCCTATCAAAGTCTATCCACAATGAGGAATTCTTACTGAATGGAGGAATGGAAAACGATAGATCCTCCTCAAAGATTCATGCCAAATCATCAAAGAAGAAGTCATGTGTAGGAAGGAGTTTATCCATTCCCATGCTTCGGTGTATCACCCATGATGATATCAAATGAGTCTTGAGTGAAGTCTATGAAGAAGAATGCGGCGATTACATCAAGGAGCAAACCCTGGCAAGGAAAATACTCTGCTACGGGTTTTACTAGCTGACTATCAATCAAGATGCGGTTGATCGTGCTAGACAATGCGATGAGTGCAAGATGTTTGCAAAAAATTCGAGAGCCCCGCCGATGGAAATTACTCAAATGACTAGTCCATAATCGTTTGCCACTTGGGGGCATTGACATCATCGTCTCCTTGCTGATCCCAAAGGTGGTGCGAAATACATCATCGTAGTAGTTGATTATTTCACCAAATAGGAAGATGTAGAACTTTAACCACGACCAAGATGAAGAAAATAATCGACTTCGTCGTCCGTAACGTCGTTTGTCCTTATGACCTTCCATGATCCATCATAACTGGTTGAAGCTATGAACAAAAGCATAAAGTCTAGTCTGAAGAGAGGTTTGGAAAAGGCTAGAAGAAAATGGGTGGATGAACTCTCAACAGCGTTATGGGCTTATAGAACTACCCATGAGTCCATGGCTGGCCGTACTCCCTTCACCCTTGCTTACGGCTCCGAGGTCGTCATCCATGTAGAACTTGAAGTCTCCTCTCATCAAGTGGCTGGTTACAACCCTTATTTCACAAAAAATATAAACAAGGAACTGCAATCGAATTGCAATTAAACTAGATGGAATTGGTGACGACTTATGAGCATATAAAACACATATGAGAGCCAATGACGAGAACGTGTGCCCGAACAAGCACGTGTATATTCAAAAAAATTCGACTTCTTGAAATCAACAGAAATTGAATTTTCACTTAGGGTTATTAAGAAACAACTGGATCAGATAGCCGAAGCTTACTAGCCCTGTAGAACTGGACACAGATGGCCACTGATGAACTACAATCCTGAATTTATACTATTGGGAATCGACCAAGCGTCATGACGGCGGAAGAAGGATACGACACTTTGGAGGATAAAACTGAAGGATAATGACTATTCAGGAGGCATGATGGATTTCTTTCTGGAGACTCTAACTTGCTTCGATTCAAAGCACGTCATGTAGCAACAAGACGTACTTTAGGGGGAAAATGTTACCCAGCTACTTAGCCCGGCTACAAGGCGACAGTTGCAGAAGTTATAGTTAGCACTGGACAAGGTTCTGGCCAAGAGGAGACTGGGGATATAAAGGTTTGATGCAATCGATATGGTTTGGCATGAATGTGTGGATCGGTATGTATGGCTCGGTCAAAGGAGGATCGGCAGATACCGCTCGGTCAAGAATGGGAAAACGAGATGGCTCAGTCTAGGCGTCCAAGAAGAGGTCGCTCGGCCAGGTTTGTTCGGCAACCACCGTTCGGCCACCTTCGTTCGGCATGCCATCGTTCGGCACACCATCGTTCGGCATACCATCGTTCGGCCACCATCGTTCGGCGACCACCGTTCGGTATGCCTGGCTCGGTACACAGAAGTCGCCCGCTATGGACCGAAGTACCTTGTTCCTGGGCCTGCGAAGGGAGTCCAACCTATCTTCTTCTATAAATACAGAGGCAGAGGTACAGTTGAAAGGACCTTCTTTTGGGAGAACTCCAGGGAAACTCTGCCATTTTTTATACTCTTCCCTTTTTGATTCAAACTTGGATTCAAGTAGTCTGTTTATGGATTGTATCTGTATTCAAGGGATTGAAAAAGTAGTAAAGATTCTATTCAAAGTGGACGTAGGCAGTTACGCCGAACCACTATAAATCTGGTGTTCTAGTTTTTTGTTTTTCTTTGGCATTCAACTGTGTTACATCTCCGCTTTAATTTACTTTCTTCATTAGTATCTATACAAAATTCTATTCAAGGGTGTTAGTGACCAATTTTGGTGCTAACAGTATACATTGTAGACAAAAGTTGAAAGTACATTCAAAATGTGTTCTCCACACAGAAAATCATATTCCTTACACTTTGCATGTTTCTTCTTCAACGCATCAGTATTTGCAGAAGTTTCTTTGGATATTACCTCCAAGCCATCTTCTAGAATGTAGAACAGTTTAATGGTGATTAGGAAGAACTTCATCGTTTCTTGCTATCGGGTAAAGTTATCTTAGTCAAATCTCTCAAACGTGTCAGATGTCAATTCATAACTTGCAGGACATTGATATTGCTCGAACCTTCCATATATGAAAATTATTGGAATATTCGAAGGTTTGAGCTTGATAGTAAAACGGTTACTATACTTCTAACTTCAAGGATCTATACAATAAATTCTTTCAGACAATAATTCAACCACTATGTATAAACGAGTTATTGAATTATCGAATTTCATGATTCAATGAAGCCTTATAACAGTGTAATAGAATTCGAAGTTTGTACGATTTTGATCCGACCAAGAACACTATAAAATTTGGAGGCAGATGATGCAATTTAATGGAGAAAAGAAGTAAAGAGGGGGAGCTTTCTGGTGTCAAAAATGATTTCAGCCTTGCCTATGCAGTGAAAATGTATCTTCAATGGTTGTGTCCATGCACTATAATAGTCATATTAATTCACTCTAACAGCCGATACTGTTCACTCCAACAACCATATTCTAATGGCTATAACTATTCATTCCAACAAATATAATTTTTAATTTTAAAAATACGTCTGTTGAAGTTTTCTTGTCCAAACCTGTTTGTTCAATTTTAAAAATATTCAACACCAAATATGCATGTATCCAATGATAGTCTTTATGTTATATAGAATTTCATAAATAGTAGAACAATGAATATCAAACTTTATGCTACATTATTTGACATACACCATGTACTAGTTACATGCATTATTCATAAGCTCAGAAACAACAATAAAAATCCATACTACAGTACTTTAGGCACACGTACTTATGGTAAATCCATCTTAGGTCATCAGTCCATGGAACTAGTAAAAAAAGCTTTTAGTCTAAGCGGTTATGTAACAAGTGCTGGTGGCACTTGGAAAAAAACTCTGAAAAAGAACCAATGTTTTCAGGGTTCTAAGCCAATATCTGCAACGTTCTCGGAATTGGTGGCATGCTGACTTCTATAACGCCCTCCAACATTTGAATCACTTGACCCATCGAAGGCCTACAATCTTCTTCATCCTGTACACACCAACACGCAACTTTACAAACTCTAATAACGTCTTCTTCCGAAATTTCCTCTCCTTCTAGTTTCCTATCTAACAAACCCATCACGTCCCCTTCTTTTATTTTGCTCACCGCCAGTGAAGGAAAATAGTTCATGTTTTGTCCTTGCAATTTTTCTATATTCCTCTTACCTGATATCACCTCAAAAAGCATCATTCCATAGCTGTAAACATCCGCCTTTGATGTTATTGCCACTCCCGATATCCATTCCGGAGCAAGGTACCCTACAGTTCCTCTCATTGTGGTCAAAACCCTACTAAAATCCCGGCCTATCAATTTCGCCATTCCAAAATCCGCCACTTTCGGCACAAAGGAGACATCTAGAAGTATATTCTCGGGCTTTATATCACAATGCACAATACAATCTATGCATTGCTCGTGTAGGTAAGTCAATCCTCGTGCTGTTCCTAGCACTATCTGGTATCTTGTTTTCCAATCTAATATGCTATCTTCATTAAACAGTTTGTTGTCTAAAGAACCATTAGGCATGTACTCATACACTAACAATTTGTGCAGTCCTTCGGAGCAGAATCCATGAAGTCGAACTAGATTCACATGTTGTATTCTTCCTATTGTGCTCACCTCCATTCTGAACTGCTTTTCGCCTTGTCTAACCCCTTCTAGCTGCTTCACAGCAATCATGTCACTTGATGAAGAGCCGGGTAGAGCTCCTTTGAAGACCGACCCAAAACTTCCTCCTCCTAATTTCTCTGAGAAATTTTTAGTTGCTCGTTGTAGTTCACTATATCGAAATGCACTCAAAACCCCTTTTCTGGCCTTGCGTTTACAAGCGTTTTTTTCTCTATAATAACACACCAACGATGCAACGAGAACTAACACTAGAATGCCTATGCTAGCACTTGCCACCGAAGCTACCATAACCGTTTTGTTTTTATTTACAACAATTGGAAATTCAGAAGCGGCAAGACGAACAAACAAAGTGGCCTCATTCGGGCCATTGTAACTATCTTGAATATGAAGCAAGCCGGCATGCCAAACAAAGCAACCGCTAAAGTTATAACTGTACGCAGTACAGGAACAGTCTTTCAAACAGATGGTCTCGCAATCAGAAGCACTTCCACCTTGTACGCTTTCAGGATTATCCGGCAACCTAGCATTGGGCATCATATAGAACCGATCATTTTCACAGTCCAATTTTGTATTTCTAACGCAGCCTCCAGTCCGATCGTTCAAAGCCCAGTCCGATGGAGAGCTTTTGCTGAACCCCCTGATACATTTGCAAAATGGCAAAACTGCCTCAGTGCAAACGCCAAACGGACCACATAAAGCATGCACATCGCATTGTTTTTTGGGTTGGAACCAGAACGGAGTCCAACCGACGCCGTTACTCAACCAAATGAAATTCTTGATTTGACCGGATAAGTCGATGATTAACCTGGACACTAACGGGTAATTTCTTTTCGCGTCGAAGGTAAAGTAATTTTCTTTGTCATTGGAAATATAATCGAAGTTGTAAACGTTGTTAGGCGTGTTCATTTCAGGGACCATACTGAAACTATGATCTTTTGTGTTCCAGTTGCCGCTGGTCCAGTATTTGATGGAGTTGTTCCAGAGTATGAAGTATTGAGCGGTACCGTTTGGGTCGGCTTCCAGACTGAAAATTCCAGGGGAAGGATCGTCTTCGCTTTTCCAGGAAGTTAATCTTTGCAACTCTTTTGTTACTTTGTTTAGACCGAGTTTGCCGCCTAGTAGCCAAGTGTGAGTAGGATGATCAATGCTCTGCCATAAAATTACATTTGGATTCGATGATGCGTCCCTCAACATAAGATTACCTGAATCAAGAAGAACAGCTGCTACTACTGCAGGGGTAAAATGGGTAATGTTCGTGGACCATATGAGAGGGTTTGTCTGGTTGGAAAGGACTAAATTACCATTTTCAGAGATTGCAAGGGTTGTTTTGGAAACATCAGTCAATGGGGTTTCTCTGTTGGCAACCCAGACCGGAGTTTGTTTGGGTACCATGTTAAGGCTGTACCATATTCCGAGGTAGTAATATCTAGATTTGCCAGGTTTGAAAAAGCCTAGTTCAAATTTGCCGCCTTCGGATGTGAGCTTTTGGGATCCAGTAATGGAGTGGTTGAGGGTAATTCTGTCCTTTAACGTGTAGGAGATGTTGAAGAAGAAGAAGAGCAGGAGAAAAGTTTTGAGCGGGCTCGAGGTTGAAAGCTCCATGGATTTAAATCGTGGGTGATGAAGGTTTAGAGATGAAAATGAGACTAGGTTAAGGTTTACAATGGACATTAATGAATCAGCTCATCTATATATAAGGTCCCAAGGAAATGCGTATGTTTTGGTTTGAAAGCATGCGTCACTATGCTGATGCTATGACTTCTATCCAAGGGTGTGAAATAGGTTTGCTGAATGGTCACAATGCCAAAATACATGAAAATATTATCAACAAGCCTCCAGGAATTGGTCTCCCCATTGAAGCCTGGTAAAAAAGTGTCAAAATATGAAAGAAAGGGTGGATATGAAATTAATTTAAAAGCTAACCGTCATATTTTAGGTTTGATTTACCCTTTTTAGTTTTGGGTTTTTATTAATACAAAAATGAGCACGACGCATGTATATCGTAAAAAACGATCAATCTAGATTATGAAGTTTTTCTTTTTATTTTTTGTAACGGAAGAACGAGAAACAATTCATTATTCCGTCGTCCTTCCATCCCCTCCGTTGTCCTCTCTGTCTTCCTTCGATCCTTTTATAGTCCATGCTCTCTTTTTATATTTTGTAATTAACGTTGAAAATCAAAAATCAAAAACACAAAATAAACCAAACATACTCTAAGTTTTTAAGCTGTATGTTACATGCATATTGCACTTTTCAGATTACTTGTTCCAATTAAATATTGATTTAAGTTTGATAGGATAATTAATCTTATGATTATGCCATGGTTCAAAGTTTCAGCGGAATTTCGATGATTCTGTTCCGGTTTCGCTCATAACTGAAACAGAATTCGGTCAAAATTCCGGTTCCGGTCTAAATCCCGGATTTGTTTTTCAAATATTGAAAAAAAACTTATAAAAAATTAAAAAAAAATACAACAAACATATAGTAATTAAAATAAACAAATTAATTGAGACAATAAATAAATGGAGAAGAAATTATGTAGTTTCATAAAAAAAAGTTGTTATACTTTTGTTAGTTTACATCGAATCATAATAAAAAATTCAAAATTTTCAAAATTGATCAAAGTTTTAAAATCTCAAATAAATAATATAGAATCTTACACAATAGATTTTTAATTAAAATGTGTATTTTATATGTAATGTAAAAAACGTATTATAAATTTATGACACTGTTGGATATTTATTTGCGTATATAGCAAATTAAAGCAAAAAAAGTACCGGAGTTAGAAAATCAGAATTAAGGCGGAACTTCCGGAATTTTCGAAACGGAATTAGAAATTTTAAAATTACCAATGATTGAAACGGAAACGGAAAACAAAATTTTGAACCTTGGATTATGCATCTCAAAATCATTTCCATGGTGAATCAATTAATATAGCAAACTTTGTTTTATGCATGTTCTTGTATTTAATTTAGTCCATTGTTCTGCGTTGTTGGTCCAATTCTGGAAAAAAGACTTCAAAGTTCAAAGGCATAGGCCGGTCTACGTGTTCTTTGCATCCACAGGACCACAAATAAGACTGATTGAATATGGTAGATGACTAGTGGAGAAACCGTTCAAAACACATTTATAGCTCTAAAGTAAGAACTTGTGCGTGTCACCATATGAAGGAATGGTTCAAATTTGTACTAAATGGATTACACTGATTGGTTATGCAATGTTTTAAAAGAATTAAATGATAATGATAGAAAAGATTTAATTATTTTTTGCGCTATCATGTACAAAACTGAGCTTAAAGTACAGTATATAATACTTTAAACAAAAAAATGATATCACTACTATCACCATCATGTTTCTAATCAGAGCTAGATTACATCGAAACCATAGATTCAACCTTCAATATTCAGTGGTTGAATATTAGAGCAGTCCTTGGACCATTCCTAGGAGAGAAAGTGGATCAGTGCTAGAAATTAATATATTTCTTTTGCATTGATCCACACTGACGAACCTTTAACTATTCAATAATACGTCGAATTGTAATATTAATAATGTTGGATAAACTTGTATGGACAGAATTTTAGTATACATGATGAACAATTAAATCTAATCACAGAAGTTATTCAACATTAATAATGCCGGATAACTCAGCAACTGCCAGAATCACTAAAATGACTTTGACAGTCACTAGTGAGCCCAAAATAAGGCCACCGACCTCCTGTTGGCGGTCGGTCACTCACTGACTGACTCCCTAATGCGGATGCTCTAACACCACGCTAATGAGTAGCTGTCAATCACATCAACAACTTTGATTGATTAACTTCTAGTGCAACATAACACAGAAAAATGCAAAATCCATTTATTCGGCACCTATTAGAGCATTCCCAACCAAGAGGGTCACAAGCCATCTATTCAACCAATATTTATCCTCAACCCACCTCCACACACCCCCAACTAAAGAATATACAGATCCCCAATCTAAAAAAAATCGCACTTAGCCGGCTATAGCCAAGCACAGGGATTGCAAATCCCCACTGTTCGATTGCAATCCTTGTGCTTAGTTGAGGAAGCATCCAATACGTTAACTTAGCCGGCTTTATAAAAGCTGGTCAAGTTAACATACCATAGCCGGCTTTATAAAAGCTGGTCAAGTTAACATACCATAGCCGGCTATTTAAAGGTCGGCTATTTTTCTCTTCAGAATAACCCTTCTCTTCTTCTTCCTCCTGCATCTCCATTTTCATTTCAGTCATCCATAAAAAAAGGAAATAAAGAGAAAAAAGGAGAAAATTCGGAGAAAAATAAATATGAGAAGAGCATGGAATCGTATTCGAGGCAGCGGTAGTGGTAGACATGGTCCGAGCAACAAACAAAACGCTTATGTCAAAAAAGACATCAACGTCCCAGTTACCGATACAGGAGGCCATCGATCTCGTCAATCAGATGGAAGCACCATAGCTAGGCGAAGACGCTTAGCGAGATATACACGAAATGCGTTCTGGATCTCCATATCGATCGAAATTTGGAAGCTGATAAGTATTTGATGAATTTTCGCGTACTTTCTAACAACGAAGTACACGTTAGCACATGCATCGAAGATTCCGTAAGATATTCACTTTAAAATTTTAGTTATAGTTCTATAATTTAGAATATAAATTTAATATGCGACCTATTTAAAATTAGGCTCGTCATGATCGCACCCGTGGCTCTTGGCCTAGTATAATCCGCCTTTATAAAACAATTCGAGCAATTGACGTCGATGACATTATTGACACTTTTCTTTGGGATATTGGATTTGGAGAGTTCTTGAGTACATATTTACTTAGTTACTCCGCATTTATTTACAGTTTTTATATGTGAAATAACCGTAAATTACTTTAATAGGTATTGAAAATCTTTTAACTTCGGATGTTCAGTTGTGTGGTACTTCAACCACATGTTGGTGGAAGACTACTTATACATTTCACTTTAGTTTTGGAGAGTTAGGTTTGACCCCGTCAGACTTCCTATGCCTACTGGTATATGCATCAAAAGGGGAGACCTTACCATATGACGAGCAATACCAGCACTTTGAGAGTTTAGATAGGGTAATACCGCATCTTGACTTACAAGATGGACTATTGTTCGGACTCCATATTAGAACTAGTTACATTAGACGAGTAATTGCTGAATTGGAAGATGATTACAGTGAAGAAAATAATTTAGAGATTGCTCGTCTATTTATTCTTTTTATGATGGGAAACATTTTATTTTTAAATTCATCGAACACATTGGCTGCTAGACATATTGCAACTGTTGTGGAGTTGTCATTTGAAACTCCGACTAGATATGATTGGGGGACTCCCATATTAGCATAGTTGTGCCGGTCTTTTGATCATCAGTGCGTTGTTAGGCCAAGATCCACGTCGATCGTAGGTTTTTGGAAGATTTTGTAGTATTGGTACTACGAATATTTTCACAATTTGACATACCCGACGTTAAACTCCATACTACCTCTATTCTTTCCCCAAATTAAAGCTTGGGCTCATGAGAACCGCAGAATGGTTCAAGGAGGCAATGCACGTCATATATTTGTTGTAGCCATAAATCAGATTGAGTTACTAACTACACAAGAGAGTATTATGTGGCATCTGTATGAAGGTTCTCCCTTTATGACCGACGAAAACGTACAACATGCAAGCTACCTATTTGTTAGACGTTTTCCATTAGTATCATCTCCCCCATGGGCAGTTGTTATTGGTTCCATGGCAAGCGTAGTTGGAGACAGACCTTGGATGGTGATTTTGTTCTTGATGATCCACACGTAGATACACCTTTTTTGAAGGTGTATCCCAGCACTACTTTACAGGAGCATGCAAATGAGTGGTGGTCGGCCAATTACTTCATCATCACAAGTTTAGATTATGCATCATTTTGGCATCGTATTTATACTCAACCGCACACGGCCAGTTTTGTTCATGCTTGAGCTACTGATTTGGTAGGACCTTAAGGAATCCAGAGTGGTCTTGTCCGCTCGGTTTTATAGAACCTTTCATAGAGCACTTAACTATATCCTGCTCCACATCCACCCTAGATAGGAGATTATGGTTGGACAGTAGGTATACCCACATCGTCAAAAGGTGATAAATATCTTGATATTTCTCGGCTTGAGATTTAATAGTACCCAAATCCGGCTACATTTTGCATGAGGATTTGTTTCAGATGAAAATATGACTACGCGAGGTCACGTACATCAAGCATCGACCGAGCATAGATGGGCATGAGAGACAGATTGCGGAGTTGACTGCTCGTATTAACGAACTTTCTATTACGGATGAGCTACAATATCATCCTAGACCTAGAGTTGTTGATGATGATGTACATGGTCTTAGTGATAATGATGATGGTTTTGATGAGTTTCAAATCATGCCTTCTTTATATATCAGTGTTTCTATTTGGATCTCACTTGATTGATGTTCCGTTTCTTATATGTGTACTTTTCTGTATCTATTCATTTACCCTTTCATGTATGCATGTGTACTTTTATATATTTGTTCATTTTCCCTTTCATGTATGTATGTGTAGTTTTTTGTATCTCATATCAGGGTTTGTATTTGGATCTCGTTTGATCTCATATCAGTGTTTTTATTTCATATCTCATATTAGTTATTGTATTTGGATCTCATATAGTAATACAATATTTGGATCTCATTTGATTAATGTAACGTTTCATGTATGTGCACTTTGTTGTATTTGGATCTCATATTAGTAATACAGTATTTGGATCTCATTTGATTAATGTAACGTTTCATGTATATGCACTTTGTTGTATTTGTTCCATATACTTGCACAACATTAGCTGAATATGAACAATAATAAGAAACATAATTTATAATATTGAAATTTCAAAACAGAGCGATCGTTTTAATTTTGTCCAGGCAAAGTTCAAATCATCCCACGTGACTACAATGTACAATTTAGAATCATGTCAGTGACAAATTAAATATCGTAGTAAAGTTGGAATCTTTTCAGTGAAATATCACATAAATGTCTGTAGAAAGAAATGTACTGCTAGTTAGTTCATAAACAGAAACAATTGCGAAGAAACAAAAACACTTATATTTGTTTTTTCACAATTTCGCGGATGTTTGTCACGTGGTCGTTCATATGGCACTTGATTCATATGATGTGTATTATGAACTTTTTATTTAACTGAAAATTTTATATTAAAAGTTCACAACATATTCAATGGAAAATGAAGCTTGGACTCTACAAGATTATTTGGTAATAATTAAAGCATGCATAGAAGCCGACCGTAAACATATGGAAGAGGAGTTGACTCAAGATTTCTGGGTTACTCTAAACGAAGCATTTAATATTCATCTTAATTGTAGATTAATTCAAAGGATTTTGGAAACTCAAAGTACTTATTGTTTGAACCAAAAAGGGCATAAACACCCAATAGATTTAGTAGAGAATAAAAAGTGAAGAAAATAAATGAAAAACAAGAAGAAAAGATCATATAACAGTTTATGTGGTTTGGCTAATCTTGTCCTATGTCCACATAATGATTTTATGGCTTAAATTCTGACTTGGAGGCAGAAGTTCTTACGGGCCGGTACAACTCCGACAGAGATTACAAGAAATTATAGGAAGGAGAGCAAGTGCCAAAAGATCCTAAAAAATGAGCCCTACCCCTTTATTTATAGAAGTATGGAGCCTAAAATCTAGCACAAAAGGTCTCAAGACCGTTTTCCTTGCCATAGACTGGTTCTCTATGAAAACAGGTGCTGGCTCATCAGCTTGGATGGGTCAGTACAACTCCAAGGGTAAGGGTCAATACCGATCCATATATTGCCAAATCGACTGCCTTCAACTCTTCGTTTTGGCTTGTCTTGTGGTTAGCTTCATGATTCCATAGTTGTTTGTATCAATAATAGCTTATTTTTGAGTCTAAATGATGAAGTTGTGGAAGAACAAAGTTTCTGATTCGAGAGTTCATGGAGATCGATAGAGAGTTGTATTGAATCGACAAAACAATACTGGAAAAAGGCTTTGAGCATCTATATGATGTGTAGGCAGAAGACGGGCCCCCTTGGTGGAGTATTTAGGGGTCGGTACCGATCCAACACTTTGTGGACTTTGGGTCATTTGAATCTCGTGGTGGATTTGTATTTTCCTAGTGATCTTGGTCGTGGTTGGTTTCTAGGCTTCACATTCGTTTTTCCGGGTATCTTGCAATGATAATTTCCAAGTTTGACTCATTAAGTTTGTCTGTATACTGCCTAGTCAAAAGGCGGGATAACACTTGCCCCTCAAAGCATGCCTTGCGAATGGAAGGTGTGCTTTGCTCAAGAACAAACGTTGAAGTCGATGAGATGTTAGTAGTTGAATTTCCTTATTATCAGCTGATCAAGCCGTTGTGAATCATTCTATTCCTTTGGATTCCCTTGCCAAGCATGTGTAATTCCAAAACTGTCGTAGCCTAAGACTCTAAACATTGCCTAAGTGTTGTCTATATATCATCAAATTTTGATTTCATTCGAAATTATTACATCACATATCTAAATCGTCCCGTGTTTACCCAGGATTTACATCGTTATCGGTTTGATTTCATTTAGAGTCATTATATTAAAATCGTCCCGTATTCACCCGAGATTTGTTAATTCTATTCCAATTATAAAGCATTCAAATCCTTTTATCGAAATTAATATTTTTTTTAAGGTTTAATCTCTTCGGATCGTTTCATATTCAGTTTAATGCGCGATCTCTACGTATCGATATCTAAATTCGTAACCATTCAGGGCCGATATATAAATCCAAGATCTCTCCGGATCGTTAATTGAGGTTATAGTCGTTCGGGCCAGTAATCAAATCCATGGCCATTCGGGACCAATGATCAAATTTATGGTCGTTCGAGGCCGATAATCAAATCCGTGGTTGTTTGGGGACGATAATCAAATCTGTGGCTGTTTAGGGCTAATAATAAAATCCGTGGTCTCTTCAGACCCTTGCTGAACCTATTCTTCTCGCTCTCTAGCAAGAGGACTCAACGACAAGCAAGCCCATCCGCTCACGCTTCGGTGAGGTGACTTACTTCTTGCACACCAGTCTCATCTTTAAGGACTTAAAGCGATCAATATCCTACAAGTCCATCTGCTCGCTCTTCGGCAAACACTCCAGTCCTATCTTTTCGGATGGGACTTAAAGCGATCCATACTATACAAGTCCATATGCTCGCGCTCCGACAAGGGTACTTGCACCTTGCACACCGGTCCCATCTCTCCATACGGGACTTTAAAGCGATTAATATCAGTCATCACATTCAATGTGGATTTCCATATTCAAATTCAGATATCAAAAGCAACATAAAATCTAATATCAAGATAACTACTTTGCTAAGCATTACATTCTAGCATCCAACTCAAAGCGTGCCTAGGGACTGTTTGGAATCCCATGCGTGAGTAAGTGTGTAGACTGTATTATTGCATGATTAATTGAAATGGGGAAATAGAGTGCAAGAAACAAACCTGATTCTGTGCCATCCAATCAAGAGATGGCTATCCTTGACCTTGATCCAGGGCCATTTCCATTTGGTGTAGTTGATGGTTACTCCTGTTCCACAACTGTAGTTTGGTTTCTCACGTACTGTTGTAATCAGTTATCTCTGACTCATTCCTTGATCAAATCCCACAGGTGTCTACAGTCATTCGTGTTATGCCTATCCAGCTCATGGAATAGGCAATATTTTCTAGACGTCCTTTCACAATCCGTCATCTCTCTCCTTGCCGACTTCCGATAGGGGATCTACCCCCGGTATCCAAATAAATGCGCTTCGCGGTTTCATTTAAGTTCGTGTAAGAAGAGAATTTTGGTTCTCTTCCTTGCTTCTTTGATCCCTCAAAGCCGTCGTCCATCTTCCTTTTTCCTTTGCCTTTGCTAGATCCTTCTCCAGGTGCTCCTCCGCTATCCACAGTATTGATTCTTACTAATCATTCTCAGCGTCCTCTTGATGCAAATATTAGTCAGCCTCACGATAAAATTCTATGAGATCCCTGAGAGGGTCCCGTTCCAAAGCCACCTTAAAATCTGTCCTAGCAGCTATCCTTGAAACTGCCACCATCAAGATCATTGAAGGGTTTGGCTTATTGACCATTACTGAGGGTCTCTTCGGACCTCTGCTTCATACTTTCTAACTTTAGTACATTTTTGGGTCGTGAAATATGGACATGGAACTGCTTCACGAATCTGCTCACCAACTCGGCCTATGTGCTAATAGAACCATTCTCCAGCTGTCTAAACCATAACGCCGTCAAACCTATCAAATATATAAGGAAACACTATCCCATAACCTCTTCAGACGCACCTATCACCTCCATGTACCAGATGTACCTCATCAAATGAACCGTTGGATCCATCTTCCCATTGTACGTTTCTAGCGTAGGTAACTTGAAATCAAGCGGATTCCAAACATACCGAATATTCAAAGTGAATGGACCTCCTACTCCTATCTTCCAAGCGCTGGTTAGGCAATCCGCCCCTCATAGCCCGTCTCACCATCTCAAGTAGTTTGTCATCGTCATTCAAATGAACTCCCTAGTTTACATTCTTGGCCTACCCCTTGACTTTGTGAGGGAATTCTGGTGCATTCTGATTCACATTCATATGCTCCGCATCATCTCCAAGATGCACGTCGTTCCCTTTAAGGCTAGGACGACACACGCCCCCGAGCCCTTGGGGGTTGGTACTGACCCGTGCTGATGGGTCATTTCTGACCCATATGTCCCGCTCGGGGTTTGTCTCAGGTCGTCCTATGCTGCTTCCAGTTACATGTTCTTCGGCTTTTGGTCTTTGATTCTGATTTGTAGTGACTTCGACAATTCCTATTTATCCTATTCTCCTAAAGAGAATCTCCATCATCTCTTCCCGACGAGCAATCATCCATTCATGCAATCTATTCATCATGGTTTCCATCTCATCCCTGGTGATGTAGATTGATATGGGGTTAGCTCTTGAGGATGCCTTTTGGCTACCCTATAGTTGATTTCCTCCAACCGCGGTCCTTCTAGTTGATTGTCTAGCCATTTTGAATCTTCCCAAGTCTTAAATCAGCGAGTTCAAGTGTTTCTTAGTGAAAGCACCAAAATGTTTGAACCAAAAATAGCACAAACACCCAATAGATTTAGTAGAGAATAAAAAATGAAAAAATAAATGAAAAATGAGAAGAAAACGGCACACAACAGTTTATAGTTATTTGGCTAATCTTGGCCTACTTCCATTTAATGGTTTTATTGCTTATATTCTGACTTGGAGGCAGAAGTTCTTACAGGTCGGTAAACTCCGATAGAGATTACAAGAAATTAGAGAAAGGAGAGCAAGTGCCAAAAGATCCTGAAAATGAGTCTTACCCCTCTATGTTTAGAGATAGGGAGCCTAAAATCTCGCACAAAAAATCTCCAGACCGTTTTCCTTGCTATAGACCAGTTCTCCATGAAAATAGGTCGCCACCTCATCAGCTTGGATGGGTCGGTACAATTCCAAGGGTAGGGGTCGGTGCCAACCCATAATATTGCCAAATTGGCCACTTCAACTCTTCGCTTTGGACCATCTTGTGGTTAGCTTCATGATTCCATAGTTGTTTGTATCAATAACAGCTTGTTTTTGAGTCCAAATGACGGAATTGTGGAAGAACAAAGTTGCTAATTTAGGAGTTCATAAAGATCGATAGAGAATTGTATTGAATCGACAAAACAACACTGGGAAAGTCTTCAGCATCGAGTATGATATGTAGGCAGAAGATGGGCCCCTTGGTAGAGTATTTAGGGGTCGGTATCAACCCATAAGGTGGGGTCGGTACTGATCAACACTTTGTGGACTTTGGGTCTTTTAAATCTCATGGTGGATTTGTGTTTTTCTAGTGATCTTGGTTTGTGGTTGGTTTCTGGGCTTCGTGGTCATTTCTTCGGGCATCTTGCCTTGCCATGATAATTTCCATGTTTGACTCATCAAGTTTGTCCATATACTGCTTAGTCAAAAGGCGGAATAACATTTATGCCACATTTACTAGAGCTTGTCGAAGATACAAAAGCATTATAAACACAGTGGAGGAAGAATGTTGTTTGGGCTAACTATGATAGACAAGTTGTCTTTACTTTCAAATTCAAGTTAAGTAATTTAGTTAAGTTTTTTACCTTCATTAAAGTCTATAAACTTTTGAATGCAATCAAGTTAGTTAAGTTGTTAAGATTAAGTAAATTGTTTGTACTTTCAAATTCAAGTAAGTACTTAAGATTATAAATTGACAAATACTTAATTAAACCAGTACAAACAAGACAACAAACACTGAAATAGAAATGACAACATAGATCGAAAATAAACTAACAATCGAAAATTGTAACATAGACTGTTTAAAAAATTGTCTACGACCACTAGATAATTGAATTGAACCCAGTCTCCTATGAAGCATTTCAATTTGTTCTTCAAGTCCAGTGGCATACACAACTGCTCAATGAGGTAAAATATCATCAAGCCATTGTCAAAGTTCGCATCCATCTGGAAAATTACGACATCAATAGTGACATTGATCAATGTCAATTCCATTTCTTATGATAGAATACAAAATATAAACTTCATAGTTTTAATATATTGCTCGAGAGTCAACCTCTTGATCTGTTTAAGGTACTTTGTGGCTTGTTTCATGCCTTCTTTGTGTTCTCCCATTGTGGCTACGCCGCTCTACCCTTTGTCTTCTTCCATCCTCAAGAAGCCTACGCTCTTGCAAATATCTCTCATGCTCTCTTACATCATCATATTGTCTTCCCTACATTTCAACATACCACTCGGTTGGTGGTTGGAGAGAAGATGTATTCAATAGGGTATCATGATTTAAAGGACCTTCATATGAGTATGATGAGGGTAAGGAAGTATGGTTGTAATCCACTATTTTTATATACTACTGGTATGATATGAGTGCAGAGCAGTACATCAAGCAATACGATATATATATAGGACAATACATTAATCATGCTATAATGGTTGATATAATCGGACACTGAGTCATTCTGTCTTCATTAATCAAGCTGGCATGCGTAGGTTGAAGAGCAACGTGGCTAAAGTGGTGATATGATGGGACATTGAGCCATTCTGTCTATATTAATCAACCTGGCATGCATGGAAAGAAGTGCAACATGGCTGCAGTGTTTGATATGATGGGACATCAAGCCATTCTGTCTCCATTAATTAGGCTGGCATGCATGGAAAGAAGTGCAATGTGGCTACATTGGTTGATATGATCAGACACTGAGTCATTTTGTCTCCATTAATCAAGTTGGCATGCATGGAAAGAAGTGCAACGTGGCTACAGTGGTTGATATAATAAAACACTGAGCCATTTTGTCTCCATTAATCAAGCTAGAATTTGTGGAAAGAAGTGGAACATGGCTACAGTGGTTGATATGATGGGACATTGAGCCATTCTGTCTCCATTAATCAAGCTGGCATGCATGGAAAGAAGTGCAACATGGCTACAGTGTTTGATATGACTGGACATTGAGCCATTCCATCTCCATTAATCAAGCTAGCATGCATGGAAAGAAGTATAACGTGGCTACAGTGGTTGATATGATGGGACACTGAGTTATTCTATCTCCATTAATTAAGCTCGCATACATGGAAAAAAGTGCAACATGGCTACAGTGTTTGATATGATGGGACACTAAGCCATTCTATCTCCATTAATCAAGCTGGCATACATGGAAAGAAGTGCAACACGACTATAGTGGTTGATATGACGGGACATTGAGCCATTCTATCTCCATTAATCAAGCTGGCATGCTGGAAAGAAGTGCAATGTGGCTATAGTGTTCGATATGACATGTGGTAGAGAACCGATCAACCTAAAAAACACACCATCTCCTTAACAAAACCACAATTTGCATCAAAGCTACATGTACCATCGATTCGTGATACATGGCAGAGATCTGATCGACCTAAACAAACACACCATTTCCTTAACAAAACCACAATTTGCTTCAAAACTACACGTACCACAGATTCGTGACATGTGGCAGAGATCCAATTGACCTAAACAGACACACCATCTCCTCAACAAAACCACAATCTGCATCAAAGCTACACATACCACCGATTCATAACACGTGGTAGAGATCTGATCGACCCAAACAAACACACCATCTCCTTATAAATAGAGTCAAAGGCTAACAATATCAGACTCATTCAATCTTCTAAAATCATCATCACTTTTATTCTATCTCCATCAAATGAGTAACTTAAAAAGTTAGTTTTTCTTCTCATCCTCATCTTCATCGTCTTCATCTTCAGATGATTTCATCGAACAATGTGCTCTTCAACGAAACAAGTTTGCTTGTGAAGCATTAGCTTTAATAGCACCTGAAAATGCTGAAAGCTCTGCTTTAACCCATGTGGTAGTGTTCTAGGGAGGAAGGACTTATGAAAAAGGGGGAATACGCTTACGGCCACAATCAACTTATCAGAGATTATGTTTTAGAAAACCTCATGTACGTCGGTGTAGATTTCCAACGAAGATTCCATATGTCAATGACGATCTTTGATCAGGTTCTCAACAATTTAGCCGAAACAAACATATTTTTCACCCACAGAAGAAATGGAATCAATGAATTAGGAGTTTCTCCACTCCAAAAGGTTATGACTGCACTGCACATGATATTGTATGGAACTTCTGGTGATTCACATGATAACAAGGTGAGGATTGGAGGCTCAATGACAATCTTATGTATAAAAGAATTTTGCAAAACCGTTCTTACAGTTTGGTGAAGAATATCTTCGATCCCTAACCCCTCATGACATTGAAAGATTGTTAGCAATGTGAGCTCAACGTGAATTTCTAGGTATGTTAGGTAGCTTAAATTGTATGCATTGGAGGTGGAAAAACTATCTGGTTGCTTTGCAAGGCCAATACACAGGTCACTGCAAAAAGGCATCTCTAGTACTGAAAGTCGTTGCTTCGTTCTATTTATATATATATGGCATGCTCTTTTTAGAGTATCGGGTTCCCTTAATGATATTAACATCCTACGACAGTCGTATTTATTTAATGATCTATGCAATGATGTTGCACCCCTATGAAATTGCATAATAAGAGACAATGATTATTCCATGGGTTATCACCTAGTAGATGGAATTTATTCAAAATGGAAAACACTTATACAAGCCTTCAAAAAACCAAATAATGCAAAAGAAGTCAAATTCACCAAACATCAAGAGAGTTTGAGAAAAGATGTTGAACGAGCATTTGAAGTGCTTCAAGGTAGGTTTCATGTCTTAAGAAAAGACGTATACTACCATGATCCCACGATATTATCTAATATCATATACTATTGTATTATTTTACAAAAAATGGTTATTAAAGAAGAACGTAGTGGATATGAGCTTTAACTGAAAAACTATCCGAACATTGCTATAGCATTTCAAAAAAAACCTTACGAAGACCCAAATACCTTTATCGAATACATGCAAAGAATTGAAGACATGAAAGATCCACAAGCTCACCTTGATTTAAGGGAAGAACTAGTGGAACACTACTGGGAACATATAGGAACCCATTAGTAGTAGTGATGTTTGGATTAACTGTTTTATCATCTTATTTTGTTGTATGTTTCACTTAACTTGTTATATGTTTTGATTAAAGGTAGTTTATTTGAATTTTTATTATGTATTGTATTGTAAACATAAAAGTACCCTAATGTTATTTAGTTAAAACAATGAGAACAACAATGTGAATGACAATAACAATAGCAATAACATTAGTAATAATAATAACAATAACAATAACAATAACAATAACTAAAACTCAACAGTAAAAGTACAAGATACAATAACAAGATACAAAGTAAGAACATAATTTTCTACAAGCCTCCTTAACATCTATGCCTTAATTTGCTTCTCCATATACAACCTTTGCATTGGATTAAGTTCATTTAGGTTGCAACTAAAAAGAGCCATATCATCGACTTTTTGTTGTCGAGCTAATTCTTGTTTTCTTGACTCTATCTCCTCAATTCTTAATTGTTGTTTCTCAACATGACGTCGTTGTCTATCCATTTCCTTCTCCAGCCTCTTCGTTTCTTTTTCTTCCACGTAGATTTTATTTGCATTTTCAACAGCATCAATATGCTCAACAATAGATTCATAGTGTGCAGTGTAATCGATGGTGGTTTTCTTCTTCCCCTTACACTTTCCCAAAGGACTACTCACCATACTAGTGTTGAAGGGTATGTCACCATGTGCATCAGAACTTCCAGGGCTAGATTCATCACTCATCTTTCTATGAAAAACCATAATGTCGGGTGTTCTTATCGCACTCGACTCCATTTGTCCTCGATTGAGAGTAAGTCGTAACAATGTTGTAGGTTGAAGGATTGATTATTATCTTCAGCCATATACAATGCATTAGCTTGATTAAGCTGTAGATGATGAAATACTATTAAAACATGAAACAATAGAAGTAGCTAAGAATTTGAATTAAAATTAAAAATTATTACCAAATCCATGTCGTTTGCCCAACTTTGTTTTCTTGAATGCAACTCGACTATTATTTCTTTCCAACGTTGACAAGTGGAATTTAATCTTTTCCACCGAGTTTTCAATAAATCATTAGTTCTTGGAATATTAATAGGATGTCGAAAGTTGAACAAACTGCAAACGAAATTCCAAAAAGAACTTTCAGATTGGCTCCTACTTTTCTTATTATCTCTATAACATTCAACCCAACATAATGCTAACTCGATAGCTCGGTAACCACTTCTGTGGTTTAGGTCCATTTGGTAGCGGATCTATACTATCTGTATTAGGGGATTCATTAATATTGATTACCGTTGGTTGCTTTCTCGTTCCTTGAGCGGTGGACGAATTATGGATCCTATAAACATCTTCTTTGATGGTTTCATCACCCTCGAATTAGGATTCTTGGTTTCCACAACTATAATCTCCGAATTGATTATTCGGATTTCTTATCACATTTTAAGATTGGTAAGACACCATTGACCATTGTTGGCTACTGTAGGACATGTAGTTTGAGTCAAAATTATAATTTTTTTAAAATGAGGTATTTTGTGAATAATTTGAATTTTCGAAAATGATTCGAATTTTGTTGGGAATGATATGAATTTTGATTTTGTGGAGAATGATATGAATTTGGATTTTGTTGTGAAAAACCAAAATTTGAATTTAGATATTATTGTTGAGAATTTTGAAAATGATATTGAGTTTGACTATGTTGAGAATGAAACGTGTTTTGATTATATTAAGAGGGATTTTGATTATTAGGTCTATGTTGTGATAAAAACTGGGATATGAAGATTATTGAGATTTTTCTTTTTGATATTTTTAACATTATTGGAATTGTATGTATTGAATTATTTGAAGAGAGTAAGAAAATTTTAAGAAATTGGTGTAATTAAAATTATAAAGTGTAAAAATATATAGAGAAAGGAAAGATGGGAAGACAACAGGTAAAAAAACGACTGTTACATATAGCTGGCTGTAATAAAACTGGCTATATGGCAACGACCAATTTTTTGGCCGTTGCTATGTCAAGGGTATAGCCGGCTTTCATAAAGTCAGCTAAGTATAGCTGCCTTTATAAATACCAGCTATACCCTTACCCTCCAGGGTTGCCTTGGCAACCTTGCGGGCTGCCAAGGTAACCCAAAATAGAGCAACCCACCTCCCATTTTGAGTTCCAAAAAATCTTCTTGAAAATGTCTCTCTTCTCTTATATTTTTTCTTTCTCGGCTCTATGCTTATTCCATTTCGGCAATCTCTTCTGCACTTTTTATCCTCCATCAATCTTGTATCATTATGTACTACCGACGTACGCTCCATTATTTGATCATAATGAGCATTGTACTTAATTTTATTCTTTAATCCATATTTTCCTACTACTCGCCTAACATCATTGCTACAAAATGGAGTGGAGTCGGGGTCTCCAATAACCTCTAAGGCATTAGAATCTCCTATACTTGAATAAACATTCATTCTTCTTTATGCAAACTGAAATTTGGAGTGTTTCTTTTTTATTATGCTCCATTTGTCTTCCTCCTTTAAGAGACTGTAGACGTGCAAAAGATTAAAGGCAACTCCCTTATTTTCTTTTATGTATGCTTCATTAGCATGTTCAAGTCGAAATTTGTAAAAAATACAAGAGGTTTTTAATATTAAATAGTTAACCATGATAATGGTTGCTAATAAAAATGTAACAAATTAACATCTTCTTTTGTTTTATAGTCTCCACGACTGTCATGATCTCATTCCATTTATGACATGCCTTGTTAATACAACTCCATCGAGCTTTTAGGGATTCAAAACAGAAGTCCAAAAAGCAAACTCAGTTTGTGCCATACCATTCTTTTGATCTCTATAACACTCTAGCCAACAAATATCAAGTTCTTCTTGTTCGTCTTTCGACAATTTTCTTCGATTTGAAGCCGAATTTTTGGAGTTGTTTCACTTATTTCAATAATTGATGACTCATCTATGTGAATTTCTCCTAGATTCTGTCTTCTCTAAGTCCATTGGGATTGTAATGAACCACCTTTCTGACCCCTAGGAAGGACACTTAACACATCATCGGTGTTCGTGGGTTGTTGCCTAAGCATCAGAAGGATGAACCGTCATGGGGCGAAATAAAGAAAAGACTACAAACCCTCACAACGAAACTGTAAAATAAACCATAACAGTCAATAGTACATCAGGTTACTCCTTAACAGGGAGTTATCAGAGTTACACAAAGTACTACAAATCAGCTTAGGCAGTTATAACAAACTGCCTTTACATATGCTGAAAAAAAATACACTTATACAAACAAGATAATACAGCGGAACATATAAATAAGAAGATGAAAGCCTCCTGCTGGAACGCCATCTTCAAAAAGCCCACATAGACATGTTACTCTCGAACTACTTAATTAAAATTGAGTACCCGAGAGTTTAGGGAAAATAAACAACTCGGGTCAGACGATATGTTTGGTATGAGTAAAAAAAATTAAATCAGTAGGTGTGTGATTAAACACAAAAATGTGAGACCACGCCATTGAACACGGAACGGGTTTACTCTCATATGAATCAACATCCAAACATGAAGAATTGGATAAAAATTAAACATTGCGATGAGTGGTTGACTCTTCTCAATTAAATTAAGGAAACAAATTTGAAGGTTCGAATCAAATAAAAAAAAGGAAAATCTCCAACAAATGACTAGGAAGGCGCACCACCCTTGAAGTATACCTCTAGTAATATACTTCTGAGAAGCTCATATACTCTGTGACACTTCTCGGACAATACCAAGCCAGACCCCGCCAAACCTTACCGAGTATCCGAATATTTCACATCTAATAGCACTACCGAATCTAACCTAGATGAGATGTGAAAGTACCCTAATGGGAGCAACCCCACATAGCTTGGCTTCCTCTTGCACTTTGGATTTAGTCATTTCCGACAAAGGATATCAATGCTCGATGGAGCAACACATCGTCTTAGAATGACGATAATAAAGAAGCTGAAGTAACCGATAGTTGAGAAACCAACAATCGAGGATATAAAATGATCGTATATGGAAATTAAGTCTTGTATACTTATCACCACTCATCGAATTCAAACTTGTACTATTTCTTGGTTAACAATAATACCGGGCAAGTCAAGGTAGTGTTACCTCAAAGTCATGTCTCACGATTATTCTTAACTTTTGAAATAGTGCCAAATCTACTTCTTCCATGTTAAGTGCTAATTATATAAATAAATCATTTCAATACAAGTGAATCATTTTACGAAAATTAATTCATTTCCATAAACAATTCAAACTTTTCATTTAAAAACCCGAATTCGTGCTTGGGCTTCACATTACAAGTATTAGCTTCAAAACACTTTGTTAAAAGAGTTTACTAACTTTAAACCATCATTATAAAGATTTAATAACTTCCAACATCCTTATTTAATTGGATACTTGGCTTTAACTATCATTAATAAGAATAATTAATTATCTTTAAACTTCATTAATCAATTTGGTTAACTAACTTCAAAATACCCTTTAATTGAAAAGGTTAATCACCTTTAAATTAACATAATTAATTAAATTAATTTATAAAATTAATCTCATTAATTATATTAATTAATAAAATTTAGACATCATTAATTAAATTAATTAATAATAAACAAATATCAAAACATAATTAAAGAAAAGATTAATTAAATTTAAATTAATTAATAAAATTTAAAAATGATTAATTAAAAGGAGTTAATTTATATTAATCATCATTAATTAAAATAATTAATTAATTTTAATCCATCATTATAATATAATTAATTAACCTTAATCATCATTAGACAAAATGTTTAATAAATTTTAAGTATCATTAACAAAGTAATTAATTAAATTTAAACTTATCATTAATAAGTTAATTAATTAAATTTAAACTCATCATTAACAAGTTAATTAATTAACATTAACCCTTATTAATTAATTAATTATATTTAAATACCTTTATTAAAATAATTAATTAAATTTGAAATCATTCCTATTTAACAACTTTATTAACTTGTAAAACAAAACCCAAACTCGAGAAATAAATCGAAAAATTTCGATAAGGATAGTTTATCGTAAGTGCCGATATAGCGATAGTCGCTATACAGACACTTCGACAACTAATTTCATGTCACTTTACTTTCATCCATACATCATATAACAAAAGCAAAACAATAATACAAAGTGCTAAACTATTTTACAATAAATAGAGTACAATCATTAACAATATAACTAACTTTTACTACTAACATCCAAAACTTGCTTACTAACTTGGTTACTAAACAAATAAGGTGACAAATTTTCAAGGTATAACCCAATTCAACATACATTACATGGTAGTACAAACACAACAAGCCACTAATAACAAATATATGAACAATATTTAAGTTTAATAAGTTAAGATTTTGAAAGATGAGATTTTTACTCACAATAGCTTACTAACTTCAACCGAACTTGTTCTAGAACTTAAAAAACCTTAGATCTTTGCAAATTTTTTTAAAAAGTTGAGTCTTTAAGCCAAAAACACTTGAATAGGTTCGACCCTAGTGTATGTCTGGCTTGACCAGCTGTGGATGAGGGGTGTATGGACTTGTTTTGTGAAGGAGTTGTGTAGAAGTGGATGGAAGGCTTTTAAACAAGACTTAAGGCTTTTAAAAATGGATGAAACTAAGGTCTTTAAATTTTAGAAATTTATGGAAACCATGGAAACTTAGAAAAAGCTTTCGTGAATTTTTGAAAATGAAATTATAAATGAGAAAACGATAAAAAGAATTAGGAAATTTTCTTTTATATAAAATTTACTAAACTACCCTTATGTACTTTACTCTCCACAACATTGCACCACCTCACCATGCCACCTCACCCTTGTCTCCCCACTATAAATTTCCAAATTTCTTTGTCCCCTTCATGAAAAATTGAGCCAACATACCATAAAAGCATTTGTACTTTAGTTTATAAACATGTTTTATTATGTTTCACAAGGCATCTTTATAAAATATTCCATTTTGTTTTTCATGAAATGTTACAACACACACACACACACACACATATATGTACTTAACTACATGCATATATATATATACATGCCCTAACTTTATTAATATGAGAGTGTATATGATACACCAATGCACAACGTTTTCCGATAACTTTTCGACACTGAAAAGTCGATAATTCGAAAAATGGTTTCCGGTCACATTTTCTATTTTTCTTCGAATTAAATATTTTTTTAAACTATTTTGAAAAACTATTTCACCATCATTATTTATTATTTCAAAGAGTTTTATTTTAGTTATAAATCCATTAATTAATTATTTAAAAATATATTAAATATCCATATTTTAAAGAGGTTAAATTATGAGTCGTTACACTCTCCCCCCTTAAAAGAATTTCATCCCCGAAAATACACAAAAAGACAATCTAAAAGGTATATATTATACCAAGAAATTTATCTAACAATGCAAAGTAACTATGCCATAAAAGAACATACATAACGCATTCAAACAACAAACAACTTACCTGACATTACATCGGGGTAAGTTTCTCTAATTTGATCCTCAGTCTTCCAGGTACAATCGCGAGGGTCATCACTCCACTGAACCTTCACAAGTTTGACCACCTTGTTCCTCAATTTCCTTTCATCTCGGTCTACAATATGAACTGGGTGTCAGACAACGGTCAAATTCGGTTCTATTTCAAGTCTTCCTAAGCAGACGTCTCAACTATCAAAGATGGATCATGAACATGGTTTCTCAGATGAGATACATGAAAGACATTATAAACTTTTGACAATCTTTTAGGCAATTCTACTCTATAGGCCAATGATCCAATTCTCTCAAGGATTCTAAATGGTCCAATGAATCTGGGTGCTAGCTTTCCTGCCCTTTTGAATCTTACAACTCCTTTAATTGGGGAAACTTTGACAAATACCAAATCCCCGACCGCAAACTCTTCTCCGTTGATCGGCATAACTTTTCTGTCGATCCTCGGTTTCTTTCATCCTTCCCTTGATCATAGCCACTTTCTTTGATGCTTCTCGAATCATCTTTGGTCCAAGAACTAAACGGTCTCTAGTCTCAACCCAACATGAAGGTGATTTACACGACCGCCCATACAAAGCTTCATAGGGCGCCATGCCAATGCTAGCTTGGTAACTATTGTTATAAGAAAACTCTACTTCCCAATGAGGAGGTAAACCTTGCACTTCTTCAAAAAATATCGTTGAAGTCCTGAACGATTGGTATATTCCTTATCTCCTCTTTGGGTACTTCGAGGGAATACAGGAAACTGCTCATCAACCCTCTAGGCTCTCCGCAACATATATCAACGCTTCTAACTATTACATCTTTTACTATGATCACCCTTCTAACATAGTCCAAGACAGCTTTAAACTTAGATAACCAGTCCATTCCCAACAATACTCCAAAACCCATGAACCTGAGGACAAACAAGTCAGAAAAGAAAGGCCGATCTCGATGAGAAATAAGTACATTCAAACATAACGTATCAAGATTGGTCGCACCCAATTAGCACCCCAATTGGTTTCGACACACAAAGAGAATTATGGAGAATAATATATTTAAGATTCAACTGGTTCATTAGGTCATATGAGATAAAACTATAGGACATATCGGTATCAAATAACACTCTAACAGGAATATCAGAAATGGATAGTGTACCTTGCAACACCTGCTTTCCTTTTGGGTCTGTAGAAGTAGATGGTATTTCCTTAATATCAAAAGCTTATCCCTGAGATCCCCTTTTTTGAAAAGGGCATTGGTTCTTCATATGTCCATGTTTGTCGCAATTTTAGCAGAGTGGTCCACTAGTCGGGTTCGGGCACTGATTTGCAAAGTGGCCCATTTGACTGCACTTATAGGAAAGGATCTTAGTTAAGTCTAACTGCTTGTTCTGAGCCAAAGCTCGCCTCTAGGCTTCTTTCCTAACTACTTCTTCTTCCTTTTCCTTGAAAAACAACTTACTAGCAACTAGTATAATCGATAAAGATTGGGTATTAGCTACTGGCACTACGCCTTTCTGAACTCCTTGCTCAATATCAAGAGCCTTAAATCTCAAAGCCATACTGATCAGATTGGTAAAGGTACCATTGAGATGATTGGTCGTTTCCCAATGGAATTCTGGTCGCATTCCTTTCATGAACATTTCATTCTTTTTAAGTTGTGTATCAATCAATCCTGGTCCAAAGCGGGACAATGCATTGGACCTATGCTCATACTGCACCACTGTCATCTCACCCTGTTTCAAATCCGTAAAACTTTGGAATAACTGAGTCCTTCCGGCCTCTAGGATAAACTGAGCTTCAAAAACCTCTTTAAACTATGCCCAAGAGAAATCTTCTTTTGGTGTATTCATAGTGACTGAATCCCACCAATTCATTGCTTCTTTCTGAAGTTGACGCGATGCCAACAATCTCTTTCTAGCATCTCCCAACTGAAGATCTTCAAATATCCTCTCACAAAAGCGGAGCCATGTCTGAACTCCTAAAATATCTTCAGTTCCATAGAAAGGCTTACCACCTAAAGCAGTGTAGTTCTTGCACAAGGTCGTAAAGTTCTTAGGCGGCTGAACTTGCATCACTGCTTCTACAACCTGCACTACAAATGGCTCAGTTCTAAGAGCTCTGCCATTTGTAGCCTTGCTGGTTCGAGATCTCCTCCCACTTCTTCCTCTTGTACTCATTTTCAAATAACCTGGAAACGTGACAGGTATCATTAAAATACAAAGGTAGGGTCAAAGATGAAAAAATGGAAACTACAATAACAGGTCTAAACCAGACTTTTAGGGGAGAAAAGGAAACGCTCTCTCAAGATTAACTCATTCTAGGGCTCTACTCACTCTATCGCTAATGAGTTGTACCCTAATTTGGCTAAGGTGTTCGCTCAACCGAAGCTCTGATACCAACTGTAACGACCCACCTTTCTGACCCCAAGGAATGACACTTAACACATCCTCGATGTTCGTGTGCCGTTGCCAAAGAATCAGAAGGATGAATCGTCAAGTGGTGAAATAAAGAACAGAATAGAAAACCTCACAACGAAACTGAAAAATAAACCATAACATTCAATAGTACATCAGGTTACTCCTTAATAAGGAGTTATCAGAGTTACACAAATTACTACAAATCAGCTTAGGCAGTTATAACAACCTGCCTTTACATGAAACAAAATACACTTACACAAACTAGATAATATAGCAAAACAGATAACTAAGAAGATGAAAGCCTTCTGCTTGGATGTTGTCTTCAAAAAGCCCACATAGACCTGTTACTCTCGAACTACTTAAATAAAATTGAGAACCCGAGAGTTTAAGGGAAACAAACAACTCGGGTTAGACGATATGTCTGGTATGAGTAAAAAGATTCAAATCAATAGGTGTGTGATTAAACACAAAAATGTGAGACCTCACCACTCAACACAGAACGGGTTTACTCTCACATGAATCAACATCCAAACATGAAGAATTGGATAAAAAATTAAACATCGCGAAGAGTGGTTGACTCTTCCCGATTGGATTAAGGAAACAAATTCGAAGGTTCGAATCAAATAAGAAAAGGAAAATCTCCAACAAATGACTAGAAAGGCGCACCACCCTTGAAGTATACCTTTAGTAATATACTTCTGAGAAGCTCATATACTCTGTGACACTTCTCGAACAATACCAAGCCGGACCCTACCAAACCTTACCGAGTATCCGAATATTTCACATCTAATAGCGCTACCGAATCCAATCTAGATGAGATGTGAAAGTACCCTAATGTGAGCAACCCACATAGCTTGGCTTCCTCTCACGCTTTGGATTTAGTCAATTCTGATAAAGGATATCAATGCTCAATAGAACAACACATCATCTTAGAATGACGATAATAAAGAAGCTGAAGTAACCGATAGTAGAGAAATCAACCATCGAGGATGTAAAACGATCGTGTATGGAAATTAAGTCTTGTATACTTATCACCACTCATCGAATTCAAACTTGTACTATTTCTTGGTTAATAATAATATCAGGCAAGTCAAGGTACTGTTGAAAGTGTGTAAGCCGTGTAACTAGTTAACACTTAGGATCGTGTAATATGGAATATTATAATAGTGCGGAAATATAAACTAGATAATAGTAATAAAGTAAATGAAATAAGCACACCAGGACTTTTTATACTGGTTCGAACTTCCCGTTCTACGTCCAGTCTCAGACTACACTTTGGATTTAAACTCTATAAACCCTTCTCTTAACCCGGAGGAATAGGTATACAACACATGAGCAGCCGAATAGGATTTTTCCGCTTCAAACAGACGAAGAGGACTTTTACCGCCTGAACAACCGAACAGGACTTCTACTGGTACAAGTAAATAGTTGAAAATTGTGTTCTGAATAACACAGATATGTCTTTAATAGTGCACCCTTCCTATAACCAAATCCTCAAGTATATATTGTGTGTGTGAAGATATGAAAGGAAGATAGTGCTTAGAATCGAAGAATATATTAATTAATTCAGAGATTCAAGCAATATATAGATTGTGATTGCTTTTACATTGCAGAGATAGATAGTAGAGAATATAGCAAGAAATCAAAATATAATTCGGTGATTTGAGAAGTGATTCTAATGTGTTTATATAGAAGACAAATAGTTACAACTATTCACAAAGAGTTTTAACCAAATGATGCAACCATATCTCTTCAATTTGGATCGTAACTCTTCGCAAATAGAAGTGTCTCTTTAGGAAAAAATAGCCGTTAGAGCCGATCAGTCGACTGAGAAAAATCGACCATTCAACTGAATATTTAAAGATAGTGTAAAACGGTGCATATCTATGCACTGGACAGGTTCAGTCGACTGATCGTTTTTGGTCAGTCAACTGACCTAGTTTTCAGTGCACAGTTTGCACAGTTTTTAAAGAATTTGAACTTTAGAACAATTTTGAGTATGTGCAAACTACTTGAGGATAGATTTTAACAATTATGAACCATATCTAAGACTAAAACTATAGTAAATAAACATACTATACTTAGACCTGTAGTCTCATCTCATTTGTAGTTTAATAGCTTGCATATCTCATTCTTTTTTTGTTGTTTGATCGTATAGTCTCATCACAGATCGTTTAAGCTTTTTGTCATGAATCAAAACTCATGATTCAACATTCTCCCCATTTTTGATTGATGACAATCTGTTTTTGATGATGCTATATATTAAGAATTATATACCGGAAGATATGTATTTCTCCCCCTGAATATGTGGCGACGTATCTAATCCTGCAAAAGTTGGTAAGTCATACAAATTTCTCCCCCTTTGTCACCGACAAAAAGGAAATAAACAACCATATAATATGTTATCACATAAGCATTATGAACTAACAACATATTAAATAACAGCTACAAAAAAAATGTTTTTACAAATTCTTCCATGCTATTTATACAAGCCCAACAACATCAAAGAAATTAAATGATACTAGAATGTTTTAACTTAAAAAAAATTAATTTACTACCACCATCATGAATTACCGTCATCACTCATCAGAGTCTGAATCTGTTTCTTCTTCCTCTTCCTCTTGCCTTGGTTCTTTGCCTCGTGAAGAGCTTTCCATATATTGTCTGCCACCCCCATTTCCACTAGTGTCAGAACTTGTATGTTCTTCGGATGTAGACCAAGTAAAATGAGGTGCCGGGCATTTTCCTGGATCGCGATGTGAAGGTTCTGCAGTGGTAGAAGAGGAAGAACAAGAAACTGCATCCCATACAATCCCGAAGAAGCTTTTGATCTTGTCAAACTTCCTGTCAATCTTCTTGTCGAGATTATTAATGCAAGAATTCAAAATTACTTGATTACGTGCAATTAGATCAATGGACTCTCGGGTGCTTTGGGATGGGGTTGTGGTGCGAATTTCATCTCTTTGTTGTCGTGGATGTTAGGAATGCGGATTACGGATCTTAAGGCTAGGAATAACACTAGAGGGGGGGTGAATAGTGTTTTTAAGAAATTACTAAATCTTTTTGAGTTTATGTTAAATTGAACACAAATGTATGCAATATTCAGACACAGATATAATCACAGAATCAAACACAGATGTAGAAATAAAGTAAATGCAGTAAAGGAAAGAACACACCGAATTTTATATTGGTTCGGGGTTACCCTACATCCAGTCCCGCACAACTAAGTATGGATTTCCTTTCAAAAGAAATTCAACAATTACAACCCTCGATTTCAAGGCTACAAGGTACACCCTCCAGAATCACAATCCTCTGGGTAGAGATACTTGATTTCCGGGGCAACAAGTTCACCCAATTGATTTCCAAGGCTACAATTACACCTTTTCTCGCTTGATTGATTTCCAAGGCTACAATCACACCTTTTCTCGCTAGATAGATTACAAAGAAGCCTATAACTCTGAATAGAACTTGGATCTTGTTGAGATAGTGATAGAGAATCAAATCAGAGATTATCTAGTTAGATTCAATGTTGATTTCGGCAGAGTAAGGATAGGATTTTGATTAAGAAAACGTGGAAGAAGAAGAGAAGTGAAAAACCAGAAAAACTGATATAAAATTCGTTGGAACTAACCCCTATTTATAGAAGAACAATAGTCATGTCCATTCATGAAAGGTTATGGCGAATAGACACTTCTTTTGAAATTCAAATTTTTGAATCTAACTGACACTATGTCGACATGGGGTACTAGGGCATGTCGACATCCCAAAGGAAATTTTGATGTTTTGTTTTTCTTTGAAATTAACATTTATCTTAAATTAAAACTATTTTAAACTTTATAAATATACTTGACTATAGATAAAATACATAGATGAATATAAAGAATAATATATATAACATTTTACTATAATTTTATATTTAAATCAAAGTATAAATATAAAATAATTAAAAGATAGTTTAAAACAACCGAAGTTTAAAAATAAGAATATTTAAGGCTAAAACATCTTTTTGAAAATCATTTGAAAAGATAATTTTTAAGGCTAAAACATTTTGAAAAACAATTTTGAAAATCATTCTGAAGTAGTTTTGAAAATTTATTTTGAAGTAGTTTTGCAAGCTTCTTCCTGCAGAATATCTCATCATGACAGGACTCGAGAACTTGTACAAAACCAAGATGTTCGTGGGTTTGTAAGCCACTTGTCGTAGGTTTGTAAGCTACTTGTTGTGGGTTTGTAAGCCACTAAAAAGGTAGAAATGGGTTACATCCCAAAAGCAAAATGGAGTGAAGATTTCAGTGCTATTGTGAAGTTTTAACATAATTCTAGACTCAATACTTATCTTGAAATCTTGAACTCCTGATAATCTTGATGCTCATGAGTCTTCAATCTTGATATCTTTGAATCTCTATACTATACAGTCTTCATTCTTTGTACCTACATGGTTAAATCCTGCATATACATATATATCTAAACTATAATGTTAGTATTTATATTTTATAATCTTATTCTAAGGTTGTTGTCATCAAAACCATCAACTCATGGACTAACAGTGGAGTAGTAGCTTGTTGGCGAGGCCTTGATTGCCATTCTTGGAATGACATGATAGTGAGCGGTCTTGGAGGCAATTTCATTAAACTAATTATGCGGCTATTTAGAGTCTTAATTGTGGAAGTGTTGAATTCTGGAACTAGAACTTGTAGATTCATTAGGAGCCGCATAATATATTCGCCATAGTAAATGATGTTCATCCGTCCTTGGTTGAAGGCTAGGAATTCGTAAATAATAAGCTTAGGCCAATTAATTTGAACATCACCCCAAATTTCATATAAAGCTCTATAATTCTCTTGGTATACAAGCTCATAAGACCCGGTACGAGGAGGAATTGTGCGCATAAAGGCTCGATGCATAATTCGAGCTATAGGGCGTAAGGCGGTAGATTTTAATTATGTCATGTCATCCAAAAATCTATGACTTACTTCATCTCGTTCGCCTAAAGCAACATTCAAATCTTCTAGTGGAATACCATTTGTTGGTGTTTGAAGAATGTGTCCAATTCTATCTAACGACAAGAAGACTTGTTAACCACAAACTAAACTACATACGCAGTTGTCACGGTTTCTTGGATTCTGATAACCCAAATTCAAGTTAGCATAAAAGAGTTTTACCATTGTATGATTTATCTTGAGATTGTTCCGGTTGTAGTCAAGGAGAGATTCTAGACGACTTCTTCTAGCAAGATCTTGAATTCTATATGCAGCGAAGTCAGGAAATACAACAAATGATCCTTCTAGAAAGAGACCTTCCTTCATCTTGTTCCATCTTTGGATAGCGGTGGCATCATAAAGCCATTGA
This sequence comes from Allium fistulosum, assembly GCA_030737815.1. NCBI lineage: Eukaryota > Viridiplantae > Streptophyta > Magnoliopsida > Asparagales > Amaryllidaceae > Allium > Allium fistulosum. The sequence continues at coordinate 873,340,348 of CM060902.1, forward strand.
TCTATTTGGGTGTCAATAGGTTCATAGGCTGAGGATGAAGCTTGTCTAGAGCGTTTTGGTTGTCTTGGAGCCATTTGAATGAATAATTGAGTAAAGGAATTTAAAATTTTGGAGGGCTAGGGTTTTGAAATTTTGATGGTAGAAAGTAAAAGTGAGGAGTAAAAGTGAAGAAGATGGGTTATATGGGTAAAAGGTAGGTGAAACAAAAGTTAATAGGTTCAGATAAGCATTCAGTCGACTGGTTGTATATAGTCAGTCGACTGATCAATCTCTCGAAACTTTCTGTTTCCAGATTCAGTCGACTGACCTAATTCGTTCAGTCGACTGAATGCTCTTTTTCAGCATTATCAGTCTTTTTTTATTATTATTTAAAAAAAATATGTAATATATTAAACATAGAATGTATACAGAGTAGATTGAAATAAAAAAAATATGCAAAAAATATTTGGATGAAGAAGTAGATGAATGCAGAGTCTTGCAATATTCCGGTTCAACTTTAGTCTTCTTGCATGGTTTTAATGGAGACCAATTATTTCCATGCTCCCACGAATTTGGAAACACATGAGGATGTTGTGGTGAATGATCCCATGGATTCCGATAGGAAGACGTTGTGGGTTGATGAACGTCGGATGTAGATGTCCCGCAGAATTTCCAGCCAAGTTGCTCCAGAAAGCTAAGTCGTTTTGAATTAAGTTTTTGTTCATAGTACATTTCTCATTGTATTTCTATTGATTCCCGTTGATAATGATGTATATCATCAATCTTTTGTTTTATTAATGGAGAACCAAAGAATAAGAAACGACGTGCCTTCTTCTTTTCTGGAGTATAACCAGTATAATAGTTGGATGGTCTAGCAGGTTCATAACATGGAATAGGTGTAGGTAAACTAAAAGAATCAGAGGATGGTGTGGAAAAATCTAAAGAAGAGAAAGTAGAGTCATTCTGGGAGTTGTTTTGGGAAGACATTTTTGCAAGGAATAAGAAATATTTGACTCAAACAATAAAGGTGGAGAGAAAATAAGCAAATAAGCCTTAAATTTATATAAAATAGGTATCCTAAAAATAGAGTAAAAGATTGGTTAAACAAGGGATAACCAGTAAATAATGAAAGGAGTAGAATAAACGGACTTTTGCATGATTTAAAATAATTATAATTTTTTAAAAGAAATTATACCTAATTCTCTTCTTAATTTTACAAAAACATTTTCATTAAGAGGTTTAGTGAAAATATCAGCTAATTGATTTTCAGAATTTACAAATTCTAAATTTACTATATCCTTTTCAATATTATCATGAAGAAAATGATGATGAATGTTAATATGTTTAGTTCGTGAGTGATTGACAGGATTTTTAGATAAATTAATTGCATTTGTGTTATCACAGTATATTATAGATTTATTTAAATTTATATCAAAACCTTGTAGTGTTTGTTGCATGTAGATGACTTGAGCACATGCTAAAGCTGCAGATATATATTCTGCTTCACATGTCGATAGTGAAACATAATTTTGTTTCTTGCTAAACCAAGATACTAAGGACCGTCCGATGAAATGACAAGTTCCACTTGTACCTTTTCTATCCGTCCGACTTCCTCCAAAATCAGCATCACTATAGGATACTAATTCAAAAAGACATTCTTTCGGATAAAATAGTCCGAAATCCTTGGTCTTGCTAAGATAACGAATTATACGTTTTACTGCTCGCATATGTGATTCTTTAGGATTTGCTTGAAATCGAGCACATAAACAAACACTCATCATTATATCAGGTCGACTAGCAGTTAAGTAAAGTAATGATCCAATCATACTGCGATATAGTTTCTGGTCGACACTCTTACCATCTTCATCTCTTTCAGGATGTATAGTTGTACTCATAGGAGTTGGTTTGGCAGAAGTGTTTTCCATACCAAATCGTTTAATTAGATTATTACAATATTTTTCTTGATTAATAAAAATACCATTTTGTAATTGTTTAATTTGTAATCCAAGAAAATATGATAGTTCTCCCATATGAGGCATTTCAAATTCATTTGTCAGGATAGTCGAAAATTCCTGACATAATTTTTCATTAGTTGAGCCAAATATAATATCATCAACATATATTTGTATAACTAAAATATATTGTATAGATTTCTTAATAAATAAAGTTTGATCAACCTTCCCAATTTCAAAGCTAGAGTCTATTAGATAGCTCTTCAGTCGGTCGTACCAAGCACAGGGTGTCTGTTTCAAACCGTATAAGGCTTTCTTAAGTTTATAAACATGGTCTGGAAATTTTTCATGAGCGAAAAGAGGAGGTTGTTCAACATAAACATTTTCTTTTATATATCCATTTAAAAAAGCACTTTTAACATCCATTTGATATAATTTAAAGTTATGAAAACATGCAAAGGCCAGTAGAATACGTATAGCTTCTAATCTTGTGACATGAGCAAACGTTTCTTCATAGTCTATTCCCTCTTCTTGATTATATCCTTGTGCTACTAATCTAGCTTTATTTCTAGTTATATTACCTAGTTCATCAGCTTTGTTTTTGAAAACCCCTTTTGTACCAATGACCGATTGATCACTTGGTCTAGAAACTAATTCCCAAATTTCATTTCTTTCAAATTGGTTTAGCTCTTCTTGCATAGCTATAATCCAATAGTCATCAGTGGAGGCTTCCTTAATATTTTTAGGTTCTATATTAGAGATAAAAGCTACATGACCCATTTGATTTAATTGATGTCTTGTTCTTACATTTGAATTTACTTCTCCAATTATATTTTGAATAGGGTGATCTCTAAGAATTCTTGGAGGAGATCTTTCAATATTTTCATTTTGAACAATGTTTTCATCTTCTCTGGTATTAATGTTATTATCTTGAAAAATAATACCATCATATTCTGAAATATTTGTTATTATTTTATTAGAATTATCTTCAAAGTTTGTAATATTAGAAGAAATTTTGAAATTTTCATCGAATGAAACATGAAGAGTTTCTTCGATTACATTAGTTCTTTTATTAAAAACTCGATAATCTTTGCTTCTATCCGATATCCTATGAATATTCCTTCATCAGATTTTGGATCGAATTTGCCAAGCTGATCTTTAGTATTAAGTATAAAACATTTTGAACCAAATACTTTGACATAAGATATATTTGGTTTTCTACCATTTAAAAGTTCATATGGGGTGTGTTTTGTTAATGGTCGAACATGATTCAAAACATAACAAGCAGTTGCAACAGCTTCTGCCCAGAAATGTTTTGGTAGAGTGCTTCCATTTAATAAAGTTCTTGCATATTCTTGTAATGTTATGTTTTTCCTTTCTACAACTCCGATTTGTTGTGGTGTTCGAGGAAAAGAAAATTATGATTAATTCCTTTTTTGTTACAAAAATGTTCTAAAACTTCATTTTCAAATTCACCTCCATGATCACTTCTAATATTTTTAACTTTTAAACTCTTTATATTTTGAATTCTTTGAACAAAAATTTTAAAATTTTCAAAAGTATCACTTTTATGTTTCATGAAAATAGTCCATGTATATCTTGAAAAATCATCTATAATAACAAACACATATTTATTGTGATTAATAGAATAAACTTGAGTAGGTCCAAAGAGGTCCATATGTAGTAGTTCAAGTGGTTGTGTTGTAGATATGATTTTCTTAGATTTAAAAGAAGATTTTGTTAATTTTCCTAACTGACATGCATCACAAATATTATCAACTTTGAATTTCATATCAGGTAGTCCTTTAACAAGTTTATTTTTAGCTATTTTATTAATAGTACTAATATTTATATGACAAAACCTTTTGTGCCATAGCAAAGAATCATTTTCTGTAGCTACTAAACACATGTTTGTGTTATAATTTACATTCATATTTAAAATATAAATATTTCTATCTCTTATACCTTCAAAAATTAAATTTTGATTTTTATGAGAAATATTGCATTTATTTTTTGAAAACGATATATTAAAACCTTTATCACATAATTGACTTATGCTCAATGAATTATGTTTTAAGTTTTTAACTAATAAAACATCAGAAATGAGAGGTAAGTTAGAGATACCGTTATTGCTCACATCGCCTTTGCCGATGATATAACCTTTTGAATTATCTCCAAAAGTGACTGATCCTCCATTTGAGTAGACAATGTTTGTTAACATGTCCTTATTACCAGTCATGTGTTTCAAGCAACCGCTGTCTAAGATCCATTTTCCTCTCTTTTTAAGTGGTACTTGTAAGAAATAAAGATTAAGTTGGTACCCACTTTTCTTTTAGGGTCCTAAGAGTTAGGTCTTAGGAAACCAAACCCAAGCGGGTTCAGAATTCCCTTTATAAATATAATTCTTATTTTTATGAACAGTTTCCATAAATGTTTTAATATGTCTATTCCTAATTAAATTGTTATATGTTTTAGGAATCCATATCTTAATAGTTTTAATATCTTTAGAAACTGTCTTCTTAATATCTTTCTTAATTTTATTTTTAAACTTATTTTTAAACTTTCCAGATTTCTTTAGAGTTTCAATTTTCTTATACCCTAGTCCCATTTTGTTTGAAGTAGACTGAGAATTTTCTGTTATTGTAGAAAGATTCTCTCATCCTTTATTGAAGTTAGAAATATTTTTGTTAATACTTTCTAACTTGGTTTTGAGACTCGAATTTTCTAACTCTAATACTTTAGTGTTAGATTTTAAATCATTAATCTCTACTGAAAAGTCATCATTTTTATTTTTCTGAATTTCTAATTCCCGAGTTATCATAGAAAGTTGAGATGTTAAATTAGAATTAGATTCTTGAGTCATTTCAAGTTCTTCTTCTAGAATTTTCTTTTCATCTCTTAGCATACTAACTTCTAATTCAGATATATTTAGTTTTCCTTGTAACTCTTTATTTTGCTTTTTAATTTGTTTTACTAAGTCAACTAGTTCTGAATTAATTTCAACAAGATCTTCAAAACTTAATTCACTTACATCATCACTTGTAGCCATGAAGCATACATTTGCTTGCTCTGTGTCACTGTCGTTGTCACTATCTAATGATGATGAAGAATCTAAGTTATCCCATGTTACTGAAAATTCTTTCTTATTGAATTTTTCCTTCTTGAATTTGTTTTTCTTTTTCTCTGGACAATCCTTCTTCATATGACCTTTTTTATGACATTCATAACATTCCATGACAGAGGATGATGGTTTACTGCTATTATTGTTGTTTTTGGAGTTATTTTTGTAACTCCTGAATTTGTTGTTCCTTTTTAATTTCAAAAACTTTTTGAAATTCTTCGCAATAAGTGCCATATCCTCTTCATCTGAATCTGAATCATCTTTTCTGCTTGAAATGCTAGATTCTTCTTGTCTTGTGCCTGTACTTTCTTTGCCTGCAAATTCGCTTCATATGACATTAGATTTCCTATCAATTCTTCTGGTTTCGTGGTTGATAAATCATTAGCTTCTTCAATTGCTAAGATTTTTTGTTCCCAATCGTCCGTTAAAAAATTGAGGATTTTTGTAACAATATCAAAATAAGAAAATTTTTGATCTAGTGCCAATAGTGAGTGATATACATCTTGAAATCTAGAGTACATGTCATTTATAGTTTCGTTTGGTTTCATTTTGAAATTCTGGAACTGATTTTTCAACATAGAGGTTTTACTTTATTTGACTTTGTTAGTCCCTTCATGAGTTACTTTTAGAGTTCTCCATATATCATAAGCAGTTGTACACATACTGCCCTATTAAACTCATTTTTATCTAATACACAGAATAACATGTTCATAGCTTTAGCATTTGAAGTAGCATCAGTTTTTTGTGCAGTAGTCCAAGTTGAAAAGTCTTCTGTTGGTATGGTATATTCTTTTTGGGTAATATTCCAGGTTTCAAAACCATTAGCTTGCATATATATATATATATATATATATATATATATTCTCATTCTAGTAGACCAGTAATTATAATTAAGACCATTAAATAGTGGTAGTCATGCAGTTGACCGTCCTTCAATGAAACTAGTGTTAATGTTGGTGTTATTTTCCATATTACTAAATATATCAAATAACTGTGTTACGGTTATAGGATGTCCATGCTTTGATACCAAATGAAAGTGTGTAAGCTATGTGACTAGTTAACACTTAGGATCATGTAATATGGAATATTATAATAGTGCGGAAATATAAACTAGATAATAGATAATAGTAATAAAGTAAATGAAATAAGCACACCAGGACTTTTTATACTGGTTCGAACTTCCCGTTCTACGTCCAGTCCCCAACTACACTCTGTATTTAAACTCTATAAACCCCTCTCTTAACCCGGAGGAATAGGTATACAACACCTTAGCAGCCGAACAGGATTTTTCCACCTCATACAGCCGAAGAGGACTTTTACCGCCTGAACAACCGAACAAGACTTCTACTGGTACAAGTAAATAGTTGACAATTGTGTTCTGAATAACACGGATATGTCTTTAGTAGTACACCCTTCCTATAATCAAATCCTCAAGTATATATTGTATGTGTGAAGATATAAAAGGAAGATATTGCTTAGAATCGAAGAATATATTAATTAATTCAGAGATTCAAGCAATATATAGATTGTGATTGCTTTTAGATTGCAGAGATATATAGCAGAGAATATAGCAATAAATCAAAATATAATTCGGTGATTTGAGAAGTGATTCTAATGTGTTTATATAGAAGACAAATAGTTACAACTATTCACAAAGAGTTTTAACCAAAAGATGCAGCCATATCTCTTCAATTTGGATCGTAACTCTTCGCAAATAGAAGTGTCTCTTCAGGAAAAAATAGTCGTTAGAGCCGATCAGTCGACTGAGCAAAATCGACCAGTCAACTGAATATTTAAAGATAGTGTAAAACGGTGCATATCTATGCACTGAACAGGTTCAGTCGACTGATCGTTTTCGGTCATTCGACTGACCTGGTTGTCAATGCACAGTTTGCACATTTTTTAAAGAATTTGAACTTTAGAACTATTTTGAGTATGTGCAAACTACTTAAGGATATATTTTAACAATTATGAACCATATCTAAGACTAAAACTACAGTAAATAAACATACTCTACTTAGATTTGTAGTCTCATCTCATTTGTAGTTTAGTAGCTTGCATATCTCATTCTCTTTTTGTCGCTTGATCATATAGTCTCATCACTGATCGTTTAAGCTTTTTGTCATGAATCAAAACTCATGATTCAACAAGTGTTACCTCGAAGTCATGTCTCACGATTATTCTTAACTTTCAAAATAGCGACAAATCTACTACTTCAATGATTAGTGCTAATTATACAAATAAATTGTTTCCATACAAGTGAATCGTTTTACGGAAATTAATTCATTTCCATAAACAATTCAAACTTTTCTTTTAAAATCATGATTTCGTGCTTGGGCTTCACATTACAAGTATTAGCTTCAAAACACTTTGTTAAAAGAGTTTACTAACTTTAAACCATCATTATAAATGATTTAATAACTTTCAACATCCTTATTTAGTTGGATACTTGGCTTTAACTATCATTAATAAGAATAATTAATTAGCTTTAAACTTCATTAATCAATTTGGTTAATTAACTTCAAAATACCCTTTAATTGAAAAGGTTAATCACCTTTAAATTAACATAATTATTTAAATTAATTTATTAAATTTAATCTCATTAATTATATTAATTAATTAAATTTAGACATCATTAATTAAATTAACTAATAATAAAAAAATATCATTAATGTAATTAATTAATTTAAAACATAATTAAAGAAAAGATTAATTAAATTTAAATTAATTAATCAAATTTAAAAATCATTAATTGAAAGGAGTTAATTTATTTTAATCATCATTAATTAAAATGATTAATTAATTTCAATCCATCATGACTAAATAATTAATTAACCTTAATTATCATTAGACAAAAAATTTAATAAATTTTAAGTATCATTAACCAAGTGATTAATTAAATTTAAACACATCATTAATAAGTTAAGTAGTTAAATTTAAACTTATCATTAACAAGTTAATTAATTAACCTTAACCCTTATTAATTAATTATTTATATTTAAAAATATTTATTAAAATAATTAATTAAATTTGAAATCATTCTTATTTAACAACTTTATTAACTTGTAAAACAAATCCCAAACTCGAGAAATAAATCGAAAAATTTCGATAAGGATAGTTTGTCGAAAGTGCCGATATAGTTATAGTCACTATACGGATACTTCGACAACTAATTTCATGTCACTTTACTTTTATCCATACATCATATAACAAAAGCAAAACAATTATACAAAGCGCTAAACTATTTTATAACAAATAGAGAACAATCATTAACAATATAACTAACTTTTACTACTAACATTCAAAACTTGCTTACTAACTTGGTTACTAAACTAACAAGGTCACAAATTTTCAAGGTATAACCCAATCCAACATACATCACATGGTAATAAAAACACAACAAGCCGCTAATAACAAAAATCTACCAGTTCGTCGATCTTCGATAGTGGGAAACTGTCCTTTGGGCATGCTTTATTCAGGTTAGAATAGTTGATGCATGTTCCCCATTTCTCGCTGGACTTCTTGACCAAGACCAGATTGGATACCCAATTTAGGTATAGAGCGTCGTGGATGAAGGCATTGTCTTTTAGCTTATCCACCTCTTCTTTTAGCGCAGCGGATCGTTTCGAACCCAAACTACGCCGCTTTTGTTTCACTAAGTGACATCTTGGGTTCACATTCAACGCATGGCGTGCAATCTCCAACGATATTCCACATAAGTCAAAATGTGTCTAGGAAAATGCATCCAGGTTTGCCTGGAGAAAACCCGCCAATTCCATCCTCATCTTCATGCCAAGCTGGGACCCGATCTTCAGGACCTGTGTAGGGTCATCCTGACTGACTGGGATGCAGATCGTCAACTTGGCAGGGGCCGCCATTGCACCCTCTGGTTCTTTCCCCGGATCCATAGCTTTATGAAATCTACTACGCCGACTGAGCCAGGGCTTAGGCGGTGGTCGCTATATGTCCAGCATCTTGACACAGAGAGTCTTTTCTATGTCCTTTCCTTTCTCACGTCGCTTCGCTTTCTTTAGCTCCATAACGTAACATTCACGTCTGACACTCTGGTTTTCTTGTATGACTCCTACCCCATTCTCCATAGGAAATTTCATTGTTAAGCACCATGAGGTAAGAGCTACCCAAAAGCTAGCTAGGGCCCATCGGCCTAAGAAAGTGTTATCGGCAGAAAAATGTCCATCACCACGAAGGTCATAACCCGCACTCTCTTATGGTCACCTTCACCTAGAAGTACCGGTAAATATACACAACCCAAAGGCTATGTCGCCACTATGTTAAATAATTGAATTAGAGATTTACACGGCCTCGGATCCTGGCCATCCATCATCATCTGATCATAAGCTTTTTTAAAAAGAATGTTCACCAAACTGCCACAATCAACCAACACCTTCCTCATAGTCGCTGGCCCAATCGTGGCCGATATCACCAAGGGATCCAATATAAGTGCTTCGACCCTGTTGGCATCCCTATTTCTGAACACAATATCATCAGTCATTGTCCCGAGCTGCTTTGTCGGAGCTCCGTCTTCGACAACAAAACAACTTTCTTGCACGACGTACTTAAAAGAACTTGCATACTTCTCCATCTCATTCTAGCTCTTTGCGGCCGGATGAGGTCCACCAAAAATCGTGTTAATAACCAATCTTTTCCCTTGGTGATAGTTTTTAGGTGTAGTAAAGGAGTCCATTCAGCACAAATATCAGTTCGAGTTAGAATTGTTGCGAATAATCAGATCTTGCTTACTAGATCGCATTCAAAGTTTATCTTAGTTTTTTTTTCAATAATTATTGCTTGTAGCTGACACAGTAGTTCTTATCTGAACATTTTATTAACCTCTTTGATGAAATTTCTTTTCCAATTGAGTTATCTTCTTTTTTATTTTAGTATGAATAATCACAATTTTTACATTATGAATGTGTTATGTGTCTTCATACAGAAGCACGTCATTTTGATTATCACAAAATGCATGGATAACTTACTAAATAAGTAGAGCTTAGAAGATTAGACAAAGCAATCATATTGAACATCATAAAAAAGGATCACTGTTAAAATCATGCTTAATTTATAGGAGAACAATAAAAATTTGCTTTAATATTAAAAATGGATAACGTGGTACACAAGTAATATACCATCTTTATAGTATATATTTTGTGCCTGACTCTGTCTACTCTTTCATATGAAACAAAAAGATATTTTACCAAGTAAAAAGAGTTAAAGTATTTAGAATACCACTAATCTTGTGCATTAATAATAAAAGTTATAAGCTTTAAAGTGGGTGAAATATTAATTTTTGTGATTTCATAAATTATGCATCTTTCATAACATCAAAATCGTGAATTGTGTCCATTTTAAGCAATTATTCATGTCTTTTTATTGATATATTATAGTCAATATTAAAATAGGTCTTCAAAGTTCACATTATATACATAGAAAATTTAATAGTGTGCAATCAAAAGTTATTATATAACCTTTAATCATAACTGTAATATCGTAATAAGTTTCAATCAAATGATGAAGTTTCCAATATGCATGTGAAAAATTAAATAATGAATTTGCATCATCATATGTCAAAAATAAATCTTAATTTCTATCTATATAAAAATTCTAACTGTAAACAAAACCAAGAGTTTGAAATTTGATAAAAAGTTCCCGGAGTTCAAATGTTTTTTTAGTCAATATATATTTATATATTCTTTGTTTCAATACATACTTTGTTAGAACTACTTATTTGTGATTCAAAAGCGCGTATACAAACCCCTCCCCTTTTTATACATAAGTAGCTTGTAAAGCATGTACAATACTATTCAAGTGTTTAAGACTCTACTCTTTAAAATCATGTCAAATTTTAAACTACGACTTTAGGATGAGTATTATTATTACATTTATATTGTGTGCTAGTACTAAGAAGAAACCGCAACACCTAAAGTAATGAGAAGATTTGCGTCATTTTGCAAGTCCTCAATCCCTAAATTATGAATGTTTTTTTAGATCCTTATTATATGTGTAAACTATCTAACTAAAATTATGAATATGTTAGCTTTGATGTTTAATAATTACTTTAAGACAAAAACAATCATATTTGTTTCTGTAGATTTACATATATGTTTTACGTTGTGTAAGTCGTCTATGTAATCTTGTGCAATTCTTATGGAAATTAAATCAATGTTGCTTGTGAAAATGATTGTTGTCTTTTTCATAAAGAGAACAAAAATTTGAATAACTATTTGAAATATGGTTTTTCAAGATGGAAGATTAACCGGGATGAAAAGGAAATATGCAGGTGTTATCTAGCCTTTTAACCAGGCCGTATTTGGATGAATCTGACTAGTCAAACTGGAAAGTTATCGAGGTAGAGAGCCCAGAGAGATAATCTAGAAGTCAAGTACGACCAAGATTACAAGCCCAAAGCACAGCAACTAGCTTCGGAGAAAAGGCCAACATAAAAAACATCAACGAGCAAACATTCAAAATCACTGAACAATCAAAGTAATGGGTCGGTACCGATCCATGATGGGGTTCGGTATCGATCCCTATAATTTCATCAGTACCATCTCCCATACCCTCTACTTCCAGCCCATGGTGATCACAACATGTTTCAAACCTTAATGGATTATTCGCATGCCATTTTCCATCGAGCGTCTCGAGCGCATGATGCAAGGAACTTCATTCCACCACTGATCCAAGTAATTCACCCAGAAACAAGTTTCTAGCAAAGAAATTAAGAGAGAATACATAAAGGCATGAGCTATTCACACCTACCCAAGACCACGAGAAAGATCCATCAAGCTATCTTATGGTTCCGTACTGATCCCCGACTATAGATCAGTACCGATCCCTAATAATGGTTGACATGGCCACGATCTTTCGAGAATATCTCTCTCTGGACATAGGGAACATGGCCATGAACGTGGTGGAGGAATTTTCGACGACATTCAACTATAAATAGATGGTGAGGGTGGTGTTTTGAAGGATCTTTTTTAGATTTTTTTTATGAATTTCCATAGAATTCTTGTAAACCCTGGAATCATTACTAATCCACAAGAACGGTGTTTGTAAATGGAAATATAATCAACAACAAAGCTAAGTGGATGTAGACAATGTTTAGCTAAACCACTATAAGTTTATGTGTCTCATTTTTACTCATTTTCATTTAATTTCTTCACTTATTTCTCTACTATAATTTCCTGGGTGTTTGTGCAACATTCTGGTATAAACATTTTGGTGCTTTCATTGAGAGCGTTGATCTCAATTTGTTAGGATCTATTTTCTACTTTTGTATACCTTGAATCCACGGGGTAGATCCACTAGCCTTATTATTGCAATCCGCGACTACTCAAATACCAGCAGAATCTATCATAGGATTAATTCAAGCTAGTTTAAGATATGCCCCCCGAATAAATCGATCCTTCGCTTCCAGAGCTACAGATGGAGGTGGGAATTTTGACTCTCAACATATGGAAGAGGTTGCACAACCAACTAACACTAAAGTTCCAAACTCATCAGATATGAAAATAAGGGTCGAAATGGATCGGATGATGAAGGAGATAAATGATAAGTTGTAGGAGAGCCATAATGAAATGAAGCAGGAGATGCAGGAGAGTACCAACTTGCTTAATCAACTAACACGTAATCGCAGAAGAAGCAAGAAGGAGTTGATGCCTTCCGATTCAGAGGATGATGGTTCTTTATCATCCGGACAAAGGCATAGGGAAGAAAAGTAGAAAACTATCACAAAGGAGCTGGCGTTTCAAGGCAAAAGATGGGGACTAGTTGTGGCCCGAACTTGGGGATCGGTACCGAACCCCAAGCAGTGATCGGTACCGAATCACCAATTCTCAACTTGGTGAATGAGCAAGTTGATGTCCTGGATGATAATGTTAGCACTACGTTTGGTCATGCTATTGATAGCTAGAATGTTGAAGATCAGGCGGTCGTTATTGATCCATCGCACAGAAACCAAACTAGTAGAGCCGTTGGATGACGTTCTCCCGAATTTAGGAGAATCCAGTATCATGAACCAAATCGAGAGTGTTTGCCGGGTCAAACACTTGGGGTAGATCAAGATTATCGTCATTCAGTGTACCCTGCAGAGCCGGAATACTTGGCTGATTTGGTGAGAAAGTTGGTGAATGAAATTCAACATCGAAATAACGATGAACGGGGTTCTTCTCCTAGCCAGAACCCTTTCATCGAACAAATACTGCATGAAGAATACCCCAGAAAGTTTGAGATGCCAGCGATGCCATCGTATAATGGAAGGATGAATCTAAGGCAGCATTTGATGAAGTATGAATGACATATAGACTCGACCCGAGCAATCGATGATATCAGATGTCATTATTTCCTGATTTTTCATGAAGATGTTTCGACGATGTGGTTCACCTGGCTTCCACCGAGATCCATATCGTCTTTTGATTAGTTAGCACAGAAGTTTATCGAGCTATTTTGTTGACACACCACTCGTCCCAAGGACGTAATATCACTGTCAAACCTCTTCCAGGAAGCGAGAGGGTCGTTGAAAGATTTTTTGAACAAAATCTTCATGGCTGTAAATGAAGTTAGTAATGCTCAGGAAGATATTATTCTGATGGCTTTGATAAAAGGGATTCATCCTATTGATTTTAAGAGATGGTTGAAAATGAAACCCCCACCGACAACGGATGTGTTTTATAGAAAAGCGAATCAATTCTTAAGCTTGGAAGAAGAAAGCACTACCACCAGGAAAGATAGTGTGGTGCAGTCGACCGAGGTGATTCAGAGCAATGTTGCAGTAAAACAGTTAGGAGGGAATTTCGGGAATGTTGATGTGAATGTTGAAAATAAGAGTGGTGGTCAGGGAAGGAATAATCAGGGAGCTAGAGATAATAACTTTGATCCTAGGAGATGTCCTACGTTCCCGAAATATGATAGTTACACCCAGCTGAATAACTCAATCGAAAACATATACCTTGCTACCCAAGGTATGTAATAGTATAATAAGCCGACTTTGAGGAAGTTCACTGAGAAGGAAAAGAAGTTTGGTAAGTATTGCATATTTCATGAGACCCATGATCACAACACTAATGAGTGTAGACACTTACGTGATACGATCGAAGATCTTATAAGAAAGAAAAGTTATAGCAGTTTGTCAAAGTCCCATAGGATGATGAGTAAGGAAGTTTTAACCCCCAAGGATCGTCGTTCCAACGAAGGCAAGCCGGGCGTAGTGAGGGCGAGCCTAGGCGGCCTAAAAAGAGATTTATCATCGACACTATTTCTGGAGGACCACATTCAGCGGAGAAGAGCTGGAACGAAACAAGAAGATATGCAAGTGCAATGAAGCATGATGATAATGAGTCGGTTTCGATGGAGCTCCGGCAAAGCAGCTCAAGACAATTACTGATGATACCATTTTCATAAATGGGGATGTCAATGGAGTTGAAGCCTCAACATTAGATCCTTTTGTGATTTTGGCTATAATTGGGCCCACTATTGTGAGAACGGTGCTGGTTGACTGTGGCGGTTCAATCAACATTCTATTTAAGAAAGCTTATGAACAGATGCTCTTAGAAGGCAAAGACTTGAAACCGTGTAAATCATGTATCCAAGGATCTAATGGGACAACAACTAAACCCATCGGGTGTGTAGATTTGCTTATGGTGCTGGGAGAAGGTGACCGTAAGAGAGTGCGGATAGTGACCTTTGTCATGTTAGATATTTTCTTAGCCTACAATGCATTTCTGGGTCGATTGACCCTAGCTGATTTTCGAGCAGCCATTATACCGTGGTGCTTAATGATGAAATTCCCAATAGAGAATGGAGTAGGGGTTGTACAGGGAGACCAAGAGCTTGGACGTGAATTCTACGTCATAGAGCTAAAAGAGGCGAGACAATGTGAGAAAGGAAAAGATGTGGAGAAGACTCTCTACAACAAGTCTTTGGATGTATAACAACCACCGCCTAAGCCCTGGCTCGGGAAGCATAGTTGGTTCCTTAAGGATATGGATTCGAGAAAAAAGCCAGAGGATGTATGGGAAGCTCCCACGAAGTTGGTAATCAATGTCCTGGTCAGTTATGACGATCCTACATGGGTCCTAACAATCGGATCTTAACTCAGCGTAAGGATGATGAAAAAGTTAACGGACTTTCACTAGGGAACCTGGATGTGTCCACGTGGACGCATTCCGACAGGTGTGGAATATCGCCAGAGATATCGTGCCACGCATTGAATGTGAACCCTAAATGCATTCCTATAAAATAGAAATGCCACTGTTTGGGTCCGGTGAGATCCGCTGCACTGAAAGAAGAGATGGATAAGCTGAAAGATAATAGCTTCATCCATGATGCTCTGTACCCGAAATGGGTATCAAATCCAGTCTTGGTGAAGAAGTCTAACAGAAAGTGGAGAACGTGCATTGACTATTCGGATCTGAATTAGGCATGCCCGAAAGATGGGTTCCCGCTCCCGTAGATCGATCAACTAGCATAGTCAACCACTTGACACAGGAGTGTCAGGATGCTTTTCAGATTCTGCTGGATCACTTAGAGAGGCCTCATATCTTATCAAAACCGCTAGAAGACAAGGACTAGTTTGTTTTCCTGGTAGTGTCGGTGCATGCTTTGAGTGCCGCACTTGTGCATGAGGAATCCCAAATCCAGAGGTTAGTGTATTACATTAGCAAGCGGTTGACGGGGGCAGAAAGGAATTATCCAAAGCTGGAAAAGCTAGCGTATTACCTATTGATTTCGCCCATACTTCTAGGCTCATCTGATCAAGGTTCTTACCAACCAGCCTTTAAGACAGGTCTTGCAGCGACCTGAGACTTGTGAAAAGCTATTGAAATGGAACATTAAATTGAGCCAATATGACATAACATATCATTCTCGAAGGGCAATCCAAGGCCACATTGGCAGACTTCATAGCTGAGTACACTGCGCGAAATGATACTCCAGAGAGTAGTGGAAAGAAGGATGTTGGATGGAAGATGTACATTGATGGTGCATCCAACAAGCATTTCTTCGAGGCAGGCGTTGTGTTGGTAACCCTCGAAGAATGTTCAATCTGTTACGCCCTAAAACTCGACTTTCTTGTGACAAATAATAAAGCAGAATATGAGGCATTGATCGTAGGACTCAAGATCATGAAAGAATTAGGAGTCCGAACTTTACACATCTTTTATGATTCCCAACTGGTGGTGTGCCAGGTGAGAAAGAAGTTTCAAGAAAAAGAGTGAGACTAGCTCCTTATTTGCATAGAGCCCTTGAGTTGCTTAATGACATCAAGTATTACACGATAATTCATATTCCTAAAAGGGAGAATGCAAAGGCTAATTTGCTGGCTAGGTTAGCTAGCTCAGGAGATGCACAACTCATAGGCATGGTCCCTATGGATGTGCTTTCAGCTTCGAGCATCAATAAGATGGATATCGATTGGATGTTGAAAGATGAGTCTGAGAAGGAGTTGTGGATGACCCCGATTAAGAATTACTTGCGAAATCGAATCCTTCTCGACAAGAAGAACAAGCGACGAAAGTTCCTTCGCAAAGTCAAGATTTATTATTCAAGGAGTGCTATACAGGAAGGGATTCTCAGTCCCCTTGCTTCGGTGTGTTGCTAATGATGAAGTTAAGCGAGTCCTCAGAGAAGTGCACGAGAGAGCTTGCAGCGACCATACTTTGGGGCAAACCCTAGCAAATAAAATTCTTCGCTATGGGTACTTTTGGCCAACTGTCAATTGAGACGCAGTTAATTACACCAAGAAGTCTGATAAATGGAAATAGTTCGAAAAAATTTCTAGAGCCCCACCAGTGGAGATTACACAAATGGTCAGTCCTTGGCCGTCTGTAGTGTGGGAAATAGATATTGTTGGTGTGCTGCCAATGTCTAAAGGTGGCACGAAGTACGTCATTGTTGGTGTTGACTACTTTATGAAGTGGAATGAAACGGAGCCTCTAGCCATGATCACTACTAAGATGGTGATCAACTTCGTAGTCAAAAACATCATATGTCGCTTTGGGGTTCGCAAACGATTATCTCCAATAACGGAACCAAATTCGATAGTGCCGAATTTAAAGACTTCTGCAACAAGCATTATATTGAGAAGAGATTTTATACGGTAGCACACCCATAAGCGAATGGATAGGTTGAAACTGTGAACAAAATCATTAAGTCCATTCTCAAGAAACAACTAGAGAAGGCCAAGGGTAAATAGGTCAATGAAACTACTATTAGCACTTTGGGCTTACAAAATGGCCCACAAGTCCGCAACCGGCCAGTCTCCATTTGCCCTAGCCTACAGATCGAAGGCTATGCTTCCGGTTTAACTCAAAGTACCTACTCATCGAGTAACTCATTACAACCCCTGAATGATTGAGGAACTCCTACCAAAGTCTCTCAACATGGTCGATGAGAAGTGCGATAAAGCTGACTTGAGAGCAGCCGCATATCGGAAACGAATCACTTGATATTACAACACCAAGGTCAGAAGACTGACCTTTGAAATTGACGATCTCGTTCTCAAACAAATCTTCCCAGGTCCCGTGAATATTGGTTCGAGCTTGGAAGGTCCATATGCGATTGAACACAAGCTTAGAGACAGAACGTTAAAATTAGCAACCGTTGACGGGATTTCACTCCTACGGGCATGGAATGGCAAACACTTGCGATTATATTTTAATTAAGATCTAACTTTGTAGATATTCAGTCTAGTTTGATGTAACAAGATAGCATTTATCATTTCCTATAAATATAAAATGAAATGACTTCCTGAATTTGTTATTCTATTCCCGTTTAACCATAAATTATGGATTATGGTGAATATGAATGAATCTGCATATGTATAGTGTAGGTGTGCAAGTACCCAGAGATAGGTGCCAATCAAAATTCTATGGTCCATGATCAGACCTTCGAAGTAAGACTATTCTTTGCATCCAGAGATAAATGCATATTACTCCTTTACCCTTGACTTGGGGGCAGAGTATAAACATTTGAGGACGGAACGAGATAGTTCTCCCCAAAAGCTCTTGCCCAAAATTTGGCAGGGCCCCAACAACTTACCTAGAGGATGGAAAAATGAATGGACAATGCCCGGAGTAAGGCAAGGCCTTGTACCACAACATTAACGCCTTACCCTAAGGAAGGCAAGGCTATGGGTCATCGCCCAGAGTTAGGTGATATCTCACCCCGATTAATGCCCAGAGTCAGGCTTGGTCGAAAGCCAAATTCTTGAAAAGGGATGACTAAACCACCATCCCACATGGTCAACCCCAGTCAATGCCCAGAGTTGGCATGTTTGGGAACAAATATCCTAAAGAGGGATATCTAAATTGCTATTTCAGGTGACCAATTCAGATCGTTTCCCAAAGTTAGGCACGATCGAGGGTAAACATTCCAAAGAAAAATGTCCAGACCATAGTTTTTAGTGATCAAATTTGATCGGACCCATAATTGGACACGATCGAAGAAGGATACTCGAAGATGGGTACCTAAGGTTACCCGACGATGGGTACCCGAGCCATTAAGTCCTTGACAACCGATTTAGCATAATGCAAATCATCGTTGAAATTCAGACGGAGCATGGTTAAAGTCAAGACAAGACATACTAATAATTTGGTCAAGTTACGATAGAGAAATGGTTTGCAAATATATAAACAGGAATACTAAGCTCATTGCTCATAACTCAAAACATGTCAACACAGATCTTGAAGTGAAAACTAGGTTTTATTCACACAACATCCCAAAAACCAAAAGCGGGGGTGAACCTGCACAAAGCCGGCCTAAACAAAAGCACATGCTATAGCTATACAAAAAAGACAAGCGAACAGCTACACCAAATGTATCTTCCTCTTCTCCTTTTCCTTGGCACCCTCTCTGAAGGAGTGTGCACTAAGCTCCTCTGGTTTCTTTCTACTTTTTCCCCCGCTTCCATGGCCCTTAGATGAGGCACTTTGTGATGATCTGGAAGGTACTCTTTGAGTGCTTCTGGGCATGGGGAGAGTGAACGAAGCAAAGATGGTTTGGTCAGGCAATGCTATAAACACGGTAGGAGGAATGAATTCAACTGACTCTTTCTTAGTCTCTTTGGCTAACAAGACTTGAGTCTAAACACACTCCTACATGGTGGGCCCTGAAGAAGGCTCAAAAGACCCAGTTATGAGAACATCCTCCTCAGCTTAAGCTCTGAGGAGATCACCAGTCATCTCCTCCTCCAAGGCATGAATCATTGGTGCAGCATGTCAGGGGGCCGCGCCAGCTGGAACATTTAGGATAGTCTGAGAAGCAGACACAATTACAGACTCAGTAGTCGAAGCTTGTTGGCCTGGCTGTGGATTTACCTCGAGAAGAGGAGCGACGAGGAGCTAATCTGGAAGTTGAGAAACATAAAAAGGAGAGATTAGCGATATCGACCAGTGTCATGTGAGCCTTCTCAAATATGGGTAAGGTCAGTGAGATACCTCCACCAAACTTAGTTTCGTTGTGAGCCGGAGTGCTATCAAAGTTCCCCTCCAGAATAGGGGTAGAATGGTTGTTTTTTGCATGTGAGGTTCATTCGGGTTGTATTGAGGATCCAATGGAGATGAAGACAGCCGGAAGCTCGAAAGTAAGACTTGTGGTGGCATTTTGAGCAGTAGACCTAGAGCCTTTGCCTTGGTCTTTTTGGGCCCCAATAGCCAGCTCAGGGTGTAGGATGAGCTCACCAGTCCAGAGTGCTCTAATTTCATCTGCACTCAAAAGTTCACGCTCTAATTCCTCCAAGTTTACCTCACCTCCTTCCACGGACTCTCGCTCTTCTTCCACAATCTGTTCCCACACCAAGGTCGGAGCTTTGGGATAATCATTATCAAGCATTCCATATTTCTAAACTTGATTACATTGGTGTTATAATTGATGATTCTCGGCTCAAATTTCTCTCTAATGGACTTCTCCATGGCTTCAATCTATTTCTCTACGTCTTTGGCCTGAGACTCCGTCTTGCCTCTCGCTTGGTGAGCATCCACCAACTCTTTACAATATTTATGAGCTTCCACAATAGCGGCATCCTTTTCTTTCTTCTCTTCACCTAGCTGTCTCTTCAACCCATTTAATTCTTTGATTAAATGCTCATTCTTCGACGACAAAGTGTGGTTCCTATGATGAGCAGTCCCAATTTGCGTCTCATGGCTCTTTTTCTCTTGCTTAGCAGACTCGATTAGATCCGTAATTTTCTCCTCCTCCTTTGTCAGTGACTTTTTTAGCTCTGCAACTTCCTCATCAAGATGGGCTATAGTCTTCTTATACTTCTCAACCTCAAGCTTCAGTTCCGCGACCTCTACTTTTTGCTTTTAGCAAACTCATAGATCACTTCAGCCAGTCTCTTCCATTTAAAGTATTGGTCATAAGTGTTATTAATATAAGTTATCGTTTGACCTTGAATTTGCTGAGGAATGTCTTCAAGTCCGTAGTGAATTTAACTCCATCAAAGCAAATTTTCGAAAATCGGCACTTCATGTTAGTTAGATGAGGATTTAAAGCGATTTTATGGTAGGAGATTGGATGGGTTTCTTATCAGCCTTATGGGAAGAAGAGTCGAGGGCAACAAGTTTAGATGACTGGTCAGAGTGCAGGTGAGAATGAGGTGGCATCGTTTTCTTTGTAGAATGGGAAACCAAGGTAGAAATACAAGAAACATCCACGAGTGGAATATCATTAGGTCGAGTGGAGAACCTGTCCAGACTTTTGGGAAGAGGGGACCTAGATCTAGATCTGTGCCTTGAGGATGAGTCATGAGACTGATACCCCGTGTCTCGGCCCTCTCGATCTCGACTTGATCTCCTACTAGTGTTTGAATCATGGCCTATGCCATGGGAGTATGTGGGCGAGCTCCGCCTCTTATTCTTACCTATCTGATCCAAGAGAGAACCAAACATGAACCTTTGCTCCATTGTACCTGCAGGTAAAAATGGGATAAGTTAATCCTGGCAGGATAGAACACGATGCAAAGTAAGCAAGGTGTAGTGTGTGTGTGTATGTATGTGTGCCCTAGTGTCCCCCCAATGGACCATGGGTCTGAATTTTGCTGATAGGGATTATATCCCTTGTGTGGGTAACTGGCAAGTCACCCTGTAGGGGGATGGGAGAATCAATGTCCCTGATGCTCACGTTGTCCAGGACAAAATAACCTAACTCATTCGAAATCGGCCTAAAATAGAGATCCATAGGAGGCGGGACAGGTGTCTCCTCTACAACAGTGACTAGTGGAGTTTGTGTCAGAGTCCGCATCAAAAGGATTGTTACCTTAGGGCGCTGCTTCAAAAGCAAGTCCTGGTCATCGTCGCCATCATCATAAGAAAATTCATGACCCATGTCAACAATACCATGACCTGCTTCACTACCTTCACTATCCCCAGCTTGCTCGTGCACTTCTTCAGTTCCAGCCATATGACTCTGGACTGGGGGAACTTCTAGATTCTCACCCTCATTACTAGATGAAGAGTCATCTTCATCGCTATCACTAGCAAGTGGCATATAGCCGACACTACGGCCTTCCTCTAGTAAGTCATGATTCAGTAAATTTTCATTGGTGAGAAGTGATCTCGCCTCTCTTTCTTCGGCTGAAACTTCAAAGAGAGTCCTAAGGGTGTCCACTAAGGTTGCACTGCTAGGTCTTCTTGGTACATCTGAAACACTAAAAGAAAATGATTTTAGCATGCGAAATTATAAAGTGTCCTCAAATGGAAAGGATAAAAAACAAGACATACGTCGGATAGCCACCATTGCACGAATCTGGGCGAGCATCCAACAAATAAGAAGTCATCTTTAAAATAAATCAATTTATTCCAAGTGCTCATTACAATCCTGCAACCTTTGGAAGGTTTCGAATATGTAAGAGAAGGTTTCCCTTCATTTAGAATAAGTTGTACAAGTACCGGATCTCTTCATCACTTGGGACACGATCCAAGTGTCGAGCCTAGATAATATAAGCACCATGCAGAAAGGTGTAGCTATTAGGATGTAGTTGCGTCTGACCCAACTTCATAAAATTCAGGACTCGACGAATGAATTGATTAAATGGTGGGATACACCCCACTAGGCACATATACCGTATACAAGCAGTGTACCCTATTGGGGATAGTGTGCTCGTTGATGATGCTTAGGAACTATCACATCCTCGAACATGATGTCATGTCTGTCATATATTCTCCTAAGAGTCCCTTCTTTAATCTTGGAGGTAATAAAATCCGTAGGGTCATCCAATATAACCACATCTTCGAGACTATCCGAAGCAGCCTCCACCTTAGGACCTTTTTATGGCCTAGGAGAAACCTCTTGGAGAGGTTATTCGGTTTCCGATTAACTAAGATACAGAGGTTAGTGGAGTGTGTCTTGCGATAGGAACTGTGGTTGAACTCAACTCAGGTCTGATTTTGCATATCTAGAAGTTGATGGGCCTACAGTCATCGTGGAGAGACGCTCAGAGCATCTACGATCCATAGCTATCAAAGCTCAACACACAAGTGATATTAGAAAAATTAAAATTTGTATCCTCGTGCTAAAATGAAAGTCCAGTGAGGTATGATGCAAGTTACAGTGTCGTGTTGTGTTAGTGTCCGATGTTTTACAATAGTTCATTTGAAAGCCATGTTGCTATTCGAAGTGACAGTCATCGCTGACCATCCCAATAGGCTTGACATCATCGACCATGCATTGGAAACACCATGGAACTCAAAAGATTTTACTTTAGAGATCTTTGGCATTGATTACATTTGCAAGTTTTCTTAAGTGCTTCAAAGTGGAATTTCACCAAAGGTTGGATCGACACTAATCCATAGCCTTAGGTTGAAATTCCACTATCTCCTTCTTCTTTCCCTTCTCGAGCATGGCCAACGACGTAAGCTCCCATCTACATCTCCCACCAGCATTGTCGCCTATCTAACTAGATCAAAGTTGAGATCTGCGTGAGGGTTCGGGTGAGAACTCAAAGATATTAAGGTAGGGATGGAAGGCGTTGAGAGTTGGTGACTAGAGCAGGCGATGTCGGAGATGCTTGGGGGCAGGTAGTGGCATCGTGTACTCTAATTTGGTGCAAAAGGATTTTGATGCTGGCCTGGAGCTTGCGTTCTCAAAGGTGAAAAAGGTGAGGAGAAGAGAAAGTGTAGGATCGGGTCTTATAACCCCGAACCCAAGAGTGTAGGTTACAAAGCAACCTAAAATTTTGAAGTGTTGGATCGGTACCAGTCCCTAACCAAAGTTCAGTAATGAGCCCTAGTATTTGAAAAAAGGAAAGAAAAGAATAAACATATAGATATAATTACTTGGGTGTGCATACTTGGTCGAAGCATGGTGGATAGCTTATGTACGTGTGCACGTGCATACTTGATACTTAATAACTAGAACCACAAGGCAATAAGTTCAAACATGTGGAATCCAAGAAAGGAATATATTGAAACAATGCTACTGAATTTGGAGTGACTGAATACAAGAGCGTACTCCAGTTTTTATAATGTCAGGCTATATATTGTGACTAATGGTCAAAGACGCTATGCTTCACCAAAATAATTTAAGGATAACAACCTTTCGAAGTATAGATTGGAATTTGATGTAGGAATCCCATCTTGTTTTTATTCAAAGCACATCATGTTGAAAACAAGATGTACTTTGGGGGACAGGTGTTATCCGGCCTTTCGACCAAGCCATATTTGGACGAATCTGACTAGTCAAACTGGAAAATTATTGAGGCAAAGAGCCTCAAGAGATAACTAGCAAATCTAGAAGCCAAGTATGACCAAGATTACAAGCCCAAAGCACAACAACTAGCTTCCAAGAAAAGGCAATCATCCAATAGATCAGTAAGCAAACATTCAGTGTCACTCAACAATCAAAGTGATGGATCGGTACCAATCCATGATGGGGTTCGATATCGATTCATGAAATTTCATTAAAATCATCTCCTATCCTCTCTAATTCCAGCCCATGGTGATTGCAACATGTTTCAAGCCTCAATGGATTGTTTGCATGCCATTTGTCTTCGACATCTCAAGCGCATGAAGCCAGGAACTCCATTCCACCTCCGATCCATGTAATTCATCCAGTAATAAGTTTCTAGCAAAGCAATCAAGAGGGAAAACATGAAGGCACGAGTAATTCACACCTACCTAAGGCCACGAGAAAGATCCATCAAGCTATCTTATGGTTCGGTACCGATCCCTAACTATGGATCTGTACTGATCGCTGATAATGGTTGACATAGCTATGATCTTTTGAGCATATCTCTCTCTGGACATGCAGAATGTGGCTATGAACATGGTGGAGGAATTTCTAGCGACCTTCAGCAATAAATAGAGGGTGAGGTTGACGTTTTGAAGGAACTTTTTCAGTTGTTTACGAATTTCTATAGAATTCTTGTTATCCCGAGGATCATTACCTATCCATAAGAACAGTGTTTGTAAACAACAATATAATCAGCAACAAAGAAAAGTGGACATAGGTAATGTTTAGCCGAACCACTATAAAGTTTGTGTGCCTTGTTTTTACTCATTTTCATTTAATTTCTTAACTATGAACATGGTGGAGGAATTTCTAGCGACCTTCAGCATAAATAGAGGGTGAGGTTGACGTTTTGAAGGACCTTTTTCAGTTGTTTACGAATTTCCATAGAATTCTTGTTATCCTGAGGATCATTACCTATCCACAAGAACAGTGTTTGTAAACAACAATATAATCAGCAACAAAGCAAAGTGGACGTAGGTAATGTTTAACCGAACCACTATAAAGTTTGTGTGTCTCGTTTTTACTCATTTTCATTTAATTTCTGCACTTATTTCTCTATATAATTTCTTGGATGTTTGTACCACATTCTGGTATAAGTAGCAGGGTATCTCAGTTAAAGTGTTGAGACAAGTTCCAATAATCCTAAGATTTAGAAGAATGTTTAGGTCTGAAAAAATGGAAAAAGAACTAAGGTGGGATTTCAACAATAAAATAGTGATGGAAAGATGCAACACCCGTAGATTATATAACACAGAGTATGGTTGATGAACTTGGAAAATATTTTCAACCGATCCATGTAGTCTTAGACTTGGTCTTGCTACATATAGGTTCAACCCATTTTTCATTTTGAGTTCCAATATAATTGCTGGTTAGCATTGCTTGTGACATATAATTTGTCGCCTATATGGAGCATAAATAAGCAGAATATTATGTCAATGCTGATAATTCTTAATCGAAAACAATCGAGGAATGATATTGATGTATATCTAGCACCATTGGTAGAAGACTTGCATTACTTGTGGAGTAGTGAATTTGAGACATATGATGCATTTAGTAAGACACATTTTAATGTGACAACTTTTTTTTATTGTGAACGATAAATAATTTTCCATCTTATGGTAATCTTGGTAGATGTTGTATAAAGGGTAGAAAAGCTTGTCCATTATGTGGTGTGAATACTCATCATCGATGGTTGAAATATAGTCAGAAGAATGCTTATATAGGTCATAGAAGATTTTTACCTACTCCAAATCCGTTGAGAAAAAATTATTAGTTTGATAACATTATGGAGGATGGGAAGATGGCTAGAATTCTAACAGGCAAAACATCCCTCTTATTTGAAAGACTTTCCAAATGATTTTGGAAAAGGAGATGAAAGCGAAAAGAAGGGAAATAAGCTAAATAAGATAAGACAAACCAAAAAAGGACAGATTAAGGTAAAGGTAAGAAAAGGAAGATTGATTATAATAGCGAAAATGAAGATAATGGAGATAGTGATTCTACAAAAAAGATCTATCAAGGTGGAAAAAAATAAATCCTTTTTGACTTGCCATATTCAGAGACTAGTATTCAAGTTCCATTTTTCTTTATCGATCTGGATAAAAAAGAAAATTTAGATGCTAAACTTTTTTTTATAGGACCGTCCATTACATCATAATTTAGATGTAATGCATGTTGAGAAAAATGCTTGTGAAAGCAAAGTGGGTAAAATGTTGCAAGATAACAAATAAAAAGGTGAGATTAATTGTCGACATGATTTAAAAGATTAGGGAATTTGGTGTGGTCTTTATGCACTACCTCATGGGACCAAAATATATCTTCCACTGGCTCAATATACATTGTCAAATTTGAAAAAAAAAATTACAAAAGGTTGTATGATTTCAAATGCCCCTGATGGTTATTGCTCAATTTTCAAAAAATCTATGTCATTTGTGGATTGTAAAGTTAATGGTTTAAAGTCCCACAATTATCATGTTCTAATGCAAAAAATATTATCGGTTGCATTAAGAAGTTTGTTGCCAATAAAACCTAGAAAAGCAATAATTTGTCTATATCCATTTTTTTGTAAAATATCAACGTGTTTATGATAGAGAGAAGTTGCAAAAACACGAAGATGAGATCATTAAATTTTGTACGAACTTGAAAAATATTTTTCCCCTCAATTTTCGATATTATGATACATTTGACAATTCATCTTGAAAGAGAAGCACACTTGTATAGACATGTTCATTTTCATTGGATGTTTCCCATTGAAAGATATATGAAAACACTTAAAGACAGCGTAAGAAATTATGCACGACCTGAGGGGTGTATTGCAGAATACTATCTTGTTGAAGAATCATTCAAATTTTAGTAAATTTTTTAGCAATACTTGAAAGGCATCAAATTACAATTTCCAATTAGTTACGTTGTCTTCCAATGAGAAAGAAAATGCTCATTTGGCTATGCTAATGAATATGGATCTGGTGGAAACATTGTTGGAGTAAGTGTACTATGTTCTTCTTCCATTGATTTGATGTGTTTGTACTTGCAGTTATAACTTAACATCACATTTATTATACAAGTTTGCATTCGAAGGATTTATAAGATTCAAACAATCACTTAGAAAAAATGCGACCTTACTGTGGAAAAACTATAGAGACAACTTCACTAATTAGATTAAAAAGAAGATTTGTTACATATTTTTCAATATTTTCATATATGAATTATGGATGGTATTTTTCAAATCCATTTTGAAAAAAACTTCCAAGTACCTATCGACTCAAAGGGCCACAATAAATTGTTAAAATGGGTTTCTTATGGTTCTAAAAATATTGGGTTGTCCTACAAAAGATATATTATTAACGAACAATGATTTCGTACAAAAAATGTTGATAGAGAAACTTAGAATAGCGGAGTGACTTATGATGTGACTACCATGTGTAGAGTAAGTGCAAAAGACCTTTCTCAAGTGGTTGATGTGGTTACTTACTATGGGTTATTGACCAGTACAATTTTACTAGCCTATAATGTTTTTTATTCCTATTTTAAGTGTCATTGGCGAACATAGGAAACAAGATGAAAGTTGAATTTACATCAAAATTAGGCTTCATTTTTAAGAGATCCTTATATCCTCGCATGTCAAGCAAAATAAGTTTATTATTCAAGAGAAACTGATTCTTCTTATTGGAGATAGATGATTTTATTGAAGAAATAAGCTATGTTGTGGGGTGAAGAAATCGATATGGATGTTGATGATTTGGTTAAGGATGCTAGTTATGTTAGAGAGGATAGCGAAGACATACTTGAATAGTTTTAGTCTCTTGTTTTGTTGGGATTAGTACTACAATATTTCATCACTTGAAGATGGAAGGTATTGTGATTTGTGGTATAAAATCACATTTTAAAGAAATAAATATAATAAAAGGAAAACAAATACTTAGACTTGCTCAAAATAATATTGCATATATGGATATGCATATCATAATATATAAAAATATATTTACTCTTTTAAATTAGATGCAACAATCTATTTGTTGCCATATAAGTGAGGATTTGAGCACCAAGTAATCTCTTGTTATAAATAGTCTTGTTTAGGTTCCATTCTAAGTTATAGAAAATAGTTTTTTTATAAAGTTTATCATTTTCCCTAATACCCCCCACTTCAAGAATGCTATTAAAGGCTTTAATAGCGTTTTTAAGAACGCTTTATATCAACATGTTATTATAGGTCAGGGACATACGGTAGTAACATGAAAAACGTTATATGTAGGTACTTTTAATAGCGTTTGAGGAATGCTATAAATGATTTTGATATTGTTTTCATAAACGCTATTAAACAACATGTTATTAAAAGGGAGGGTTATTAGACAACGAGAGAGAAAATGCTATCGTCCTATACGTAAGATTTTCTGTACTTTATGACATTTCAATGCATATATATTACAAATTTAAAATATCACAAAGGCCACATTTGATAGCCAACACATTATATGTAATCAAATAAAACTACACCGAAACACAGTATGTGTCCATGATATTTCATAACAAAGTACGAAGATTACAAAAGGTAGTGACCAGAAGTAATATTATACGCAAGCATTCTAATCAAAACGATACATAGAAGTATTCAAATCCAAAAGATACAAACAATACTATATATTACTACAAATCATCGTGTTGCTACTTGCTCGCACCAAATGTATTAGTTACATGTAAAGGAAACGTTTAATGATTAGTCGCAATAGACATGATTCATGAAAAAATGCATATAAAATGACACTTTTGAACAATAATATATGATGCTTATGAACTTATTTAATTTTAAACTACAATTATTATTTATGCTATTACAATACGATTAATTTTTATGAACTTATTTAACTTTTATAATATTTCTATAAAACCCATTTAATTTTAGAAACTTAATCAATTTAGCAAAATATTTATGAAACTTAAAAAATTCTATGGAAACTCTGATGATTTAGTTAAATTTTTATAAAACATATTTAATTTTTTATAAAACTTGGTTAAATTTTACAAACTTAATTAATTTATTAAATGGTTTATAAAACTTGGTTACCTTTTATAAAAATTAGTTAAATTTTATTAACCCAGTTATTTTTATAAACTTAGCTTTTTTAAGAACTTAATTAAATTCTATAAGCATAGTTATTTGCTATAAACTTATTTAATTTTTATAAAACTTGGTTAACTTCTATAAAAAATAGTTAATTTTTATAAATTTATTTACTTTTTATAACAATTAGTTTATTTTGTTAGATTTTTATAAACTTAGTTAATTTTTATATATTTATTTAATTTTTACAAAATTTTGTTAATATTTAGAATTTTTTTTATTTTTATAAAACTTGGTTAACTTATTTAAATTTTTATATAACTTAGTTAATTTTTATAAATTTATTTAATTTTTCTAAAATAAGGAAATCCTTTAATTATTCTAAAACTTAGTTAGCGTAGTTAATTTTTATAAACCTATTAACTTAGTTAAATTTTATAAAAATTAGTTAAATTTTTATAAAACTTAATTATTTTTTATACCTTTAGTTATTTCTTTATAAAACGTAGTTAACTTAGTCCAAAATTTGTGAAATTTAGTTAATTTTTTTAAATATTTAATTTTTACAAATGCGTTTACCTTTTATAAATATGTTTAATTTTTATAAAACTTGCTTAACATGGTTATTTTTTGTAAAAATTACTTAATTTTGTAAAGTTGGTTAATATTTACAAAATACCAATTTAGTTAAATTTCTATAAAAGTTAGTTAATTTTTATAAATTTTCGGATTTCATAAAATTTCGATACCACATCGGCTCAATTAGTGCTTTTCAATATGCCTCAACTCAATATATATTTACTCGATCAAAACAAGATCAGACTCGTATCATATATAACAAAATATACTCCATGATAGCACATACACATTTAAATGCATAAAAACATACATTTTATTAGCAATTTTAGCTACCAAAGTAATATAGGAACATGTTAGAAGGAACTATAAACATATATTTTTTTCCAACTAATAACAAAGACCATAATGCAAAATTCTTTCAAGTATTGTAGATTGTTAAAAATAGTAATAAGGTTCCCAAGATCAACAGAATTATGTCGAGACCCCCTACAAATAGTTCCATGATATGTTTTAAAAGGCGACAATTTTGAGGAGGAAAAAATATATAACGGAATAATGTATAAGTAAAATAAAGAGCCATAAGTCACTTTTTACCTTAACTAGTGCATCAGGTCATGATTTAGAAACTATCAGCAGAACACCCAAGGGAAAAGAGATTTTTTTTTCCCATTTAAACCATCTACTATAAAAATGAGCACCATATACAAAAAAAATCAATCAGATCATCATAGTAAGTTGTATTGCAAAGAAAGTAGACAAATCAAGGATGTGAGTCACAAAAATATACGCAACTTAACAACATAAACCGGCATAAAAATTTATAGCGTGATAACATACAAGTGTGATATAAATTTGCTAATTCGACAATTTCATTGAAAAATGTATTTGTCTGACATTGGTTCGTTTAAGAACATGTCCAATAGGATCTTCCATCTCTGCGAGTAAATGTAAAGAGTTGGCAAGGGTATCTACATAATCAATTAGTTTACAATGAATCAAAATTTACACATAGAATAACAGATATAGAAAATTACACTGATAATTTATAGTTTTATCAATATATAATATGTAATTAAGTGCATGAACTTTGAGGTCCTAGAAACATGCAGCTACAACTTAAATAAATATAGTTCTATACCTTTCTAAGATTCATAGTAAGGTGAGATATATGGACCTTTTGATAGCCTACTGACTGGGCAGCAGCAACATCAGCCTTATTTTCAGTTCTAATCGACTCCTTATTTGTTTCTAAAGAATCATATATGTCCAGTAAGATTTTCTTTCTATTTCCAAATGATTATCCCTATAAAATAAACCACTTAAAAGATGTTATTACTTATATGCTTACAAGTATCAGATCTAAACAAGATTATAGCTATTCTTTCCTAAAAATGAGACATTGGCATCTTGGCCCTAACGCAAAATAAAACTAAGAGAGTAAAACTCAGAGTATGAATCATATTTTATTGTCATTTCCTTTAAACGATTTAGTGTTCAGAGAAAGTACCAATTGACTGATAAAGTGGATTTAATGTGTACCTTAAGGCATATAGAGCATTCTCTTGCCGACACAACCCTTTTTTGAGCACCAGCTTCTTTAGGTAGAACCCATAAATTTTCATCTTGATGAAAAAGGATAACAATTTTCTCTCCATACAACACTCCCATGACATTATCAATGGCAAAGCTGCTACAATTGTAAAATAAATAAAGGCTTACTTCCTAGTGTATATGAAAATAATTTGTACTGTATATGATGAAGGTCACACCACTTTAAATACTACTGTAAGAAATATGCATGCGAAAGAAAATGATCTTAATGTTGTAAGAAATTTTTGAATATCTACTTTATTTTATAAAGTTATCAAACAAGAACAAATATGCACGTGAAAGAAGATGATTTTAATGCATGCTAACCTCTTTAAAAACACTACTGCAAGAAGCATCCTTAAAACCTACATTCAAGGAAAACGAACCTCATACATTAGCAAATATTATTGCAGATTTGGCAGGATGTAAATAAAATATAGATATGGATGAGGTAATGAGAGCGAAATAATAACAAGCAAGAAAAGAATAAAATAAATTTATGAAGCAAAATTAGGGGGCTCTTACAATTGTTTATTACATTATGATTAACATACATATAGCAAATCAACTGAAACACATGGCAATGACTGTTACGCAGTGCCTTTACCCGGCTATATTGGGCTGATCACGAAGGCCAGACTCGATTGCTGATGAAAAGGACGATCATAAGGCTACGACTGCATGACCAATATGTAATGTCCGGACAGTTATGCGGAGCCCGGATTGGACGGAGTTAATAGATAGACGATGCTGGATATTAGAACCGTGGAGGTTAGTTTGGTTTGAAAAGGGATCGGCATGGTCATTGGTCAACTTGGATAAGGTAGTGAAGGGATCGACATACACTCAAGGTGAAAGGGGGTCGGCATGGTTACTTGGCAAGATGGTTAGTTTGAATGGAAATATAGAGGGATCGGTATGAGTTGTAAAGCTAAAGGGGTCGGCATGATGCACTCGTGAGAAGAGAATGGAATGGCATAAGGATTATGGCCTGACTTATGGATTACGAATCGGCATGTTGATGGTCATGGGAGAGGGATTGGCATGGCATGACTCACAAGGGATGGATCAGCATGGTATGGTCTATGTGATATGGATCAGCATGGTATGGTCTGTGTGATGTGGATCGGCATGGCATGGCTTGTGGAGGATGGATCGACATACATTGGAGAACCAGGAGGGATCAATATTTCCTTGACCAAGTTAAGATTCAACCAAAGTACTACAAGAACATGAGCTCCATACATCCAAACATCTTGATACTTGAAGCACCAGTATGTTATGTCATAAGAGAGCTACCATAGGGATTGCTATCCCAAACTCGACTCATGGAGGGATCGGTATCGATCCCTATCCATTGAGAGTTGGGCCTGGCCCTTCCTATGGTGGGCTTGTATGGTTAGGGAGGTCCTGTTGCCGAAGTTTCAGTCGGATTGGAGGCCGCCTTCACCTATAAATACAGGCACATAGGGCCATTCTAGAGACTCTTATGCTGTTAGTGAAACTCCACCATTATTGTTGCTAACTTCCTCCATTCTTTTCTGATCTCTTGCTATTTCTTAATGTTTATAATTGTAATCAAGTGAATTAAGAAGCAATAAAGAGAATATTCAAAGTGGAGATAGGCAATCAATGCTGAACCACTATAAATCTTGTTGTTTTTACTTTCTACTGCATTTTTCTTGATATTTTGTGATCTTCCTTATTTTCATTTAATTTCTTCATTTATTCCACTACTTAAATCTATTCTTGGGTGTCTATGGCCAATTTGGTTGCTAACATTTTGGTGCTTTCACTGGGAATGTTGATTCTTGGCCTCTTAGAATCACTTGGAGAGACCACATGTCTTGTCAAAGCCGATAGATCATGAGGAGTTGTATATTTACTTGGTTGTATCATCACTTGCCATAAGTGTCGCCTTGATTCGTAAGGAGAACTAGATTCAGAGACCGGTGTATTACGTCAGTAAATGATTAATGGGGGTAGAAAGAAACTACCCGAAGATAGAGAAACTGGCGTACTGCTTGGTGATCGCGTCGCGCAAGCTTCATTTGTATTTCCAGGCATATCCAATCAACATTTACACCGACCAGCCGTTATGACAGTCCTACAACGACCTAAGATGTTTGGAAGGTTACTCAAATGGAACATCGAGCTCAGCCAGTTCGACATTACAAATCTACCGTGGAGAGCTATCCAGGGACAAGCATTGGCAGACTTCATAGCAGAGTTTACCGTGCAGGACGAGCCCCAGAGAACAAAATAATCTCTGCTGTGCAATGGAAGTTGTACACCGATGGAGCATCTAATGATCATTGTTCCAGAGATGGCATTATTCTTGTAACCCCTAAGAACCGGTCAATTTGCTATGCTTTGAAGCTTGATTTTCCCACTGCGAACAACGAAGCCGAGTATGAGGCGTTGATCGCTGGACTTAAACTTGCTAGGGAACTCGGGGTGAAGTCTCTTGAAATCTTTTGCGACTCGCAACTGGTGGTGTATCAGGTTAGGGGAGACTATCAAGCTAAGGGACAACGACTTGCCCCGTATCTTACCCAAGTTTACGAGTTGTTAGCGGATATCGAATACTATGACATTTCACATATCCCACCTGAGTAGAATGGAGAAGCCGATTCATTGGCAAAGCTCGCGAGTACGGTTCATGCACAACAGATGGGTTTGGTTCCAGTCAAGACATTGCACACCCTAAGTATAAATATGATGGAAGTTGACCAAGTACTGGAAACAGAGCCCGAGAGGGAATCATGGGTGACTCTATATAAAGAATACATATTGCATGGAATCTTGTCGGAGAAGAGAAATGAAAAGCAAAACGTCCTTCACAAAGCTTTACGGTATATTATGCAAGAAGTAACTATGTATAGAAAGGGGTTTTCCGTTCCCTTACTCCGGTGTATCGCCTACGATGAGATAAAGCGTGTCTTAAAAGAAGTCCATGAGGGGGAATGTGGCGATCACTCTGGAGGGCAAACTTTAGCAAAAAAGATACTACGTTATGGATACTACTGGCCAACTGTGAACCGGGATGTTGCTGATTATGTGAGACGATGCAACAAATGTTATATATACGCAAAAGTGCCAAGAGCCCCGTCGACGGAGATCACAAAAATGGTCAGTCGATGGCCATTCGCTATGTAGGGGTATCGACATCATCGACTCTCTACCAATCTCCAAAGGTTGCACGAAGTACGCGATTGTCACGGTTGACTACTTAACCAAATGGGCCGAGGTGGAGCCGTTAGCCACGATTACAACCAAGAAAGTTATTAACTTCATTGTTCGAAACATCATATGCCGTTTCGGTTTTCCACGGACTATCGTGACTGAAAACGGGACTCAATTCGATAGCGCTGAATTTAAAGAGTTTTGTCAAAGGTATCGTATTGAGAAGAGGTTTGCGGCAGTTTCTCACCCTCAAGCAAATGGGCAGGTTGAAGCTGTAAACAAGATTATCAAATCTATTCTAAAAAAGTGTTTGGAGAAGGCTAGAGGCAAGTGGGTGGATGTACAGCACTTCGGGCCTGCAGGACCACTCAGAAGTCCGCGACTGGCTATACTCCATTTGCTCTTGCTTACGGAGCCGAAGTAGTTATTCCAGTGGAACTCGAAGTCCCTTCTCATCGAGTGACTTACTACGACCCCAGAATGAACCAAGATCTTCTCTTGGAATCTTTGGACTTTATTGATAAGAAGCACGAGGAGGCCGATTTGAGAGTAGTTGCGCACTTACATCGAATCGCCTAATATTACAACACAAAATTCCAATCGAGAACCTTCAAAGTTGGCGACCTTGTCCTGAAACGGGTTTTCCCAATCCTGTCACACACGACATGGGAAGGACCATACATCATTGAACAGAGGCTTGGAGAAGGGACTTTCAGGCTAGCGACTGTTGATGGCACGACACTCCCAAGAGCGTGGAATAGCGAGCATTTACAATGCTATTTCACATAGAATATTTCTTTTGTATTTTAGTACTAGTTACTTTCGACATTTTCTTTGGTGTTTGACCTTTTCAATGTGTAATAAGACAAGTTATTCTGTTCCTTTTCATATGATGAATAAAATCTTGAAGCTTCCTTTACATAAGCTACTGTTATTATATTTTATGCTAAGTATGCAATGAAACTGATTGATATCGATATGTGCGATGTGTGAACAGATTCACAAAGTTTGAAGTCGATCCATCATACCAATCCCCGATGAGATCAAACGAGGTGAGCTTCGTAAGTTTGCTCGATTGACGACTCCCGTAGACGAACCAAAGAGCGATGCTTGCAATAAGGAACAAAGGCCGCCGACGATGAGAAAATGAGAAAAACTTTGAGTCCCGACCGAGGACTAGAGTACTCTAAGTCCCCGACCGTGGACCAGAGTATAAACCATTCGGCAGAAAAACAACTGCCGTGGGCGAAAACACGACTGCCCACGACAAAACTCTAAGTACTCGACTATGGTCTAAAGTACTCTAAGTCCACGACCGCGGACTAGAGTATGAAACACTTGGCGGAAAAACGACTGCCATAGGTGGAAACACGACTGCCCACGACAAAACTCTAAGTCCTCGACTGTAGAACAGAGTACTCTAAGTCCTTGACTTCGGACTAGAGTATAAACCATTCAGCGGAAAAACAATTGCAACGGGCGGATACACGACTGCCCACGACAAAAAATATAAGTCCCCGACTGTGGACTATAGTACTCTAAGTCCCCGACTGTGGACCAGAGTATAAACCATTCGACAGAAAAACGACTACTGTGGGTGGAAACACGACTGCCCATGAAAAAAACTCTAAATCCCCAACTGCGGATTAGAGTACTCTAACTCTCCGACCGTGGACCAGAGTATAAACCATTCGGTGGTAAAATGGCTGCCATGGGTGGAAACACAACTGCCCACGACAAAAACTCTAAGTCCCCGACTGTGGACTATAGTACTCTAAGTCCCCGACTACGGACCAGAGTATAAACCATTTGGTGGAAAAACGAATACCACAGGTGGAAACACAACTACCCACTACAAAAACTCTAGGTCCTTGTTATCCCGCCTTTTGGCAAGGCCGTGATACCAAGAACTTAACTGGAAACCATGGACAGTCCGTCCCGAAGATCGGTTATACGCAGGCTCACTATGGATATCGATGAATTTTGTCCGACTCTGAATCTAGCTACAATTGACAATACATGACAAACAAAGCTATGAAAGCCAACGTTCCAAATTTCAAGTCAATCTGAGTTCGTATGCTCAATATATGATCGATGCAAGCCAAAGAAATCATCTCAATTGCATCCATCATTTCGTATCGGTTAGGCCGTCTCCATCAAAGTGCACTACTTCGTGTCCATCAAATGAAGAACCTTGGTTCGTATCCATCAAGTGACCTCAGTTCGTATCCATTAGGTGACCTTGGTTCGTATCCATCAAGTGACCTCAGTTCGTATCCATTAGGTGACCTTGGTTCGTATCCATCAAGTGACCTCAGTTCGTATCCATCAAGTGACCACTGATCAACATCCATGAAAAAGCATTGCACTTCGTATCCATTGATTATAGCGTTAGTGTCCATTTCATATCGATCAAGTATCATGCACACTTCGTATTGATCGGCCTTTCATCGATACAAAACCAACACCTTTCATCGATACGCAGTGGACATGCAAAGGATCGATACAAAGTGAGATGCATTCGATTGATATAAACAATGCAATAACGATCGATACGAATAGAGCAGAGTGATCAATATGAAAAGAGTGAGTTCTGATCGATACGAACAACAGGCTACAAATCGATACGAACAAGGCGCGAACGTTAAGAAGACTCGGTCGACTCGACACGAAAAATGGATTGATCCGAATAGTTAGCGCCACGTCAACTTGCTGGCACACGCCTGGTTCGATTCGAACAGAATGATACGAACAGCATCGATACGAAGAGAACCGTGATCGAAAAGCCCAAACTTGCATCGATCATAAATCACAATCTACAAGTCCAAATGCCACCAAATTTTCATAGGAGCTTACGTACAACCTAAAGAATGTTCATGCTAAATTTCGACTTGATTGGGTCAAATCTTGATCGATACGAAATTCGTTCGTATCGATCACGGACTGAGTGCAAATCACATGGGATCGATCGTGTGGGCCCACCCACATGCCAAAAGAGGTCTCCCGAGATCTTAGCGAGATATTTGCAACCTACACCTATAAATAGCAACCCAGAACCTACAGAAAAGGGATCTTTTGGCTCTTTGATGTCCAGACTCTACCAAATACACCAGTGTACTCGAATTCCACTGTTGTACTCAAGATTTACTGCTGTAATTCGCTGTAACCAGCAACCAAAAGTTAATAAAGACCAATCATTTCATAGTGGACGTAGGCAACACGTCGAACCACTCTAAATTTTTGTGTTTCTGCGTACTTTCTTGTTTGTTTTTGAAGTGATTGTCAGATAATCCTCTTTTTCCATTTAATTTCTTCATTTTATCTCTTAAAACCCTTCCGAAGAGTGTTGTGCCCAATTTTGGTACAAACACTTTGGTGCTTTCACTGAGAAAAAACCCAGTTTTTCCCTTCTACTCATTGGATCTATTGTCGATATCGGATTGCAAACATCCAAGGGTAAGATCCAGATCTCAATTTTAGAAGTTCTTCCATCTTATTCAGATTTGCTACAAGTCTAGGAGAGAGCTTCATCATCCATCATGGTTAACACAAGGACTACTTCTACAGCTGCAGGTCTAGAAGGACGGGACAGACAGAATCCCGTACAGCCGCTTCCGGCCGATTAGAATGCTACCGGACCATCAGATCTACAAGGCCTTGCCACCAGGGAAGAATTTCATATGTTAATGCAAGAATTGACTTAGAGCTGCCAACAGCTCACTCAACAGCTTGTGTTAATTCAGAACTAACCAACCAACTGAACCATCAGCGACGAAGGAGATCCAGGAGGGATCAGGCTTCCTATTCCTCCACCGAGAGTTCAGCCTCTTTTGATTATCATCATAGATCTACATGCCCACGGCTAGAAGGAAGCTACACATAGGCCACTGGGCATCAACATACATTGAATGTTGGGCAACTGAGAGTTGGCCCGTCAACTAGCCATCAGACTGGACCCTCCTCCCGAGGAGGCGCTACCCCACACCATATTACTGTTAATCGTACTGCGACAGCTACTAATTTCGGTGCTGAGACCTAAAATCATACAGATCCGAACCATCACCAACGTGAATACCATCCTGAGCCTTACATCCCCGAAGACATAAAACCAAGGAGGCGAGACATGGACCGTCGACAGTGATCGACCCCTCCTTGCATTGTGGAACCCAACCACACCTTGGCCCAACCTACTCAAAATGTCCAGATGCCCGACCTGCTAGCAATGATATGTGAAAGTCAGGGTCTTAGCAATGATGACTAAGGAATCGCCCAGAGTCATACCCCTTTTACTGATGAGATACTCTATGCAGAACCACCTCGGCGATTCAGGATGCCGACTTTACCCGTTTATGAAGGAAACTCTGATCCTAATCAGCATATCCTGAAGTATGAATGGTTGATGAATGTTGCACGAGCTGATGATGCAGTCAAGTGGCGAATCTTCCCGATCTCACTGGGGGGCATAGCGACTATGTGGTTTACCCGACTGCCACCTCGATCTATCTTATGCTTTGATCAATTGGCAACAAAGTTTATCGAGCAATTTCGTATGCATGTCGCGAGACCAAAGGATGTTAATACTTTATCTAGTGTCACTCAAGCTCTTGGAGAGACACTCAGGCATTATTTAGAGAGATTTCATGTTGAATGTGCTGAGATTAGCAACCCAAATGATAACTCTATTCTTATGGCACTGACTAAGGGGATTGAGCCCGATTCTGAGTTCGGCAACTGGTTGGCCGGAAAACCCCCTACATAATTGGACCGTTTCTATTCCAAGGCAGCCCAATTCTTGAGAAGGGAGGGTGCGAAACAGTCTAGGAAGACGGATGATGCGGGGCCTAATGTGGAAGGAATTTAGAGTAATATTGTTGTTGAACAATCCAGAGAGAGTTCCGAAAAAGTGCAATTGAACATTCAGAATAAACAAGATCAGCAAAAAGGCAATGGTAACCAAAATAGAAAACGGGATCAGAATCGTGGTCCGCGACGTAGAGCTCCTATGTTTGATAGTTATACTCCTCTGAATACGTCGCTAGAGAACGTATATCTATAGACCTGCAATACCATTCAATACAAGAAGCCTGCTCCGAAACAGTCATCAGAGAAGCAAATCCAGACGGGGAATTTTTGTAGATTCCATGAAAGCTACGGTCATAACACAAATGAATGTCGTCACTTGCAAGATCTCATCGAAAAGTTGATTAGAGAGAGGAAATTAGAACAGTTTGTGCGGGCGCCGCAGTCTGGAGGTGCGGGCCCATCAAATCAAAATCATGTACCGAATCCGGCTAGACAGAAGGAACCCGCTCGTACGTGCAGGAGATTGGTGATAAACACTATTAGTGGTGGTCCTCATCCAACAGACCGAAGCTGGAAGGAAATGGAGTCGTATGCTAGCTCTATCAGTCATGCAGACTTTGAATGTTGTAGTAATTCCGAAGATGGGACTCCGGCTAAGCAACAAAGAACGATGGAAGATGACATCATATTTCAAGGTCGGGATGCCGACAGGGTCGAAGCCCCCACTATTGATCCGCTTGTCATATCAGCTCAAGTAGGTCCTGCTTGGATGAAGAGGATCTTAGTAGACAGCGGAAGTTCTGTGAATATCTTGTTTAAACGAGCCTATGACCAGATGAGAATGGAGACTAAAGACTTGAAGCCATGTCAGTCTTGTATTCATGGCTTCAACGGGAGTGCAACTATACCCACTGGAGTGGTGGAATTGCCAGTGGAGTTAGGAATTGGTGAACGTCGGAGAGTCCGGATACTGCAGTTTGTTGTTTTGGATATAAACTCCCCATATAATGCTTTCTTGGGCCGACCAGCCCTAGCTGAATTCAGGGCTGCCATCGCCCCATGGTGTTTGACTTTGAAATTCCCTACTGACAATGGTGTTAGAGTTGTTCAAAGGGATCAGGTCGCACGATGAGCCTGTTACATTACTGAGCTACGCGAGGCGCAGCGGAAAGAAAAAGGAAAGGGCGTAGAGGAATCTCTCTGTGTCCGCTTTGCTGATAATTGACAATTAGCGCTTGGGCCCGGGCCCGGACACCCCAACCAATTCCAAAGAGATCTTGACCCGAGAGACACCAAAAGTGAAGACGAAAGTAAAGACAGTCAAGCTTCTCCGGCCGAACTGACGATCGACGTTCTAATCGACGATAACGATGACTCAAAAATGATAAAGATTGGATCTCAGCTAAGCCAATAAATGCAAGAGGAATTGGTTAAATTTCTCTGGGTAAACCTTGATGTGTTTGCCTGGACGCACTCTGATATGTGTGGGATCTCACCAGACATCGCGAGCCACACACTGAATATTGACCCGTGGTATGTCCCGGTCAAGCAAAAAAGGCGTGGTATGGATCCAGAAGGATCTGCCGGCCTTAAAGAAGAGGTAGATAAGCTTAAGATGAATGGATTCATTCGAGATACATTATACCCGGAATGGGTATCCAATCCTATACTTGTCCGAAAGCCAAATGGGAAATGGAGAACATGTGTTGAATACTCAGACCTGAATAAAGCTTGCTCCAAAGACAGTTTTCCACTTCCACGAATTGATCAACTTGTAGACTCAACGGCTAGACATGAACTTTTATCCTTCATGGATGCGTACTCTGGCTATAATCAAATACCCATGCACTTGCCCGACCAGGAGCATACCAGCTTCGTAACCAATATGGGACTCTATTGCTATAAAGTTATGCCTTTTGGAATCAAGAATGCTGGGGCAACTTATCAATGGTTAGTTAATCGAATGTTCGCTAACCAGATTGGAAAAACCATGGAGTTGTATGTGGACGACATGCTAGTCAAGTCGCGATTTTCCACCGATCACATCAGAGACCTAGAGTCTATGTTTAATATCCTCCGAGAATACAGAATGAAGCTCAACCCATTGAAATGTCACTTTGGGGTAGCATCCGGAAAATTCCTTGGGTTTATCGTCAACGCTCGAGGAAGCGAAGCCAATCCCGAAAAGATCTAGGCGATCAGAAATCTTGAAACTCCTAAAACTATAAAGCAAGTCCAGAGTCTCAACGGGAAAGTAGCAGCACTGAGTAGTTTCATTTCAAAGTCCACTGACAAATGCATTCCCTTCTTCGATCTGATCCGAAAAGGAAAATGAAACTTTGAATGGACTATGGAATGTGAGGGCGCATAGCGCTAATTCAACATCTCTCCACACCACCAATTTTGTCAAGGCCCATCGATCACGAGAAATTGTACATTTACTTAGCGGTATCAGAAAACGCAATCGGTGTTGTCCTAATTCGGGAGGAAGACCGAATACAAAAGCCGGTCTACTACATAAGCAAGCGGCTAACCGGAGCTGAGAGAAATTATCCGAAGCTAGAGAAGTTGGCTTATTGTCTTGTTATTGCCTCGAGGAAGCTCCGTCCGTATTTCTAGGCTCATCCGATCACCGTTTACACCAACCAGCCGTTACGACGGGTCCTTACGTGGCCTGAAGCGTCTGGTAGGTTACTCAAATGGAATATCGAGTTAAGTCAGTTTGACCTTACTTACACTCCAAGGTGAGCCATCGAAGGACAAGTCCTAGCAGATTTCATAGTTCAATTTACCATCCCAGAGGACTTGCCCAAAACAAGTGAATCTCCCAAGTATATCTGGAAGCTACATATAGACAGAGCATCAAATGACTGTTGCTCAGGTGCAGGGGTTGTACTTGAAACTCCTGAAGGTCGAACTATATGTTATGCTCTAAAGTTCAACTTCCGTGCAACTAATAATGAAGCCGAGTATAAAGCCCTACTGGCTGGATTGAAACTTGCCAGAGATTTAAGAATCATT
Source organism: Allium fistulosum (assembly GCA_030737815.1). Classification (NCBI taxonomy): domain Eukaryota; kingdom Viridiplantae; phylum Streptophyta; class Magnoliopsida; order Asparagales; family Amaryllidaceae; genus Allium; species Allium fistulosum. The sequence continues at coordinate 873,382,379 of CM060902.1, forward strand.
GCGGTGGAAATTTACTGTGATTCACAATTGGTCGTGTGTCAAGTTCGAGGGGAGTACCAAGCCAGAGATCGAAGACTGGCTGCTTACCTTGCTCAGGTTCAGGAGACGTTGAATCAGTTTGACTATTATGCTATTTATTACATACCACGAGAGCACAATCAGAAAGCTGATTCGTTAGCAAAGTACGCCAATACAGGTGAAGCACAACAAATGGGACTTGTTCCTGTAGATTGTAACGACCCTGAATTTTTGACATTTAAAATGTGAATATTTAATTGAGTTTAAATATTCGAATGATAATTTAATTTGAAATTCAAATATCAGAGTGAATTTAGCGATTTAATTATTGAATTTAATCGTTAAAATTGGGTAAAAATTTGAATCTTCAGTTTTGAGCTGATTTAAAAATAATCTGAAGGCTTAGAAAATTCATATTGATTATACTGAAGATAATAAAAGTTTTGGAATTGAATTTGAAACTATTTTGTTCAGTTTTGAATTTTATCGTTTAAATCGATATCTAAAAATAGCGTTCCGGGGCATAGTCTTGGAATTCGATGAAACCAGTTCCATTGGATCCGTAATATTGTATTATTATCGAATTTCAATTTTCGTGATGTTTGGAGTGATCGTGTAGCCGTACGATAAGCAAACGTGCTGAAATCTATATCGAAAATTTAATATTATAACTGGTCCAAAAAGCTATCTTCTCCATACGATCGAATTTGGACTCGAAACCTTTTCCATTGGGTTCGGAATAGGCATATAACATTACGAACGCCTAGCGGCATGCCCCGATAGGAAGTCAAAATTTTTGGTTGACTTTATCGGAACGGTTTGAATTTGAATTCAAATTAATAATATACATTTGTTCCCAGTCAAAAATATATCATATCAGCCATTTTTCTCTCAAATCAATGATTCCTCTTCACGTGCTTCCTCTTTCCTTTCAAAGTACACGTCTTCTTCTGTTTTCGCTTAGAGAGAAAAAATCAATACAAACGATAAATATCTTCGTTCAAAGGAAATTAGAAATGGCAGCTGAAATCGTTCAAACCCTTGTTCTCCTTCTATATTCCCGTTTAAAACAAAAGCAGTTCCTTCCTTCAAAATTTTATACAATCGAGTTCCCCTCAATACTGAATCGAACGAATTCATTCGAAAGAAAATAAGAAAAAGGGGAAGGGCTCGAGTGACGTTCGCGTTGGAAGGCCGCGAACTCGATGCTGGGTTTCGAGACGAGGGGATGCAGGGGCGACCATCAGGCGAGTTCATGCTCGCGTGCGAGTTGACAAGGGAGGTCGCGAATGGGAACAGCAGGTGCTCGAGCGCGCGTAGCAGTGGAGGGTGGTTCCTTGAGTGGCCATGGCGATTTCGACTCGAGTAAGGAATCGCGATCTGAAGTTTCAAGGCAATGGAGGCATTCACGAGAACTAGGGCATGGGATAGGGTTCGTTTTCTTGGCGAACTGAGCGACATCGAGTTGGGTACGTCGTGATGGTCGTCTGAGTTTATTCCAGTAGGTGTATTGCTTTTATCACTCAATTTCATTAAATGAATGTACAACTTATTTATTTGAATTGATATTGTATGTATATATATATATATACAGTAAAACATATAGGAATATCTGAGATTATTCCCTTAATTTGAATCTTGATATCCATAGAAAAATAAACATATAAATATATATATATAGGAATTTTAGAAATGTTGAAATTATATATGTAAAAACAGGTTTATATAAAATCTGTGTAAAATATTTTATAGGCAGTTCGAGGAAAATAAACATACGAATATTTTAATCTACTAGTTTATTTCAAAAATAATGGATTTGGAGATTTAACTGTTTTAATCAACTTATTTAATTATTTTGGTACTCAAAATAAATTAATAAAGAATTTTTTTTGTTTAAAAATTTAAAACATTAATTGATTAAATTATTTAATGATAAGTGGTTTTCGATTGATTAAATATTAATGGATGGTATAAATTGTTATACAAGGTCTAATCCAGTGGAGAAAACAGTCTAAAATGAAAATGGATTGCAAAATAAAAAGCTAAGGTGAGATCTTCTCACTCAAAAGGAAAATTTGATTTTTTTTTGGAGTTATTGATTGATTGTTGTTTGGATGTGATATTAGATATAGTAGGATATATCTATATATAGCAATATATATATTGACATATGTATATATTGCAGTTGTGATTTCCCGCATTATATAGCGGATGAGACCCTATTGCGCCGCATAATAGCGGATGATATTTTATAAACCCATATACCGCGATATTCCACCTTGAAGTGGAACTGGTATTGTGCTAACATCTGTGGATGCAGGGAAACAGGTTGGAGGAATCCAACTGGATTCCTCAAATTGTTTGAATATTATTTCATATGTGAATGATGTGATTTATTGATAATATGTGAATGATTTATTGATAATTGAAACTGTTGAAGGCTAAAATTTAGCCGAATGTATTTTTGGTATCGTTGGATACCAGAAATGAAAAATAAATTGGATTTGAAATTAAAGTGGAAAACTTTAAGTGAATTTATTTTTAAGAATTTAATCAATTTGAAAGAAGAAATTTTAAGGTATAAAAATTGATTTTTGAAATCTTACCGAATAAATTCCAAAATATGGGAAAAGATATTAATGAATGAGTTTTGAATAATATAGTTTAAAAGTTGAAGAATTCATTTAAAAAAATGGAATTTTGAATAATTTGGAAAGAATAAGAGAATTTATTTAAAAGTGATAAACTTTTAGAAATCAATTTGTAATTGATTTGGTATTTGAAAATGAATCTTTGGGAAATCGATTTGGAAATTTATTTGGAATTGAAAATAAATTTAGAAATCAAATTTGTAATTAATTTGGTGATGGAAAACAAATCATTGGAAAATTTGTTTGAAATCGATTTAGTATTTGTAAAATAAATCTAGAAATCGATTTGCAAATGATTTGTTATTTGGAGATAAACTTAGAAATAAATTGCAATGTTTTGTTCTATTGAAATAAAACTTAGAAATCAATTTGTAATTGATTCGATATTGAAATAAAATTAGAAATCAATTTGGAATTTGATTTTTGGGGTTAAAAGTGAATATTTGGGAATGTAAATTCAAAACGGAGTTTATGAAATGAAAGGGAAATTTGTTTAAAAATAAACGCTGATTTATTTTTAAAGTGTGAAAGTAAATTTACGGATTTGGAACGTAAATTTAAAATAAATCGATAAGGATTTATTTAATTGGTTTAAATGGACCATTTTGAAATGGAAGTGTATTTTCCTTGAAAAAAACCGAGTATATTCCAAAGTAGCTTTTAAATTATAAATTAAAAGTTCTAAGTGGGTTTTTAAAAGATATATTTGGAAATATATTCTGTGTAAGGAAATTGATTTGAAATTTATTTTCAAAAGTTGAAAGGTGAAAAGTGATTTGAAATTGGTTTTCAAATGTGAAGTGTGGAAAAATATATATCTCGTGAAGATATTTTGAAATTAAATTATTTGGGAAAATTATTTGAATCTGATGATTGTTGTGAATATTGTTGATAGTTAAATCACCGACTATCAATATTTGCCTTTGAGATGGCACTTGAATTTGTTTTTAAAAACAAACGCTTATTATCCGGTTTAGCCGGGAAAGGACCTTTGTGTCATATAACCCATTCCGAATTAGTGATACGATGATATGGATCGTATTGAAGACCGGTGGTGAAGACCGGGTATTTGTGAAAACGATAGGATGACCTATCGATTGTCTCTGCACCGTTAGCTACGGTATAGAGATTTCCTTTGTGATGGGAAGTTTTATCGGGATTGTGAATACCCGGATTGCAAGGGCTTCTTCGGAAGTGCCTTCGGTTCTGTTCGAACCCGGAACAGACTTGTATGGTTACATGTCTGACATTACATTTTGAGATATAAAGCAGATTCCTTTCAAATACATTTCTGTTGGTGGCGGAGAATTTATTCTCTTAGCTTAACACCCTTCTCTGAGACGTACGAGCTCAGAGGTTATGTAGTTGAAATTTATCCGCGATATATTCCCAATTTGGTAATGTGGCATGCTGAGTGTTGCTGTGATGATGATCATTTATTGATCATTTGTGATCAAAGCGTGGCTTTGTGAAAAAGCGTAGCTTTGTGGACGAGACTTCGTCAGGGCCTCACAACCCGGAAATGGTCGAAACAGGAATGTTGTGGCAAGGTTATGACGGTCGCGCCCTTTAGGGTATGTCATTTCCTTCTGGAAAGGGGTGGTATCATGGTATGGAGCCCAGATACTTACTCATGTGGATACACTTTATTTATTATGTGTGATGTTGGTTACCGAGCGCTCGGTTAAAGGTCCCAAAGGACCGAGGGATGACATATTCGTGAGTTACCTAGTTACAGGGGTAACCCGGTCTTGTGTTGGCAGAGAGCAGTTGTCTCTCGGGACGTCCAGCCAGAGGCGATCCCATGTGGCAGTAGGAAAGGAAGTTCCTTTGCCTGACCATTTGTTGGAAATCCATTTCTCAATATGAAATTGTACGGTTTTAGTTGTAGAACCTGCCATTTACTTATGGTGGTGCCCTACTGTTTAGATGGTAGCTATAGTAGGCATACGATACTAGTCGTATGCTGGCTAAGATTAATATTATACTTTCGAAATGTTTTCTACACTAGACATTAATAATAATAATCCAATGATTGGCGTAGTAAGCATCTTTGACTATCATAAGAAGAAATCTCCTCCAATTCTGCATTTGCATTGTGTGTGTGGCAGGAGGTCTTATGGTAGTTTCATTTTCCAAAAGCATTGCGAACTAATTTTTTTTCTTTGTGAAAATAACTGTTTTACGATCTCACACCAGTCACCATGACTGACTCGGAGTTTATTGTTCCCTTCTAAACTCTGGGTGCCCATAATTTTCCACAGGGGCAGCCTAGAGTTATGTTATCAGGATATTCTGGAGCTTTGGAAGCAAGATGGATGGCGAGACGTACACCCGTACTTGTTTATTTATTCCGCTGTGTATTCTGTATGAGGACAAGTTTATATAACTGTCCGTTGTTGTATTGAGTTTTATATTGACTCTGATTGATGTATGTATAAACTGATATAGTTCTTTGTTTAAAAGATTATTGATTTATCTATTATATATTGTTCCGCTGCGAATGTGAGATTCTGTTATTGTTTCTATTTCTGTGTTTTTCTGTTCTCTTTTTCTTCTGTCTTCTTCTACCTCTTCTTTTAACCCTAATGGTTCGGTTTTCCGGCATTCGATTGTGCGGCATTTGATACAGTGGACATATTAATGTCGACTTTCGAGCGTCGAAAAGTCGCAATCGTTACATCCCGTAGAGACGTTATCTTCACAGAGCATCGATCGGATGGAAACTGATTGGATATTTGATGTCGTTTCCGAGAGGGAGTCATGGATTACTCCGTTCAGAAATTATCTCGAGCACGGAACCCTGCCAGAGCGCAGGAGTGAAAGGAGACAGATTCTTCGAAAAGCTTCGCGGTTCACTATTCAAAATGGAGTCATGTATAGAAGAGGATACTCTGTTCCTTTACTCCGGTGTATCACTCACGGTGAAATCAAACGAGTATTGCATGATGTGCACGAAGGAAAATGTGGCGATCACACCGGGGAGCAAGCTCTTGCTAAGAAAGTACTTCGATATGGATATTATTGGCCGACCGTAAATCGTGGTGCATCGGATTATGCCAAGAAATGTGATAAGTGTCAGAAGCATGCTCGAATTCCTAGAGCCCCACCTACCGAGATAACACAGATGGTCAGCCCATGGCCATTCACGGCATGGGGCATCGATATTATTGGCTCTTTACCTCCAAAGGTGGTGCGAAGTACGCCATCGTAGCAGTTGATTACTTTACCAAGCGGGCGGAAGCTGAGCCCCTTGCTACGATCACAACGAATAAGGTGATCAACTTTGTAGTGCGCAACATCATCTGACGATTTGGTCTCCCATGTACTATCATCACTGACAACGAAACCCAATTCGACAGTGTCGAATTTAAGGATTTCTGTCAACGATTCCACATTCAGAAGAAATTCTCCGCAGTTGCACACCCTCAAGCTAATGGACAATTTGAAGCTGTTAATAAAGTTATAAAGTCCATTCTGAAGAAATGACTGGAAAAAGCCAGGGGCAAATGGGTCGATGAACTTCCTATGGCCTTATGGGCCTACCGTAAAACCCACAAGTCTACGACCGGTCACACTCCATTCTCTTTCTCTCTTATGGTTCAGAAGCTGTTATTTCAGTCGAATTAGAAGTACCTTCTCATCGTGTGACATACTACGATCCAAAGGAAAATGCTATATTACTTGCTAAATCTCTCGATTTATTGGATGAGAAGCGTGAATAGGATGATTTGAGGGAAGCCGCATATCGAAGTCGAGTCGCTCGATTATACAATGCCAAGGTCCGACCCCGAACCTTTGAACTTGGCGACCTCGTACTCAAAAGAATTTATTCGGTCCCTTCGCATATGAAGCCAACTTGGGAAGGACCATATGTTATTGAACGAAAGCTCGGAGATGGCACATTCAAATTATCGACCGTTGACGGTCTCACTCTTCCGAGAGCCTGGAAAAGTGAGAGTCTTCATTGCTACTACACATAACAAGCTCTGTTTATTTATTTAGTCTATTTCTAATTTTCAATTTATTTATGCACTTCGAAATTTGAATTTGTAATAAGGCAACTGATTTTGCCGTATTTTCTTATTTCAGCAATAAAGTGCAATCTCTTTGGGCCAGAGCAATGATTTACTTGAAATACTTCATATGACCATCACTATGCACGGAGAGCTAAGTTCCATCATACGGTGTAATTTATTAAAATAGGGAGTGACTATGATATGACCGGTCACTCACTAACTGAAACCCAAGCTCTGGGACAAGCCATCACACTAAAGTCAAAAAAGGATTGATACACGACAATCCTTTACCTAACTCTGGATTCCCAAAGTGCGAACTGGAGTATAAACTTACAACTACGGTTTCGAAGAGGGTGGATCCGTCCACCTAACGACTTCGCCCGTATTCGAACCAAGTTTGAGGAGGATAGACCCGTCCATCTAACGACCCCACTTGTTAACTCAAGGTGGATGTGATCCAACCATCCACGATCCTGATGCACCTTTCGTTCCCGAAGTGCGAACGAAATTCAAAAACTAACAATAGATGTGATTGACCATCTGTTTACCAACTCCGGATTCCCGGAATGCGAACCAGAGTATAAACATCAACTACTCTAAGTTACCAGAGTGTGAACTGGAGTATAAACATCACCTAACTTCGGATTCCCAGAGTGCGAACTAAAGTATAGACATCAAAATGATCTGGATTCCCAGAGTGCGAACCGGAGAGTAGACGTCAACCAACTCCAAGTCCCCGGAGCGTGGACTGGATTATAAAATGCTAATTGACTCTAGGTCCCCAGAACGGGGACCGGAGTATAAACTTAGGTCGGGTGTGACTGAGCACCCGTGAATTTATTCAAGTCCCTAGAGTGCGGACGAAATGCTAAGTGTCAAGCGAACGTGGCTGATCGCCCGCGAAAATGTCTTAGGTCCCCAGAGTATGAACTTGCGCTTAAAACTTGAGCAGATGTAACTGACCGCCGATGCACAAGTGCAATCCTCGGAGTATGGATACAATCATCAATAAAAGAGTGAATGTGATTCGACCACTCAAATTCTCCTTGTTTCAGCATCATCAACGATATTAAGCATGATGCGTTGGAGGCGAAATACGACCACTCGTCGATCTTTTCAATTTAACCCTGAAACTGGGGGCAGAACTTAAATGTCAATCAATGACTGAAGCAGTACAACATCAGAGTTCAACTTAATATCCAGTCATGACTTGTAGCCGTGATTTCAGAACTTGACAGATAAACTCAAACGAGATTCAAAAGTTGAAACTTCACAAGTGTACTGAACAAGGAATTCAAATGATGGAACACTTAAGCAAATAAACACACATCAAGTTCAAAACAAAATAAAGTTTCATTTCAACTATTTGTGAAAAGAAATTATGTACAAGTTGATTCCAAAATTCCTACTAGCGGGGGCCGAACCCACATCTATACACAGCCTACAAAAGAAAAACGAAGATAGATTCCTATCTATCTACCAAAAATAAACCGAAGAAGCACGTCTACTCTCTCTTCTTTTTTGGCTTCTTCTTCGGTGTGGACCCACTGGAGCTGCCACTTATTTTTCTTTTCGAGCCTTTGCCTTTCGGCGGCTGATCTCCAGTAGGGGGCATGATATCAACTTCCTCATCCGAGCTCAAGTGTACGGGAGTGCTCTCTGAAGGTGGAGTCGGGGGAACTGGATCGACTATAGGAGGCGGGATAGGCACACTGGTATCAATAACTGTACCACCGGGTGATACCATCCTTAATGGAGCTGGACCAGGTGCCGCCATCCCACCTCCAAAACTACCACCATGAGCCGCTGCCTCCATTTCAGCGTCGATTTTGGCCAATATTTCTTCCTCACGGATCGCTTAAGCCACGCTGGGAGCATTAGTGGTTGGCATTGAAGAGCCAGTAGCAGGTGCGCTTCCACCCATAACAAATGGTAGGTCCGCAAAAGGATCGCTGTGATGACCGAGGAGTTCCTCCATCATCTGCTCATCAAAAATAAGCGTGTTCCCTGCATTCAATCGGTCAGTGTTGTGGTCGTTCTGGTGGTTGCTTCAGTTATAATGGCCTCCTGCATATGATGTGATTCTTGAGTGGTAGGAGGCACGACCGGTGCAGCATCAATCACTAGACAAAAACAAAAGAAGAACTGTTAATAACTACTTCGGATGACAACTCCAATTTCAGATAAGCATAGAGAATGTTCAGAGTACCTTCCTTAATTTGGCTCGTGGATGGTTGAACGGCTTCAGAAACTTTCTCTCTAGCCAGAGATAATTGCGGTTGATCCGGATTGTAAGCCGGAACTGATTGGGAATCAACAACAGGTGCAGATTCAGGCTAGGTTGGCATAGGAACTTCAGAACTTGCATCGCGGTGCTCAACACCTGAACCCTCTCCGACCTCCAAGTGTTGGGTGCCGAGCCTTTCTTTTTCATGTGAAATCATCGACTCATGGAGAATATTTCATTCATCTTCATTTAGCATACGATTCTCAAGCTCAAACTCATCAATTGATTCACCCAGATGCACCGCCTTCTCCTCCTTAACCAATCGGCCCCAAGCGTTGTATAAATGTGTCAGGTAGTTGTCGAGCCAGGCTAGGTTTCTATGCTTCAATACGTTAGCGTTGTAAACAATAAGGAGATCCTTAATATCATCTTCTAGCCTAGACTCAGCCCTTCGGACTTTCTCCTCGACCTCAGTCTCCACCACCCGGACCTTAGCCGTTGTCGCGTCCCGTTCGCCCTGAAGCACAATGGCCTATTCACATGCTTCCTAGGCGGCTTTGTTCGCATCATCCTTTTCTTTGATGATTTCGGAAAATTTAGCTTTAAGTTCAGCAAGTTCTTTTAGAGCGGTGTCCCGTTCAGCTGTGACAGTGGTGTTTCGGTGGCCCATCTGCTCCACCAAGGCAAAATGTGTGTGCCTCATCCTCTCCATGGCTAAGTTCGCCTCATCGGCCTTTTTAGTGCCCTCTATCTCTAATTTCTGAGAGGACTCGGCTTCATCATTAAGCACTTGGATGATGCGGTCCTTCTGGGCGAGATCAAATTATAATTTTTGATTATTTTAGCCCGCTCGAAGGCTACCTTCGATGCTTTCTCTGCATCCTTCGCCCACTCTTTGTACTGGGAATAGATGTCATGAATGTAATCATGCATTGTATTCTCCTCCTCCGATGGAATCCTCTTTAAGTGAGGGGGGAAAATGTAGCTGTCAAAGCATATATTTGGGAAATCTTTCTTTAGCTGAGCAATTCTAATAGCCCCTTCTTCAGTGGGCTCAGTGATAGCTTGCTCAGCGACGACTGGAGGCCCAACCTCAGTTCTGTGGCGTTGCGACTCAGACCTTGAAGCGTTCGAAGATGGTTTGTGACGAGGGGGCTCTACCGGCTGTTTTCCCTTGCCCGAAGGTTGTGTGGGGAGCCGAGCGGGTGGAGAGCACGATCAGGATCGATATCTTTGTTCTATGTAATCCCTATCTCTATCCCTCTCGTAGCGTTCCTAACTAGAATAACCGCGATCGCGGTTTCTATCATCCTCCCTCCGACGGGACTCATAATACGATCCTGATGATTGGCGTGCCGAACGAAGACTACTGAGCATAGAATCTCGTTTGTTCATCGTATCTATAAAGTAAAAGGAAAATGGAGTTAGTGAATTCTTGAAACAGGCAACTTAAAGCTGGAAACCGTATGGTGCTGTGAAGTGTGTATGTTTGTGCAACCCTCCGACCAACCGGTAATGTCGGCCGCACTGATGGGCATAGACTCGCTTAAATCTAGAGTGTTTTGAAGCTCCTCCAATCCAGTATCATGTGGAAGTGACACAAAGTCCGGAATCGAAATATCGGCAAGCCCTTCAAAAGGACTCTCTGTTGGCGAAGGAGGATCCTCTGAGATTCTAATGCCGGAGGCCGGTAAAGAAACCACAACTGATTTCCACCTCGAAGACTTAGGGCATTTGTGAGCAGCAACTTTGCCTTTTCTCCTTCCTTCTGTCGCTTGAAATCCGGCCGAAGGCCCAGCAACAAGTTTATCATCCTTGGGCATTCTCTCTTCATCGCCCCCTCAGCAATTACGACCCTGGGCTCTTTGTGTTTTATCCGCTTCGTCGGGGCCACTCTTAGTGTTCCTTCAAGCCTTATGCTTTGATTCCGCTCAATCAATCCAACGATTCTCAAATTTCTGTCGGTTAGAACCGAATCGATGTCCCTCATTTCACTTAGAACTTCTTGAAGGACCCTTTCTATTTCTTTGAAGTACCTGCCTTCAGGTTGTGAAGCGGATATAAAGAAAAGAAGATATTAGTTTTACATCAACTACTATTATCTTGATAACTCTTGGAAAAGACTACAACACTTACGTCTGACTAAACCATAAACTAGCAAATCCTGGGGGGCATCGGACGTAGAACCATTCTGTTTTAAAGTAAATCAGCCTTGTCCAGGATCCGGTTACTACTTGACAATTCATGACCGCCTCTAGGAATGTAAAAGATGGACTATCTCCTTTACTCTTGATGTTAAAAAGATATCTAATCTCGATTGGAATCGGTGGCCGAAAGAGATGCTCCATGAATACAATAAATAAACTGTTCAGCATAGTATATCCGTTGGGGTGTAGTTGTGATAGAGCAATTCCGAAAAAAGACAACACCTCTCAAATGTATTGGTTAAATGGAGGAAGTGTGCCTGTTGTGCATACATGACGGTTGAAGGCAGTAAACCCTTCCAGGGGAGCATGCGGTCTATCGTTCGGTCCCGGTAATAGAACATCGTCCAACGACAAACCGTGCCTTAGGCATATATGTCCTAGCACGTCTTCGGAAACGTTAGATGGCATGGAATCTTGCGGATTCATGATAAAAGTTGCACATGGGAGCTCATCCGGAGCTGGGTTTATGACTTCGATTGCGATGGCCGGCAATTCTATTATTGGAAGAGGCAGACTCTGACTTTCCTGTTGCTGTGAACTTGTGGACTCCATAACTAATCAACTCATTAAAACCCATCGTTAGATGATAGTAAGCCCATGTGATCCCCAGTGTGAAATGTGTGAATGTGCAAGGGTAGTGCTACATGTTACTTGAGAAATTCTACAGAGTTAAAGAAAACATTCAAACGACGAGACTTCGGAATTCAACTGGAGTGACCGTCATCACTGACCATCATGACCATGCCATCCAGACTTTAGAGACCGATCCAAGTCAGGGTTCGTTAGAATTTTGTTAAGTTACAGTTCCATCGACGAGCTTCGAAGGATAGCCAAATATGCAGTTCAACGGTCAAGTCCAATTATGCCAGACTGAAGCTCGCCGGAGTTAAATGTTCAATTATTCGAAATATTCACATCCATCACGATCAAGACATGGATCGGTCACCAGAAAGTTGCAATTCTTATCGATCCAGGGAGTTGCGATTCGTATCGACCCGAGAAGTTGCAATTCGTATCGATCATTGCACATCCCTTCGTATCGGTCACTAAAAGGATACTTCGTACCAATATAGTATCCTCCTTTTCATATCAACGCACAGGAATTCGTATCGATCAAGGTTTATCGATACGAATGCCAGTGGGTATCCATTGGTACAAATGTCACCCTTAGTTGGTCGATACGAAGAGTTTGCCACCGATCGGTACGAAGTGCTTCCTTGGTTCGATACGAATCCTCGTCATGTCGAGATCAAAACGATTTCTCCCCTCGACACAGAACGATGCGAGTGCTTCTTCCTCGTATCCCTCCACACTCCTTCTTCTCCAATGAACACAAACGCCATTGCTCTCTCCTCAACCCCACTCCAACCCAACTCCGGCACCAACGGCACCAGAATAGGCCGAGGCTTTGGACGAAGTGGCGTTGAATCTCGAGTCCTCCCGATATCTACTTGAATTAATCGATTGATTACCTAATTTGAGTACTTAGTTCAAGGGATTAACACTTGGTTTGGTTTTAAGGCAGATGCAGTTTTCTCGCTTTCAAAATTTTATCGAGACGAAGGCTAGAAGTCAAATGAAAACAGATGAAAAATTTTCTAAGTCCAAAACGCTTATATATGGACATGAGAAGTGAAGGGAAACGATTCGTCTCCCATTCATTGTGATCGATCCCAACCAGTTTCTCATCGGATCGATACGAAGTGTACTGTTCGTATCCATCGGATCGTATCTTATCGATACGAAGCGCTTGTTTGTATCCACTGTTTTCGACTCCATCTAAGGCGCATCGATATGAACTACACTATTCGTATCCATCAACACACGTCCCATGAAGACTCGTATCCATTGATGTGAATAATGCATGAAGAACCAACTACTTTATTCGTATCCTTCATAAGTCCATCGATATGAAAAAACAACTTCATACCCATTGCTCTGGAGTTCACCGAAGCTCGTATCCATCGATACAAAATGATTATTTTGTATCCATCAATGAAAATTACATCGATATGAGAACAATCTTTCGACCTTTAACATCGATCCAGGAGAGGATCGATACGAAGGGACATTCCAAAAACAATTGTCAAGCATTGTTACAACTCGAATTTCATATCGATTCTAGAGAGGATCGATACAGAATTCGATATAAAAAAAACTGACAGCGACTTGTGAACGTATGAACGTTAACGAGTGTCAGATTAGCATATATGCATGTATGTCGAACTAATATTCAATTTTCAAAATTCACAGGTCGAATGCCCACCTGATGATGATTACAACAACAAATAGCTAATCACTATCATACATCGCTCGATTAAAACAGCACACAGTACAACAGTTGGCAGTCTACGGTTCATAATTTATGTCTCTATGGATCAATCAAAGATTACAACTTCCGACGAGAAGACGATAACTGTTTAACAAGTCAGATGGAACTGTTCAGAATGAAGATTGCAGCTTTTCAAAGCACGTAGTGTTTTCATAAGATGTACTTTGGGGGACAAATATTATCCCGCCTTTTGGCAAGGCCGTGATACCAAGAACTTAACTGGAAACCATAGACAGTCCGTCCCGAAGATGGGTTATATACAGGCTCATTATGGATATCGATGAATTTTGTCCGAGTCCGAATCTAGCTACAATTGACAATGCATGACAAGCAAAGCTATGAAGCCAACGTTCCAAATTTCAAGTCAATCCGAGTTCGTATGCTCAAGATATGATCGATGCAAGCCAAAGAAATCATCTCAATTGCATCCATCATTTTGTATCGGTTAGGCCGTCTCCATCAAAGTGCACTACTTCGTGTCCATCAAATGAAGAACCTTGGTTCGTATCCATCAAGTGACCTCAGTTCATATCCATCAGGTGACCTTGGTTCGTATCCATCAAGTGACCTCAGTTCGTATCCATCAAGTGACCACTGATCAACATCCATGAAAAAGCATCGCACTTCATATCTACAGATTGTAGCGTTAGTGTCCATTTCGTATCGATCAAGTATCACGCCCACTTTGTATCGATCGGCCTTTCATCGATACGAAACCAACACCTCTCATCGATACGCAGTGGACATGCAAAGGATCGATACGAAGTGAGGTGCATTCGATTGATACGAACAAGCAATAACAATCGATACGAATAGAGCAGAGTGATCAATACGAACAGAGTTCTGATCGATACGAACAACTGGCTACAAATTGATACGAACAAGGCGTGAACGTTGGGGAGACTTAGTCGACTCGGCACGAAAAATGGATCGATGCGAATAGTTAGCGCCACGTCAACTTGCAGGCATGTGCCTGGATCGATTCGAACAGAACAATACGAACAGCATCGATACGAAGAGAACCGCAATCGAAAAGCCCAAACTTACATCAATCATAAATCACAATCTACAAGTCCAAATGCCACCAAATTTTCATAGGAGCTTACGTACAACCTAAACAATGTTCATGCTAAATTTCGACTCGATTGGGTCAAATCTTGATCGATACGAAATTTGTTCGTATCGATCACAGACCGAGTGAAAATCACATGGGATCGATCGCGTGGGCCCACCCACGTGCCAGAAGAGGTCTCCCGAGATCTGAGCGAGATATTTGCAACCTATGTCTATAAATAGCAACCCAGAACCTACAGAAAAGGGATCTTTTGGCTCTTTGACGTCCAAGCTCTGCCGAATACACCATTGTACTCGAATTCCACTGTTGTATTAGAGATTTACTGCTGTAATTCGCTGTAACTAACAACCAAAAGTTAATAAAGATCAATCATTTCATAGTGGACGTAGGCAACATGCCAAACCACTCTAAATTTCTATGTTTCTGCGTACTTTCTTGTTTGTTTTTGAAGTGTTTGTTAGATAATCCTCGTTTTCCATTTAATTTTTTCATTTTATCTCTTCAAACCATTTCTAAGAGTGTTGTGCCCAATTTTGGTACAAACACTCCCCGACTGCGGACTAGATACTCTAAGTCCTCGACTGATGGACTAGAGTATAAACCATTCGTCGGAAACACGACAGCCACGGGTGGAAACATGATTGCCCGCGACAAGAACTCTAAGTCCCCAGATTGCGGGCTAGAATATAAAACGTTTGGCGGAAAAACGACAACCACGGGTGGAAACATGACCGCCCACGACAAAAACTCTAAGTCTCCGGAGCATGGACTAGAGTATGGGTAATTTGGGTATGGCTGACCACCTGTGAAAAATTCAAAGTCCCTGGACTACGGGCTAACTCGTAAACTCAATGGGTGGATGGATGGATTTCGACTGTTCTCTATCCCATGAATTCTAATCTCAAATCGATGGAAAATATTCGGACTGTTAGAGGCAAGAGATAACCGTTCGTTATAGTTCCGGCTTAGCATTGCTTATGACTTAAGACAACGTCTACAGAGAAGCCTCGAGATGGAGATAGTGAATTATTAATGAGACTTGTGAAAATTAATTACAAGTACATGAAATGGGAAGTAATTACTTTACCATTGAAGTAAAAATTCGCATGATGACTAATTAAAAAACAAAAGCTTTTATTCACTATCTCAAAAATTCGTTACAAGTTATTCCAAAAGTTCGGGATTCATGCCCGTACACTTACTACTAAGAAAAGAAACACACGTCTGACTTATCCAAACTATGTACAACAACACAAGGTACTAACTATTTCTTCGACTTCTTCTCCTTCTTCAGCTTCTCAGGAGTAGAATCAGTTGAGCACCTTTTCCAGGACCCTTTGCCACCCTTTATGGAGACGCTTGAAGAAGAAGGTGGAATTTCAATAGGAATTGTCCCGCCGGGTAGAATGACCTGCAGAGGCACAGGATTAGGATCTTCGATGAGCTCCCCTTTGACTTCATGCTTTGATTTCTCTTCCTCTTCAATCTACTCCTTCATACTGCTTTTGGTGGTGTGCTCCGAGGCATCTGTGATCACTACATTGTCCAACTCTTCAGCAAGGGACGTGTCCTCAGGCTTATCCTTGTCAAGTGCATTAATGACTTGAACATCGGGCCTTGGAATATCTGTAGCAGCCGGAGCTTTGGCTATTCTCTTGTCGCTCTATGGCAACATCGCTCCTAGGAGTTTGCTCTGGACCGAGATGACGTGCAAAAGTTAGTTAAAGCACGGGCGTTAGACGATGACCATTATGCACCAAAAGCAACAAATTTTTGGATTCAAAGAAATTCGGGGCAATACTAGCATCCGGTTGGCTCTCAATGGTCATTGGAGTGCTCCCTTCAAGGATAGGAGATAACATTTGTGGACCAAGGCGGATCTATCCGGATCGTAGCCGATATGTTGCTCCATGAGTTGAGAAGATGATGTTCCAGCCATTTGAGTGGGAGAAGGACCCTTGAGATCAGTTCCAGAGGAGCCAACAATGTCCTCTCCTTCTTTGTTCAGTACACGAGCCTTAGAAAATTGAAGTTTTACGGTGGCCAGATCAGACGGCTCACTTCCTCGAAGCACCTTTTGCACGAGTGCCTCTTTATTAAGCTTTTCCACTCCCAGCTCTTCCTTCTTGATTTTGGTGATAACCTCCCAAGCTTCGACGAGCGATTCAAGATAGCCTTCGCCTAGAAAAGTCAAGTCATGGTGAAGAAGAACTTTTGCGTTATATTCGGCGATGAGCGGATCGAACAAGTTCTTGATCTCTTCTCTACCTGACTCAGCGGTAGTTTCTACTCGAGAGTTGGCTTCTTCGAGCACCTCTTTTTTGCCCTCTTCATGGGCTGTTTCCTTTAAGGCATCGATCTGGGTGAATTGTTCGTCAAACTTCGTTCTTAAATTTCTCACCTCGACGATCTGCTCGCAGTATCTCTGCGCTTCTTCCTGTGCCTCGAACTTTTCCTCCCTTTCTTTGAATAATAATTTCTCAAGCTCTTCAACATGGCGTGCTAAGACCTCCTTCTTCTTTTGCAAGGAGTCCTTTTCTAAGGCAGTGTGCCACTATGATGAAGTGCTGTATCCAGTTCTTTTTTGTGCGAAGTCTCCAAACGACTTACCGCCTCAGCCGTTTCTTTCGCGTTCTTCTCTACCGCGGCAAGTTGGTTTTTATATTCAAGCAGCTCAGCATGTTGATGCTTGATGATGCCTTTGTCATGAATAGCCTCAAACTTAAGGCGATCACTTTCATGCTGGCACACGACGGAGACTTCGGAGATTTTCTCGGCTAAGTGAATGAACGATTCATGCTAGACGTACACGTTGTTCATACATGCTAATGAGCTCTCTTTGGCATTCCAAGGGATGACGTGTATGGAGGGAAGGAAATTGAGTCCATCAAAGCAGATTTTTGGAAAAGTAGCTTTGAGTTCAGCCAACTTTTCTGCTGTGGTAGGATCATGAGCAGGAACCGGTGGAAGCCGATCAGAAGTAGCAAGCGGGTGCTTGCCGGAACGACGCTCACGTGATTGCCTTAAACTCGATGACCTGCAAAGTTGGTCATGAGGTGCAGCAGCTTGAGAACCCCGGCGTGAGGACATATCTCTGCTATGAGCAGGAAGGTGTGAT
Organism: Allium fistulosum; assembly: GCA_030737815.1. Classification (NCBI taxonomy): domain Eukaryota; kingdom Viridiplantae; phylum Streptophyta; class Magnoliopsida; order Asparagales; family Amaryllidaceae; genus Allium; species Allium fistulosum. The sequence goes on from CM060902.1 coordinate 873,400,026, forward strand.
TGATCATCATGGCGGGGAGATATGGTTGAGACTTCCGTCTGGATGAAGAAGAAGACTCTCGAGAATAATAATCTTTGTCTCGTCCATCATCTTTGTCTCCGCGTCTTCCGAATTTGGAATCTCGACCCGAGAGATAATAGGTGGAAGAACCCCAGAGATGGTCGAAAGCGTAAGAGTGTGTGATTATACCTGTAAAAGAGACGAATAGGAGCATATTAGAAGTTGTAACACGAAGAATTAATCACGAGTGTATGGTGGAGTGCAAGTGTCTATGTGTATCCTAGTGTCTCCCCCGACGGACTAGTAGCATTGGCTTTACTCATTGGAGTTTCCCTCCCTCTGTTGGAAGGTTGCATGCCTTCGTTGCTTTTCGTGGGATAGTTAAGCCCTTTGACATCAATGTTAGCAAAGTTGTAATTTATTATATCATCCGGAATTGGAATGTCTGAGAGTCCCTTCAATGAACTTTCCATTTTCTGGGAAGGCTCCTTTTCGAGTGGAGTTATGACAAATTCCTCATTTGCCCCAACCTTACTCTTTCGTAGCTTGTACACCAATCTTTACCTCCTTTTCGGGGGAATTTGCATTATGCTGGTCTGTGGCGCTTCGGCTACCGGCGCTTTCCCAGGGCCTACACTTTCACTTCTCTGCCCCACATCTTGAGATTCTCTTATCTCTCCCTCTTCAATGTCTTCCCGGGTTCCCTCAATAGGGGGCACCACGGGGTCGTTTGCTCCTACCCTTCTTTCAACAATGATTTTCGAGATTGCTTTACTACCGGGGAGTCCAATTTTGTGTTCGTCTTCCAACAGCCTAAATAATGAGAGCAGATCATCAGTGATAAGAAGTTTGATGTCCCGATCCTCAATGGGAGTTGCACGAATGGCCGCAACGGTCCTGGAATACTCGACGCCAATGGGTCAAGGGTGAAAACCTAAAAGAACTGGAGATATTAGTATGTCTAAGAAAGAAGTTGCTACGTGAATCTTTGAACTAAATACGAAGACAGGAGTAGCACTTATGTCCTTCCAACCATCTCCTTGCGAAGCCAGGAGGAAATCGTACATAAAACCACTCGTGTTTGAATAGAGAGAGCTTGTTCCATGTGCCCGTTAAGACTTGACATTTGGGCTCGGGTTCAAGAAAGATATATGAAGGACTCCCGGTCCGTCTTTTGAAGTTATGGATGTATATGATATCTTCAGGAGTTGGCGGACGGAACAAAACGTTCATAAGGAGAAGGAAGGTTCCATGAATGAAGGCATAGCTGTTAGGGTGCAATTGAGTAGGAGCGATCTCTAGGTACCTCAGCATTTCCCGAATGAAGGAGTTGAAAGGTGGCACACATCCATCCCAGCACATAAACTTGTTGCAATATCCAGCTGGGGGCAAGCGAGGTCTGTCTTGCCTCAATGGAACTAAAACATCTTTGAATGGAATTCCATGGATGGAGCACAATCGACGAAGAGCGGCTTCACCGATTCTAGACACTTGTGAGTCAATAGGATTGTTTAGGATAATGGCACCCTTAATAGCATCAGGAGCCGGGCTAAAAACTTCCGTAGGATGGACTGGAATGTCGAAAAAAAGATTTATTTGCAAGTCAGACGCCTCTACTTGTTCTGTACGGTGACCTGGAGAATGTTTATCAGACAGGGTGGCAGAGCTTGACCTTGCCATAGAACTACTGTGTTTTGCAGTGGACTTGGAAGACATTTTGTCGGAGCACGTCGTGCAACTTGAGATCTATGTTAGCTATACTCAGTAGACAATCAACGTTAGAAATAATAACTTATTCCCCCTATGTCGTGTGTGAACTAGTGCAGTGCAGTGTGAGCAAGCATAAGCAGTTTGAAACTGAGAAAATGAGAATGACATGTTAAGACTTGGAGTCCCATCCAGAGAGACTGTCATCGTTGACCGTCTCGATCAACGTAGAAGTTGATCAGCTACGAGAGCTTTAGGATCGATCATCGACATATTAAGTTATGAAGTTTGTTATCTAAGTTTATTCATCCAGTTCTTCATTTAGTTCATGTCAAGGAGTCTTGAGATATGTTTATTTAGGCTTAAGTCCAACAGTTCAAGTCATTTCATGTTGGGCGAGGCAGTGTGCAGTTCACTGTCTAGATGGCTAAAGTTGGGTTAACATTAATTGTCCAAACTGATCCCTTAGCTCCCTATGCCAATCCTCTTTCAATCCCTATATTGATCCCTACATTAAGATAGCTAACACCGATCCCTTCCTCTTAGCCTATATGTTGATCCCTACACTTTACCTCTCAGGTCGATCCCTACTTTTTAATTCTTAAGTGGATCCCTATATTTAAGCCTCTATACCAACCCCTCATCCTAGCATCACTACCGACCTCTCTCATATACATTACCAGACCCTGCAACTCCTCTCCTCAAACGCCACCAACCCCTAGCGTTAACTACCCTCCATCCATCACCAAATTACTAAGTGTCGAATCCTCTTTCTTCCTTCCTCTTTTTTCCCACCTCCATCTTCCTCTTTCTCCAGCGCCTTCATCTTCTCCTTGTATTTCACCTGGTTTAACAGGACCCAACGATTTGTTAGCCTAAAAACAACTCAAGCACATGCAAGCTTCAAATCTGTAACTTGAATAGCACGACTATGGCAAGAAAACATACTTATGCGAATTAATCTAAAAACGGATAATTGATACTTTGGATTAGACGCGAGTTGGCGATGGTTTTTGGATTTAGTATTAAAGGGGAAGATTCTACCTTTAGTTATTCCAGCAAAGAGGGAAGAGAATGATAGGGCTCAGCTGTGTGAAGAGCAGGAAGAAAAAGCTTAAGTGCTGAGAAATGTGAAGTGAGGAGAGAAAAGGAAGGGATGTGACTTTATATATGAGCGATGGAAAGGGGAGTCGAACCGGTCATTGGGGGTGAATAAGTCAATGAAAGGAAAAGGAGAGGAGAAAGGGTTAGCATTGAGGTATGCCGAACCCTATTCGTGCGTCTCTAATGATGGATTGGTGTGCTATACCGATCCCTCCAGAACTGTAGTAAAAAAAGGAAAGGAGAGAGAAGCGTGAATGATGGATATGAGTGAAATAAAAAAGGAAGTAAAGGAAAATAGCAGACAACTGAAAACCAAATGGCAACCGATATTATGAAGGTTGGACTGCAGACATAAATGTACAGAGTAAAAAGCTTGGCGGTGACCTGCGGACGTCCGAACATGTCCAGGAGCCAACAACAAAAATGTGTATGTGAATGTATTCAGGAACAATTCGAGAATTCGACCTTTTGAAATCAACTGAAACCGTGGTCAGGCCTGAAACAGTCAAGTTCGAGAATGAGTCAACTGGACGAAAACCTATGGACCCTGCATGATCGAGTCTTTATATGCTAATGGAATACGACATCAGATTTGCATCATCGAAGATCGATAAAGGAACAGGAATCAACCAAAAATCTAGATAGACTTCTTTCCAGTAGCTCAGGCTTTCTTCAATTCAAAGCACGTCATGTTACTCATAAGATGTACTTTGGAGGGCAAGTGTTACCCGATGCCTTGACCCAGCTACATTGTGCTGATCACGAAGGCCAAACTCGACTGCTGATGAGAAGGCGATCATAAGGCAACGAATGCATAATAAAGATGTAAAGTCTGGACAGTTATGTGGAGCCCGGATTGGACGGAGTTAATAGATAGACGACGCAGGATGTTAGAACTGTGGAGGTTAGTTTGGTTTGAAAAAGGGATCGACATGGTCATTGGTCAACTTGGATAAGGTAATGAGGGATCAGTAGGGGGTTGGCATGGTGCAAGATGGTTAGTTTGAATGGAAATATAGAGGGATCTGTATGAGTTGTAAAGCTAGAGGGATCGGCATGATGCACTCGTGAGAGGGGAATGGAGCGGCATAAGGATTATGATGTGACTTATGGATTATGGATCGGCATGTTGACGGTCATGGGAGAAGGATCGGCATGGAATGACTCACAAGGGATGGATCGGCATGATATGGTCTATGTGATATGGATCGGCATGGTATGGTCTGTGTGATGTGGATCGGCTTGGCTTGGCTTGTGGAGGATGGATCGACATACATTGGAGAACCTGGAGGGATCGGTATTTTTTTGACTAAGTTAAGATTCGAACCAAAGTACTACAAGAATAGGAGCTCCATATATCCAAACATCTTGATACCTGAAGCACCAGTATGTTTTGTCATAAGAGAGCTACTATAAGGATCACTAGCCCAAACTCGACTCATAGAGGGGTCGGTACCGATCCCTATCCATTGGGAGTTGGGCCTAGCCCTTCCTATAGTGGGAAAATATGGGTTGGGAGGTCCTGCTGCCGAAGCTTCAATTAGATTGGAGGCCCCTTCATCTATAAATACAGGCACAAGGGGCCATTCTAGGGACTCTTAAGCTGTTAGTGAAACTCCGCCATTATTGTGGCTAACTTCCTCCATTCTTTTCTGATCTCTTGCTATTTCTTGCTATTTTTAATTGTAATCAAGTGAATTAAAAAGTAATAAAGAGAATAATCAAAGTGGATGTAGGCAATCAATGCCGAACCACTATAAATCTTGTTGTTTTTACTTTCTGCTGCATTTTTCTTGATATTTTGTTATCTTCCTCTATTTTATTTTAATTTCTTCATTTATTCTACTACTTAAATCTGTTCTTAGGTGTCTGTGGCCAATTTGGTTGTAAAAAATGACCAAGTGTATTTTAAGTGTTTTTGTGAGTAGAAATTATTAAAAATTATCGTGTATGTGACTATAAATGATTTGTGTTTAGAGTTCACCTTAAATATGCTATTACACAATAGCTGTTAAAAAGTTTAACAACTGCATAGCTATTTTCATAAATCTACAACACGGTTGAATCTTTATAATATTTTTTTATTAATAATATAAAAATTATACATCAAATTTCTTAGTAATATGTCAACTGGTCAGACGAGATCAAAATACTCAGGCTTGTTACACCAAATAAAAGGTCATTTTGTTTAAAGTAGAAAAATATTAACTCTGCATTACTCAATTTCAATCATTCTATTTATATCCAACATTTGAGTCTTGTATGAAAAATAATTATGTTGAACATGGAACTAGCTCAGGCATCATATGCATAGCCATTTGCTCAATAAAATGAATAAGCTAATAGCTTGCGAAGATAAGTACATAGCAGATAAGGGAGGAAATGATTAGTATTAGGAATTTTACTTTAAATATGCAATGAATAACAAAAATTGAAAAGCTTAACACATGCATAGCTCTTTTCATCAATAAATATGTTCGAAAAAACAATTGAAGAAAAACATAATCCAAGAAAAATATATATACATATTCATATATATATATTGCTTTATATAACTATTTATATTCATAAGCAAGATCTATTTACTCATTTTCCATTACATGATCTATCAAAAAATCAAACTCTCAAATTTATTTACTGTTTGCACAAAATTAATTAAGTAGTAGAGAATTTTGTAGAAACAAAACATATCAGATTTGATAAAGTTAGAGGTATACCATAGGGGCAATTATGTAATTTTTTACATATATCTAACTCGAACCAATCTTGTTCGAACTGAAATGTGTACTTTTCTTTCTATTATATACTTGATATTATGTTATATATATTAATTAATTTAATTAAAAGTATATTTAATAGAAAATCCATTAATTATATATTTTGTGATGGTAGTTATAATGTGTTGTAATCAGGAGTGATTTATCACGATAAAATAAACATACTGTTTTAAATATTACTTGTCACGATGTATTGAGACTGGATATCGATACATCCTTTGAGATAAGAGTATGTAACGCCATTCAAATGTTGGGCAGTGTATTACTCATTGCTGTTGGAGGCACCATAGAGTTACATACTTATAGTTATTGGATAATTATGAAATGACCCATTCGATAGTTTTTTGTTGGTAAATATAACTAAGGTCGAACAAAAAATATTGATGCGATAATTTTACATAATTCCCTCGACTTAAGAGTACTATCGAGCTTCAATGTAGAAATATCGAGCTTCATCGAACGACTATAGTTGGTTCAAGTGAAAGCATCAGAAGTGAAACACTATTCAAGAAAGAATTCGTCTCCTCATTTATATGGGGTTAGTATCACGGGGTAAACTTAAGTCAACTCAAAGTCAAAGTCTCTTGTTAAAGAAGTACGATTAATAATAACTATTATTATTGAACCAAAGATTTTGCTTATGGAATACAAAGTTGAATGTGGACAATGTTGGAATTTTGACCAAAACCTATTTCTGTAAGTCCTATTACAACGAATCTATCCTTTTACAATGCATATTTTACAACGGGCCAGAAAAAACCGTTGTAATAGAAACCTTTTACAACGGTTTTCTTAAGCTCGTTGTGATCGGTGCAATTTTTCATCTCCAATTATAGCTATTACAACGTTGTCAGCTGGCCTGTTGTAATATGGTCCTATGACAATGGTTTTTGGTTGTTGTAATAGATTCTAATTCTCGTCTCTATTACAAGGGTTTTGGCCAGATGTAATATAGGTCTATTACAATGATTTTTTGCCCATTGTACTAAATATCAGTTTTCAGCTCTATCTGCCTGCTGTAATTAGGGCTGTCAATGAGTACTCGAAAAATCTGAAATCCATCTGTATTCATATCTGAAAAGGCAAAAAATATCTGATATTCGAAACGCGGATACAGATATCTGATATGCGAAAGCATTTTCGATATGAATGCGGATATGACACTACCCGTATCCAAAAATATTCGTCCGCTATGGACTCAAATATCCATTTTTATTTTCAAATTATACTTAATTCTTAAACTTTAAACAATTATAAACATAATTAAATATTCATAAAGCCATTGACTATTTTCAGCCATTAGATTTGTAACTTCAACAACGTACCCTTCGTTATAGAAAACCCTAAATTTAATAACCCACAGTTCAATTTCCGCCTAATTTTATAATTCATCAGACCTAATTCATAAATGCTTCTTTCTCTAAAACTCCATCTGCCGACGTTCTTTTGATTTCTACTTCAATTTCAACCCACTTTGATTTGAAGCCAGCGGAGAATTTCAACTTCAATTCAATTTTGATTTCAAGGGGACGATTCAAGCTTCTTTAATTTCGAGTGACGATTCTGGATCTTTAGCCTTTTTCTTCTCTACGTGCTTCGAGTTTAAGCAAAATCATCGAGTTGATCAACTTCAATCTACGATGACATCTACTTCTATGTTGAGCTAGTGGTATGAATTCACAACTATTGTTTGATTATTTGGTTAAAATTATGCTTTAAGGTTATAGAATATGATCGGCGTTCTTTAGTAATTTAGAACTTTTAAGTAGATATTTAAAATTATTTTGGTAATACATGTTTCTGTGCATGTTTATAAGGATAAAAAGAGTTGCAATAATGTTTAATCAACTTTCCTAGGAACGAACTAAACTCCATATTTAGGGAACCCTGTAGTTACTTTTATTACAATTATGTAAATATCTTTTTTAGAAAATGCAGCATTTGCTTATTTTAAGCCATAATTTTTTGTTTATTGGAGTACTATTGTACATTCTAGCATTTTGATATTGTTATTGTCCTTCTAGTTAACATTATAAATCTGCTTATCTTTATATTTTTTTCTCAAAATATAAAAAAAAATCAGTTAAGACAAGTTAATTTTGTATCTGTGCCTTTGTTTCCATATTGCAAACCAAGGTTGCCTTTGATACCAAATTTAAACATAAGTTAATTCAAGGATATTTGTTTTAACTGTTATGATTTGAACCGATAAATTAGGAACGCGTGTGGATGACATTTCCGTGTAAATTGTTTTATGAATGAAAATGAAAGACGGTACATTACTCTACTCACTTATTTTACTCTACTCACTTATTTTGATTGAATAGCGGTGAGGATAAATATCAATATATGGGCCTTAAAGCAAATTACTTTATCAGTTCCATGTTATTGCACTGTTTCTGTTGGAAAAAATCCACCAAATTATAATAATTAATCACCAACAGAACCGCCACTCAGATTAACCAAAAAGATGTTAATATACATTGTGTAGGTTTTGCACTTATTGGTTCAGTGTATATGCTTTGTGATGTTTTGTTATTACTTATTTGATATGATGATATATATATCGGCATCTTTAAGAAAGTATACGTTGCAAAATAAAGCTTACTGTATGAGTGCCCATGATTCCTTAAAAAAATGATATATTGATTGTATATTTTTAATGCAAATATTTTCGGTATCACGGTTCACAAATTGTAAACATTTTTTTAATCCTCTACAGGGTCCAATTAGACATACAAACGGCTAAATAGCTAAATATATGGCCATGAAAAATAATCATAATATTCATATTATGAATAGACCTGCATATGTCAGAAAAAAAGATAGGTTGGTTTAGATGTAATACCACCCAGTCCGGCCCTAGCCCAAGGCCACAAAGGCGATGGCATAGAGTCTCTGAATTTAAGAGGCTTCAATTTTCTTAAATACATTATATATACAACAATATTCAGCTATTATATGTGCTGGGTTTAGTGGAATAGTCATTTGGCTTTGAAAAGAAGATGAAAGTATTTTGTTGTATGAAAAGAGTATGTACAAGTAGAGAGTGAGTTTTACATTTTCATTTTGGTTAACTTAGCAATTTTAGGGGTGAGACTATTTTAACTTGTTTTGGGATGCACTCAGCAAATTTTATGGTTTAAATAGAATTTGACTTTTTTTTAAATAAATGTTTGGAAACCTTACCTACACCAATTGATTCGCAGTAACTACCAAATTACAACCTTGCATCACATTCACATATGTCCTAAGTCGTCTAACCCACTACAAATATTTTGTGGAACAAAGTGATGAATTTAGTTGATTACAACAAAGTAAAGAAAATATAAATAATATAAGGAATCAGTTTGCAAAATCCAAACCAAAGTTTGCAAAAGAAACCTGTGATAAGCTTTAAATAATTAATTTGAGGAAATTCTTTGCCAAATCGAAACCTCTTTCCATGCCCTGTTAAACTGAACATTGAATTTTGATTGGGTTGGAAGGAGATTAAAGGATTTGAATCGATATCATCATGAGCAAAATTGAGAACGAAAAAATATAAAAATATAATTTATCAAATATAACTGACATAGACCGAGAAACTGGTGGCTTTCCAGGTGCAACAAGTAGCAATGCTCCTGCGCCGACACCGATAATAATATTATAACACTCAATTTCATAACATGAAAATCGGTTAATAACTAACAAATGCATTATTGTTATTTTTGTTACCTTGGTGGTAATAATAGTTCGCTAAGAATACCATTCATAAATACAAATGCTTGGAGGAATGCCTAAAGAGATATTTCATCATGAGAACGACTCATATTTTTGTTGGGCATAACGTCTTTTCATTAGGTTGTAACATTAGAGGATTATCAAGATGGACAAAGCCTGGATCCACCTACTATGGTTTCGTCAATTTTGATTATTAGTTTCATACTTTTTATTATTTACGATGGATTATTGATCTTTTCATGTTTCATAGAATGACAGAAGAATACAGGCAAGCTGTTTGGAATTTTGTATATAAGCATGCAGAAAGGGGTAAATATAGAAAAAATTATTTGCCCTTGCTTTGAATGTAGGAATCTTATTCGCCAATCGCTAAGGGATGTTGCATCACACTTGGTTTGTTCTGGAATTGACCCAACATATGATGTATGGAATTTTCACGAGGAAGTACACCCTTAAGAAAATGAAGGCGACGAAGTGACAGATACATATAAAATGTACTTAGACACACATATATGTAATGAAGAGATGGAAGACCATGCTAATGTAAGACATGGGATAGGGATTAAGGAGATAATGGAGAATGTTGAAATTCCTTTGTACCCTAGTTGTGCAACCCACACAAAATTTTCCGCTACAATACTTCTTTACAAGCACAAGGATCTTCAATATGAAAGCTTCGCTTTGATTATAGCCAAATCATGGCATGGCATCCATTGAGTGACTATATTTGGGTCGAGTGGAAGTATTGGAAGTGAAGCACTATTCAAGAGAGGATTCGTCTCCTCGGTTATATGCGGTTAGTATCACAATCAACTCAAGTCAACTCAAAGTCAAAGTCTCTAGCCAGAGCATTTGGGTTAATAATAATTGTTATTATTGAATCAGGACTTTGTATTTGGACTATAAAGTTGAATGTGGATGAGGTTGGAATTTTGACCATTACTAAATTCCATAAGTCCGAAGTGATATAGTTTTGATGAAGAGAATTGGTGTAAACAAATGTCACAATCGGGTAACGCTTATTAAACTAAATTTAGATTTTACCGAAAATGAGTAAGCGATGAATTTGGCCATAATGTCATACCAACTGCTAAGTGACGTGTGAACGTTAACATTAGAATAGTTCGATGTTAATCGTTGACCAAATTTACACCCAAGAGTTACACAGCCGAAATGATGAATTCCCTTAAGACTGAACGATTTAATTAGTTTATAATTGTTATAAATTAATTAGATTAACTAATATTTATGAAATATTAATTATAAAATTTGAATATGATTTGGCAAATAAATAATGTTATATATATTTATAATAGTTATAAATATATCGATCGATATACAATATCGACAAGCGATTAAATTAGATTTAATTGCATAGTATTTTGACTTGGGCTTAGATGGGTTTAAGGCCCATCATTAGGGCTGCAAAATTTTGGTTTTGGGAAGGTCTAAGGGTGGCTAAAACATAGGGAATTGGCTTGGAGATAATGGATTGAGATAAAGTGAGAATTGGTGAAAAGGTTTTCCTCGTTTCTCTCTAATACAACCCTATATATATGTATCTCTAAAAATAATTACTAACCTTTTTAGCCGCCATTACCTTCTACATTGCTGGTTAAAAAATAGCTCTCAATATACTCCAAAATTCTCAGATATATTACAAATTAAAATAATATTGTTCGATAGTTAGAGGTCGGTGATTCAAGACTTGCAATCTGACGAATCAAGAACAGTAAAAGGAAGGGAAGTCGTTGCTTCAACGTGGATTCAAAGGCATCATTAAATTGGTAATTTTAATTCATATTACAGTAATTAAATTATATTTTATGATCCTATATTGAGAAATTTCATATTTGTTTAAATATATTGCTACTATATGTTTAGTTAGGTGAGATTTTGTAAGTAGATGTGGTTGTGACAAACTAGTTTGGTTATGTGCATAATTTGATTATTATACTATTTGATTTATGTATAGACAAATGTGAGTGAAGTTGAGTTAGTTTTTTTCTATAAGGTCATGTACTTAAGATTAGTATACAAGGTTGATGTTATTTCATCTAAACAACAGTTTACAAAATCATACAAGATAAGGGTTTGTAAGAAATTCCAACATATCCTAGGACAAGGAGTTGGCAGGTTGTGCGAGTCGAAAGATTGCACGTAATAATTGTTCATGAGGGATCTTATATGAATCTCCAAAACGTTTTTTGGAAAGGTCTGTCATCAAATCCCATATTTATATTTTGAACATAATTTTTGTAAACTAAAATCAGTTTTATAAATAAAAAGGTTCATAAAGCGTTTATGAATTCCTATTCTATTTGCACTAAGAAACAATTGTTGTTTCAAGATATAGAAACTTCATTGTGAAGGAATTTCTTTGAGAAATTTTTGGTAGTTAAATGGAATTGGATCTGATCCATAGATAGAATTGATTATATGGGATGAAGTGAAATTAACCAACCTAAATAAACACATAGCATTAGAATGTCTAATAAGTATTCTCGTACAACGAAGAGAAACTATGAGTTTCTTATTAATGTCAAAAATATACATTACCTTCGGTTGTTCAATTAAACCATTAAGGTTGTTGACTCTATATGGTATAATGCGTAGATCTAAAAGAATTCCAAGTACGCTATCAAAATATGATTTTGGTGGTCGTAAACAAAGAGATGTGATCCATCGGCCGAGATTGTGTCTTTATTGGAAAGACTAATGTGGTTGGAATTAAATAAGCAGCGTTGATAAGAATAATATCGCAAATTTCAATTGTTGAAATTAGCATAATAGATTCGGTAATCAACATGCTCAAGTTAATTCATATTTACTCACAAAATTATCACTCGATAAGACTTAGTGTTTGGTACTTATGTATTGAAATAGAAAATTCTAAATAATGATTTAGAGTAAGCCGTTTACACATATTAACCAAAAATGCCTCGAAGTCAGTGGGACCGATATCGGGTTTGTGATTCTTTGGATATAATCCAAGAAATGATATGACTGTATCATTTTATAAGCATCAAGATTGAATAAGTATTTTGATAGAAATATCAAATAGTTTGATTTTCCATCAAAGTGCAAAGGAAGCATGTGTTCATAAGAAAGAACGTTAAAAGGTACATTGATATTTCTAAACTATAAGTAAACAACACGTTGTTGATTTTAACAAAATGCTTGTATTAAAATCAACTTTAGTTGTTTTAATACTCAATTTTGGATTGTAAATGATGTCTTTTATGGTGAGTATAAAAGATATAGGGATTGTCCCAAAATGATATACAAGAGCACCCTATTAAAAGGAGAACATGTAAGTTGGATTCCTTATGCATTATCAATAGAAATTATCATAAAGGTTATGTTGTGTATGATATTGTGTTTTGTTTATGTATTTGATACATGGAGCAAATATAAAATCCAAATTGATATCACTACATGGTTATTTGAAGTGTTCTCGTGTATTTATGAAATACTAGAGAATTGTTTATAGAAACAACGAACTCGTTATGATGGAACGTTTGAACACAAAATTTTATAAGTGATATTGAGCATAACATGTCAATGATAAAATTCAAGTTAAGTCTTTAATTTGAAAATGTTTCAAAATAAAAGTGATTGTGATCGATTCAACGAAATGTTGAGAACATTAACTTGAATAGCGCTACAATAAACCAATGTATATAGATATAAGTGCACAAATTTATAATTGAGCCAAATGTGATTCCAAATGTGATTCCAAATGTTGAAAATCCCATAATATTATTATAAGATAACAATGTCATGAAATTGGTCATGATAGAACTTAAAGCTCACTAGAAGTCGAAAGACATACTTTGAATCGTTCCACATGATAAAGGCAGTTTATCAGTGTTAAAGAGAGTTAATCGACAAAGTAGATAATTAAAAAATAATAGCATACCCGTTCACTAAGGGACTGACCTAATTGGTTTTGAGAAAACTAATAGGAGAAGTTGGAATTAGATTCCATAATTGACCCCAAGTGCAAGTTGGAGATTGATAGAGTTAGGGGCATGCTCTATGGGCAATTATGTAATTTGTTACATATATCTAACTCGTTGACCAATCTTGTTCGAAATAAAAGCTATTTTCTTCCTATTATATACTTGATATAATGTGATTATATTAATTAATTAACTTAATTAAAAATATATTTAATAGAAATATCCATAAATGGTATATTTTTTGATAGTAGTTACAAAGTGTTGTAACCATGAGTAATTTATCACAATGAAACAAATATACCATTTTAAATGTTCCTAGTCAAGATGCATCGAGACTGGATATCGATGTATCCATTGAGACTGGAGTATGTAACGCTCTCTAAATGTTGGGCAGTGTATTACTCATGACTGCTGGGGGCACTTAGGGGTTGCGTACTAATAGTTATTGGATAACTATGGAACGACTGACTCGATTGTTTTTTGTTGGTTAATATAACTAAGGTCAAACAGAAAATATCGATGTGACTGATTTACACAGTTCTCTCGACTTGAGAATACTGTAGATCTTCCATATGAAAACTCCGCTTTGATTATAGCCAAATCATGGCATGACGTCCATCGAGTGACTATAGTTGGGTCGAGTGGAAGTATTGGAAGTGAATCACTATTCAAGAGAGGATTCGTCTCCTCAGTTATATGCGGTTAGTATCACAATCAACTCAAAGTCAAAGTCTCTAGCCAGATCATTTCGGTTAATAATAATTGTTATTATTGAACCAAGGACTTTGTATTTAGACTATAAAGTTGAATGTGGATGAGGTTGAAATTTTGACCATTACCAAATTCCATAAGTCCAAAGTGATATAGTTTTGACGAAGAGAATTGGTGTAAACAAATGTCACAACTGGGTAACGCTTATTAAACTAAATTTGGATTTTACCAAAAATGAGTAAGCGATAAATTTGACCATAATGTCACACCACCTTCTAAGTGATGTGTGAACGTTAGAATTAGAATAGTTCGATGTTAATCGCTAACCAAATTTACACCCAAGAGTTACACAGTCGAAATGATGAATTCTCTTAAGACCGAACGATATAATTAGTTTATAATTGTTATAAATTATTAAATTAATTAATATTTATGAAATATTAATTATAAAATTTGAATATGATTTGAGAAATAAATAATGTTATATATATTTATAATAGTTATAAATATATCGATCGATATACAATATCGACAAGCGAATAAATTAGATTTAATTGAATACTATTATGGCTTGGGCTTAGATGGGTTTAAGGCCCATCATTAGGGCTGCAAAATTTTGGTTTTGGGGAGGTCTAGGGGTGGCTAAAACATAGGGAATCGGCTTGGAGATAACGGGTTGAGATAAAGTAAGAATGGATAAAAAGGTTATCCTCGTTTCTCTCTAATACAACCATATATATATATATACATATATATGTATATATATATATATACATATATATATTTGTATATATATATATGTATGTATATATATGTATGTATGTATGTATGTATGTATGTATGTATGTATGTGTGTTTGTATCTCTAAAAACAATTACTAACCTTTTTGGCCGCTATTACCTTCTACATTGCTGGTTAAAACATAGCTCTCAATCCACTCCAAATTCTCAAATATATTTCAAATTAAAATAATATTATTCGATAGTTAGAGGTCGGTGATTCCGGACTTGCAACCTAACGAATCAAGAACAGTAAAAGGAAGGGAAGTCATTGCTTCAACGTGGATTCAAAGGCATCATTAAATTGGTAGTTTTAATTCATATTACAGTAATTAAGTTATATTCTATGATCCTATAACGAGCAATTTCATATCTGTTTAAATATATTGCTATTATATGTTTAGTTAGGTGAGATTTTGTAAGTGTTTGCGCCAAAAATGGTCACAAACCCCAAATATCGTGAAAGCACCAATGTATGAACACAAATCAGCAATATATAATCATAGATCTCAGATCTAAATATTGTAGAGGATAGAAATGAAGAATAATAAACTTAAAACAGAAAGAAGTGGACAGAGACACAAGATTTATAGTGGTTCGGCGATCTTGCCTATGTCCACTCTGAAGTAGTTTGCTTTATTGATCTTTCTTTGATGTTTACAAGTGAATTCAATGAATTACAGCAGATAATTATGATTTGCAGTAGTGGAATTCGTTGGTAGCAGCAGCAATGGAGTTTGGATCTGGATCTGGCAGAGTCTGGACGTTGGAGATCTCAAAGAAGAAGAAGAACCCCTTTTCTGTTGGCTTTGGAGATCCATTTATAGGTGTAGGAGGTTGATATTTCGCTCAGATCTTGGGAGAGCCTCTCTGGCATGTGACCAGGCCCGCGCGCCCAAGCTCGTGAAGTTTCGGTCCGATCCGTGATCGATACGAACAGATTTCGCATCGATCAAGATTTCATCCAATGAAGTCGAAATTTGGCGTGGACATTCTTTAGCATGCACGTAGTCTCCTGTGAAAATTTGGTGGCATTTGGAATTGTAGATCTCGAGATATGATCGATGCAAGTTGGAGTTTTTCCATCCGCGATCGATACGAACGAATTTCGACTCGGTCAAGACTTGCTCCGATCGAGTCAAAATTTGGCAGGAACATTCTTCATGTTGTACTTAAGCTGCTGTGAAAATTTGGTGGCATTTGGACTTGTAGATCTCGAGATATGATCGATGCAAGTTGGAGTTTTTTCATTTGCGATCGATACGAACGAATTTCGACTCGATCAAGACTTGCTCCGATCGAGTCGAAATTTGGCAGGAACATTCTTCATGTTGTACTTAAGCTACTGTGAAAATTTCATTGCATTTGGACTTGTAGATTGGGAGATATGATCGATACGAATTGGGATTCTCGGTAGGCTGTTTGGTTCGACTCACTTTTGTTTCGACTCGCTTTTCATTCGACTCGGTTCTGTTTGACTCGGTGACGTGGCACTAACGTGTAGCGATTCATGGTGGAGCGAGTCACGGAGGAGCGAGTCATGGCAGAGCGAGTCACGGCGGAGCAAGTCACGGAGGAGCGAGTCACGGAGGAGCGAGTCACGGCGGAGCGAGTCACGGCGGAGCGAGTCACGGAGGAGCGAGTCACGGCGAAGCGAGTCACGGCGGAGCAAGTCATGGCAGAGCGAGTCATGGATTAGAGAGTCATGGAGGAGCAAGTCACGGAGGAGCGAGTCATGGAGGAGCGAGTCATGGTGGAGCGAGTCACGGAGGAGCGACTCACGGCGGAGCGAGTCACGGAGGAGCGAGTCACGGCGGAGCGAGTCACGGAGGAGCGAGTCACGGCGGAGCGAGTCACGGAGGAGCGAGTCACGGCGGAGCGAGTCACGGCGGAGCGAGTCACGGCGGAGCGAGTGACGGCGGAGCGAGTCACGGAGGAGCGAGTCACGGAGGAGCGAGTTTTCACCCAAATTTGCATTGATCGTAACTTGAGCATACGAACTCGGATTGACTTGAAATTTGGAACGTTGGCTCTCGTATCTTTGCTTGACATGTCATATCAATTGTAGCTTGATCCAGACTTGGACAAAATTCATCGATGTCCATAGCTAATCTTCGTGACGAACTGCCTCTGGTTTCAAGCAATTTTTTATTGTCCCGGCCTTGCCAAAAGGCGGGATAACATTTGCCCCCCAAAACATGCCTTGTGATAAGAAGGTGTGTTTTGTAATGCCATAAGCCAGATGTTCATATCCTGTTGATGACCTGCAAAGAAATTGATAGTTTTATTTGACCATGAATGACGATCGTTCGGGATCGTATGTCATTCGAGGTGATACGTGACCGTTCGCGGTCAGATGCCGTTCGCGGCGAATGATGACCGTTCGCGATCGGGGTGCCGTTCGAGGCGATTTGTGATCGTTCGCGATCAGGTGCCGTTCGAGGCAAATTGTGACCGTTCGCGGTCGGGTACCATTCGAGGCGATTTGTGACCGTTCGCGATCGGGTGCCGTTCACGGCGATTTGTGACCGTTCGTGGTCGGGTGCCGTTCGCGGCGATTTGTGACCGTTCGCGGTCGGGTGCCGTTCGAGGCGATTTGTGACCGTTCGCGGTCGGGTGCCGTTCGAGGCGGTTTGTGACCGTTCGCGGTCGGGTGCCGTTCGCGGCGATTTTTGTGTGCCCGGGGGGGACTTAGTGTTAACAACGTCAGATTTCACATTCGAGTGAGTTTCTGAGTTGTTTGTGGTGGCGGTTTATCGTCGTCTCAGAGCATGCCTGAGGACCGTTAGCGATCCCTTACATGTGTAAGTGGCTTAGCCGTCATGGTATCAAAAATGGCATGCTTTTATTCAAAATGATTTTTTCAACAGAAATGTTCAGCAAAATCAGGTTCAAATATTAGAAATGGAAAATAAAAGGAAAACAAGGACGTCAAAGTGCAAACGCTCACACCGTTGCGATTAGTAGTCGTATCAGAGCATGCCTGAGGATCGTTCGTGGTCCTGTACATGTGTAAATGACTTAACCGCGTTGGTGTGGATTTTGCTACTTATTCGTCATTACCCCAATCAATTGATGATAAGCTAACGCTGCAATCCTGAGCCATCCCCGGCAGGTGGAGGTGGTGGTCGCTCCCGTTCCACCGTTGTCGTTCCACTTCTTACATACTGTGATAGCATACCATTCCGGATATGTCCCTCAACCTCATCCTTCAAGTGTCTACAGTCATTCGTGTTATGACCGTTCAGCTCGTGGAATAAGCAATATTTGTCAGATCTTCTTTCATTGTTGGTTGGATCCCTTCTCATCGGCCTTCGGTAGGGAATCTACCCCTTAGTATCCTGATAGATTCGCTCCAAAGTCTCATTCAACTCCGTGTAAGAGGTGAATCTTGGTTCCTTTCGTGGTCGCATCGGTCCATAACTATTGTCCTCAGCCTTTCGTTTCCCTCGGTCAGTTCCTGAATCCGCGTTAGGAAGATTTTCACCCTTGATGGCGTAAACATCAACTCCTTCTCCTTCTTCTCTTTCAGCATTTGCATCCTCTAATCGTAAAAATCCTTCAGCTTCATGATAAAATTCTCCTAGATCCATAGGTGGATCCCTTGTTAACGAATTCTTGAATTCTGTGCCATCAGCTATGCCAGATACAACTGCCATCAAGACCATGGACGGGTCGGGTCGATCCACCGACGCCGCCAGTGCATTGAATCGCGTTAGAAATTTCCTCAAAGACTCCCCGGTTCTTTGCTTCATTGCTGCCAAACTCATCACATTCTTAGGTCTCGAAATGTGAACTCTGAATTGCCTCATAAACTTCTCAGTCAGATCGGTCCATGTTCCTATGGAGCCACTCTCTAGTTGTCTAAACCAAAGCGCTGCAATTTCTGTCAAGTACAATGGGAAGCATCAGGCCATGACCTCCTCCGATGCCCCCAATACCTCCATATGCCTCATGTATCGTGTCAGATGCACTGCAGGATTTGTCCTTCCATCGTACTTCTCCAATGTTGGTAGCTTGAATTCTGGTGAATTCCTAGCTTGCCTGATCGTAGGAGCAAAGGGACTCCTATTCACATCCTCCAGATCTCTATTCACTAGTCCGCCTCTCATGGCTCGTCTGACCATCTCTGCCAATCTGTCACTATCTCCAAGTTGTAGTCCTGGTCCGTCATTTCTGATTTGCCCCCCGAGTTCACGACGGATTCCTGGAGTCTGCTCTCCTGAACGAGCATTTTCTTCTCTATCAACGCCGCGCTGCGCAGCTCCTCCTGGTACTGCTCCTGGGATCGGGTCAACACGCTCTGGGTAAGTGCCCTCTAGTTCTGGGGCTATGCCAGATGGTCCTGCACCGTTCTGAACTCTGGTTGCTCCTTGATTTTGCGCTCCCAGTTGCCCAATTTGAAGAAGCAAGTTCTGGATCATTTCCTCTTGTCTTTTCATCATTGTCTCTATCTCATCCCTGGTGATGTAGATTGATGTCTGATTTGCACCAGAGGAAGCCTCTTAACTCCCTTCCTTCTGACCTCTCTCTAGCCTTTGTCTTCTATTTGATTGCCTTGTCATAGCTTTTCGGATCTGAATTCTCTAAACCTTCAAATTCAATTTCTGAATGATAGAATCCTGAGTTCAGCTCTCAATGAAAGCACCAAAGTGTTTGCGCCAAAAATGGTCACAAACCCCAAATATCGTGAAAGCACCCATGTATGAACACAAATCAGCAATATATAATCATAGATCTCAGATCTAAATATTGTAGAGGATAGAAATGAAGAATAATAAACTTAAAACAGAAAGAAGTAGACAGAGATAGAAGATTTATAGTGGTTCGGCGATCTTGCCTACGTCCACTCTGAAGTAGTTTGCTTTATTGATCTTTCTTTGATGTTTACAAGTGAATTCAATGAATTACAGCAGATAATTATGATTTGCAGTAGTAGAATTCATTGGTAGCAGCAGCAATGGAGTTTGGATCTGGATCTGGCAGAGTCTGGACGTTGGAGATCTCAAGTTGGAGTTTTTCCATCCGCGATCGATACGAACGAATTTCGACTCGGTCAAGACTTGCTCCGATCGAGTAAAAATTTGGCAGGAACATTCTTCATGTTGTACTTAAGCTGCTGTGAAAATTTGGTGGCATTTGGACTTGTAGATCTCGAGATATGATCGATGCAAGTTGGAGTTTTTTCATCCGCGATCGATACGAACGAATTTTGACTCGGTCAAGACTTGCTCTGATCGAGTCGAAATTTGGCAGGAACATTCTTCATGTTGTACTTAAGCTGCTGTGAAAATTTCATAGCATTTGGACTTGTAGATTGGGAGATATGATCGATACGAATTGGGATTCTCGTTAGGCTGTTTGGTTCGACTCGCTTTTCATTCGACTCGGTTCTGTTTGACTCGGTGACATGGCGCTAACATGTAGCGAGTCACGGCGGAGTGAGTCATGGAGGAGCGAGTCGTGGAGGAGCGAGTCACGGAGGAGCGAGTCATGGTGGAGCGAATCACGGCGGAACGAGTCACGAAGGAGAGGGTCACGGAGGAGCGAGTCACGGAGGAGCGAGTCACGGAGGAGCGAGTCACGGCGGAGCGAGTCACTGCGGAGCGAGTCACGGAGGAGCGAGTCACGGCGGAGCGATTCACGGAGGAGCGAGTCACGGAGGAGCGAGTCATGGAAGAGCGAGTCACGACGGAGCGAGTCACGGCGGAGCGAGTCACGGAGGAGCGAGTTTTCACCCAAATTTGCATTGATCGTAACTTGAGCATACGAACTCGGATTGACTTGAAATTTGGAACGTTGGCTCTCGTAGCTTTGCTTGACATGTCATATTAATTGTAGCTTGATCCGGACTCGGACAAAATTCATCGATGTCCATAGCTAATCCGTGTATGACCAATCTTCGGGACGAACTGCCTCTGGTTTCAAGTCAATATTTTGGTGTCACGGCCTTGCCAAAAGGCGGGATAAAAGTAAGTAGATGTGGTTGTCACAAATCAGTTTGGTTATGTGCATAATTTGTTTATTATACTATTTAATTTATGTATAGACAAATGTTGTTTACTATACAAAATCAATTTTTGTCATTATTAATTGTTTTGTATATATTTATTAATAAATTCATATACATATATATATATATATATATATATTAGTGTATATGTCTCTCTCATAATAGGATATATGCATATATAAGATATATATATATATATGATTTAAAAAATTTAGTACAATTATTTATATATAATATGAATTTACAAATTCGAAAATTAATTATCATACATATATTCATATTTTTAAATTAACATTTATTGAATTTTTGGATTGTTTATTATATATAAAATAATTATTACATTAAAAAATTCAATTTTATATTTTTTAAAAATATTATATCATTTCAGAAACATATAGAAAAAATTTAGGAATTTTTCAATAAATTTTATTATTTTTAATAATTAATATTAGTTCGGAAACTGTTTATGATTTATTAAAAATAATAATTTAATTGAAAAATTCTTCAAATTTTTTGTAACCTTTCATTCATGATCCTCTAATTTTTGAAATTTTAATAATACATTATTTTATATAAAATAATTATTGCTGAAATCAATGTATTTGTTTTTAAAAATAAATTTCAACTTTGAAGATTTTTCCTAAGCTCTATTTTATGATCCTAGATTTTTGAAAATTGTAAAATTTGAATTTTCATCAATATATTATTTTATGTTAATTATTTATGGATGAAAACATTATTTTATTCATAATATATACAAATTAAAATACTAAAATTATTATGCTTGCAAAACTAAGTTAATTTTGAATTATAAATAATTTTTAATAATTGTTCTCTGTCTTTCTATATATATATTTATCTATATATAAATGTTTTATGTTCATATATTATATATATAATATTTATACATACATATGTGTGTGTGTGTTTTGTAACACATATACATGCACATATCTGGACAATATACATGACATACAAAATGAGCTAATATGTTTGTTGCGATGTAAATCTCAACATTTATACATGGGTATATTATACCTTTCATGGATTATTATGTTACACATGCACTCACACATATTTGTATATGATACATTTATGTATAAACTAAATCAAATAAAATTAATTCCATATCTTAATATATTTGAATTTAAATAAAATAAATAATTTTATTTAAATGTAATTTAGAAATGTTCTAATTCAGTTAGACTTCATAGGCCCAATAAAAGATCCAATATGGTAAAATTTTTGAAATTCACCCATAACTTCCGCTTCGGGCTAGTCTAGTTCCAATAATGACAACCAGGGAATGATGTCAATGTGTATCTACAACTACTTATTGAAGATTTAAAAAATTATGGGATAAAGTGGTGAAGGTGTTTGATGCATACACTCGCAGGGAATTCAGATTAAATGTTATTCTGATGTGGACGATAAACGATTTTCTAGCTTACGGAAATTTAGCAAGTTGCACTGTAAAGGGTAAGAGGGCATGTCCTGTTGTGGCATTAAAAACATGCTCAATATGGCTACCATTTAGTAAGAAGTGTGAATACTTAGGCCATAGGCGATTGTTATCTGGGTTTTTTTACCCAGTAGAATCCAATGGATATCGGAACAGCTTGGTCGAGTCATAATAGCTCAAGAGCCAACCAAAAAGACTAGAGCAACTAACCAAGAAAGATTAAAGGAAAGGAAAGCGAGAACACACAAAGGTGATGGATCGCTAGCGATCCATCATTTATGGATTTCTGGCGATACATAATGTTGGCTCGTAGGTCCATGAATCCACTTGCATCATGGTCCAATAGGTATTCTAAGGACAATGGCTAAGTTTGATGGAATTCCGAGCTAGTTAAATTGAGAAGAAAGCATTTCTCTAGTATTGAGAAGAAAGCATTTCTCTAGTTCAATCAGTAGTCTAATGCAACCAGTATGTGAATCATCATCAAAATAAGGCAACATGCTACGAAATTAAATGAAGAACACCAACACGAAATAACAATCGTGATCCAAAAGGCAAAGTTTAGAAATCCACTAGTATATGGATCGCTAGCGATCCATGCCATTTTGCCAGATCGCCATGAACTTCAAAGTAAAAGGTGAGGGGAAGCATCTCAAGCCATTAGATCGCCAGCAAGCCAGAAGCTATGGATCGCTATAGATCCATAGCCTATGGATCGCTAGCGATACATCAAGTTAGCTCGGTTCGCAATGAAACTCATAGTGCAACTTCGTATGGTCTTTTGCAAGTATTTGGCAAGAAGGCCTAGCCCAATAACTCACCAACCTCTATAAATATGATCCTACCTCCAACACAAAGAAGGTCTTTTGGACTGGCTGCTGGAACTTTGCTGAGATTATTCTTCACTCTTCTCCTCCCACACAATAGTCATATAGGGGTTTACTGTAATTATCTAGTAAAATCTTGTACTTGTGACTTGATTTAACTTAGAAGATTCAATCATATTGTAATCCGATTCAAATTGTAACAGCAATCAGTTAATATAAATTTATAAAGTGGACATAGGCTTCATTAACAGCCAAACCACTATAAAAATCTTCTTGTCTTTTTACTATTTCTGCTCTTTTTACATTTATTCTCTGTATTATTGCTCTGTAAGAACAGGGCTAGTGCTTTCACACTCAATCCAAGGTGTTGATCCATTTTTGGGTTAACATTTTGGTGCTTTCATTGAGAGCCCAACTCAGGGTTAGATCTAGCTATCTACTTTGGATCAAATAGATTTAGAAGTTAAATCCTCAAGCTTTTCTTAAAAGATCCATTGGTTAGAATTAATGGCTCTTGGAAGAAAAAGAACTGCTTCTGGAAGATCCATAAGGGCAGTAATAGCCAGAAAAGAGATGAATCGTCAGCAAATTGAAGCAAATGGTCCCAACGTAGTAGATCAAGGGCCAGGATCCTCCAATCAACGCGAAGTCGTTACAAGAGATGAATTGAATAAAATGGTTGATGAAATCAAACAAAAAATGGAAAGCGGTCATAGAGCTCTCATGGATAAGCTTAATGCCCTCTTGACCTTACAATCACATCCTGCTCCAAGAACTATGGTAGATCCTGCGGGTGCCATAGAATAAGAAAATTCTTCCGTTTCTGGTATAAATAGAAGAAACGAAAAGCATCCGCAAAGAGGAGTGATGGCTGGAACCATGGGAATCAACGTAGAAGGAAACACAAGTACTCCACCGACCGCTGGGCAACCGGCTATGAACTTGAACCAAGAAGCGAAGACCCCACAAGAGGATATAGCATTGGACCTCCCCGACTCAGAAGATGGAGAACAAATTAATGACTATAGGTTGGAAAAAAATGCCAATACGTTCGATAATGCCAAGAATGTTCAAATTGCCCCCAATCAGGCCAATCATAAGCTAACAGGATCCCGAGAGAGTGGCTCTTCCGAAGATAGGAGAACCTAGGCCTCAGCCCACTTACCAAGACCGTTTGCAATGCCAAACACTCGGTGTGGTGACTGACAGCTGACCACCGGACCACCGGACATCAGAGGCATATATCGCGAATATGGTCAAGCGACTGATGGATGGAAATTAGAATAGAAGAGATGATGAGTGGGGATCTGATCCAAGTCGGACTCCCTTCACTGATGAGATCTTGAATGAGCGATACCAAGAAAAGTTCACAATGCAAACTATTCCATCCTATAATGGAACAAAAGACCCAAAACCCCATCTGTACAAGTAAAGTTGGTACATGGATCAAGCGAATGCTTCGGACGCTGTTCAATGTAGATGTTTCCCAATTTTCCTACAAGGAATTGCTTCCATGTGGTTTGCTAGGCTTCCACTAAGATCCATCTCCTATCAGCTAGCAACAAGATTCATTGATCGGTTCAGACTTCACACAGCACAGCCTAAAGATGTGATGTCCTTATCCGGCCTATTCCAGGGACGGAATGAATCTCTAAAGTCTTTCATGAACCGGTTCAGTACTGCAGTGATAGAGGTAAGCAATCCAAACGAGGATATGGTTTTTATGGCTTTTGTCCGCGCCATCCACCCCGAAACTAAGTTCGGAAATGAATCAAAATGAAACAACCTACCACTAGGAAGGACTTTAACCGTAAGGCAAGTCAATACTTGAGATTGGAAGAGGTGCAGGAATTAGAAAGGAAGCCTACTAGTGTGCAACCGATGAATGTTGGGCAGAGTGACATGGCGATGAACCAGAACATAAACCCCTTCGGAACCGTTGAACGAAGTGCAGGGAAAGACGAAAACCAAAAAAGGAAGAACCAAAATTCCAATAAAAGAAAAGATAACAATAAGCGGCTTAAAGGCTTCAGGCCCAAAGATTACACCCCGCATAATGACACTCCAGAAAACATCTACCTTGCTACATAGGGGACAGAGGAGTACAAGAAACCCCCTAAGAAGGAAGCAACTGAACAACAAAAGCACTCGGGGAAGTTTTGTCACTTCCACGAGATGCATGGTCACAACACAAACGAGCGTCGTCACCTAAAGAACTTGATTGAAGAGCTGATCCGTAAAAACAAGCTTCAGCAATACATGAGGAAGTCGCAAAATCCTGACCAATCCACGACTCCCCAAGCTCCTAGGATCGAAGTAACCAAGATGGAACCAACTAAGAGGGATCTAAGCGAGCTAACCAGAGACTCATCATCGGAACAATATCTGAAGGACTTTATCCCACACAGAGGAGTTTTGGAGAAATGAAACGGTATGCAAGTTCATTAAAGCACGCTTCGAAGGATTCATGCCTCGCAATCATAGCTCCAGCCAAGCAGCAGAAAATTTTGAATGATGATATAGTATTCCAAAATCGAGATACCAAAGGGATCGAAGCTCCAACTCTTGATCCCATGGTAGTGACAGTAGGGATCGGGCCCGTTGTGGTCCGATGAGTATTGGTTGACAGCGGCAGTTCTGTGAATATTCTTTTCAAAAGTACCTTCGAATAGATGAAGATCAGCATGAGAGATGTATCTGCATGTCAAACGAAAATCCAAGGATTCATTGGCAAACCCAAATAACCCATCGGGATGATTGACTTGCCTGTAGAACTTAGAGAAGGCAACCAAAGGGTCACCCTCATCCAAACTTTCGTAATTGTAGACGAAACTTTCGCGTATAATGCCTTCTTGGGACGGCCCGAGTTGGCATATTTCCGAATCGCTTTAGCCCAATGGTGCCTTACCATGAAATTCCCAACGGCAAAGAAGACTGGAGTGGTCAAAGGAGATCAATGCGCCGCCAGGGAATGTTACATCGTAGAATTGGTCCAAAAGAAAAGAAAAGAAAAGGGGAAGGATGTGGGGAGAACTCTCTACATTTATGAACCTGCCAAATAACAACCACAGAGCCGCCTCTAGCTTGGGGACCATAGCCGATTCGACAAGGCTTTGGACCCTAGAAAGAAGAACTTAGGGGAGGATCGGGCAACACCGACAGAATTGACAATGTCTGTTCCTATCGACATGGATGACCCGACACGGGTCTCGAAAATTTGATCACACCTTGGAAACAAGATGCGATTAGAATTCACCAAATTTCTTTGTGCAATAATGGATGTGTTCGCTTGGACACATTCCGATATGTGTGGCGTATCACCAGAGATTGCATGCCACGCACTCAACATTGACCATAGGTTTATGCTGGTAAAGTAGAAAAGGAGCAGCTTGGGAACCGAGCAGTCCAAGACATTGAGAGAAGAAGTAGACAAGCTGATGGCCAATGGTTTTATCCATGATGCGACCTACCCCGAATGGTTAACTAACCCGGTTTTGGTCAAGAAGTCCAATGGGAAATGGCGAACTTGCATCGATTACTCAGACTTAAACAAAGCATATCTGAAAGATAGCTTTCCACTTCCCAGAATTGACCAACGTGTGGACGATATGGCTAGGCATGAACTGCTATCGTTTATGGATGCATACTCGGGATACAACTAGATCTTGATGCATGAGCCCAACCAGGAAAACACTAGCTTCATCATCGACCTAGGATTATACTGCTATAGGGTAATGCCATTCGGTTTAATGAAAGCAGAGGCAACCTACCAGAGATTAGTAAACGACATGTTCAAGCATCAAATGGGAAAAACAAGGGAGGTCTATGTGAATGACATGTTGGTTAAATCACGAGTAGCAACCAATCACCTAGATAATCTTGCCAAAATGTTTGAAATACTATGTAATGAAATTCAATCCACTCAAATGTCACTTCGGAATAGCCTCTGGAAAGTTCTTAGGATTCATAGTGATTGCTAGAGGCATTGAAGCAAACCCAGAGCAAATAACTTCCCTACGAGAAGTCAAGGCCCCGAAGAACAAGAAGGAATTACAAAGCTTGAATGGGAAAGTCACGGCACTAAGCCGATTCAACTCGAAAGCCACCGACAAATGCATATCATTCTTTGATGAATTAAAGAAAGAAAAGAAGAACTTCGAATGGAATGAGGCTTGTCAAACCACATTTGAAGAATTGTTGCGACACATGGAAGCCCCGCCAATCCTATCAAAGCCAGTAGATGGAGAGGACTTGTTCATCTACTTAGCAGCCTCACCACACACGTTTAGCGCTGCCCTTATGCGTGAAGAAGCAAAAATTCAGCGACCCGTATAATACATTACCAAGTTGTTCACTGGAGCTGAGAAAAATTACCCGAAATTGGAAAATCTAGCGTACTGCCTCTTGACTACATCCAGGAAGTTACGACCATATTTCTAGGCGCACCCGATCAAAGTGCTAACTAATCAGCCTCTGAAGCAAAGATTATACCGACCTAAAACTTCCGGATGACTCCTTAAATGGAAATCAGATTGAGCAAATATGATATCACCTACCATTCGAGAAGGGCAAACAATGGGCAAGTGCTGGCAGATTTCATCGCCGAGTTTACCATACGGGATAATGAGGAAGAAATACCATCGGAAATTGAAACACGATGGAAACTCTTCGTCGATGTCGCGTCTAATAACCTCTGCTCGAGGGTAGGGGTAGAGCTTGAAACCCTCGAAGGACGACCCATTTGCAATGCCCTATGCTTGGAATTCCCTACGACAAATAACGAGGTGGAATACGAAGCGTTGATAGTAGGACTAAAAGTTATAAAGGAATTCAGAATAAAGTCCGTTCACATCTACAGCGACTCTCAACTAGTCATCTAAGTGAAAGGTGAATACCAAGCTCGAGGGGAGAACCTTGACCTATATCTATCTAAAGTACAAGAGTTATTGAACAACATTGAGCACTACACCATAGCACACATCTCAAGGGAGCAAAACACGAAGGCTAACTACTTAGCCAAATTGGCCAGCTCCGGAGAAGCTCAATCCATGGGACTAGTCCTGGTTGAGACCCTGATCGCTCCGAGTATAAATGAAATGGATGTCAACTGGATTTTTTGAAACCACCATCGAACCAGAAACGTGGATGATGCTAATCAAAGACTATCTGCTTACAGGAACTCTCCCTGCAGATAGAAACTAGTAGAAAAAGCTTCTTTGGAAGGCACCACGATTCGTAATACAAGATGGGATAATCTACCGAAGGGGGTTCTCTACCCCCTTGCTCAGATGTATGACCGACGATGAAGCTTGGCGGATCCTTAGGGAAGTTCATGAAGGCGACTACAGAGACCATACTGGGGGCAAACCCTTGCAAAGAAGATCCTCCGGTACGGATATTTATGGCCAACGGTAAATCACGATGCATCAGATCACACCAAATGGTGTGATCGATGCCAAAGATTCGGGACGATTAAAAAAACTCCATCAATAGAGCTAACGCAGATGGTCAGCCCATGGTCGTTTGCAATATAGAGAATCAACCTGATTGGCGTATTGCCAACAACTAACAGAGGGGTTAAATATGCTATAGTCGTCATTGACTATTTCACAAAGTGTGCCAAAGCGGAATCGCTGGCCACCATTACCACAAAGAAAGTCATTAATTTTGTTACTAAAAACATTATTTGCAGGTTTGGTGTGCCACAAAAAATCATCACCAATAATGGGACCTAATTCGAAAGCGCCGAGTTCAAAGACTTTGGCAAATGCTTTCGAATCGAGAAAAGCTTCTTCGCGATCACTCATCCGCAAGTAAACAGGCAGGTGGAAGCAATAAACAAGACCATCAAGTCCACCATCAAAAATGACAAACTAAAGCTAAAAGAAATTGGGTCGATGAACTTCCACTCGCACTATGGGCTTACAGAACAACACACAAAGCAGCAGCTGGGCATACCCCGTTCTCCTTGGCATATGGTTCAGAAGAAGCGATCATCATAGAACTAGAAGTTCCCTCCCATCAAAGGAAGAATTCCAATCAAAGGCAAAACGAGCAGCTCCTACTCGAGTCGCTTGATATGATTGACGAGAAGTGGGAAGAAGCCCAACTAAAGACCGCTGCTCTCCAAAAAATGGTCGCACGGTACTTCAACTCCATAGTTCACAACCAAACCTTCGAAGTGGGAGACCTCATCCTCAAATGAGTCTATCCAATACCGGGAGCCATCAGACCGGGAAGTGCCATATGTGATCAGTCAAAAACTAAGGGATGGGACTTTCAAACTGATAGTCGTGGATAGAATCCAAATTCTCCAAGCATGGAACAGTGAATCGCTACATCCTTACTTTATCTGAAACTATCTTATGTACTTCCTATTTCTTAACAAATAAGACATCCTAAAATTGTGGGGGCATTTTGTAAATAGGCAGAACTTGCCCAAATTTTCTTAATAAAATTGCTTTGCCTTTTGAACCAATAAAACTACGTTCATAAAAGTAATCTGTTGAGTTGACGGGATTGAATCAGCTCAAACTATCCAATCGTTGCTTGATATAGTGGAAGCACGCTCAAGTACGCCCCTCTTACCTGCCGGGTCGACGGAAGCAAATCGATCTAGACAATTGGATCGGCGAAACTCGATCCCCGCCTTATAAGAACCAGTGTTGCTCTGGCAATACCGAGAAGGCTCAATTCAAAGCCGCGCATCCCATAAGCCATGCACCACCTTTTCGAGTCGTGGAATCACGCTCTTAAAAGCATAAACTCCTCACATTGTCCGAAGATTGGTAACGTCGAGAAGTTTCGAAACCACTATGGATCGACGGGTCGTATCAGTCCTGAAAGCCGTGCATCCCATAAGCCGCGCACACTTCTAAAAGTCGCGCATTCCATAATTCGCACATACTTTTGAGTACCAGTATTGCCCGGGCAATAACGGAAATACTCGTCCATTGCAGGAATAACAAGAATCAACCCACTCCTATTATCAAGAGCAACAGGCTTGAATCCAAAAAATCAAAATGCTACAAGTTGGCAGGAAACTCCAATTATTGACCAACGATAAATATGAAATTAAACGGTTCAAATCATAAGCTCCCAAGGATAAGAACTATAAAGTAAGTCCAGTGATGAAAAATAATAATAAACAAACATTCGGATCAACTAGTCGTTTGTCAGGTGTTCGAAGTAAACAGTCCCGTGAATTGGGGAGCACATGGCGATACTCAAATAAAAATACTCAAAAACAAAAAACTTCACAGTTCTGTTACTCCAAACAAAGAATTTTGGCGGTAACCACAGGACTAGATAAAATAAAGTAGCAGTAAATGAAATTGACATAAGTGCATGAAACGCAGATAAGTAGACAGGTAAAGTTACAATCAAAATGTCAGAATTGTATTACATATAATGTTTGTTGTACAAAGTCAAAACGTGGGCGCCGTACCCACACAGTATCGGCTAATAAAAAGAAAAATATAGACGCTACAACAAAAGCAGTAAGTGTAGACTCTACACTTGAACAAAACAAAACAAAACATATCGAAAATCAACTCCAATGCCGTCCTGACATCTCAATGCCTCTTTCCGCTGCTCCCCTTCCCGCCTTTAGTTGGAAGTTTTTGCTTATATTCAGAATCCCAACGAGGGGTAGTGTCACTAACTGTGATATTAACTATCTCCTCGGTGCCGGCATCTACTCCCTACTCTCCAACTTTCTTGGAGGACCCCCCCTTTCGTCTTGCACTTCCGGGATTTGCGGGGGCTCTTCATGGAGTTTGTTACTTCAACCTTTTCTTTCTTAATAGCGATTATCGCTTTTTAGATTTACACGGATGCTCAGTTTGGACCTCCTACTCTCGAGCTTCGGTTGCCGTGAAGTCACCCTCCAAAGATACAAAAGGGTCATCAAAGCCATGCAATGCAGCGATCTACTCAGACTTCGACCCCGGCTGCGAACCAGACATACACGTAACAATCGGAGCAGCTGCAGAGACAAGAACTGAGGTGGTTGAAACAGCGATGGGTCTGGGCATCGAAAAACTAGTGGATCAATAGGTATGGAGGACGGAGCTATAAGATCAAAAATGAAAGTGCTAAGCTCGTCCTGTTCTTGCGATGTGAGCTGGAAGTTCTCAAACTCGGGAGAAATAAGAAGGTTAGCTGCATTAGAGGAGTGGCCAAGGATGTCGATCTCATATTCACCGCCTTCTCCTTCTTTTGATGGTTGCACAATCTGCGAAGGAGCTTCGGGTCCAGAACTCGCCAATTTATCGCAAGGCTGTCTTGATGATTCGCCTAGTCCAGAAACAAGTGGCTCCGAGAACGTTTTGGCAGTTGCAATCATAGCGGCACAACCAACTTCCTGTTCCTTTTCAATTCACAGAATCTCTCGGCCTTCTATCAGTGCTTTCTTTGACTCCTCATTAAGGTGGGCATCCTCTAGCTCCCGCTCAGTGTAGACATCCCTGTTATCTTGGAAACATGTCAGAATTGCCTACCAAACCACGGCGAGAGTGCGTACGAAATTAGGGTCCAAATAACTAAGATTCCCATGATGCAACTAGGAGTTGACGTAGAAGTTTAAGGTGGTATCATCCATCTTCCTTTCAAAAGTGTCCGGTAGCTCCAAATAATCCGCCGTCATGGCGGCCTTTTCAACTTCGACACGAGTTTTGTCGGTGCTATGTTGCCTAACTCTTTCTTGGAGTAGAGTAATTGTCTGAGCTTGATCGGAAATGGTCTTATCATGGGACACCACGATCCCTTCGTACTCCGCGATTATTTTATTATGCCCTTCGAAAATCTTGTTTTGATCAGCAATAGTCTTCTTCTGGGCTTCAATAATCGTGTTGTGAACTTCAAGCTCCTCTTTCAACTTGACTTCGTCCGCATGGGCCTTCTTAATTTCATCTCGGAAGACGATCTCTATTTTCGCATGGGCCTCTTTTAACTCTTTCAGCAAGCCGACTTTATTCTTACTCTCCCGGAGCGTCGCGTCCCTCTCTTGTACCAGTCATTCAATTCTGGCATCGCGTTTCGCCAATGCCTTCTCGAAGTCGTCCTTTAGCAGCCAGCTGCTTGCATAGTTTTTCCCATCCCTCGGCTTGCTCTAAATCACTTTTGACCGCTTGAAGGTGGGGTATATAGGAATCTTTGCGAACTAGGTGAAGGTCGCGGTCAAACTTAACACCCTTTAAAAACCACTAGGGGAGCGTTGCTTCAAGTCTAGGAGGAACAGACGGAAGAATATAAGTCAATCTTCGGTGAGGGCGCGAAAAACTAGGGCCAAGCACCACGTCGGACGATGGAACTTGAGAAGAAGACAGAGCCTGAACGGAGGAAACCGAGATTTCAAGACCGACGGAAGCGGGGGCCGGGGCAAAGGCTGGTTGCTCTGAAGGATGAAAGTCGCGACCAACCTTTGACTTCTTAAACGGTTCCTCTCGGTCATCAAGGGTTTTCCTCTTCTCGTAGCCGCCTTTGTTCATTCAACCCCATTCCCTCTCATCCCGACGATAAGGTTCAGCCTCCAAGTCCTTCCGCTTTCTCCATTCCTCCTTGGTCTCGCGAGGCTGCTGACTGCTTGTGGATCGTTTCGACCAATGTTGCGAGCCGGTGAATTCCTCAAGATCGTCATAAAGACCACGTCCTCTCATAGTACCTGACATGAAGAATATGTAAAGAGCTTTAGCAACAGAAAATAGGCTTGAATAATGTGTGTGTAAGTGAATGTGACCCAAGTGAAACGTGTAATGTGTCTTGGGGGGCTTAAAATGATGTCACAAACCAGATCAGGCAGCCATTGCAGTAGAAATCGAACTGATTTCGGGTGCAACATGACCCGGGCAAGGAGATGTCTCTTCGAATCTCAAATCTTCCCCCATAAGTTCGTCAATATCCACGTAGACGTTGCTCAAATCCTCGAAGTCTACACTGACATCTTTAATCAGGGAATCCTAAAGTCACTCGGCTACTGTCGGAGCATCTTTATTGCGGATCCGTCGGTGAGGCGAATCCGGAAGAACGGGACTCATTTTCAGAGTCTCATCAATGATTTAGAGTCTCTATCACCGGAACCTGCGTCAAAATCATCATCACTAGAAGAGGAATCGTAGCTACTGCTACTTTCAACTTCACCCTCCACTTTTCCTGTTGCCACTGCAGCCTTGCCTTCTTGTTGCTTGAACTCTTCTTCCCCTTCCTTTGGAATGAGGGACATCTTGGCCGGACAGCTAGCTCTAGTCGCGACATCTCTTCTCTCATGAGTCTCCTCAGCTGACTCGCCATACAAGCCCACATTTTCTTGAAAAACACCCTCTTCAGAACCATGTGATGAAAAAGTAGAGTGTGTTCGTATCCTGGAGCAAGAAGGAAATGAGGGTTTGGATGCAACAGTCCATACCGGAGCAAATTTTCGTCCATTGACAGAAATTTAATAGATCTCTCCCCGTCATCTACGGCCTTTATGGAAAATTTGGTCAAGCGATAGGTCTTTATTCGGCTTTGGAATAACTACAAGAAGCATTTGACTTGTCAAAAATTCCATAGCGATATATCAAAACACAATAAGTGAAGAAGAGAACTTACCCCCTATTGTCCAAAGGCGGTTAAATCTTCGGGACACCTAACGAAGAAGTACCGAGTCTTGAATTAAGACAAATTGCCTTGAAGCTGCAGCACGATCTTGCGATTTCTCTGGGCCTCGATGACGACAAGGGATGGGCACTCGTTTCTCCTCTTAAATGAGAGAAAATATCTCAACTTGTCCAAACTTGGAGCACGGTTAAATGTCCACATAAACAAAACGTGCAGGCAAGTCAAGATCGCATACCCATTACGATGAATTTGGAACTGGGCAATTCCCATGTTCGAAAGAGTTTCTCTCAAGAAGTCATTGAAGGGGGGCACTGTTCCATTCAGGCACATATATCAATGACAAGTAGTGTATCCTGGAGGCGGTGTATGGGCAAATTCATTCTTCTCTAGGAGGAGCATGTCATCCTCCGTAATGTTGTGTTGCAATCAGATGTTATGCAAAACCTTAACGAAGATTATGGAGGAAGCTCTCTTTGGCGGATTAAGAAGAACTCCAAAATTCGGTGGAGTCCGGTCCACAACCAGACCAACTGGGACTAGTTGACCATATTCAGGCCGCAATGCAGAAGAGGAAGGGGCAACAGATGATGATTCAGCTTCTGAAAGTGCTGCACTTCTTCCACTGGACTTACGGCGAGAGGACGGATAATTCATTCTATACAACAGGAATTGCATCCAAAGTGGTTAGGTAATTCTATCTTTAACTAAAAAACTCCCCTATAACATCTGAATTCTGAAAGAATATCGATTCACGCCGACACGTCGGATTTCAAGTACATACCAGGGCAAGTGCAGTGTGTTATCTTTGGGGGTTGAGCTTGGTGTCTTGAATACTACAAACCCTCTATCCCGTGTAGATAGTTCGCCCATAGTAAAGAATGAAAAGGGATTTTCGTATCAATTTTTGAAACTATTTCATCTACATTAACCCGTTATCGATCAACGGTCGATAATGGATTCGTTGTCCAAAGCGACATGAAAAACTCTTCCCAGTACAGGTACACTAAATGTGCAAGAAGCAAGACCAGTCCGAATTCTTCGGAAGGCGACAACAACATAAGTTGCTTGCGAGACGCTATCCCAAGCCGTTATCCCCCTCTGGAAGGGTTAAAACCAATTCGCGATGCGTCGTGTTGTATATGCAATGTAACTTAGTACAAGTCAATTTTGGTTCTATGGATGAAGAGAGAAAGACATGTCAGGCACCGAGGCAAGGCCCGAGTGTCGTTCCATGAAGAACTCAAGACTCGATTTACTATCTTCTTCCATAAAATCACAATCAACTCGGATTCTTTACTATAATCATCACCAATACACTCCGTCGTCAAATCGCTAAACAAACGTCAGAATCAGCATTACCCACCTCGAATCAAGAGTCAAAAGGCAAAGATGGTCGGAGCTTTCGACCCAGCGATCCAAGTAAGAAGGGTCGGTGACGATCCAAGAAACGAGATGATAGAGTTAAGGTTTGGTCGGCTCCAGAAGGAGCTAGGGTTAAAATCAGAGCAATAGCAAGCCATAGATCAATCAACGGTGAGAAACTATGGAGATAGAAGATCAGCAACGACAATGAAGTGGATGGATTTAGGGTTCGTTCGAGAATTGGGTCGAGTCGCAAAGGATAAGCTCAGGTCATAAGAAGAAGATGGGAATGAAGGATGGATCGACTCGAGATAGTTAAACAGAAGATTGCACAAGGAAAAAATATGCCTAAGTCATTGGATCGCTAAAGATCCATCGGCTATGGATCGCTAGCAATCCATCAAATTGCGTTCGATTAATCTCAAATTTAGCTAGCATGATCCATGTGCTGCATAAAGGCATTCTAAAAATTATGGGGTAAAACTTGGTTTATTACAACAAGCAACGACAATTCAGGTCAAAACTTGACGAGCAACTGAATAGCCAAAGTCAAATTCGCATGGCCCTAACATAGTTACTTGAACCTCGCCAAGCAGAAACTGGAAAGCAGTTACTTCCAGAGCACGCCTTGTTTTCAACGAAGGCACACTCTAGAGGAAAAATGTTATTCGAGTTTTTTACCCAAAAAACTCCAAAGGAGATCGAAACAGCTTATTCGAGTCAGAATAGCTCAAGAGCCAACCAAAAAGACTAGAGCAACTAACCAAGAAAGATCAAAGAAAAGGAAAGCGAGAACACGCAAAGGAGATGGATTCCTGGCGATCCATCA
This sequence comes from Allium fistulosum, assembly GCA_030737815.1. Lineage (NCBI taxonomy): Eukaryota > Viridiplantae > Streptophyta > Magnoliopsida > Asparagales > Amaryllidaceae > Allium > Allium fistulosum. Next base: position 873,435,884 of record CM060902.1, read on the forward strand.
TCTATGGATTGCTGGCGATCCATAATGTTGGCCCGTAGGTTCATAAATCCACTTGCATTATAGTCCAATAGGTATTCTAAGGACAATGGCTAAGTTTGATGGAATTCCGAGCTAGTTAAATTGAGAAGCAAGTATTCGTCCAGTTCAATCAGCATCTAATGCAACCAGTATGTGAATCATCATTAAAACAAGGTAACATGCTACGAAATTACATGAAGAACACCAACATGAAATGACAAACGCGATCCAAAAGGCAAATTTCAGAAATCCACTAAGTACATGGATCGCTAGCGATCCATACCATTTTGGCAAATCGCCATGAACTTCAAAGTAAAAGGCGAGGGGAAGCATCTCAAGCCATTGGATCGCCAGCAAGCCAGAAGCTTTGGATCGCCAGCAAGCCAGAAGCTATGGATCACTAGCGATCCATCAAGTTAGCTCGGTTTGCAATGAAACTCTTAGTGCAACTTCGTACGGTCATTTGCAAGTATCTGGCAAGAAGGCCTAGCCTAATAACTCTCCAACCCCTATAAATATGATCCTACCTGTAACACAAAGAAGATCTTCTGGACTGGCTGCTGAAACTCTGCAGAGATTATTCTTCACTCTTCTCCTCCCACACAATAGTTATATAGGGGTTTACTGTGATTCTCCAGTGAACTCTTGTACTTGTGACTTGACCTAACTTAGAAGATTCAATCATACTGTAATCCGATTCAACTTGTAACAGCATTCAGTTAATAGAAATTTATAAAGTGGACGTAGGCTTCATTAACAGTCTAACCACTATAAAAATCTTCTTGTCTTTTTACTATTCTGCTCTTTTTACATTTATTCTTTGTATTATTGCTCTATAAGAACAGGGTTGGTGCTTTCACACTCAATCCAGGGTATTGATCCATTTTTTGGGTTAATAGCGATTGCTTAAACCTAACCATGAATATCTTCAATGAAAAAACTTGTTAGATGGAACCATAGAGAATAGAAAAAAGCCTCCAGTACAAACCGGTTCTCAAATCTTTGATCTTGTTAAAGATATTTGTAATGAACGGGGAGAGAAACCAATTGTGGAAGATAAAGAGAAAGGAAAAGAGAAAGGAAAAGGAAAAGGAAAAGGAAAAGGAAAAGGGAAGATGGGAAGAAAAAGGAAGTCAAATGTGGAAAAAGAATTCTATTTTCTTTGATTTGCCTTATTGGCAGGTAAAATTTAATTAGAAACAAAACTGCCATTTCTTTTCTATCTATGTAATCAATAATTTATTATTAATTAGTTATATTTGATTTTTGATTTTCTTAGGTACTTCCTTTGTGTCACAATCTAGATGTAATGCATGTTGAAAAAAATATTGGTGAAAGTATTCTTGGTACGTTACCTAATATTAAAGGAAAATCAAAAGATGACAATAATTCACGCAAAGATTTAGAATTATTGGGTATTAGGAAAAAGTTACATCCTATAGACATGGGAAGCAAAGCATTACTTCTAGCCGCGCCATGCACCTTAACTAACCAAGAAAAGGAGATCTTTTACAATAGAATGAGGAATTTGAAAGTACCTGATAGGTATAGCTTGAATATTGGGAATTGTTTTGCAAAACAAAAAAAATTTCAAGTCTTAAGTCCCATGATTATCATGTTTTGATGCAACAACTGTTGTCCGTATCACTGAGAGGACTTCTACCTAAAGGGATAAGGAATGCATTACTACGGCTATGTTCGCTTTACAACGACATTTGCTAAAGGATGATTGATAAAGATAAATTAGAATCCATCGAGAATCGGGTCGCATTAACAATATGCGATCTTGAGAGATTCTTTTCTCCTTCCTTTTTTGACATCATGATTCACTTGACAATGCTTTTAGGAAGGGAAGCAAGAATTTGCAGGCCAGTACAATATCGATGGATGTATCCATTTGAGAGGTAAAATTTGACATGAGTACTTAAAGTACTTAACAGTATATGTGCTTATGAAAGTAATTTATGTATGTATCTTAATTATAGTTATATAAAAAAAATAAAGGGGTATGTTAAAAATCAAGCGCGGCCTGAAGGGTGCATAACTGAGTGTTATTCTGCTGATGAATGCATGAAGTATTTTGCTGGATATATTAAAGATGCATTAGAAATTGGGCAAAGAAAAAATAGAAATGAAGTGGAACAAAGGGAGGGGCGTCCTATTTCCATAGGAAAACTTATGGTAGTCACTAAGGAGGTGATTGATGCTGCTCATCGGTATGTGTTGTTTAATATTGAGGAACTGAAGCCATATATAAAGTAAGTATAAGTTCAATTCAACTGTTATGTGTGAAATAAATTAGATTTTGACTTGTATATTTACCTATATAGGATGCAAAACGAGGAGTTGAAACGTTTGCATCCCCATCTTTTACGAGATGAAGTTGAACTTTCAAAGCTGTATTCAGAGACTTTTAGTCATTGGTTTAAAGAAAGGGTTGATAGCGTTATATCTTCTTTTAAGATGGATAAGTTTGACATAGACGTCTACACAAAATAGTGATCAGTCTTTATATATAATATTACGCTTTTCCAGGTTAAAGATGATAGAAAAACATTTGATGTTAGCAAACTAATAAATTGGCTTGCATATGGACCTCGCCGTCAAGTAATTTCTTATACTGGTTATATTATTAGTGGCTGGCGTTTTCATACAAAAGACCACGAGAAGTCTACAAAAAATAGAGGTGTTTCGATTGAGGCAAGTACTGTTCGCGTAGATGGGTCCATTAAGAAAGTAATATATTATGGGTTTTGCATGAGATATTGTTGTTAGACTTTTGCCAGTTTCAAATTACCTTGTTTAAGTGTGATTGGGCAAATACTGATCGTGGAGTGAAGGTCGAAGATGGATTTACATTAGTCAATTTACACCAGTTCCAAAATCAATTTGTAAGAGACCCATCATTATAGCAACGCAAGTTGTACAAGTGTTTTTTTAGAGAAAATAGTTCTCTAAATTGGTATGTTGTGCTAAGAGCACCCCCTAGAGGTTTTCAAGAGTTGGAAAACTATGACGAGGAGGATGAGTCAACTAGCAAACCAGTAGATGAGTCATTACTTGATGATAGAGATGTCGACTATGTGGATGAAAGTTATATAAGGGAGGATTGTGATGGTGTTTTGGTATGATATAATCATCATTTGTTGATATTATTTTTATACATTGTTATATTCGTAAAGAGTGAAAATATACCTAGTTTTATGCATAGTTATATTAATTAACCGTCAATTTCGATTACTAAAATTGAGAAAAAAATAATCATTCTTGTGCAAAGCACTACCATTTTATATTAGGATTTTTATATTTTTACGATAATGACTAGTTAGTATGATGTTCTAATTATTTATATATTATGATTTTTTTCTAGGTGTCTCACTTAGCAGAAGACAGTTAAACTTGAAGCGTCAATGGGTAAAAAGCAGCAAGATCAAGGAGAGGTAAAATATAACTATCCCAATACTGAAATATTTCATCACTTTTTATTATTTACTGTTTAAGACTTAAAGGGAAAATAGTTTCATCATGTTTTACAGTTCTAGAATTTTATTTTCCATTATTAATAACATCTCCTACATGTTATAAATTGAAGCATATTAAATTTCCGTGAATGTTTATTTAGTACATTAAAGAACTACATTAGGATCGAGCATCCATGTAATATTGAGTGGGTTCCTAATTTATGTGAACATTCTATAATACATTTCCTATACCTCATTTCTTATTATAGTGAATGTCTTTTCGGTAAAGTTTTTATTTGGCATAAACTAATTGAGATCTCTTCAATTTAAAATGAAATATATTCTATTTAGCTTCTATTTTTGATTGACTATTATATTAGTAGGTTTGCTTGGTTAACATGTATATTCCTCTCTTCTAATTTTCTTCTAGCTGCTATTATAAACACAGAGTTAGATGTATTTTTGAAATTTTTGCTGTTAGATTAAATTTAATGTTATACATTTACTTGCCCGTTTTTTTATATAATTATCAAGTCAGGTTATGAAATTTTTATATTTAGAAGCTTAAATATGAATCTTCTATTCATATTATTATACATAATTAGGCTGTTTCAGTTTTTATTTATGCAAATTCTACTTGTTCAACTGTGAATTTATTAAAACCAATTTCATTTGTACTGCAAATATATATATATATATATCTAATCAACCAAGCATTATCCATGTGTATTGTCTATGCATGCATGCATCTGATTCTATCCTTTTCTTATATATGCAGGTATATCTTAACCACTGACAACAAATATGGAAGATGAGTATGATTCTAATGGATATACATAGCTTGACTTTAATTAAATAAACCCAATATGGAACGATTCAACAAATATATTCAATATATTCTAATGTATATATGTATTCAAGCTACATATACCTATCGATTCTATCCCTTAGAATTGAAGTTAGGCTTGCAAGATACTCTTGTTGTTTATTTAGGAGTTAATACCACACAATATGTTGTCCATTAACTAATAAAAAGAACAAAAGCCACCTAGTTTTGACAAAGATTTTCATCATCATTATATAATAAAGCAAATCACCCAAAATATTATACGGTTAGATTTATTTTTGAAATTTTTGCAGTTAGATTAAATTTAATACTATTATAAACATATAGTTAGATTTAATGAGTTTCATTTCAACAAGTGATTTGGATTTTACTTAACATTCTCGCACTAAAAATATTCACCACCAAGTAGAATTAGTTTCATATTTCCACTAACAAGTTCCTGTAATCGGTATCGGTCTACTAAATAATCATAATCTTAAGATTGAAGAATTTTGCAGGTGTTTAATTACTTTATTCTAGAACGTCTCTGTTCCATCATGTTTTACTTTGTTTTTAGATGTTTGCATCTGTGGATTGTACGTTATATATTTGGAAATGGAATATATTACCATATCTAGTCTATATTATACTAAACTGTTGTGTATAAATAGCTTACTCAAGTTAACTTAGGACTTCAATTAATTTCAATTTAGTATTTTCTTTGTATATTTGTGGTCTTGAAATATTTTTACTTTAAACTAGGTTGGATGAAATATGCTTACTCTAGCACTAAGACACACGTCAGTTCAACTATCAACAAAATATAACTATCCCAATTCATTCATCACTTTTTAGTAATTTGATGCTTGTTGATCACCTGATCTATACACATCTAGCTAGAATTCAAGCATACACGCTTCTATTTCATGTTGAACCATCATGCAAATATAACATGAGAACTTTATATTTCTGTGATTTAAATAATATAAGCATACATGCTTCTATTTCATGTTGAACCATCATGTAAATATAACATGAGAACTTTAACTAATTTAACCGATAACTATTTGCTAATTTCAGATATCAAAGCCAACAATGAGAAACTTAAAGAGGCAATCTTTAGCTGCACTTGCAACTTTATGTGCAAAAGATAAGACTGGCGGTGTACATAACAATGAAACGAGAGATGCTGAAGTTGAAGTCGCTCGTACTCTTTAGAATTTAATCCTTATTGTTGGAAGATCTCCTCGGAAGCGTACTCTATAAAGTTTAAACGCTAATAAAATGTTGCCTCAACCCGACAAAAATCAGCCTTTAAATGTCGCTCACTCTCCAAATATTACTCCTATCAACTCAGACTCACTCAACACCATGAATGCCTTGAACAACTCTTCATTTATGCCTAATGATGATTTTCGACTAGAGCTGGTCAAGAAAAAAAAAGGAAAGACGATGATGAAAACATTTTCTTCGTCATCGAATGAGAAGGCTGAAGTTGAGCTTGACGATCGAGGTTAAACAATAGGTTCCAATTCTAAACACTTGTCGTCTTAACTTGGTACCTTAACAAGGGAGATGGTACCTGTGACTATTCCCAAGTGGAAAAAAGTCGACAAGGAGTTAAAGAAGGATTTATGGACTTGTATTCGGTTATGAATATCAATATATCAATATAAACAATATATGTGTTTTATTTAAGACACCATCTTCATTAAACAATATATCAATATAAATCATCCCTTAGAAATGAGTGTAAAATTTTAGTAATGAATAGATAAGATCGGTTGTAAATATTAACGCTTTTAAATGCTTCCAACCAGAACAAGACCTATTGCTAAGGTATGGGGCCAAAAAAAGTGCTCATGTCCATTAGCATTAGTGAGAAATAGAGATCTTAAAGTCTTTGAATTTTCAAATTTTACTTATTCATATTGCTCTCTTGTTATAACCACTTGAGCAATAGCGGACAATGGACCCCTACTGTTACATCCTTGCTTTAGAAAATTTCTATATGTACGTAGCAAGCCTTAATTTAAATTTGTCTCTATATAGCCTTAATGCATGAAATGCATTTCCTTATCTCTGATCTACCAGATAGATCATTAGAAAAAAGTAAAGTTGTGGTACACTAAATTTTTGTTGTTGTTACTCAATCCTATCCAATATCGCTCTGTGCTCAAACTTGGTTGATCATAGTAGTATTCACTTGAAAAGTACCACTAAGATAATAGTCAAGTACTCAAGGGAAACTTTTTCTTTATAATTCACTTGAAAAATGTAATCTAGTTTACTTTAAAACTTCCATTATAGCTGTCCTCTACACTGTGTATAACTGCCACTTTGTCCACTTTGTGCAGTCAAGATTCATGGTGGATGAAGCATACAAGAATTTCTTGCTTAAGATGATGGGAGTACGATGGAGAGAATGAAGTCAAAATTGGTTTTCGTTGTTAAAGTAGCGTCTACTTGTCCGGACTCTTCCTCTAGATTAGCCATGCTCCGACCGGACAATATAGAAAATGTTCGAGAGTGGAATGACTCTGTGAGAAAAATTGTCGGAGAAATTTGCAGTAATAAATTGTATTTTATTCACTATATATTAGAAGGTAAATTATAGTTTGTTAATGAATTTCTCCTATGTAGGAAACTAGCAAAAAATATAGAGAATTGAGAGAGAAGAATAAAATTCCAAACTCAATGAGTACGAAGGGTTACGTAAGGTTAGCCGAAGATATGGTAAGAAATGCATGTCTGTTAACATTGATTATATTTTTTTTCTTTGGTTCTTCTTATTATTATTATTTGCAGAAAAAGGAAAGTGGAATATCGAATATTAGCAAAGACGAGCTGTGGGTCAAAGCACACACCAAAAAAAATGGAGACCCGCCGAATTCTATCATTGTCGGTTACATTGTAAGGGTTTTTTATTTCTTGATTAGCCGGTTAATACTTGTATTGTCGACGCACTGTAAAAGACTGAAATTCATGGTGCTGATCCACTTGCTACTAAACATAAAAAATCATCAGAAAATCCACTTGCTACTAGCAGAGCAACTTTAACATGGATGTGTACCAAAATTAACTGTTTTCATGGCTGAACCAAATCAAAATAAAGTGTGCATTAAGATTTGGTGCCCTTTACTATCTATATACCGTCATAGTTTTTTCTTTTTTGAAGTTGTTGTCATCAGAAATTGTATATAGAGGTTGTATTCTGGCAGTATACTGTTTGTATACTGTCACAATCCGAGAACAAATATTTGAAAAAGTATTAGAAATTGTAATCTAGCAAAGTTTTCATGTATACTGTCTATATCCCTTTTTTATTTCTTAACATTGGATCTATTTTAATTTGTAGACCAAGATCAAAGAGCACAATAGTAATGCTCAGAACTCCCAAGGAATAACATCGATAAGTGGAGATAAAGTGTTAATGCTTTTTGGTAACGAAAATAAGGGAAGAGTGAGAGGATTAGGCTTTGGTATTTCACCATCTCAAATTGCTATTTATCAAGTAATTCAAAAAAGGTGAATGCGTTGGAAAATAATGTAACTCGCTTATAGGCTAGACTCGATGAGGTGACTAAACTACTGATGACGGTATGTTTATATTTAATTAGCTATTGTCTAATTGCTTGGTTTTGCGCAAATATAAGTGCTAGTAGTTACTTTAAGTGCCAGTAGAAAAAATATAAGCACAAATATAAGAGCAAATATAGCTATATATGCTTATGAATTACTAAGTGCATGTCTTGTACTTTTTACAGAGATTAAATGGAAAGGAAAATGATAATGTGGCGGATATGGAGACTCCTCGTGCTCATACGCCTCAGGTTAGAACAAATTTTCTAGACTCAAAAATGACATGCATATGGTATAGTAGTTGTACATTTGATATGTCACTAAGACCATTTTGGAAACATCACATTGAAAAAAGGCAGTAAATACAAGAGTGGTAGTTCAATACATTTAAAAAAAATTGGGTTGGTGGAATCGTTTGACACCAAATACCTTTTTTGTCTTCCTTAAAGTAAGTGAGCATGCAATAGACCATTAAGCATAAATAATAATTTTCTTACAATAATTATTATCCGCTGACACCAAATATCCATCAACATGAATAGCTCCAAATAGTGGTTTAGTGGCTATGATTTTCTCTTTAATGGTAGTTATTCTATTCAACATCAACATGCCGGTAAAAACTTGTTTAGTTTGCTAATTATTCTCATTCTTATTTTCTGTAATTCATAACCTATAAAAGTGTTGAAAACGATTTTTTTAAGAAAGAACAAAATCAAAGGCAAGTGGATTTTTTTTATAAAAAAATGATAAAACAAAAGCAAGGGCAAACGAAAGCAAATTATTTTTTTGAAGGAATTTACACTTTAAAAAAATAGAATTTACACTTTAAAAAAATTAACATTTAAAAACAGCCTAACAAACCCAAAAGCCCGATTACCCAAAGAAAAATGAAAAAACAATTCTTTAAAAAAAAGCCAAAACAAAGCAATGCAACTAGACTACAGAAGAAAACTCAACTTTGGAAAGCCAATACAAATAAAAATTTCTTTTGTTTTTCCAAACAAAAGAAAACTCAACTCAAATTAAAAATAACCAAAACAAAATGACTAAGCCCACTTACCAGTCCACCACTACACAAGTTTTATAAAAAACAAGCCCACTACAAAAAGAAAACGAAATCAAAATTCCCTAATCCTGTCTTTCCTCTTCTCTGTTATGTGGAAAAAAGGAAACACGGCAGAACCAAAAAGAGGAAGAAAAAAATTTGTTTATAATTTGCGATCGTTTGGCTGTTGGTTCGGGAAGGGACGCGCGAAGGTGTATGTTGGTTCGGTGACTGGGGAGGAGGGATTGGTGATGCGATTTGCAGATTGTGTATGGGATTGAGGGTTTGGATTCAAGTAGTGGAGTTGATTCGGCTTAGCAGGTTTGATGGTGAAGTTGCGGTGATGTTTCATGCGATGGATTGGGGGAGTAGGTTTGGGTATGGAATTGGATACCAGGTGGTGAAGGTGGCAGTTTGTTGTTACAGGCAGAGTTTGATGGGTATTGATTGGGATGTTTGTTTGTGGTTTGTTGATTTGGCATGTTTTGGCTAGGGAATGTTGTATGGCAGGGGAGGTGAAGTTCTGTGGTGGAGATGGTGAAAAATGGTTTTGGTTTGTGAATTTGAAGATTGGGATGTAGTTTGTGTTTGCTCGGTTTGAAGAAGATGGTGAAGTTGGGTTTGTGGGTTGCAGTGATGAGGGATGGTCATAGTATGTGGTTGCTTGCTGCATAGAGGTTGCAGGTATTTCAGTTGCTTGCAGGTCGGAGCAGGTTGAAGGAAGGTGGTTTTGATTAGGAAGGAAGTAGGTTGTAGGAGGTTGCAGTTTGTATGAAGATTTGCTGGTGATGGAGTTGGTCGGTTGTAGTTGTGGAGAAGTGGTAGCAGTTGCGGTGAATGAAGGTTCTAGTTGTGTTTTTGGAGCACTGGCAGAGATGAAGTGGTATCTTGTTGCTGTAGGCTGAAGTAACAATAACGGTAAACAAATAACGCAAGAACCAAATGAACTACTGAAATGTAATGGAAATGAACAAATTAATTTCCAGAAATGCACAGAAAACCAAATGCAAAAAAATTAAGAACAACGGAGACTTAGACCAAAATAAGGTGAACAAACAAATGGTGAATAGACAGTGAGATTAAATGTAAACCAAATGTAATGTATCAAATGCGTAGAAAACAGCAAAAGGATAACAAATTGCACAAGAACAGTAACAAATCATTTTCAACACTTTAATATATTTATTTTATAATTGGAAATGGACCAAATTTTATAGATATGTAACACATACCATTCAAGGTTATTTCCACAAAATGAGTTTAGTCAGATAACATTAATATATGTTCAAAAGTAATATTCAAATGGATGGTTAACTTCGGCCAGTACTGTTTATTTCATTTCATATTATACTACTCCATAAAATATTGAGGTGTGGTTTAGAAGTATAGCTCCGATGAAGTGGTGAATAATTTATCTAAACAAGTTCTGAGAAAGTCATGGAAGTATACTCTCCATCTTTTTGCTTTTTCAAATGGGATCGGACCCAAATTGTGTATTTAAATTGATGTGTATTCTAGGTTGTGTATAGTCTACTGTAAACTAAGCCTGGCTACAAACACGTCTTTCGCTATGTAATTTGAGATTTATGATACTAAGCACTACTGCCTATGCCATATCACAAGTGTTAACTATTTTTTGTTTCCTTACAGTCACACCGCGATAGTAATAATTTCCAGAGTCATGGTCATGATACTTCCAAAAATTTGGTTGAAAGAAAGTATAAGTTATGGAGTTGGCAGAAGAACGTAGTTGCAGAAGGAACCATAGCAAGCGTCGATCCTAATTCTTCGGTACACTTCATAAAGCTTGGATCTGATGCGTGGAAGGTATGGGTGAATGCAGCGGTGCAACCGGGACCTATTTTATTTAGACCAAATTCAGAGATGTCCACTATTAAAGTGGTTGTTAGATCAACCGTCGTGTGGTCCAAAGATTTCATCTCCTTAGCCTAGTATGTATGTGCATTTTGGTTTTATGGGTTACGTACGTTAGTACTTAGAACTTGATATGTATTTTGTAACTAGTTATGTGCAAGACCATTGTGAATGTAAAAACTTATATACTCCTTTTGGAATGTGTTAAAACTTTGTGAATTTAGCTTTATAGTCTTATATTATGTGTGATTTTGGTTGTTTTATGATAATATTTATTAATTATTAAATATTGCTACAGGCGTACTATATGGACCTCGCAGCTAATTATTTTTTTAATTTTGTATTTATTTTGAAATGGACCAAAATAGTTGCAAAAGATATAAACAACAATGGGCTGTGGATGTTGTAGATGGGACCAATTACAATGGGCAATGGAAGTTGTAGACGGGGCCTATAAAAACGGACTGTCGACGTTGTAGTTAAAATCTATTACAACGGGCTAAGTCCATTGTAATATACTCTACTACAACGGTCCATTCTGGTTGCAATATCATGTTTCCCAAACAAACTGACTCATATGACAACGGGCAGTGCATGTTGTAGCTGAGACCTATTACATCGGGCTGGGTTCGTTATATTATACTCTGCTACAGCGGTCCACTTCAACGGTTTATGCTCGTTGTAAAATCTTATATATTTATTACAACGTCGCATAATAAGACGGGCGCTGGCCCATTGCTAACCACTTATTACAATGGGTTTTGGCCGTTGTAAAAGGGCCATTTTGTTGTAGTGTCCTAATGTAATATAGTGTTGACAAAGAGAATTAGTGTAAATTATCGTTACTAAAAGATACCGCTTAAGTGTTTGTGAAATTTGATTTTATCGAAAAGACCTGTAAGTGATGGATTCTGCCAAACTTTCACACCACCAGCTAAGGTGACGTGTGAACGTTGATATTTGAATTGTTTAATAATAATCGCTAATTGAATTCACATCTTTGAGTTACACAACCGCATTTGTTCTTTCTTTGAAAATCACATGATTTAATTAATTTATAAAATGTTATAAATTTATTAAATTAATTAATATTTATGAAATATTAATTATTTTTAATTTATTTGATGTTTTGAATGTTGTTGGTAATTATTTAAGTGCATATATAAAAGTAATATTTGTATATATCAATAAACAATATCGGTATAATATTAAATAAGGTTTAAATAATAAAATAATTACATAAAGGTTTTTATTTGGAAAATTTGCACATTAAGAATGTGCTTAGACCAGCATTAAATGATGAGAGAAGGAAATCAATTAATTGAATAGATTGAAATTTAAAAAGGAATTAAAGAAGAAAGTTTTGACAAAAGAATTGGAAAGGTTCTTTTAATTCTATTGAAACAAAATCTGCTCAATTAATTCATGGCTGAAACTTCTTCCAGAAAAAACATCAAAATAAATTCGAATCAACATCAAATATAGTGAATTACCAATAGTGAATTTTGAAAATTAAAAATAGTGAAAGTTAGGCCTTGGGCTAATTTTGCCCTAATTTTGCAATTCAACATATAGTGAATTGCAGCCACTTATTAAAATCAGTTCACTACAACAAACTGGGGCTTCTATAGCGTTTGAAAAACGCTATTATAGTTTACCATAGCGTTTCAGAGAACGCTCTGGAACGACATGCTATGGTAGACCATAAACTTTAAATAGCATGAATGAAAACGCTATGCAAAATAAATTTTCTATAGCGTTTTCTCAGTGCTATTAAGCAAAAACGCTATAGAAAATATTATCTCATGTTACTTCCTATAGCGTTTAAACTGCACATTTCTATAGCGTTTTCCTTGCATATTTTATAGCGTTTGGTATGCATTTTTTAGCATTGGTTTACATATTTCTATAGCGTTTTTTTGCATATTACTATAGCGTTTTTTAGTTATATTATAGCGCTTGTTATTCATATTCCTATGGTTATAGCGTTTTTTAAACGCTATTAAATGTAATATTAATTTATAGATTTTATCTATTGCTGTTTCAATTTGTCCCATATATAATATCAATTTACCCATTTTTTCTTTGCATATAAGCATAAAAGATTTTCACTGACAAAAAATATATGAATTAAAGCACAATATTTCATACATATCATTCAAAGAACTTTTGGCATGTTCATACAGTAGTTCATACATATCATTCGAACAATTTTTCCCATATCCATACATAGTATTTCATACATATCGTTCGAGCTACTTTTCTAATGTCCATACATATATTTCATATATATTTGTATCAACAACTTACTTATAGCTATGGCCAGTCAAACAATTGAGTTCATCTTGCTTTGCTTTTGATATTTTCTTCTAACATCTGCAATAATCAAATAAGCAATTAGGACATAAAAAATAATGTAGAAATATCATGGTTTGCTTGATATAAGACAGAATAATAGAATAACCATTTATTCTTTTTCTTGTTCCAAACCTAAATGAAAAAACTAAGAAAAAGACACTCTAAGGGAAAATGCCGTTAGATTATAATATTTGTGTGTATATGTAGAGTTATATGATATGATATATATATATATATGTATCATTTATACAATATTTATTTATTATATATATATATATAATTTTTATTAATTCATATACTTATTATATACATTTACTATGCTATTTGTTATATATTGATTCATATGTAATTTATATTAATTTATATTGATTAATACACATAATTCTATAATAACTTTTCAAGCTTTGGTTAAGTTCATCAAGATATTATTATTACTCCTCCTACCACTATTGCTATTTACAATACACACACATACACGCACGCTATTTACAATATGTGTGTGATTTAAATGTATAATTATATGATTTACATATAAATATGTAATTTATATTTATTCATATATAAAATTTATATAATATATACATGTTAATTTACAAAGATATACTCTATGTAACATGATTTATAATAGTATATATTTTCATACATAAACTTAATTATTTTTCATATACTTATTTAATATAAGTATATGTATATGTGTGTGTATGCAATTTACATATATAAGTTATATGATTTGCGTTTATATGTACAGATATATGATATAATATATATGTATCGTTTATACAATATTTATTTATTATATATTTAATTTGTATTAGTTCATATACTTTTATATACATTTATTATATTATTTGTAATATATTAATTCATATGTAATTTATGTTAATTAATATGTATAAATAATACGTTTTCAAGCTCTAGTTAAGTTTATCAAGATATTAATACTGCTCCTACTACTGCTACTATTACTATTTACAATATGTGTGTGGATTTATCATATTTGTGAAACCAAAACCTAAAACGTCACAAATGCATTATCTTGTTAGCAAAGCCTAACTTGTGCCTCATTTGATTTAAAACTAAGTCGCTAAAAAAATTACCCGAACAGCTACTTAAATTTTCAGCCTGAGCAAATCGCTTTTCTCCCATAATCTCCCCATCCTAGTGATGGGTGCTAATATGTATAATATTGCCTTATAACAATACATTTTAACCATTCAGATTATAACCAGTACATAATGTATTGGCTACAACAGTTGAAACCAAGAGTATTTATCATAAATGAGGATTGTTCTATGGTCACAAGTGATGGAGACTTGTAAAAAATCTCAATCTTTTGCATGTTTATGCTTATTTTGCATGCTCAACAACATGCTCAATTGCAAACTGAGCTTAGTTTGAATTCTCAGTTGCAAACTGAGCTTGCAAACTAAGCTTGCACAGTTTCAAACTGGCAACTTTAATATATTTATATGTTCATAAATAAAGGCAGTTGGAACTGATGGAAAAGTACCCCATATCAATCTACTGTAGTGCAATCTAACAGATTATAACAAGGGTCATGTAATATAGTTCCATTTGAACCTTGAAATAAGATCAACTTGAATACTTTGTAAAAGTTCAAACATAGTATTACCAAAGCAGCAGCCCAAAGTTGCTTCATCATCAACAGGACTTCAACGATCGAATGAGGATGTTCATGCAACCCAGAGCACCTTTGTTGAGAAGGCAATGGTAATCTATATTTTCAATAAGTAATTGCAGTAACTGGTCAGATGCTCAACTGGATAGGCAATGATCAGAAAGTGCAAGTGCATCCGTAAATTTTCCTTTATTAATTAACCTGTAAACAGGAAAAAGGGAAGATTGGGTATAACTCTGTTGTGAAGTGCACAAGCAAAATAAATATATATATTTTTGTACTCCTTAAATTATAAGACTAGCAAATGGTTAGTATTTAGAGATACCTTTCAACTTCTTTTTTGTAAGGTCCTTCATTTTCCCAGTTAAATGAAAGAAAAGCAGTTGTATTAACTTCTGCAAATTCTATTTTTGGTGACTCTTGCAAAGGTATAATTAAAACCTAAAGATAAACTCCCACCTAAAGATAAACGACCATATACAATAAGTGGATTTCAGTATATCAGTTATTTGTGTTCAATATCTTATGAATAAACTCATTGTGCAAATTCTTAAGAATTTCTTTAGCACCTACATACCCGTGTAGTTAAAATGAGGATGCAGCAAAAAGAGCTGTACGATTTGTTATTCGTAGCTAGTCACTGCCCGACTTTATTCCAAATAGTAGATGAGCCTGACTCAGGTACATGATTATTCCATTGCATATAATTGTAAAGACATACATAATCATAACTTTTGACACGTAATAAATATGCTAGACATTTAGAAAAGGCTTATATGCTTACAAAACTTTATTTTCTCTGTCAGTCCCAAACAGCAAAAAATCATGTATGTATAGAAAGAAATTGAGGAAGAAATCAAAGAATATGCAGGATGGATTAACAGGTGAATATTTATTCCTCGGCCATGATGGTATAGTACGAATAATGGATGTAGTAGTTTTAATTAACAGTACAACAACCAATTGGTTGAGAATGAGTAACAAGGAATGCAAAAGATAGCCGACATTAAGAAAACCCAGTAACTTTTATGTTTTTTCACTGACCAAGATTTGTGTTGGGTGCATGCATATGTAAAATAGTGTAAAGTAAATTAAATAACTGAGGTCTCATACTTTTAGTAATGGGATCCCTCTAATGCAAAACAATACAAAATTATCAAACTGTTCATTTAGCTCTAACATCTCCCCAATCAAAACAAAGCATGGGTAACCAGTTCCTTTAAATCAATCTAATTCTAGGAGTCAAAAGGAAAAAACCATAATTAACATAGTAACGATGTATGCTAGCAAAAAATATGAAATACAAACTTTTGAAATTTTTCTTGATAGTTGATAATGAGAGTGACACTGAATTTAAGCACAGCATTTATTTATTTATTTATTACTTTTGTTTAAGTTAGCTTTTGCCTATCCAAATTTACTTTATGAGCTTTTGAATAACAGGTCGATTTAAGCTATCCAAATCATCCTTTAATTGAGATTGGAATCAACTGCCTAAAAGGAGGATACATGCTTAGGACAGGATCCAATTTGTCCTAAATCCTAGTCAGGGGATCAAGTTAACAAAGATAAAAAACTTACACTCAAACTAAGCTATGTTAAACTACAAAATCTTCATGCATTTACAAAAACAAAAACAATTACCTTCAACCCAGGTACATAGTCTCCACGCATATAATATGCTGGACTCTTGGTTGATCTTCATTCAGCAGTTCCCATGCCATCTACAATATCAGTCAAACCATTTCATCAGACAACACCAATGCAAATCAAAAATAAAAACAACTTAATTTAATTTTCATAACAAACTGCATGCCCAAAATCAACTTAACATACAGTGGTTATTCTCGCAAACCAAGATAACCGGCAAGTTCCACAATGCGCTCATGTTCAAAGCTTCAAACAACTGCCCCTGATTCATAGCTCCATCCCCATACATGTTTAACTTCTTCAAATGTATGCAATCAGTTAAATGTTCAACTTCTTCAATTGTGAATAAAGTTATATACACTTAAAAGTTTCATATTAAACATAGATGTTTCCACTTCAATGTAGTTCAGTTTGTTGTAAACTTGTAGTTATTCTCAAATCTGAATTCACTCTAATTGGAATAGCTGTTACCGTGTGCACTTACTGTATAACACCTACTTTTATGATGTGTTTAATGGCAATTATATTTCAGTTTTTGAACATATTCAGTGCAGATCTGTTGTTTATACTGCAAAGCTGATTCTGTTCCCTAAATGAATGCCACTACACAAGACATCTTCCTCATCCACCCGAACAAATGCAAACCCTTCCCCTTTGAATTCATTCACCTCATCCTCGATGTTGGTCTCTATCGACCATGCATTCATATGTTCAAGCATAGCTCAATCAAGTTGAACAAGTATATCTTATCTTATCATGAAGTCATACAAACAGATTGGATTTATATATGCGCATTTCATTTGCGAGATGAAGCACTTCTATGGTTTAATTGGTATTCAACCAATATAGACCACGCATTCATATGTGCAGTGCTTAATTAGTTAGACCAATTGATTCATTGGCTAGTTTTAAACAAACAACATCAGTATGTCAGTACTAATAAATTTGAACATCCAGATGTTACCAATTTCATATTTTTAAAGATGCAAAAGTAAATGAATGGATAAGATTTAGTGGCTACATGAGTTCACAAACGTTTAGTGATAGGTGGTCTCATCCCATAAAACCAAACATTCAGAAAATCTAACAAACAAAATGAGCATATCTCAAGGTAAAAGTGAACGATTTCAAATGCATTTGGTTTTTCCTTTTACTGGGATATCCAATTTTCTTTTGTTGTTTTTTCCAACTCGGATTAAAGGTAATTGGTATGTTAGCATTCGAATATTGGATATGCAAAAGCCGTAATAGATATATAAATCTATAAAAATAGAAATACAGTCATACTGCCATAGAAAAAATCATACATCTAGAAGTGTTTTTTTCCATCTAGTTCACTTCAAATTGTAGTGTTTTTTCATTTATTTTTCATATAGCTCATATAATTGTGTATATATTAAACACAACCCAAATTAATAGGTGATCTATTCATTTAATGTAGCAACAGCAATTTTATCATCAAAGGAAATTAATGCTTACATTTTTTATCTCATTTTTTGGATAAGCTCCCTCCTTAGAATTTTACCAGTAGTAGACCACGAGATGCTTTCAAGAAAAATTACTCTCCTCAATCTCTTGAATGGAGCAACCTGTAAAAGATAAATGTACAGTGGTAAGGCACTAATTATCCTACCAGCATAATGTTTGGACTACAGATGCAACAAGTATTTTTATTCAAATCGTAAAAACAAGTATTTCAAGATAATGAAAAACAAAGATGAAATAAAAATCGAATCGAAGACATACCTACGGCAATGAGATTCAGGCGACAACGAAGTTGCCTCAATCTGTGTCTCTAACTAACCAAAAATACAGTACCTGTTGCCAATTAGGTTGTCTAATCTTATAGATGAGTAGGCGAGAATCCCCCATATTGGGACAACAAAAGGATTTAAGAAGGTTAAGCAAAAAAATCTTCAACTAAGGGACGATAAAGGATTGATTCAATTAACTAACATAAGTAGTTACATAAAAATAATTGAAAAAAAATTCTTTAGTTTTGAAATATTTACACTTCCTACAAATGCAATAAGTTTACTCATTCAATAAATATAAGAAGATGTAGAAAGGAAAGGGGAAAATAATGAAGTTTTCCACCTAAATTATGTTATTTAAAATCCATTTGAGTTCAAATTGGTGAAGTAATTTTACATCATATACTGCCTGAAATTAGTCTTGTAAAACTAACATGTGAAAATAGTTTTTTTTAAGTAGTGCCATGATACATTATTCTTAGCTTTCTTGCAATAGATATATAGTATATGAAACTTAGCTACAAATATATGCTTATTTGATTTTTACCATTCTGTATTGTTAACACCATCACTTATGATTGGAATATATCATATGTAATAGATGCAGCTGATTTTGGACCATTTTATATGCAGTGTATAATTTACAAAACAATAAAACTTGCAACTTATCTGATTTCTTCTATTCTGGTTTATAGGGTAGGTGTCGAAACTCTGAATTTCCCCATCCTTTATTTGGGACACTGCTGTGAGACAAACGACAGGGAAGGGTAACAACTTTACTTGAATTTAAATTAGAAAAATCACCTATTAAATATGATTTACTCTCACGCGGCAGCAACGACACTCATTATCGCTATTACAGTGAACCACTCTACTCCATCCAGTCTCTTTTACAGTGAACTTGCTTCTGATCTTATGCAATAGCGTCCCTCGATTACAGTGAACAGCAAACGCAACAGCATATGCAATAGCAACTTGCAGCTTCAGACCTCACGCATCAGCTCCTCTGGTCTCTATTATAGTGAACAACATTGATTTCACACAACAGCACCCCTCGATTATTGCATGTCCCCTTCATGGCTCCCGCATACTCTGTTTTAAGAATCATGAATATGAGCAATGAAAAATATATAATAAAGGTTGTAGTACCTCTCATGCCCGTTCAAATTGGAGAGCGGGATCGACTGTGGATGACAGGGGTGATTTGGCGATCCACGATTTTGCAATTTGGGGATTTGTGATTTAATGTTGCAGTTTAGGGATTTTGCGATTTAGGATTTTTGTTGTATTTTGGAGGTGATGAAGTGAAAGAAGGGTTGTTTTCTGAAGGAGTCGATAAGGCAACAAGCGCTTATTTTTAGTTCCCGCACAAAATAATTTTGTTTGCCGCCTTTTTCCTTGTATAGCGTTGAGTGCACGAAAATTACTTCTGTGATAGCGTTGGAAACCCTACTTTTCATAGCGGTTAAAGAGGATAGGCAGAAACGCTATGTATTATTGCTATCAAATGTCCATTTCTTTGTAGTGGTTTTAAAATTATTATATGTATTGAGATTGACTATAAGTTTTATTTATGTATGGTTTTGAATGTTAATATTTAATTGGATTTGGAATTACTAATTGTTATGGAATTGATTTGTTGGTTTTTTATATAGATATGATTAGTTAATGTTTCATCTAACCAAATAATTTATGTTTTTATTTCATTTGAGATCTGAAACAAATCCACTTGTTTGTTATCCTATTATGTGTTGTTGTAAATCTTTTTTGTCTTAATAAATTAATCTTGTTGTCACACTTATTTCTTTTAATCATGGATCAAATTTTAGAAATTATGTTTATATAATAACATGCATATATATAGAGAGAGAGAGAGAAATTGATCAAGTCTTCTTCATACCTTGAAATTGTAAACCAATATTAAACTGAATCTTACTTGGTTGATTTGTTTTAGATTAATTTAGTTTCATGTTTCAAAATAAAATTTCAATTTATAACATATATGTATGTACCTAAATATAAAGTTATGTTTCAGATCCAATAATATCACTAGGGTCAATAAATTAAATTGTAAAACTTTTAATTTTTCTTTATGTTAATTATTATATGTCTTTTCAGATTTAGATATAACATAAACTACTTTTGTTTTTATATGGTTTGAATGTTTACTGTAATTATTTTGAAATTCCATATGGTATTAAATTAATTATTGAATTGATAGTTGTAAAAGAAAAGTAAAGTAGAATTGTAGATTTACACTACATTTTTATTTTCTTTTTAACTTATATTTGATTAGTTTAATTGCAACATAAATTACCTTTCCATCTTCACTCTTCTAAGTTACTCTTATATTAATTGTCTATTTTATGTGAATTATTTTTATATCTTTTTATATATGTTAATATATAATATAAATGGCAACAAATATTACATATATGCATATATATGTCTAAACTATATATATGTGGTACTGCCAATATGTGTATACAAACCATATACATATATTGAAATATACTCAAACATATGTATATACTTAGGCATTTATATTCCTGATATGAATGTGAGAATGTAACACGTATATGTAAGTATAAAACACACACAATAGATATAAATCCCAATATCATGTGTGTGTATACGCATGTTTATATTAGCTCATTTAAGTTGTTATATGCTTAAATGTATATTGATACATTTTCCATAAAACATTTAATTGAAATGTTTACATGTTTAATAACAAATATATATAACGAAAGTAAATAAAATATGATTTTATTTAAAATTAAATTGGATCTAATAAACTTTTAGATTTCATAGGCCAATGGATCCAAAATAGATTTTTTTAAATCAATATATTTCCCCTACTTTCGACTGGCCCAGTTCTTTTAATGGTATCGGAGCCTGAATAGTCTATACGGTCTAAATTAGTCATGTTAGGGCCAACCAATTAAGCTTACCAATTTAGTATAGTGTTTAAAAAAGTAGTGTATAGGCTTGGGTATGGATAATCAAGTACCCTACACTCCTTAGCTACTAACCTGAGCTGAGAAGTGAAGTGAGCCCAATGGTTGCCCCTAATAGAAAAGGTTGGGCCTTGGGCTAATTTTCAAAATTGTTTTGATTTAAATTTAAAAGTTAAATTTAAAATAAGAAATACATTATAAATGTTATAATGTGATTTCAAAATTGTCTTGAAATTAAAACAAGATTTTAAATGTGGAAATTAGGGAGGCATCCCTATCATACTTTCATATTGTAAAGCGGGTCCCTATCAAAGTTTCATTGTAAAGCGGGTCCCTGTTTTCTGGAAACGAAGAAAAATTATTGCTGAAATGTCAGCAACTTTTATAAATAAGTGCTGATATTTCAGCAACTATCTGTGTCAAAGGTTTATTGTAAAAACAAAGAAAAATTATTGCTGAAATGTCAGCAACTTTTATAAATAAGTGCTGATATTTCAGCAACTTTCATAAACTGTGTTCACAGTGTACATAAATGTTGCTGAAATATCAGCAACTTTTATAAATAAGTGTTGATATTTCAGCAACTTTCATACACTATGTTCACAGTGTACAGAAATGTTGCGGAAATGTCAGCAACTTTTATGAAAGGTTGCATCATGCTCTGCAATAATCGTGAATAAAAAACAGGGACCTAATTTACACTGAAATTTAGTGAAGGACTTTTCGTGAATTTTGAAACTTAACAAGGACCTATGTCAAAAGTACCCATTTTAAATTCAAAAGTTAAATTAAAATAAGAATTACATTATAAATGTTATAATATGATTTTCAAAGTTGGCTTTGAAACAATGTACATTATAAATGTTATAATATAGTTTTCAAAAGTGGTTTGAAAATATAATAAGCATATTTTGAAAATTTTAATATTAGTTAATAAGATTAATAAATTAATTAAATAGTTAATTAATTAAAATATATACATGTAAAAGATATATATATATATATGTTACATTATCTTAAATTGTTTAAGATGATGTAAGTATATATGTATATGCATAAGAACTTTTTGAATTTAATATTTGATTAAATTGCCTAATAAAGTAAGTTAATTTACAAATAATAAAATACATATACATGTAGATATATGTGTATAACCATAAATGTTATGGTATACATATTCAAATTAAACTGTTTAATTGAATAACATAAAATTAATTAAATGTTAATTAATTAAATTAATTAAATAAGATTTAATTAATGCAATGTACATAAGACTATTAATTAAATTATAAAAGTTATATAATAATGAAACTTACATAATATGAATGTATAAAATCAAAAGAAATGGTAAGAAACCCAATTAGACAATGAATAAATGCATATGTATAGTACGTATACCGTGATTTCCAATGTGTCTGACACTTGAACCACAAGGGTATTTCTTAAGAAATACATTATTTCATAAATCCATATCACTCGATCAAATATATTAAAAGATTATGAACCTTTAATATAAGTGTTATCCTCTACCATTTAAATATATATTAATAAATTACTTGCATACTCTTTGGTTATTGAGAAAACTCAAGCCAGAGATGTTATGTGTAGTATTATTGATATATTAACTAGACGAGGTATGATAACTATATGTTTTTGTTGAGCAAACTCAAGATACGTATATTGTACTTAGGCCGTCACAAAATGGTAGGTACGAGTGAATGAGTTCTTTTGTTTTGTTGAGCAAACTCAAGGTCGAAATGAGATTAGGACAAGGAACCATGGGTTAGAAGTTGTATATGATACAACCGATAAGGATTTATCCATCATTTGTGGGGCTATGACTTGTTGAGAAAACTCAAGGTCAGAATCCCAAGATAGATGAGTCCTAACACCCATTAATGAAGTTGAAAATCTTTTATGTTTCATCTTAGGATTTGGAGAAACATAAAAGACTAGTGGGAGCCTTATTAGAAAAATAAAATAGTAACATTTAACCTTTTTAATATTGTAATAACATCCGTTGTATAAATTTGTAACAATCTACGTTGATAGATTTGTCCAGCTAATATAATTGATAAATTGTTTATCAATAAAAATAAACAAATGAACTAAATTAATATTGGCAAATAGAAATATAAAATATACTTACCAATAAATTTTTGGATGTTGGCCTATGCAAATGCCTAATTATATAATCATTAAATGCATTCGTAACTTGGTCACTTACGAGTTTACTTGCCTAAGACTGTTTATTGTCTTCAATAAGTTCTGAACTCTAGAAGTGATATAAGAATATGGATATTTGATCCATATACATGTAAATGTTATATGTGAACGGTCACAATTCATAACGTAAGAAACCATAATGAAATTAGTTCATTGAAATAAGCAAGTAAATGTAGTGTGAAATTATGTATTCAGTATGATTGATTAAAATAATGATTTTGTTGTGTTAAATGTAACAGTGGACCAAAGGCTACAAGATAGGTCTAGGAGTTCGATCATTGAAATGTTGGTTTGATCAATTTACATAATATGCATTTTTTTATATCCTTAAAAGTTAAGAATGACCGAATGCATTTTTAAAGAGTTATTTATGATATTGTAGTAAGAGTTTCCTTTGAATGGTTTGACCATTTAGAAAGGAAATCAAATATAGGCGGGAAATTACCTAAGGCACAGTTAGGATGAAGAAAGTGAATGGTCACTTTTGTTTCATAAAGAAACATTGGAAACAAGAATTGTAAAATAATAATTGTTGCTTAAAATTGGAATGAGAAATAAATTTCAATTCCAAAAAGTATTTTCTTATAGAAATTTTTTTCTATAATATTTATTTTGGAATTTAAGATATTTGATTTGAAAATTCTCGACTGTAAACCAGTTATAGTAAATGAAATAAATAGTCTATATTAAGTGGTTGAATGGAGCTTGTTTTCACATGCAATTATAGTAATGGCAAAAAGAGTGAGAGCATGACATAGAACACTTATTATTTGCATCAAGTCACGAAAAAAAAATTTGTAAAAATACCAAACGTTATTTATGAAATTATAACAGTCTTTTGGTATTGACTGAAAAACATGCATAGTTTTATCTCGAAATGAATATTATGAATATTTGTTATAAATTCAAACTATAAAAGTGGTATTTGTGATGCATTGGAAAATACAAAAGTATCTAACTTTGTTTGTAATTATTTTGGTTTTCTGGACTAAACCACAGTTCGGAGAAAATAAATTTTTGACCATATGAATATGAATCGTATGGTAGTAGTGAATTATATCTCAAACAATTAAGGAAAAAGCACACATTCAGTGAGAGTGATATAAGAGTTTATGAACTCTTTGAATTGATACATATGTATGTATGCAATCATAAGTCTAATAATACCAAAACATTTCCACGTACATCGTTATATTCACCGATGAGTTATCTATGTCATGTATTATGTCTATGATAAGCTCATGGAATATAAAATGGAAGTAAATAAAATAACAAGCAATAGAAAATAAAAAAATTCGATTTGATCGAATAGATGAGTATATTGAAAAGAGTGTCGAACGTAGCTAATAGAATAAAGATTCAATCTCAAAAGTCACTCCTCCTTATGATACATATTGATGTATCGATAAGGAGTACTCGAACGTTATTGAATGAAGTATGATTAATGGTGAGTGAAATTAACTTCTTTTCACAAGGTCTAGTACTTAAGAGTAGCACACAAGGTTAAGATTAATTACATCTAAAAGAAAGTTCACAAATCATACAAGATAAGGGTTTGAAATCCCAACATATCCTAGACCAAGGAGTTGGCAGGTTGTGCAAGTCGAAAGACTGCACGTAATAATTATTTATGAGGGATCTTGTATGAATTGCTCTAGAAGGAGTTTGGGAACGACTACATTGGATGACCAATTCGTGTATTGAACATAAGCATTTTAAACTAAAACCAAATCGGTTATAAATATAAGGCAATTCATAAAGTGTTTATGAATACCTATTCCATTGCACTAAGGAACAAATGTTGTTTCAAGAAATACCAAGTTCATAGCGAAAGAATTTCTTTTAGAAATTATTGGTAATAAAATGGATTTGGATATGATCCAAAGATGAGATTACGTAGGATCAAATAAAATTAACCAGACCTAAATGAACACAATGCATTAGAATATCAAATAAATATTCTTACACAATAAAGAGAAACAATGAGTTTCTTATTAATATCAAGAATAGATAATATTCAGTTGTTAACTAAATCATTAACACTATTGACTCATTTATATGGTATGATTCAAAAATCCAAAAGGATTCCAAGTACGTTATCAAAATATGATTTTTGTAGTTGTACCTAATGGGATATGATCCATGTTATCCTACTTTTTGGCAAAGCCGTGATATCATCGATTCGACTAGGAATGGATAGTCAATAGCTTGAAGAGCCAATTACGATTAGTACCATGGACGATAGTCGGAAAGATTCGAACCAGGACTAAATCGAAGTATAGTTGGCATGAAGTCACTAGCCTGACCCCGTGAAGTCATATTTCAAGATTGGAATTGATTGAAGTTCATATACACAAGCTGCGGATTAAACAATGATTTGTTTAGATTGATCAAAGAACGATCAAGGAAATAGTTCAAGTCATCGGAGAACATTCAGTATCTTGAGATCCGTGAAGCCAATCCATGTGAGACTTTCAGGACATCAACAGAGAGGCAAGTGGAGCATATCATAACGATCGCGCATCCCAAAATGGAGATGGGAGGAATGCCGATCGATATACACCGATCGTTATTGGGGAGCTCAGTATAACGATCGGTGTATCTCTTGTATGTTCAATCTTCAACCAAGAATGACCCATAACTTGCAATCTATACCTCAGGACGATCTCATATTTTAGGAGCAACATCTAGAAGCATGTAGGACCCTCTGACATCGATCACACAGTGATTGGGGACTAGGAAAAGGATTGGCTATACTTATATAGATCATTTTCGATCATCAAGTTATCTGCACCGATCGATATGGTGGGCTCTACTGGACCTAGGGAACCCTCTTGCAAAGTTTAAGCCCGATCCGTGCGCATCTTCTAATATAAATATAGCAGGCATAGCTTCAGAAAAGGGGACTTCATCTTCTTCTTCCTACTCCAGAGGCTCTGCTATGGCTATTTCTTAAAAACTTGTATTAATGGATTCTAGCTGATCCAACAGTTCTTATAATTGTAATCTAGTGAAAGATTAATAAAAATATGAAGTGGAAGTAGTCCAAGATTGCCAAACCATTATAAAATTTGTGTGTTCATTTACTTTTATGTTTTGTTCTTAAGATTCCGTTTATTGTTTGATGTCTATAATATTCAGCAGGTGTTGATGCCCATTTTTGGCGTCAAAATTTTGGTGCTTTCACTGAGAATTGAATTCTCAGCTCGATTGGATCTCATCTTCTACTGGCGAATTTCTATGTTCACGAGATAGATCCAGCTCTAGGTTGATAGGTTTCCTACTATACTCATATTTGAAGAAAGTCTAGATGGAAGTTACTATGCAAGGTCGTGAAATCATGTTTACTACGTTGGCCAAAGGAGGAAATGATGAGATCAGTGACTAAGTAGCCATGTGGTTCATGAGTGTCTTATCATTCTCAAATTTTAATGTAAGGAGGCGATCGACAATTGGTTGTATCTCCCCACCGATTGATTGCGTACAGTTATTCCTCGTACGATTGTCCTTGATTAGCCTTCCAACCACTCGTTCCATCCCCATCCTTATAGTTTCTCTATGGACTCATGTGTACCATCACCATTTCTGATCGTTCTTTATGATGGATAACATCGATCGCTCCACCCACGTGAATGTGGCCAACCACATTCTCGCATGATCGTTTATCTCCAGTCGTTCCTATGCATTTATTCTTTTAACGATTATCCCAGCTTCGTCTTTAGGAAATGATCGATTTGGCTCACATATGACCGGCCGTATCTCGTCATTACATTTTCTTACTGAAGATAATCCATTGTCTTTATACGATCGTTTTTACACGATCGTTCCAAATAGATTGCTAGCGACTGATTATGTGTGGAGGTTTCAATATGATTGTTTTAAGTACGATCGTTCCACTCTCGTCTTTGTGGTCAATCGTTCCCTATCAGCCTCTCCACCAACCTGCAATGGAACATTGGTTGCTTCTATACGATCGATTCTAGTACGATTGTTCAGAGGTCATGGGGTTTGGCCGATCATTTTTATCTTCGTGCCCCTCTACAAAACTTTCGTCTATGGCCCTATGCTCCAAGGCCGATCCAACAATGTTGGGAACTTCCTTCACCCCTCCAAGCTAGCATACTTAGCACCTCCTTAGACAAGATGCTTCAAGTTATTAACTACTAGACATGACATGTTTAATCCTGGTGGGAGGCAGACATGAAGGAGTGGCATGAGAATTTTGACAAGTGCAAGGAAGATTTTATAACATGGGCTGTGACCCGAAGCAGGGCTCAGGTAGGATGATGTTTTTCTCGAAGAAAACCCCAAAGAGGCCCGGAGTGCCTACTGTCAAGCCTTTGAGATTTCAAGCTCCAAGTGATTTAGTCTCTGTCCCCAAGCGACCCAAAGTGAGACTCCAAGCAACTACCAGATTTCCTCGGGTCTGACCCCAAGTGATTGAGCACTACCCATCAATTCCGGACCACTTAGCTATGAGCAAATCTTTAACATGCAGATGTTCTTTACAAGCATAATGAGTAGCTAGAGCCAAAGAATATACCGGCTCGTTGATGACAGAGGCATCATAGCCCTATCAATAAAGAACCCTAGTTATCAACTAGACTGACGACGACCTATAGCCCGCTAAGAGGAGCCGGGGGCAAAGTAGAATAGCAAGCGCATAATGATGCTTTGCTTATTAATGAAACCTATTTTGATCTCTTTTTATTTAATTCATTATTATATTTTCCATTTCAATTATGGCATGAACTATGATTAACTTGAATTAATCGACGTGCATACGATGTAGTTATCTAAAGTGCCTAGAGCTGGGCGTCGATCAATCTCCGCAGATCGTGACGAAACCTATGGAAGCTTTAATATAGATGAGCATGATTCGACCGTTCATCAGTTACCATGTGCCCCTGAATTGGGACATCGAAGTACAGAATTGAAAGACTTGACAAGGTCACAATCCCACAGAACGTGGATGCGACTGACCGTTCATTCAACAACCTTCGTATGTGACTTGAAGAAGCTATCGTTGACTACCCACTTGTTAGCCACAAATTTCAACAAATAGGCATGATTGTAGCCTGAATCGGATGCAAGTTAATTTTTATGCTCAATAACTCATTTTCTTCACTATCTAGAAAGAATATGAAGTAAGTTGGTCAAGACTTGGTCATCCAACCCCGGCATGGATATGGTCCAATCATCCATCGCCTACCCTCTTCCTCGACTTAAATGGGAAGAGCCACAACAACCAAGTGGACGAGAATTGACCGTCTAATTGCTAAGTTTCGTCCCAAATGCTGGGGGTTGAATCCCATTCCATGAACGAACGTGGTTCGACCATTCATTCGACAACTTTTTCCTCGACACGGTAAATGAAGTACAAATCAAAAGGGTGAAAACACGACTGCCTTTAACCAAAAATCTCTAAGTCCTCGGAGCGCGGACTAGAGTATAAACAATTCACAAAAATCTCTAAGTCCCTGGAGCACGGACTAGAGTACTCTAAGTCCCGGAGCACGGACTAGAGTGTAAACGATTCCAAAAAATTTCTAAGTCCCCGGAGCACGGACTAGAGTACTCTAAGTCCCTAGAGCGCGGATTAGAGTATAAACGATTCACAAAAATCTCTAAGTCCCCGGAGCGCGGACTAGAGTATGAACGATTCACAATAAACTCCAAGTCCCCAGAGCATGAACCGAAGTATGAACACAAATCGAGCACGAGTCAACTGCTCACAGAATAACTCTAAGTTCCTAGAATGCGGACTAGAATGTGAATTCCATGAACCGATGAATGGGTCTCAACCGTTCCCTATTTCAGTAATTCCAACTTAAAATCGGCAGAAGAGGTGCAAACCATTAAAGACCAGAGTACATACGACTTGGCTAACTATCCATTAATTCGGTCCCACGATTCAACGAGACAAAACGTAAAGCTAAAGTAAGCGCTACCTGCCCTCTTACTCATTTATGTATACCTCAAACTTGGGGGCATGAGAAAAATACGATGAATATGAATTGACCATTCATCGACCGACTTTAAGTCTTCTGGAGGTTATGTCGGAACATTAACACTACTGGGACAAGACTCAACCGTTCACACAGTACATTTACCGACCCGAATACTGGAGACAGAAATGTGATTGTTCGAAGAATGATTATAATAGCCTAACACTGCGGCTTATATCCCATGTTTGCAATGCCTCGAGGCCATGACCGTAGAAAGGCTTTGAGATATATTAATCAAAACAGTGTTCGATCAACCAACCAACAAATTGCAAGTACATGAAATAAGAAATGTCATAATTCAAACATTTAAACAAGTAAATATAGAGATCATACACAAGTGTAGAAGAATTTTTATTCACATGAAATCTGGTTGTACAGAATACAAAACAAAATTGAAGGGCCATGCCCAAACAAATACAACCAGCAAAAAGAGAAGCAGCTATCTAAGTTATTTGCATGCCCGTAGGTCATTCTTTAGATTTCTTGTAATGATCCTGAAATCGGCCTTCGAAAATCGGCACCCGTACTTTACTTGTACTCGAATGTCGTAGATTCAAACGCCGAATCTGTTTCACCGGAGCTTATAACACCATTAAGTATAACAACACAGCGGAAGAAAGAAAACAATGATATCATATACAACTCCAATGAATACAATATCCAGTATCATATACAACAATGATATCAATATGATATAACAATTATCAGATATAAATAATGATGCTACAGCGGAAACAGCATAACTGATAAATCCCAATGATCCGACAAAGAGAATGAGACCAATAACTCCAACATCAAGCTCGAACCATCATCACGATGCACAAAGGTAAGCAAGAACAGTCATCAACTCCGATGAAGTGAACTTGCTCCAGATAATCTACTAAACCTAGATATCTGAGAAACCCAATTCTAGACTGCCCGTGTGGAAAAATTGTGGGCACCCAGAGTTTAGGAACGGAACAATAAACTCCAGGTCAGTCATGGAACTGGTGTGAGCAACAAAAACATTTTATCTTTAAACAAACAACAAAAGAATTTTAAACATTGAAACCTGCAATGCTTTTGGAAAATGAAACTACCATAAGACCTCTCGCCACACACACAATGCAAACGCAGAATTGGAGGAGGTTTCTTCTTATGATAGTCAAACATGCTTACTACGCAAAATCATTGGATTATTATTATCAGTGCATAGTGTAGAAAGCCATTTCGAAAATATAATATAAATCTTAGCCAGCATACAACCATTATTGTATGCCTACTATAGCTACCATCTGAACAGTGGTGACCACCATAAGTAAATGGCAGGTTCTACAACTAAAACCGTACTGGGTTCGTATTGGAAATTGGATTTCCAACAAATGGTCAGGTAAAGGAACTTCCTTACACCGAAATGGAAACACCTCTAGAAAGACGCCTCGAGAACCTAACCGGATCTCTGAAAACACAAGGCCGACGCTACCTCACGCTGTACAGCTGTAACTAGGTAACTAACACACTGACGCTACCTCACGCTGTACAGCTGTAACTAGGTAACTAACACACAAGTATGCCATCCCCCGGTCGTTACCGACCTTTATCCCAGGATCCTCAACCACAAAGCAACAACCACAAGGTATAATAAATGTGCAGCATCAACATAGGTAAAATATCTGGGCTCCATACCATGATATCACCTTTTATCCAGAAGGAAATGACATACCCTAGGGGCGCTACCCCTAAAAACCTTTGCCGCAACATTCCTGTTTCGACCATTCCCAGGTTGTGAGGCTCGACGAAGTCTCGTCCACAAAGCTACGCTTTTTCACAAAGCCATGCTTTTTCACAAAGCCACGCTTTTTCACAAAGCCACGCTTTTTCACAAAGCCACGCTTTGATCAACAAATGATCAACAGCACTTCGTATGCCACATTACCAAATTGGGAATGTATCACTAGTAACCATAAACTACATAACCTCTGAGCTCGTACGTCTCAGAGAAGGGTGTTAAGCTAAGAGAATAAATTCTCCGCCACCAACAGAAATGTATTTGATAGAAACCACCTTTACATCTCAAAGTGTAACGTCAGACACACATCCATACAAGTCCGTTCCGGGATCGAACGGAACCGAAGGCACTTCCAAAGAAGCCCTTGCAAATCCGGATAATTTCTAATCACGTCCGGACTTCCCATCACAAAGGGTAATAAAATCTCTATATCGGGGATCAGCCGATGCAGAGACAATCAATGGTAATCCTTTCGTTTTCGAAAGTATCCGGTCTTCACCACCGGTCTTCAAATGCTATCCATATACGTCGTATCATAATTCGGAATGGGTTATATGACACAAAGGTCCTCTCCCGGCTAAACCGAATAATGAGCGCAATATTAAAAATCATATGGATACTGGTGTCTCAGTAAAATCACAGCTTAAAGCCCAAAACTTTTCATTCGAATGGTTAAAACAAATTACCATTTCCAATCTTTTAAACAAAAAGATTCATTTCAACAACCTTCAATGGTTTAAACAAATTTCCATACTTTTAATCTTTTAAACAAAAAGATCCAATTCACGAAGTTCACCCCATTCACAAAGATCCATTCATGGATTTTCCAAATCAATTTCCATTTTAATTGGATTAATTCGTTAAATCTTTAAATCAAAGATTTAACTTATAGCTTTCAAAACTCGTTTCCGAAGATTCATTTATAGTCTTTCAAAACAATTCCATTTAAAGTTGGATTAACTCATCCGGTCTTTGAATTAAAGACTCATTTCATAGTTTTCAAAACATTTCAATTCCATTTCAAACTTGAAACCTTTCAACACAAATTGGAAGTTCATTACTTATGTGAAAGCTTTTACTATTTGAAAACAATTAGTTTTGTTTCAGAAAAATCCAGTTATATTTACACGAGTTAAAACCCTTGAATTAAATTCTAATTCCCAAATCAATACCTTTAAAATGGTTTAACCCATATATAACTTGTACAGCATCTTTAATCCCTAGTTTCAAATCATAAGATTCAATTTCAAACTTGAATTCAAATTTAAATCAAATTATTTAAATTTTCAAAACTCGATTAAGTTATTCAAAATAACTTTTATCTTTGAAACTCATTTATAAAAACGTTAACATTTAACCCAGATCCATTTCCAAATCAATTGAAATTAAAATTTCAATTTCAAAAATATTAAATTTAAATCATCTATGACTTAACCGATTTCCACGTGAAATCCATATTTGTGTGTGTATGGTGTAGTCCAGGGGTTTCACACAGTAATACAACATCATTTAATCATCACAGATCAGAATACAGAAATATAGTTGATAAGCGGTATAACTATAACGCTTATCTTTCATTTACAGATCATAGATATATATATTGCAGATAATAAAATTACATTCATAGATAATTAATTACATTATAGATCATAACATAAATCAGGATATATCACAAAAAATCACTTATCGGAAATATCAAACCATTCGACAATCAATAGAATTCAAACATTCATAAGTAAGCTCAATTAATTATCTGGTTAATCAGGTAAGTCAAAAATCATGGCTAATCAACATTAATTAATTTCAAATCATTTGATAGATTGTCCTTTAATCATTTATTAATTAAATAAATCAACCTTTAATTATAAATTAATTAACATTTACTTATAATTCATCAACCTTTAATTATTAAATAATTAATCTTTAATTATTTAATTCACCATTTAATTATCTTTAATTAATAAATTAACCCTTAATTAATTACCATTTAATTAATTATCCTTAATTTACAAATTAATTACTCCTTACTTAATTAATCTTTAAACCTTGATTAATTAATTTAAACCTCTAATTACTTATTTAATTAATCCAAATTAGTAATTAATTAAATTAAACCTTTAACCATACATTTTAGCTTCACAAACAATCATTATTCGATAAAGAATAAATTTAAAAATCAATTTAACTTAGATTGTTAAAGTTTTTAAAACTAGAATTTATAAAACCCGAGACATCTTCGAGTGTTACCCGAGAGAATTTCCTGTTTGCTTCGAGTTTTATCAAAAACTTACCCGTGTGAAATTGTTTCCACTTAAATTTGTTTAAGTATTAAACCCCCCTGCACACACGAGAATTTGCTTCGAGTCCAGACTCTATTTACTTCGAGTAAATCACTTGAATAACTCGAGTAAAACCCGAGTGCACTCTCCTTTGTCAAACCAAGTTCATCAGAACTTAAAAATGCACAATGCACATGCACCGTGGCTCTGGCCATCTCCGACCACCCTCCAGGCCTTCCCCATATCAACGACCATCCACACAATCGATCACGACCATCGGAATCCACCACAGAAGCTCGAATCAAAATTTGAGTAGCTAATCCCAAACTTGGAAACTCGACACTGCAAACGATGCCCAAACCTGGCAACAGTTCAACCTCGCTGCTCCAACCACCAGATCACCAGAACCTCCGGCATCAGCTTCGACTATCACCCCTCTACCAATCCCCGAAAGCCCATTGAACTCGATGCTCCATGGAGTTCAAACTGACTCAAAATCTCCACCCAGACCAAACTAGGTTTAGGAAATCAAATTGGCAACCACTGCCACCCCCATGCTCAGACCAACCACCAGTCATTTTTGCCTAACTCTCCAGACATCCCACTACCATCAGAGAGAAACTCAACCTCTCCAATCACTGGGATCACCAGTGATTCCCAAAACCCCCAAAATTCATCAACACAGAAATGCACTTTCAAACCATTACTAAAAAATGTGATTTTTGTTTTAAAAATCAGTATTTGGTATAAAGATTCAGTTTATATTACTGAATTGTTAAATTAACATGTTTGAAATTGACACAATTTTCAAACTTCCTGTTCTTTTTGGGTTCCCAGAGCAATTTAAAGTTATTTTTAACTTAATTTAATTTTTAAACTTAACCTTAAGATCAAACAAACATACTTTGTTTAGATGCTAGGTCATAACAACAATTAGATCCATCAAAAATGATTTTTTTTTTGGAAGTAAAGCATGAGCTTAAAATCTTAAACACAGAGGTGTATCAACATACAAGCATCATATCTCATCAAATTTCACAGAACAATGCACATATAAATATTCACACAGATATACTTTTCAGATATTAACATGCAACTAATTTTAAAACTTAAGTTATTAAAATATGAAGTTACTCACCATTGTGTTTTGAGAAGATGAACAGAGCTCCTTCTATTTGGGAAGAAAAACTGCTAGCTTGATCTTCTCTTAATTATCTTGCTTGATTGTTGCTATTGTTGTTTGTTTAAATTGAATTTTTGTTTAAGGTTTTAGTTGTTGCTTCCCTCAGTTTTTTTACTCAGCTTAAATGGAACGAATAGAAATGAGAAGAGATTGATGTATATAGGAAATGAAATGATGTTTACTCTAGTTTTACTCAGCTATACTGAAATGAGGAGAAGCTTGATATAAAGAAATTTGTTGTACAGGTTGATATATTATTTTGTACAATAGGTCAGGGATATTTCTTGCTTTACTTCTTTTTTTAATATGGCCAGGCCATATTTGTGGAGGCTGAAATGATCTTGAACATTTCGAATTGACAAAATGTTGCTAGCATTTAATGCATGAGTCCTTTATGTTTCTATACTTATCCTCTTTTATTTTTATGTTCATAGATATTTTACTTTTTCAATTTTTCTTGCCTTTCTAAACTTTTTTTACAGGCTACATGTTCTTACTTTGCCTGGTTTGTCTTTACTTTATGCATATAGATATAAAGTTTTTATTGTTTTCTTTCTTAGTCATATTTCTTTGTAATATAAATAAAATCCTATATTTATTATGTTGTTATAATGTATCTATGTGTTTACTTTATATCATTACATAACTATATAATTTATCTTATGTATATTTGTTTGTATACATATCCAATTTTAAGAATTATCCTAAGTATTTATTTATAGTTTACATAACTAAAATTTTAAGATATTTATTTTATTTCTTTTTGAAGTTTAACTATCCAACATTTAATTTGCTTATCTATTATTATTTATTTATTTTCCTACTTATATTATAAATTCAAACTATCTTTAAACCATTTACTTAAAATTTAAAGTCAAATCCAATATATATATATAAATTCAAATCTACTCATATATGCACATATACATATATATTCACATATATATACAATTTCTAAATTTAAATGATTTATACAAAATTTATTTGAATTTGGGGAAACTCGCATCACTTTACAATTAATTTCACAATTTTTATTCAAAAATAAATTTAAATATCAATTTAAATGTATATAAAATCCGGGGTCGTTACATTTCTTGTCCCTTTTTCGCTTCTTCGGGGTAGCTCCCTCTGAACTACTGCTAGCCGCCCTCTTTGATCCCTTACCACCTTGGCCTTTCTCGGAAAGAGTTTCCTTAGTTGTATGGACCAAGGTGGCGTCGTCTCTAGAAGTTAGAGGGATGTGGGCATCTTCGGCAACATAAGTGTAAGGAACGTTTTCCGAAGGAGTTGCACCTTCGGGAGGAATCATCTGAAGAGGGGAAGGCATCAACTCACCGAGACCTGTTCAACTGGCTCTCCCTTCACCTTCTTTTTCTTGAGCTCCTCTCGCTCAATCCTTTCTTTCATGCTGGGCTCACCAGCGGGATCAGAGGAGCCTGTGAGTACCACTTCTGCGTCAAATAGGATTTCATGATGCAGGTCGCCTCCCTCCTTGAATAATGCCTCCATGAGTTGATCGTCAAAAATAAGGCCTCTTCGTGAACACTCTGAGTGGCTACCGAAATTGTAACTGTAATGGATTCAGTCATGGCCGTTTGAGACTCCAGCTGAGGTCCTCCAGGAGGAAGAGCACCAATATTCGACGAATCTAAGGTTGAAAAAGAGGCGAAAAGATTAGAAAGATTGATTAATAACATCCCAATTTTACAAGATAAAGGAAAAATCGAAGTGATACCTTTTATGGTGTGGATTTCGAGCTGGACCGAAGCATCCTCAGAACCACGCTCAAGGATCGAATATAGTCGCGGTTTATCCAGATCGTACCCAGGGATGGTCGAGGAGTTAGTTGCAGAACCGGTAGTGATTTGGGACATAGGGGGCAACTCAGTTGCAATATCAGAATGTGCCGATCCATATCCTTCGCCTGCTTCATGTGAAGGAGCGGTCATAAACTCTTTCTGGAGAGAAAACTGAATGTCATGTAGTATTTTGGGTTCATCGCCCATCAGCACTTTGCTTTCGAGTTTGGTTGTGTCGACATTTTCTGGGCCGTGAAATCTTTCCTCCTCCGAAACAAGAAATTCCCAGGCACGATGAAGCTGATAGGGGTAGTCTTCGCCAAGCCACGCTAGGTTCCTATGTTTAAGTACATAAGCATTGTAAAAGAACGAGAAGCAAGTCGAGCTCATTCATCACGTCTTCTCTCACCTTGTTCGTGAGCATTTCTGTCTCACGTTGAATGAGGGTGTCAACGTTTTTAGCCTTTTCAATGGCATCATCTCTCTCAAGCCTAACACAAACCAGCTCCTCGCAAGAATCTTGAGCGATCTTTCGAGCTTCATCCCTGTCTTTTATCGCATGTTCAAGCTTGGCCTTGGGTTCAGATATTTCCTTCAAGGCCACAGATCCTTTATTTCCAACCGCATCTCGCTCAAGCTTTATCTCTTGGTTG
The DNA here is from genome assembly GCA_030737815.1 of Allium fistulosum. NCBI lineage: Eukaryota > Viridiplantae > Streptophyta > Magnoliopsida > Asparagales > Amaryllidaceae > Allium > Allium fistulosum. Next base: position 873,472,968 of record CM060902.1, read on the forward strand.
CGATGATGCAGTACTTGAAACATATCGAGATGTCTGGCTTTCATCTCCTCTATAGATTTTAAAGCAGCATCGGCTTTTTCTTCAACTACGGATAAGGCGGTTCTGAAGGCCTCTTGTTTGTAAGAGCTTCAATAATCCTTTTATCTTGAGCCTCTTATTGCTTTAGTTTCTCTATTTCTGCCACACGTTCGAAGGAAACCTTTGATATTTTTCCCGTGGCTTTCATCCATTCCCGGTATTGCATGTCGATGTCAGTGACGCAGTTGATAGTCATTCTTTAAACATCGTCCGGAATCTTCTTCAGGTTAGGGGGAAAATAGAACCCATCGAAGCATAAGTTCGGAAATTCCTTTGGAAGCTCCGCCATGTGAACATTCAGGTCAACTGGGGGATCCTTAGAAATAATTTCAACCCCTGCACCTTCCTTGCCAGGCATGTGCACCGCCGCCTGTTTGCCATGACAGCGGTGATCGATCGGCCGCTGAGACTTTGAAGGCATGGGAACTGTAGGAGGGCCACGAGGAGGATCAATGGGCAAGTCCCTGTGCTTTGCTGATCTTTTGCGACCTTTTGAGGAGGAGATCTCGATCTCGATCTATGAATGTCCTGAGCAGGCCTATCCCTATCCTCCCTTTCTTGATAACCACGGCCGAGGCGATGGCTAATGTCATAATAGTCACGACTGTTGCGATAAGAGCTAGACCATGACCCATGCTCCTTTTCCTTATCACCATTCCTGCAAAAAGAAATGGGTAATGATCAACTTTGAGTATTAGGAAGAACAAGTTATGTACAGTGCAATGTTAGACGTGCGAGTGTGTGCGAGTGTCCTAGTGTCACCCCTCGACAGACTAGGTGCAAGAGCTTTGCTCATCGGTGTAACTTCCCCTCTGGAAGTGGGGATCTTTGAACTAGTTATGATGGGAGACTCTAATCCTCCAATGCTCACATCAATGAATTAGTAAGTGTCGATGACTTAGTTGGATCGGAGCGATAACTTCTTGAAGGCTTGTGCGCGATCGCTTTCCCCTTTCTTTTAGTCATAGCCAGGGGTTGAGGAACTTGTGAGGGTCTGACGCCAACCCCGGGATCAGGTCTATCATCTTGACGACCAGGTACATCTTCAATATGCCCTCCGGCGTTGATATCGGCAGACTCTTGGGTGCTCGTGACTGGGGGCACCATAGGGCCAGATTGAACATCTCTTTAACCGGTTGCGGCCATCAATCTGGTCCCAGCCGATGATGCAGTTTTGGTTAGCCCTATGCTAAGGCCCTCTTCTATCAAGCCAAAAGTGACAAGACATTCATCCTCGAGCAAAAGTTCAATATTTCTTTCTTTGGCTGGAGCATTCTTCAAAATAGAGACTGCTTCTTCATAAACATCGCCACTGGGTCAAGTAACCACACCTAAAATGAGTGACATCATTAGAATGCAATGCAGCCTGGATATGTTTTCCTTAAATATTTATGAAATTAGTAAGGAAAACGTACGCCTCCCTAGCCATAATCGAGCGAAGCTGGGCAGACAATGAACGAAGAACCACTCGCTCTTAAAAGCACTTAATTTGTTCCAAGTACCGGTCAGAATCTGGCATTTCTTCATCGATTCAAGAAAAGTGAATGATAGACTCCATGTCCGTTGTTTGAAAGTGAAGAGAAATCGAATGTCTTCGATAGTGGGCGGACGATGTAGAACTCCATAAATACCATGTATGTATAGTTGAGAAGCGCGTAGCCATTTGGATGGAGTTGTAGAGGAGAAATTCTTATATAATGTAAAATCTCCTAGATATACGAATTGAACGGCGGGATGCATCCCGCCCAACACATGAATTTATTGCATGTCATGTACCCTTCGGGAGGTCTGTGAGCCCTGTCACCTTGTGACGGAACTAATACATCATCAAAAGGAATCTCGTGCCTTGTGCAGATCCTCTGGAGAGCATCTTCTTTAATCTTTGAAGCTATTGAATCAGGAGGATTTTCAAGGATGATAGCATCTCCCAAAGTATCAGGCGCCGGTTCGATAACTTCCGACGGAAATATAGGAATGATCCCGGAGAGATCCAAATGGAAACACGAGCCTTTGTGCTACCTTAGACTATTACTAACTGGCAGGCTGTAAGATTTGGTTGCTGAATTAGATTCTACGCCCGAGTTAGTCCTATGAGAGGAAGATCCGGCTGGCATAATTGCGGAGTGTCCAGAACACCTAGATTCCCTTGCTATCAAACTTAGTAAAAACCATAATTAGAGAAAAAATGACTTGAATCCCCTAGTGCATTGTGAGTGTAAGTGTTGTGTGATAAAGTGCTAATCGATGTGATAAAAGGTTAAATGAAGACAAGAAAAGACGACAAGGCATATGAATTTGTTCAAGAGACAGTCATTAGCCAAAAGAAATCAAACTGTTGTCTGAGCTATGCATAAGTTTTGACATGGTAGTTAGAATTCTTTATTTATGGCACTTGTTCTGAGGTGGCATATTATTAGTCGTGGAGGCCATGTCATATGATGGTTATGCTTATGTTTAAATGTGTGCGAGGAACTGGAACTGATTATTCGGTTCGAGTTTATGATCAAGCTATAGGTTATATTCCTCTGCACGGGTGAAAACATTAAGTCCAAGTATATATGGATCGTTATGACGTTGTGTGATTTGATCATTCCAACATTTTAAGGGCCAAACGTCCTTGAAGAAAGTATATGCCGAATGATCCATGAGGCAGCTCTGGCCGATCGTCCTACCTACCGATCATCTTTGTCCAAGTTAACACGACTGATCGTTTACAGGCCATTCTTGGACTCCCCCATCTTCGAACCAGAGCGCCACCGATCGTCCATAAACGATCGTACGAATCGTTCATACCCATCACTCCAAACCATTCATCTTCTCGTCTTCATCTCCTTCCAAGAACAATCGGCCCGATAGCAGTAGGTTGCTAGCTTCTTCTAGGAGAGTCACTTCGCCTCCATTGAACTCGATTACAAGAACAAAAAGAAAAACCATGCCAAATATCCTAAATTCGAAATCGTTCTAAGAGTTATGCAGCGAATTTGAGTAGTGTTTTACCTATGCTTGAGATCTAAAAATAAGGAATTCGGGGTCGATTTGAAATCTGGATATAGAGGAAGGTGGACAATGTTGTGAGGATCGGTGGTGGGAAGGTAGAAGGTACTCGTCTCATTTCAAAGCTTAAAGGCAGAAGTGAAGGGTAAAGTGAAGAAAGCGACTAAGTGCCAGGCCTTATATAGAAGTAGATTTTTTCGATCGTTTTCACCTGGTGGGATTTAGTCGATCATTTTCACTTCAGAGGGCTACACCGATCGTTTTATACCAAGTGACCATGCCAATCCATCTTTGAGTTGTACGTTCGATGATCCATTCTTGATCCATCCTCCAACTATTCGACCATATGTTGATCCATCCCTAAATAATATGTCTACTGATCCATTCTAAATCAAATCTGCTAAGCACGCTGACCCATCCCTATACCGATCAATTTTGTCTCTCATTTATTTAAGCCTTCGGATGACCGTTTCATTTCCAAACCTACAACACTCAGTTCCACGATCGAAGACATTTTAAAAGATAATAAAAAATAATAATAAATGTGGTGATGAATGGAAAGGTGATGAAGTAAGTGAAAACCGTGGTAGATGTGAAGAACAACAAATGTTCAAAGAAATTCGATTACATACGTGAATAGTTAGGATATCGTAAAACTTGGTTACAACCTATGGACATGAGCATGACTTGGAGCTAATAACATGAACACATGTATGAAAGTGCATGAAAACAAGTTTAAAAGTTCAGTTTTCCGTAATCGATAAAAGATTGCAAACAAACCTGGAGCTATTGGGTTTGAGGCAGGATCAGATGAATGAGGGCTTGTAGATTCCCCGCAACCAAATTTGTACATGCAAATATAATACGACTCCAGATTTATACTATCAACAGACAGTAGAGGAATATAGTAATCAATCAGGAAGCTGAATGGATTTCTTTATAGCATTCATACTTTTTTGGATTCAAAGCACGTCATGTTAATCACAAGACATACTTTGGGGGACAAATGTTACCCCGCCTTTTGGCGAAACCGTAATATCATCGATTCGACTAGGAACAGATAATTGATAGCTTGAAGAGCCAATTACGATTAGTATCATGGATGATAGTCGGACAGATTAGAACTGGAACTAGATCGAAGTATAGTTGGCATGAAGTCACTATCCTAACTCTGTGAAGTCATATTTCAAGATTGGAATTGATTGAAGTTCATATACACAAGCTGTGGATTAAACAATGATTTGTTTAGATCGATCAGAGAACGATCAAGGAAATAGTTCAAGTCATCGGAGAACATCCAGTATCTTCAAATCCATGAAGCCAATCCATGTGAGACTTTCAGGACATCAACAGAGAGGCAATTGGAGCATATCATGACGATCGCGCATCCCAAAATGGAGATGGGAGAAATGCCGATCGATATACACCGATCGTTATTGGGGAGCTAAGTATAACGATCGGTGTATCTCTTGTATGTTCAATCTTCAACCAAGAATGACCCATAACTTGCAATCTATAACTCAGGATGATCTCATATTTTAGGAGCCACATCTAGAAGCACATGGGACCCTCTGACATTGATCGCACAGTGATTGGGGGCTAGGAAAAGGATCGTTTATACTTATACCAATCATTTTTTATCATCAAGTTATTCATGCCGATCGATATGGTGGGCTCTACTAGACCTGGGGAACCCTCTTGCAAAGTTTTAGCCCAGTCTGTGCGCATCTTCTACTATAAATACAGCATGCGTAGCTTTGAAAAAGGGGACTTCATCTTCTTCTTCTTCCTACTCCAGAGGCTCTGCCATGGCTATTTCTTAAAAACTTGTATTAATGGATTCTAGCTGATCCAACAGTTCTTATAATTGTAATCTAGTGAAAGATTAATAAAAATATGAAGTGGAAGTAGTCCAAGATTGCCAAACCATTATAAAATTTGTGTGTTCATTTACTTTTATGTTTTGTTCTTAAGATTCCGTTTATTGTTTGATGTCTATAATATTCAGCAGGTGTTGATGCCCATTTTTGGTGTCAACAATCCATGGTAGCAAATATTTCCTTAAGAGAAAGACTAATGCAGTTGGAATATAATGAGTAACATTGATAAGAATAAAATCGTAAAGTTCAATGTTGAAACTAGCGTAACAGATTCGCCATTCAATGTGCTCAAGTTGATTTGGATTTTTACTCATAGTATTATCTCTTGGTATGACTTTGTTTTTGGTACATATATGTTGAAATGGATAATTCTAAGTAATGATTTAGAATAGACTATTTCCACATAAAAACCAAAGTATTTCAAAGTCAATGGGAGAGATATTGAGTTTGTGGGATTTAGGATGTGATCCATGAAATGATATGAAGGTATCATTCTATACGCATCAGAATTGAATAAGTATTTTGATAGAAATATCAAATAGTTTGATTTTCAATCAAAATGCAGAAGAAGCATGTGTCTATAAGAAATAACTATAAAGCTACTAAAATATTTCTAAACAGTAAACAACATACTATTGATTGTTAATGACGTTCTTATGTTAAAATCAAAAATAGATTGTTTATTTAATACTCAATATTGGATTTGTAAATTATATTTTACAATAGATATAAAGGATGTGAGGAATGTCCTAAAGTGATATGCAACGACACCTTATTAAAATGTTTAATATAGAACATGTAAGATGGATTCCTTATGCATTGGCAATTGGAATAATCATATATGTTACATTGTCTACAATATCGTAATTTGCTTATGTGTTTGATACATGAAGCAGATAACAAATCCAAATTAAGATCACTAAATGATAGTTTATAGTGTTCTCAAGTAGTTATGAAATACTACAAAATTATTTATAAAAACAACGAACTCCTTATGAATGAATATTCATACTCAAATTTCATAAGTGATATTGAGTATAATTTTCAATATTAAATTCATGTTCAAACCATAGTTAAGGATCTTTAAGTTGAAAATGTTCCAAATAAGAGGTTGTGGCTGATTCAATGTAAAGCTAAATACATCGCCTTGAATAACATCACGATAAAAGTAATGTATAAATGAAAATGCATAATTTATAACCGAGCTAGGGGTGATTTCAAGTATTGAGAATACTACATTGATATATGATAACAATGTAATAATAAGAGTTTGCTTGAAGTCGAGAAACATACTCTAACTAGATCCACATGATGAATGTAGTTTATCAACATCGAAGAGAGTTGATTGACATAGTAGATAATTAAAACAACATAGTAGAAATTATTATTTTCCAGGACAAATATCTAGGCGGCGTGCGTCTTCATCTTCTCAAACCAATCGTATCTTCTGAAATCTAGTGCTCGTGGAAATTAGGCAAAATTAGGCCGTCTTTCCTTGTGCAATAAAAGCGCTCGTTGATTTTTTTGGAAAAAATTAGGCGTTAGTTTCTTCTGAAATCAAATTCGACTTTAATTGTGGGAAATCGTGAGGCGATTTTCTTCATTTGGATAAGCTAATCGATTTTCTCTATTGGATTGCTTGTTCTTTGGTGAGTCTCGATTTTATTTGGTGGTTTTCATTGTCAATTCTATGTTTTCTGATGTTCATGATGTTATTCTATTTTTCTTATCAGGGGAGGCGGTTTTGATCTATTGGAGGAAGGTTTTGTTTGATGTAGTTGGAATAATGGCCTCTGAATGGTATTCTTTTATTCTGATAACACAAGAATTGTGTATTTAGCCTGGTTGCATCATTCACTTTAGATTATGATTTTAGTATTTAGAGTATCACTTCAGATTTGGTTTGATCAATCAAAGTATTTATTTTTGTCAGTCAATTTTGTTTGTACTCATTTTGGGTATGAAATTGGATCTGAAATAATATTAGTTGAAGTTGTTTATTCTTTAGTTCTTGTTGATTTGTGATCTGTAAAAGATAAATTGTTTTATCTTTTTTCAAAAAGTGGGATAGAAAATGATTTGTTATGTAGTATTTTATGCTATTAGTTTCTAATTCAGATCAATTTCACATAGTTATTTTTTGTTTACATTTTTTTTGCAGGTGTGATTCATCTGTTATAGTTGTGTTTGATTTCAATAACAATTGTTTTAGTGCTCGTTTTGGATTGGATGCTTCTATTTCTTCTGTTAGGAATAGGATTTGTGAGGAGTGGATTAATTTGAGTCCATTATGCTTTGATATTTTTTATATTCGAGAATCAGAGACTACCTTTGTTGAAACGGATAGAGATCTTCAAGCTGTATTGTGTTTGTCTTGGTTTAAAAAGGAAGAATTTTTGGTATTTTTTCTACGGTTGAAGATTGATTCAACGAATAATTTTGTTGGTGAAAGTAGCAAGTCTGGTTCAGTAGTTGGTGGTGAGTCAAGTAATAATATGTTAGGTTATGATGATGATTTAGATTCTGGTTTTACTCAACAAAAGGATTTACATGAGTTGTTGAAGAAGAATTCAAATATGGAATTTTTTACTGGGGTTGGTCAACAGTTTGATTCTGCTATTGGATTCCGTAGAACGGTTAGTGCTTATTGTTTGAAGAATGGGTTTAAAGTACAATATATTAAGAATTGTAAAGCAGTGTTTTAAATCTCGGATTTTAGCCAATATCTCAGGAAAATATCTCGGCTATCTCGGGCGATATTTAAAACACTTATAACTAAATAGGCTGCCAAATCTCGGATTTTGGCTGATATCTCGGATTTTTCATCTCGGCCATCTCGGGGAGATTTAAAAGCCTGTTGTAAAGAACGATTGACAGTTCGATGTGCAATAGATAGTTGTCCTTTTAGGATTCATGCTTCTTGCAAACTGAAGCAATTGGACCAACTGTTTGTTAAAAACATTCAGCTGATTCATACTTGTGGTGATGGATTTCGTTCACTTGGTAGTCCAACTATTAATAGTGATCTTGTGAAAAGTCTAATCTTCAATCAAATTCGTGATGAGCCAAAAAGAAAAACCAAGGATATCATTAAAAAATTTAGAAGAGATTATGATGTGGAGCTGAGCTATTATTTTGCTTATAAGGGTAAGAAATTGGCTATGAATGATATTTACGGTGATGAAAAGAAATCTTACAATGAATTAGTTTGGTATTTGAAGGCATTGGAAAGAAATAACCCGAATAGTTATTCAAGTATGGATGTGGATTCTGACACTAATCAATTTGAGAGAGTTTTTGTATGTTATGAGGCATGTATATTTGGATTCAGCTATTGTCGTCCTATGGTGTTTTTAGATGCTACCTTTTTGAAAGGGCGAAGTGGTATTTTGATGGCTGCCACTGCAAAAAATAGGAATCAAGGTACTGATTTTGATCTTCTTCTTTTTTGCTGTTGTATTTACTTTGTACTGTGTGCATTAGTTCCTTGTTATAAATTTATGTAACATAGTACTGTTTCTTTAAGTGTTTGATCTAGTGATTTTTGTTCTGTACATACTGCATTTTGGTTAAGTGATCAGTCTACTGTTATATAGTACTGATTCAAATATAGTGCATTTGGTTGTTTCAAATGTAGTAATATCCAGTTTAATTCATTTTAGTTTCTTTTGCGTTAGGGATTAGCATGTGAAATTATTGCAGAAATGAATCCAGAGTCACAATTTAGTTCTACTGAAAATTAACGATGATTAATGTTGGTTGTTTTTTTCTTGAAAATTAACACTGTAAAAGATTTAATGTTATTTAATTTGATGTACAAAATGTTACTGTATAATACAGGAGTTAAAAAGGATAAATGCATTTATCTTTTAAGATAAAGAATTAAATAACATATTAAGCCGTACTTATATATCATAGTTACTACTACATGTTAAACATATTTATCATTTTTTTTCATTATTTGAACTTCTTACATAACGTATACAAATGATTTAAACAACATATAGAAAAGATAAAAGCATATATGTTTTAGAAGTTCGAATATAAGTCTTTGTATTGTATGCATGAATTATGTATCATATCTTTGCAATTTCTACCCTTCCTGCATAGACTACACATTCAAGTAGCAAAATTTAAAAAACAAAAGAAAAAAAGGATGAATTGCCTCTAGCAAATTTATTTTTCCTTTTTTATTTGGGCCGAGGGCATAGTGTTCATGTGATTGTCTACTATTAGATAATACTGTTTCAAACATAGTGCATTTTGTTATTTCAAATGTACATTAATAAACAGTGAATTTTTTTTTCTAGGTTTTTTCCCATTAGCAATGGCTCTTGTTCCCAAAGAAAATGAAGAGTGTTGGAGTTGGTTTTTGAAACACCTAAAGAATGCTCTTAGTTGTGATAGAATATTAACTTTTTTAAGTGATAGACGCTGGGGTTTATTGTTAAGTATTCCAAAAAAAATTCCAAATAGTCATTATTCTTATTGTTTGCATCATATGCAAAATAATATTGCTAGCATTGTGAAAAATGGAAGGGGTGTTTGGGTAGCTCATTTACTTGAGCATTGTGCTATAGCTTCTAATCATCATGAGTTTGAAAAAGCCATGTCCAAGTGCAAAGAAATTGGAGGTGCCAAAGCTATAGAGTACTTGAATGATAAACCATATGATCATTAGGCCGATTTGTTTTTTCCGGGGAAGCGATATGGTGAAAATAAGTCCAATGTAGCTGAGAGTTTTAATTCTTGGATTTTGGATGAAAGAAGTTTGCCTGTTACTGCTTGTCTTGATGTAATTAGGGTAAAACTTATGATGCAAATGTCTAATCGTAGAGAAGAGGCATTAAAGTGGATTAGTGTGCTATGTCCGAAAATGGAAGCTCGTTTCTTAAAATTGAAGGAAGAAGGATTTGGGTGGAGTGTTTCTAAATCATCTAGGTATGTATTTATATTTTTTACATGATGTTCACAGTTTTTGAAAAATGATAAATGCATTTATCTTTTTTCAACCTGCTATGTAGCTTGTGTTATGATTTCATTTTGTTGGTGTCGCTTGCTACATATTTTCTCTTTGTCTGCATTGAGGCTTATGATAATATGAATAATGTAAGGACCAAGTAATATAAAGCAAGTATCATTGTGGTGTTTTATTTTTGAGATATTGTTATGGTAAAAACTAATGTTGTGCATAGGAGTATGATGCATTAGTGTGTCTGCTTAGGGTTTATTCACATGCATGAGTGTTTTATTTTTGATAGTATTTATGGTTTTTGGTATAACTGAAAGCTGTGACAAGATATTTTCAAGTTTATAAATTTAAACCTTAACAGTAAATATATAATGGAAATATTGAGCAATGCTCACATGCAGAATTCATGAGCAAACATACATTATCTTTTTTTTTCTTCCCTTATAGCATAGCTTCTATGATCTTTAAGAATATGAACAGTATGACTGTTGTTAATTTTTTTGGTTTATGAGTCTTATTTTTCACTATTAGTTCACTGCACATGAATTGGGTCTTATTTATTAGATAGATTAGAGAGAATATATATAGTGCTAATAATCTTTTTTTGGAAATGCAATCTGTTTATATATTTTACCTGTTTTTAATTTTACATTTTGTAGGTATATTTTTGAAGTTCATTCTCCAACATCTCAAAAGGTTGATCTTAAAAATCGCATTTGCAGTTGCAATCAATGGAAAGTGACATGTTTTCCTTGTGTGCATGCTTTGAAGTGCCATAAATTCTGTTTATGAATATATTGAGAATTACTTTACTGTTGAGTATTATCGAGCTTCGTATTCACATTTGATCAATCCTATTCCAACTTTTGATAAGGAAGCAATTGCAGCTGAAGAATCATCTATTGTTCTTCCTCCTAAGTCTGTTCGTGGAGCTGGTAGGCCTAGGATGAATAGGATTGAAGGGGCCGATTTTCATGCTAAGCAAAATAGATGTGGAAAGTGTGAAAAACTAGGACATAATAGAAGGGGGTGTTCTTTGAATAATTGAGTTGATTGTTTTAGTTCAATGTATTTGATTGGTTGTTCTATGAATACTTTGAGTTGAATAATTGAGTTGATTGTTTTAGTCCAAAGTATTTGATTGTTGTTCTATGAATACTTGGTTGTTGTATGAATACTTTGAGTTGAATATTTGAATAATTGCATATGTTGAATTGGTTATGATCTGATTTTGGTTATTTTTGGTTGTATGCAATTATTTATGTTTAACTGTTATTTGGAATACAATGTTGTTAGTTCTGTTAAAAAAGATAAATTGATATTTCTTTTTAATTCTTATGTATAGTCTGTTTTTTGTTATTATATGTTATTGTAGTTATTATGTCTATTCTTAAAATATAGTCTTTTCTATTCATGAACTCCAACCCAGACGCTGGTCACTACAAGAAAATCAAAGTGGTATCAAATAGGACCAGTTTTAATAGCATAATCCAAATCTGCAATGTGATATTCTATATCCTCAATGCCAACGGATATTCGAACCAAATCATCTGTAAATCCACGAGTTTCACGCACAGCAGTAGGAATACAAATCAAACAGAACAACTGGAGATAAGTATGACTAGTATATTGCTACCCGAAACATACTATCAATAAAAGTGATGTTCTTATGTATAGACTTTTAAAAGAGCATACGCAGAATTGTCAATAAAAGTGATAGAACATACTGTCAATAAAACATAAATGCGTTTATCTTTTTAACAAAGCATTAAAAACATTAGCCATTACAAATTCACTATCAATTACCATAATTTCATTATCAAATTTAAAATTAGTTGTGTAAGTGCTTGCTAGTTAACAATATACAAAAGCAACATAGACTAAAGTGATTATGTACTTGATATTTCATTTGACAGATGCATTGGTTCTAGACAGTCTTGCCTTCTTGGTACACAATATCATAACAGTTTGACAATACATCCCATGGTACTTGGCGGACTGGAGATCGATAGCCTCTACAATCAGGGTCGTAGCATTTCTGATAGTAGCCACCCCTTTGGAAATTAACAATGTACATAACATGATTACTTTTATGTTCTCTTCCAATTCGTTCACAATATCGACTTCTGGACATGCTAAAAATTATGTAGCCATGTGCAGAAAACCAGTACCACCTTCTGATTTTACCCGAAACATTTCCATGAGAGGCAAAAGATGAAATTTTATCATCCAAAGCTGGAAAGGGAGATTTTCCTGAACAATAGGACTTAGATATATTGCTTCCATAATCATGTAATGACTTATCTCCCTCGGTGTAGGTGCTATTATCATTGACCTCATATTCAAAATGAAGAATTTTGCAACAGTCCAGATCCATTTTGCACTCTAATAGCTTATCAAAATCAGCATCTATTATGCAAATAAGTGATTTGATAAACACTTGTTCTTCATTCAGATTCTTACATCCAAAGCGTCCGCTTGGCAGGAGTAAAGCATTCTTCCCTGCTTTTGATGAGAAAGGAAGACGAAAACAACGATTACGGGTATAAACTCCAGTATCAACAAAAAGAAGCTCTGTATTGTCTGATGAGCTTGAATCTTTCTTGATGTACAGTTTTTCAAACTGTGGATCACTTACTCTTAAATTTATTATACATGAGCATACCTCAGAGATGAATGCTCCAACATGCGAGTTGTCTTTGAAGGCAATATTTGGGATATGAATGATCATATGTCGAGAGAACTTTTCTTCAGTAGATGAATCAAGCTCTATAACCCAATCTTGATTTCCCTGGATTTTGTATTTGTCATTTAGCACTTTGAAGGTGATAGATATCAGAATATCTACCATTTCATCGGCATTTTTCCAGTGTTAATCTTTTTATTGAACTCCAGATCATAATACAAGTGGCAAGGCAATCCGACTTGAATAACCTCATAATGGTGGCGTAACTTAGGATTCATGGTTTTGTACCTTCTCTAGAACTCATCATATGTAGAAATAAGGAACCTTCTTTGTGCGGTCAAATGATCTTGGTAGCAAAAAACGTAAGTGCTTGCATGTGTTTGGACAAATCTTAAAGCTTCTTCTTGTCTAGGAAAAGTAGCCCATACTACATCCTTTTGCTGTGTAGAACAACGGAATTAGAAAACATAATAATAAATATAAAACTATAAATTATCAATAAAAGATAAAAGGATTTATCTTTCTTAAAAGAGCAGTAGAATCATATTTTGGATTACAAATTCATGATCCATATTTATCTGAATAACATCATCAAATCAACAAAGCCATTAGAAATTCATTATCAAATTCATCATCAAATTTTCAATATCAGTTACTACAAATTCATCATGTAATTCATCAGTAAATTCAAATATACTCCCTAAAATCTATGATCAATTTTGTATCAGCCATTACAAATTCATCACCAAATTCATTATCTAATTTTTAACATCACCCATTACAAATTCATCATCTCATTCATCAACCATTACATTTTTATGGGCTGAAGAAGAGCTGCAAAACTTGTCAAGCCAGCAATATGGTTCGTCGGAGAGTATTTGTGCAGCTATCTATGCTCTGAATGCATTAACTTGTTCAAGACTAATTTTTTCTGTAGCCTGCATTCCTTGTGCTATTTTTTGCATGAACGTCATCACAAAAATTCCACAGTCATACCTGTATTTCTGAAGTTGAGTACTTTGAATATAATGATAAAACAGATTATCTTTTCTTTATTTTGATAATGAATTGTAATTAGTATTTTGTTTATCTAAGTATTTGTATGTGAGTAAATAATATTATCTAATTGGTAATATGTGTGTAGGTAGTTATTGTGTATCGTGAATTTTTTTATAAAATTCTGAACTATCTTCAAAATTACCCATTGCTTTGTTGAGCACAGTTAACATGTTTAAGCACTGAATTTTTCCTGAGAATTGTTTTGTGCCCTTCTTCTTGTAGCTCTTTGTTTAGGTAGTTTACTGCTGATTTCTGCAAACAGTGAAGGAAAATTAGAATAAATATAAACACATTTATCATTTTTACCTTTTGTGTATTTTTACTTACCACATTAATGGAAAATTTTGTATGTCCACTTCTGCAGGTTTTTGATCTCGTGGTCCAGTGTAGAGAGTCGTAGTGGTTCCAAGTGCATTCTCCAACAACTAGTTCAAGCAGGCTCCAATGTTCATTGCCATGTATTGGGAATAATATGTTGCAACATAATGGATCTAAAAGTGTTCTTTTCATAAAAGGATTGAACATTTTTTTCTTGATATTTTCCAAGCTTCCATCCGTTGCGCTTTTCTGTAAAAAATTTGTTTTAGAAAATTTATGTTGTATAAAAAATGTTAATTTGAGAATATAGTTCACTTACTGTCATAGTTGTGTTAACATAGATAATGCTATTGCTTTTTTCTAGTTGCTTTGTTTTTCGAAACAAAAACCAATCAATGATCTACATTTGAAAAATAATATGGAAAAGGTATATAATTTATAATGAAGGAAAGTTTAGTTTGTTGTACTTACTTGACCACAAATACTTTGTTGATAGAGGAGGTCTTCTATCATGAATTTTTTTATGGTGATGAAGTTTTCATCATCACAACTAAATGCTTCGTCGCTGGAAAATTGGACGGTTGTTAATAAAAGAAATTAAGTTTAGTACGTACTATGTTGTTTGCATTTGGTAGTAAAACAAAATAGAAGCCTTTATGGAAGTATGTATTAAAAGTAAAAGATAAATTAATTTATCTTTTTTAGTTTTGTTTAGTTTTTGTTTATATTTGAGCAAGTGTGTGAGTGTACAGTAGTTGAGAGATATACTGATAGTTGACCAAACTAAAACAGTACTAATAATTAATTTAACAGATTGTTGATATATAGTTTGTGTGAGTGAAAAGTAGTTTAATTACTTACTTGTTTCCTCCCAAAACTTTGAAAAAAAGTTTTACATTTTGTTGCTGTTCTTCGGTTAGATGCTTTATGAGTGGACACTTTTCAACATTCTTTTGCTTCTTTTTTTTTGTTCTTTAGGACTGACATCTTCAACAACAATTGGTTTTTCTGCAGCAATTTCTTCACTATCTTGTTTGATATTTTCAGATTTTAAACCATCTTCGGTTTCTATAATGCAATCTTGAGTTTCCATCACATAAAAACATGGAAAGTTAGCAGAACTATTTATGTGCATCATACCAACTATCTTTCTTTTATTCATACCTTTTTCAGCTTCACTTTTTTCTTTGAAATCGTTTTTTCTCCACATTATGCTCTTCAAAATTTTCCAGCTTTTGAAGTTTCATTTCAAGATTGTGGAGTCTTTGTTCAGCCAGTTGTCTTGAATGTTGTTCCTCATTCAGTTGTTCTGCCATACTTTTCATCTCAGCAGATAAAAAGTTCACTTTCCTCTCTAACTCTTTTATGCTACTAGAGCAGTCCGTAGCATATTTGTCATTTTCCAACCCAGTGTATATTTTTTTTGAAAAAAAAAGTCTTTTTCCTCTTTAGTTACATTTGCAAATTTTTTTAAAATTTGCATGGAAGGTATTTGAAATTAAATTTGGACATGTAATATCATTGAATTACTATGAAGTTAGGAATCAGAAATTATTAAAAATATACACGTAAGAAAATTTCAGACACTTGATAAATGGATACAACATGTAAGCACATTCATATAGGAAGAAGAGAAGACCAGGAAAATCTATAATGCACACACAATAGTCGTTACGTATAAATATAGATATGTAATTAACTAACCTACAAACTACATAAATTTAGAACACTATCCCTATTAAATAACACACATATAAACATATGTACTCATATAATTTTGTTTATCAACAAATATATATAGTTCATTATGTACTTAAATCATTTTATGTAAAAACATATATGCTTTTATCTTTTTTAACTAGGGTTTAATTTAGTTGTATATTTTATGTAATAAATTTAAAATATGAGTAAATCAAGAAAAATGTTTAATATGTATAACTATATATCAAATATAAGTAAGGCCTAACTTGTTATTAAATCGTTTACATTAACAGATAAATGTTTTTATCTTTTATAGCTTTTAAGCATGGTAAAATTAAAACTTAAATCTGTTAACAGAATACATAACATCATTGGAAAACCACATTTAGTGATGTAAGCAGTAATGGGTTTGCAGGACAAGGAGTTGATAAAAGGTTGTTTGGTTGAATTTGGTTGAGTTCTTGAATTTGTTTAGGTGTTTCAAGTAGCATGTGGTTGGTGCAGCAGTTTGTTGCTCGTTCAGTCAGGTTGTAGGTAAAGATGAAATTAGGTGGTGAAGAGGAGTAGTTTGTGGTTGAATGTGGGGTTGATATATTGCACCATTTACAAAGTTTGAATAGCATTGTTCAACAAGTTTGAATTGTACCGAACTGTGGAGTTTGGCAGAAATTGAATGTGGGGTGTTCGTGGTGATTTTCTGGTGGTTTGGTAGTGATGCTAAATTAATTATGAACTATGGAGTTGGGTAGAAACTGAATTGTACTTAAATCATTATGTACTTATGTATAAGATTTTGTATATCAAGAAATATATAAAAAAGTAGCATACCTTATCATTGTCTATTTCGTCGAGGTCCAAATCATTTAATTTTGACAAGTCCCATTTTCTCATCCTCGGCATTTTGCTTTCCAAATTTTCTTTTTCATCGATGATTTGCATCCTTTCACAAAACCAATACTGCCAAGAAGACCATACAAATAAGCATTAACATTTAACATTTTTGCAAAAAGCATTAGTATAAATATATTTATATTTACTTAAAGTTTTTAAATCATACCAATAAGACCATAGTACATCCAGGTGTGCTTCTTGGATTAGCATAGTATTTTTCAACATTTTTCATGACATTTTCGCATTGCTCTCGGCCAAGAGATTGAGTTCAATTTTCTTAAGTTTAACAGCTTTGATAAGAAGCCCCACTGCATGTAGTTCTGATTGTTAGGAAAGAAAAAAGTAATAATCAACAAGAGCAACAACAATTTGACTAAATCTTCATTCCCGTTTTCTTCCTCTATCATTTTTTTCAACCTTCTTGTGACTGTCTTCTGGCTAATTATGTCATTTTCTTCGAAATTTGTAGTCAGAAACTCTGAAAAACTTTCCATTGCTGTGGCCTTATTTGAAGTTGGTATCGGAAACAAGTCCTCTCCAGATAAATGCATTCCAAATATAAGGCTAACTTCTTCAGGTGTGATTTTCAGCAGTTTGTTTCCAATTTTGAAAGCTTTTTCTTTAATACTGAAAGAAGTAATTATTTGGTCTAAATTTGAAGCGCTTTTCCGTATGTTTTGCCGTTCTATGCCATTGGTGAGAAACATATTAAAAAAGTTTTTGAATGGCATTCTGTTGATATAACTTTTTGCTTCAGAAGATAGAATGTTTTTTTCCTTAACCATCATCATAACTTTGTACACAGCATCTAGATTACATCTGTATGTTCCACTGTACAGATGTTTTTTCTGTCTTTTCAGTCTGTTTTGAATCTTATATTTGTCAACATCATTTGACTCATCTGTTTCAATATTTATTTCTTCAGAATCATAATTTGCTTCAATTAGTTTTTTTGAAATTGTTCCCTCGTCATCTCAGTTTGTTAGATGTTCTTTTTCAAACATTTCTGAGATTTGCTGTGTTGGTTCAGCTTCATCCTACATTTATGAAATTAATATCATTAATTGGGATCCTACATTTATTTCTGCATATTCATGAAGATAATATCATTTTGCTCAAGAATCATAATGCACATAAATCAAAGCAATATTATCAAAAAATATCGTACTGCACAATAGTCTGTATAAAAAGATAATATGGTTTACCTTTTTAATTATTTTGTATTTTCTTGGGATTATGATATTTTTTGTCAATGAAGAATTGTTAAGTAGTTTGTATACAGTAGTGTTAATAATGTAGAAGCTAGCGAATAAAATGCTAAAAATATGGTCTATAGAAAAATAGCTGCAAATTCAATGGTGCCCTTAAACCCTATTGATTATAAAGGGATTTACATTTCCAATAACTTTGACAGTTAATGTATATAACAAATAAGTAACTATAAAAAGATATATATATATATATATATACATTTCCAATAAACCCTTTTGTTGAGTAACTATGTAGTACTGATGGCTATTTTTTTGTATTCTTTTCAAAGTATAGAAAGATAATATGCTTTATCTTTTTAGTTGTTTAAGTAATGGTCATTTAGAAATCTGAAAACTTAAAGAGAATGAAACACAAAATAGCCATCATAATATTATGTATAAAAAAGATAAATGCTTTTATCTTTTTTAACAGAGCATTAGAAACAAATTAGCCATTTCAAATTGGTGATCAGTTATTAAAATTTCATCATCACAATACCCTTAAAGTAATAACAGGTATAATATGTATGAATGCAGTGCACAATGCAGACTCATATGATCAGAGAATCAAGCTACAACATGAACGAATAGTCAGATTTAAAAGTGACAGTGCAAACAAGTGCACATCATACACATAAAAAAATGCAACATGAAAACAACTCAAGATCAATGCAAATGAAGCAACCAAACCTGACTGAAGTGTTCAGACATTACATATATACATGTGTGAAACATCAAGTGAATATGCAACATCATACACATTGAAACCATAGTCCAATGTAGACATGTCGACAAGACGAGAATGCAAGTGCAGACAAACTACATGATCACTGACTGCATACAAAGCAACAACTGAAGTCAGTGCACATCAATCCAATACAAACTACTTGAAATGAATGCACAAACATATATATACACACACACACACATATATGTATATACACATGTATACATACATGTACTGACAGCATAGCAGACTAACAAAGGTAAACAATGCAAGCTCAAAAAATTTAGCTATTTTTTTATTTAAAATATGGAATCTAGATTCCAATTTAATATGTATATAAAAATTGAAGAGTATAATTAAATATTATAGGAAACATAAGTAGGAAAACAGTTACCAATGGAGTTGAAGATAATGATGTTCCCTGGCTGTGTTCGTTGCAGAAAGGACTAGATATAGGTCGTATGTTTATGCATTGATTTCCACCTTCATTTATGAATATTCAAGTAGTTTTTCGAATGAATAACTTTGATTTAGAAGACCTTGTGTTCATCTTTACCCTGCATAAAAATTGTCATATATAATGAAATGTTAGAAAGAGAGAAGAATAATTTTTTTGTACTTAAAAGTTGATTAAGTATGTTTTTTCGCATAAGTCCTTCAGGACAACTGCAATTGACTTAAATTCAGTATTTATTATTTTATATGTAGTAGCTGATATAAAAATTTATATAGGATTTATTCTGTATTTTAATGTTTTAGACAAAAAGATAAATGCTTTTATCTTTTCCAACTGGAGTTTAAATTAGTTGTATATTTTTTCTAATAACTTTAAATCATGATAAAAACAAAATCCTATCTAATAAGTAATTGTAATTATCAAACACAACTAGGGTTTAGCATGTAGTCTAAATATTTTACATTAATAGATAGATACCTTTATCTTTTTTAACAGCTAAACAATAACTTGTTCAGTTTAACACCTAGGGTTTAGTATCATCTGCCATTGAATATTTAGGTATGCTTAATTAAACAAATGTCGATTATGTTAAATTATAACAAGAACTAAAATACCTTAAATCTATTATAAGAGCTATTATCAGCATCGGTAAGAATGAATATTTAACTACGATTTATCATCTAAGTAAAACATTTACATCAAAATAAAATATAGCTTACTTGTTTCGCATTTAAGTTTAAGGTGATTGCAGAAATTGCTCGATGAAAGTATTTTAGTTTAAGCTGAAATCGATGAAGCAGAAATCGATGATGCTGAAGTAGAAATATTGGGAAGAGAAAATGGAATGGAAATTGATATAGAAGAAACCGATTTTGTTTCTAAGCCCAAATTTTGTTTCGAATTGGCGGCAGATATGGATTAGCGAGAAGTAGTGGGTTTATTTTTGACCCGTATCATGGAAACTAATTATTTTGAACACGTGTCCTAGAAAATAATTAGTTGATGCTAAAAGGCCCTTATATTGAAAATCCTATTTTCTAGACGTGTACCGTGATAGGTGGTACCCCAATGCCTAGTCATTGTATGGAATCCTTTCTCCAACAAGCGCCATACGGTTTTGATTGTGCCCAACTATGTTGAAATGTGAGATGCAAGCATTTCTGCTATTTTCATATTTTACTTTGATCTATAGACATTATTATAATATCACTGGATTTTTCGATATAAAAGGTTTTGGTTATCGTAAGGTAAAAACCTGTCCGTGTTTATGTGCGGCGTGATCTTACAAGATACCTTTGATTTTAAAGGATTTTGAAAGTTAAATTAAATAAAATTTCTTGTGATTTAAGTTCTCACACTGGTTTTACCAAACTGACCCGGGAGTTGTTTTTCCTATAATGCTCGAGTCAGACCGAGCATATTTTCAAGTTTACTTAGATATTTGGAGCTTCAGGAGTGGAGCTGGAGGCCCAGAGTCGTATTCACGTAGATGATTAAAATTCCTTTGCTTACATTGTTGTATATTATTCAGCAGTTGTGAGGATATGTTATAATAACTGTCCGTGCTGAATATGTTAGTGTACTCTGATTGATGTCTGTATATACATATATTATAGTTTTGTTTTATGTGTAAAGACTTGTTATATAATATAGATTATTCGTTCCGATGTGAGATTCTGTGTAGCTTAGTTTCTTCTTGTCTTCCTTCTTCTTTCTTTTCCCTAACTATCCGCCCTTCCGTTCAATATGGGTTGGATATGTGTGGTTTATTGTCAGTTTAAACTGTATGGAAAAGGTGGGTCGTTACATCTCTAATGACATTTACTTACCCATTTCAAAATCCACTTATTATGCCTATTCAATTACCCCATAAATATTATATTAAATTCTTTAATCTGTACATATTTAGTTATTTTGACTCTCTATTAACTACAAATTTATTCCCCATTAAATTTGTAGTTATTGTCCATAAAGTTTAGAATAACTATTCCTTTCTTTTTCAACCTCCTAGTCCTATAATTATTATGTTGTTAATAACTAATACGAATACCGTCAAAAATCACACTATGTATATATATTTTTAATTGTTAAGTGCAGTTATATGTGTCTATGTGTATTCCTATTTCTAACTATTGGTTCCTAGAACATTCTTTTCCATATTTTAATTTATCGGAGCTACCTTTTCAAAAAGGACTACTGTTGTAGCTTTCCATAGATTAACCAAAAATGAGGCCTTGCTTCATTTGAAATTACAAGGAATTATTTCTCTTTTTTAATTGAAACAGACTGTGTAAACTATGGAGAATAATAATTATGCTTTACACATCTCTTTCCCCTTTTGGTATATCCTTTGTTAATTCAAACAATGCACTTTTATACACATTTTGGAATTGGATAATTTATGGAAATTACATGGAAAATAAATATAATTAAATTATACCCTACTCCAAATAAATTGAAATATAGAAATTCACATTCCAAGTCAAGTAGGGCAACCTAATTTGTAACCCAATTATAGATCCAGAATAAATTGTACAAGTTTACAAACATTCTTTGATAATTATTATTTGCATCTGATTTAAAATTTCTAGGTTAGGTTGTACATACTATTCATATTCTACCTATTTTATAGAATATGTAGGAGATAATCCTATATGTTTGTTTTAAACCTACAACTCATTAGATCTTATACAGGGCCATAATAATTAAATTAAAATTCAACGAGATAAATTTCAGTGTTATAAATAAAATATATAATTTCTCACTCACCTTTCTAGCTTTTCAAATCTTCTAAGTCTGAATCAATTCTTTTACTTGACTCATTTTCCATTCTAATCTAAAAGAATATGCATAACAATGTATATCCATGCTAATAGAATTATAGGTCTGAGAAGATATTTGGGGTTTAGGGGAATATAGATGTATAACTATAAGATCTTACCTTTTTCTTTTGCATCTTTGATTCGCTTCTTCTCTTCTTCTCTTTTATTTTCCGCCCTTCTCTGATTTGTGTGTGTGTATATAATATTTGTAATTTTTAGAAATAGTGAAGAAGAGAAAATGGCAGAGCTTCGCTGCTTGGATTAGAAAATAAAGAAGAGAAGTGAGAGGTTAGGCCTGTATTTATAAGCTCTCGAATCAACCATAACCGTTAGATTAAAATAATTAAATCCGGACCATTTGGCCAAGGCTCAAACCCTAGCCACCACATGAAGACCCATCGACCACTCCTCTATAGGCGATCGATCAGCCTAAGGAGGGGGTCGACCGGTTGGGTCCTGTATTTATTATAATTTATTTACTTTATCATTTTTTCGCTTTGAAAAATTCAAATGCTAATAACCTTTTCGTTTGAGCGCCGATCGCAAAACTCCAAATATGAAAGTTGCTTAGAAGACCGCCACGAACCCAACGGTGCAAGTTTTGTGGATAAATTTCTTTGTTTACTCAAATTCCATTTTTTGAGCTTATTAATTATTTATTAATTATCGTTAATTTTATGGGGTGTTACATTCTCCCTCCTTAAAAGCATTTCATCCTCGAAATTCCCTAAGGGTTGAATCATGTATTGGTGCGTAACCAATCTAAGTTATACAACCAATTAGTGTACAACCAATTTGGCAGCCAAACGTGTACAAGTGCACGGTGTATCACAATATATAAGGCATGTCTGCAGAATGATTCTAAATCGGTGCCTTCTATATGAATGTATTCTTTTAAAAACATTTTGAAAATACGATGCAAACAACCTAGATATACTGGCAGTTCTATATGTATGCAAGTTTTCAAAAATTAAAAAAAAAATCATTTTTCATACAAATTTCCACAGCTCTGTGAGTAGGAGTATGGTCGAACAAATTTTGCACTCAATCCCTACCATCGAAAACCTAGTACATAATTTCTAACTTCCAATTTTTTTGAAAATCTAGTTATTCAGAATCAGACTCCTATGCCGAAAAAGGAATTTAGATAGAAAATTTTATAGTTCCACCCTTCTTTTGGATAACTATGTCATTATACCTTGGAATCTTCTCTTTTACCCCAATAACTTTTTAACTTTTCCAAGTAAAATTTGCATAAGAATGTTTATTTTCGGATGTTAAAGCACAATTATCCTAAGCGTAAGTTTTTGTTTATTATCAATAAGGTATGGAAATAGAAATCCAAACTAAAACGGCCTTTTCTCTTGTTATAATCTATGCTTTGTATACTGTCACCCTTGTTGGACAGCAAAATTCACATTCACTAACACGTCGATCTACCCTACATTAAGCATGTGGCACTAGAAAATTGAAGAAAAAAAATTGTTTCCCATCAAAAATGTTTCCCCAATCAAACTTGTAAAATAGTTTGGAAAATCAAGTTCCCAAAAACACTTAAACACCATTTTATTTTTAATATACTTTTTTCAAAAGAAATTGAATTAAGTTTTCCAAAAATATTCGAACTCAACTTCTCAAAAGCATTTAAACAAAAAATTTGAAATCTTGAACACAATTTTTCAAAACATTTCCCCCTCCATCCTTAAAACACATCAAGTTATGTCTTAACATAATCGGGACTCGATTTATGAGTTAATATGTATAATTGACCCTACTATTGCGTAGTTAATCGTAGATTTGGGGAATATTTTTTTTATTCTAAAACAACAAACTACCTAATAAGTATATTTATTAATTTTAGCTTTTAAGGCATAGGGATAGTAACCCATAATTTTGCAGTAACCTTTCCTTGTCCTTCGCTTACTAAAATTACTTTTTCCAAAATCATAAAGTTTTTGGGATGAAAGCATTTAAATTTCAATTACTAACTTAATTTCCTAATTTATTCTATAAACTTTCAGTCTTACCTACATTTTATCGCTAGTTAAGTGACCATATGAGATTTCCTTATTTACACTTTTCTCAATATATATATATGTATGTATGTATGTATGTATATGTATATGAATATATATAAGGAACTCTCTTGTAGAGAGAAACTCTCTTGTAGAGCTCCAAAATAAGGGAAAAGGATAGGGGCAGTCTGTTTCGATCTGGTTTTTATATTTCAAACGACAATTACAATGCGATAGATCTGCATTCATGTGGGTTAATACGGATTTGGCCTGAATTGATTTACCTATTTAACTATTATTCTCTAGATATCCATAATATGATGCATTTATTCAGATCTGGATATGTGCTCTATTAGAACATGAGAATGGAATGCAGAAGGTGTTTGGAAAGAATAGGAATGTATCATCGGTCCTAATCTATACTGATAGCAAGAAATCATTAATTTTCAAGAGGCAATTATACTAGATCCCGGGCATCACTATGAAATGGTTTTTAATATGGTTTTTGACATGGATCCGAGAGCTATAATTTCAATGTTCACCAATGAATAAGATAATGACTACTATGCAATGGACGAAAGGAAAAAACTGAACCTAGGATTTTCCCTCTCGACCTCCGTATAGATTTGGAAATGATAGATTCTAATCCACCATGGAAGTCAAAAGATAAATAAATTTGGGCTTGGAAAATCCCTCATGTTGATGTGTCATTTAGGAGACATCGATATGGCAGAAGGAAGTCGAGTGAGATGAAGAAGGTTGCTCTTTTATTCGGAATGTTCTTACAGCCCTATCCACGTGTAGATGATAATGACAGGTCGCCTTCATAGAGGCACGTGCAGAAAAGGCAGGAGAAGAAGGGTTCACATGATTTGA
Source organism: Allium fistulosum (assembly GCA_030737815.1). Taxonomy (NCBI): domain Eukaryota; kingdom Viridiplantae; phylum Streptophyta; class Magnoliopsida; order Asparagales; family Amaryllidaceae; genus Allium; species Allium fistulosum. The sequence goes on from CM060902.1 coordinate 873,497,694, forward strand.
GTAAGTGGTTATCTCAATAAGCGGTTACCCTAACATGATGACTCACCCACAGCTACAATGGTTTGAAACTAAGATCGCATGATGAACCAAGTTTTTGTTTACACATTGGTATTGTGGAAAAAATGCAACACATGTTTAACTCATTGTATTTGTTATTGGCCATCCTTATTAGAGTAAGAAAGGGTATTTGAGCCATGTTTTGCAGTTACCGAGAAGACTGGACTAAATGTATTTATACACATAGCTTTGTGGTTAAGTTATTTTGGGCTTAATAGAATTATATATAATCAACGTTTGGAATTATGATGTAAATTATGTATTATTTTTTACACTGTATAGGCTTGTTATTGTTGGGCCATAGTATAAGATTTTTCTCTGTAATTGTATTAATAGCAACAAAAGGAACCAATTTCAAAAAATATATATATAGCGGCCTAATCCCATCCATAAAACCAACACAGTGATGAAACAAGAACATATCTCATATCATATCGTACGCTTTTCCAATAACCCGAGGAAGGCAACTAGCAATTACAACCCAAAAACCCTAAAACAAAATTTTGCTGGAAGTTATCATTCATCAGCAACTGGTGTTAATGATGTTGTGGCCCTAACACTCCTTACTAAACTGAGATGGATATTTTTAGTATGTTATTCAACTATAATCCACATATCTTAAATTAATTCCTTGGCTCCTAATAAATGAGATACATCCATTACTTCAATTACTACACCTGACTATAGGATAAATTGTGCATCCTCGTACTACAGTGGGTAAGAAATATGAACCAAGCACATTTAGAATAACTTATCAAAATATTGGTTTGGTAGGACAATTTACTTATCTTGCCTTCTATAACCTTTAGTTAACCAACATCATTTATGTGGGTTTGCCGTCTTATTACTCTCTCCTCCAACCATACTACTATCTTCCCTAAATCGAACCTTTTGACAGTAACCTCAAACTATAGTATTTATTTTTCTTTGTCCTTGACCTTTCATGCGAGTATACTCTAGGACTTGCAAAAGTGTACTTTAATATCGTTCCACGTTCCTTTAAGTGTTCTTCTCATGGGTTTTACACATCTTCAATCAACCTTCCTAGGTTCATACCAATATTCCTTATATTCAATGGAGATTCCTTATTGCTAACTTACGAGCATCCATAATTATTTTATTCTAGCTTAAACCTTTACCCCCTTCTTACTTACCAGTAGTCCCAATTTAATCGATATCAAAAGTTGGTTTGGTTTTTCACTACTCTTTTTAAAAATAAAAATTCGCAATCCTGAAGTACTTGATTAAAAAAATTTATCTTTAAAACCATAAACCTAGAAACTTTTATATAAAATTCAAAAATTACTTGGTTTCTAAAAGAAACCAAGAAAAATTTTCCCTTTCTAACAAACTTTACCTTTTAAGAGACTTCCTGTAACGTTTCCAGCTTTTCGACGCTCGAAAGTCGACATTAATACGTCCACTGTATCAAATGCCGCGCAATCGAATGCCGAAAAACCGAACCATTAGGGTTAAAAGAAGGGGTAGAAGAAGACAGAAGAAAAGAAAGAACAGAAACACAGAAGCAGAAACAACATCAGAATCTCACATTTCGCAGCGGAACAATATATAATAAATAAATCAATAATCTTTACAACAAAGACTATATTAGTTTATACATACATCAATCAGAGTCAATGTATAACTCAATACAAAACAATGGACAGTTATAGAAACCTGTCCTCATACAGAATACACAGCGGAATAAATAAACAAGTACGGGAGTACGTCTCGCCATCCAGCTTATCCCCAAAGCTCCAGAATATCCTGAATATCCTGATAAAAATAACTCTAGGCTGCCCGTGTGGAAAATTATGGGCACCTAGAGTTTAGAAGGGAACAATAAACTCCGAGTCAGTCATGGTGACTGGTGTGAGATCGTAAAACAGTTATTTTCATAAAGAAAATAAAATTTATTCACAATGCTTTTGGAAAATGAAACTACCATAAGACCTCCCGCCACACACACAATGCAAACGCAGAATTGGAGGAGATTTCTTCTTATGATAATCAAAGATGCTTACTACGCCAATCATTGAATATTATTATTAATGTCTAGTGTAGAAAACATTTCGAAAGTATAATATTAATCTTAGCCAGCATAGGTACCATTATACTATGCCTACTATAGCTGCTATATTAGATAGCAGGTTCTACAACTAAAACCGTACAAATTTCGTATTTGGGAAATGGATTTCCAACAAATGGTCAGGCTAAGGAACTTCCTTTCCTACTGCCGAATGGGATCGCCTCTGGCTGGACGTCCCGAGAGACAAACTGCTCTCTGCCAAACAAGGCCGGGTTACCCCTGTAACTAGGTAACTCACGAATATGTCATCACCCGGTCCTTTGGGACCTTTATCCGAGCGCTCGGTAACCAACATCACACATAAAAATAAGGTGTGTCCACATGAGTAAGTCTATGGGCTCCATACCATGATACGACCCCTTTCCAGAAGGAAATGACATACCCTAAAGGGCGCGACCCTTATAACCTTGCCACAACATTCCTGTTTCGACCATTTCCGGGTTGTGAGGCCCTGACGAAGTCTCGTCCACAAAGCTACGCTTTTTCACAAAGCCGTGCTTTGATCACAATTGATCAATAAATGATCAACATCACAGCAACCCTCAGCATGTCACATTACCAAATTGGGAATATATCACTGATAAATTTCAACTACATAACCTCTGAGCTCGTACGTCTTAGAGAAGGGTGTTAAGCTAAGAGAATAAATTCTCCGCCACCAACAGAAATGTATTTGAAAGAAATCAGCTTTATATCTCAAAACGTAATGTCAGACATGTAACCATACAAGTCTGTTCCGGGTTCGAACAGAACCGAAGACACTTCCAAAGAAGTCCTTGCAATCCGGATATTCACAATCCCGATAAAACTTCCCATCACAAAGGAAATCTCAATACCGTAGCTAACGGTGCAGAGACAATCGATAGGTCATCCTATCGTTTTCACAAATACCCGGTCTTCATCACCGGTCTTCAATACGATCCATATCGTCGTATTATTATTCGGAATGGGTTATTTGACACAAAGGTCCTTTCCCGGCTAAACCAAATAATAAGCGTTTGTTTTAAAAACAAATTCAAGTGCCATTTCAAAGGCAATATTGATAGTCGGTGATTTAACTATCAACAATATTCATAACAATCATCAGATTCAAATAATTTTCCCAAATTATTTAATTTCAAAATATCTTCACGAGATATATAAATTTTTCCACACTTCACATTTGAAAACCAATTTCAAATCACTTTTCACTTTTCAACTTTTGAAAATCAATTTCAAATCAATTTCCTTACGCAGAATACATTTCCAAATATTTCTTTTAAAAATCCACTTAGAACTTTTAATTTATATTTTTAAAAGCCACTTTGGAAAATATACTCGGCTTTATAGTGAAAATACACTTTCACTACAAAACGGTCCATTTAAACCAATTAAATAAATCCTTATCGATTTATTTCAAATTTACGTTCAAAATCCGTAAATTTATTTCCACACTTCAAAAATAAATCAATGTTTATTTTTAAAACAAGTTTCCCTTTCCTTTATAAATTCTATTCTGAATTTACATTCCCAAATATCCACTTTTACACCATTTTCAAATCGTTTTCCAAATATTCATTTTCAACACCAAATCAACTTTCAAATTGATTTCTAAATTTATTTCAAACCCCAAATCATTTTACAAATCGATTTTCAATTTATTCTCAACACAAAAATAAATTTTCCTTCAAATACCAAATAAATTTCCAAATCGATTTCTCAAAGATTTATTTCCAAATACCAAACCAATGTTCAATTGGATTTCTACAAATTTATCGCCTTTAAAATAAATTCCTTTATATCTCCCAAACCATTTAAAATTCTATTTCAAATAAATTTTCCAACTTTCGAATAATACTATTCCAAATCCATTTATTAAAATCTTTTCCCATATCTTCGAATTTATTCAATAAGATTTCGACAATCCATTTTAATACTTTAAAATTACTTTTTTCAATAAATTCAATTCTTAAAAATAAATTCACTTAAAATTTTCCACTTTAATTTCAAAATATAATTTATATTCATTTCTGGTATCCAACGATACCAAAAATACATTCGGCTAAATTGTAGCCTTCACAATTTCAATTATTAATAAATCATCCACAGATTATCAATAAATCACATCATTCACATATGAAATAATATTCAAACAATTTGAGGAATCCAGTTGGATCCCTCCAACCTGTTTCCCTGCATCCGCAGATGTTAGCACAATACCAATTCCACTTCGAGGTGGAATATCGCGGTATATAGGATTTATAAAATATCATCCGCTTACTAACAGCGCAATAGGGTCTCATCCGCTATATAATGCGGGAAATCAACAACTGCAATATATACATATGCCAATATATATATATATATTGCTATATATAGATATATCCTACTATATCTAATATCACATCCAATACAGCAATCAACACAATCAATAACTGCAATCCAAATATATTTTTGAGTGAGAAGATCTCACCTTTGCTTTTAATTTGCAATCCATTTCCAATCCAGTTTGTTTTCTTCACCATTTTAGAACTTGTATAAATAATTATACAATTTATCAATATTCGAATTAAATCGAAAAATAAATTTCCCATTTGATAATTTTAAACTAACCAATGATTTTAAAATGTATATATCTATTTTCTTTCGAAGCTATATACTTATAAAAATAAACTATATAGGTTTTATTTAAAATTTCTATCTTTCTATATTTTTCTCTTTCAAACTGCACATAAATTAAATATATGAATTTATAAAATTTCCCTTTTCTTTTCTGAAAAAAAAAGATAAAACAGTAATTCACTTTACTGTATAATTTCTTCAACATATATTTACTAAGCCCTTCTTTAACTGTACACATCTGAATATATATATAAATCTGAAAATAACTTGTTTTATATCTTATCTTAGATTAGAATCTTATCTAACTATATTTTTAGATATATTGTATGGTGAATGAGGTATAACAAATTAAATTCCAAGCTTTAACTTAAGTTAAATTAAAGATGTTAAAAAATCAAATTACCTAACACGACAGGCAAACCACATCGTCACTCGACTGCGCCGCCACCATGCCTCGTTCGACAATCGCTGTCGAACCATCCACGCGCGCGCCCAATCGCCTCGCCCACCATCGTGAGCTTCGATTGACTTGCCGATCTGCTCGACTTCGAGCTCTATGCTCTGATACCAGTCGAAGTAGTTGACTTCCCTATGACAGCCTCACGCACCCTAGCAAGCCCACGCACTCCCATAAATGTCGCGACCACACTCCATTCTTTTCTGACAACGCACGCGCCTCGAGGATGCCAGACCATTGCAACTCCGTTGCGAGACGAGGCGACCCCTCGCGATTGGTTACAATCGAAATTCACTTCGATTTGAAAGAGGGAAACTGAACTCGGTTAATAGGAGGAGGAGTGATTTAAAAATTGGAAGAGGAACGCGATTTGAATCCTGCTTTGAAAATACCGAACGAGAGAATTTCGTTTATTATTAATTTTTTTCTTTTGTGAACGGCGAAATTGATGGCCATTGTTTTGAATTCGTTTACTTTAAAAGAATGGATAAGAACGAGATGTTAGAAAAAGAGGAGACAGGAGTACGTGACTTGGCAGAGAAAGTAAGTCGGCATAAAAAAATTGATTAAAAATTTATATTTTTTTATATTCAATAATAACCCGTTATATTATATTAGCGCGTTTGTTTATCGTACGATCACACGATAACTCTGATCACTACGAAAATTGAAATCCGATAATAATACAATATTACGGATCCAATGGAACTAGTTTCGTCAAATTCCGAGATTGTCCCCCGGAACGCTATTTTCAAATTCAATTTAAACAATATAAATTCAAAACTGAACAACACAGTTTCAAATCCAATTCTGAAAGTTCCAGTACCTTCAGAATTATCAATATGAATTTTCAATGCCTTGAAAATATTTTTAATCGGCTTAAAACTGAAGATTCAAAATTTTACCCAGATTAAATAATTAAATTCAATAATTTAATCGCCAAATTCATTCTGATATTTGAATTTCAAATTAAACAATCATTCGAATATTTAAACTCAATTAAATATTCACATTTTCAAATATCAAAAATTCAGGGTCGTTACAATCTTCCCCCCTTAAAAGAATTTCGTCCCGAAATTACAAGTAAAGAAGAATAATCCAATACCCGTTAATTATTTTCTTAAATCCAAATAGTTTTAACAAATTTTCAAACCCAAATCTTTTTATTAAAGATTCGTTATTCACTTTCCAAAATCAACCATAGTTTTCAAGCAACTTTGTTTTACTTCACAATTCAAATTTTAAATTGTCCAAAATTTCTCAAAAATTTTCTAACACTCGAAATTTTCGAAAAATTTCGCCAGCGTCTCCTTTACGCGGCTAGCTCGGTACTACTACAAAATGTCCTTTCGGACCCTCAGATTTCAAAAGGAGAAAGGAAAGCCAAGCGGCTAGACAAGAAAAGATCAAATTTCATACTGAAATTTAAATACATACCTTTTGTCGAAAAATTTAAATTATCTTCAAAATCAAAATCCAATTCCAAATACCCTGTATATTTTACTTAACAACAATGTCCAAATTACTTATCGGATTCCCAATACCCATTTTACTTAAGAATTTCATTCATTCATTTCTTAAGTTCAATATAATTTTCTATTTTCACTTTACAAACAAAGTTATACATCCATTTTCATTCAACTTTGCATTTTCAATTCTATTTGAATTCAATCGACAATTTCAATTTTATTTGAATTCATTTCAAATCCCAATACTCTTATTTCCAAAAAAATTCATTCAGATTTTCATTTCGAATTTTACTTGAATTCGATTCATCTTCTAATTTCGAATATTGAGTTTAATTCATTTTTTATCTCAATTCCCAATTTTTAAACCTTTTGTCGTTAAGTGAAAGATTTCCAAAAATTTCAAAATTTTTCTAACTCCCAAAATTTTCAGAAAATTTTGGCGGAGTCTCCTTTGTACGGAGGAGCTTTTGCAATTTGACAAAAAGTATAAATATATATACATCGACCCACTCGGTCGGAAAAGTAGAAAAACAGTTCATATTTCCTATTTGGTATTGCGTAGGCGTACCTTTTAGCATTTTTTTAAGCAAAGCAGTTATTTTATTAACATTTACGCAATCCAAAATGCAGCCAAACGACTTCAAAAACCTGCACTTACTCAATTTAAACACGTCAGTGACAATATAAGAAATCTATTAACATTTCTTTCATTTTCAATAACAAATATATAGATTTCATTAGCAATATATTCAAGATAAATTCCATTAGCAATTTATAAGGTTTCAATACAAATTAAATTGCTTCCATCTAATTCACATTCAATTTCTATTCAATTCAAGTGATTAACAATTCACTTTCTTACATTCAATTCATTTCTAAGTGAATCTAACTCATATCGATTTCAATTGATACAAAAATCAATTTCTATTTGCTTTTATTAACTTATAGAATTTGTACCATCTCGTTTTTGTCAAACGATAATTCTTTCTATTCAGATTTTGTTAATATTCATACAACTAAATGATTACTTAAGCTAACAATCATTTAAATTGATTCCATTTCAATTTAACTTGCATTCCATATTCACAAAACCATTCGATTTGTTCAAAACCATCGTACAAAACTCGACAACAACAATGCAAATATTTATATACACTTCTTGTATTTATTTTCACTTCATTACTGAAGTTATACATTTATCACTATTCAATTTCGCATTTCAACTCATTAATCAACTAAGTTTCCATTTAAACCATTTCAAAGCTTCACATAAATTTGAGTTACTGTCCAATATTTACTTAAGCTATTTCAATTCAAAACTCAAGTTTATCATTTATGTTTATTTTTTATTTTCCATAAACAATTCTCAATTTATTTTCTTTGATTGGTTTTCATTTATCGAATTTATTCCATTTACTAATTCAATTCAATTAGTACATTCACTTATTCATTTTAATTTCAATTTCCATATTCAATTCATAGTGAATTCATTTTAATTAATAACAAGGAAATTACAATTAATTTCTGCTTACTCGAATTTATTTGCAAATTCAACCCATTTTAAATTTAGTTCACAACTCAACTTTAATTTAACTAACTTCTAAATCATTACTTTATGAATTAACAATTTATCAAGTTAGTTTACTTGAATTTAATCCACTTTATTTTATTTATTTTTTTCCAAGTTTGGATTTTTATTCAACTTTATTCAAATTAAATTTCATTCATTCTTAAGTGCAATATAAGCATTTCTTATATTCATTTTCATTTCACGAACAAAGTTGTATATTCATTCATTTACAAATGTAGCTTCATTGGTTCACTTTATTTAATTGATCCATTTATACTTTCTTTAATTTAACTTCATACTTTAAGTTAAATTTACTCTATCAAAATTCAAATTATATAAGTTATCAACTTATTTTATATTCCATTTGTGAATTTTATTTTCAAATATTTTCTTGGAATTCTATTTCCAATTATAAATTTCATTTGTTAGAGGAATTATCTTCAAATTTTTTGTTATATATCATTTTATTTCTTATTCATTTTTCATATAACAATGATAATAATTTAATATTATCTTTTCCTAACAACCAAGCATCCATATACTATAATAATTCATAGAAAATCGTTTCTTTTCTATACAAAAATAGTTTTGGGCAAAATTATTTCATTTACCCTATTTTAAAACAATACTGTGTCAATTTATCTTGTTTAAGAGTTTAGAAACCCCTATCGATTACAGTTAGCTAGACTGCACCGACCAGAATCTATAAACAATCAACCGATAAGTCAACACAATACAAAACAAATTTATATTCACTAACAAATACGCGCTCATATCTATTATTACACTCACACTCATTCTAGAGTATTGCTGACTCTATCTCTAATGAGTAACACCCAACAGAGCAGGGTTGTCGCTTAACCGGATGCTCTGATACCACATGTAACGTTTCCGGCTTTTCGACGCTCGAAAGTCGACATTAATACGTCCACTGTATCAAATGCCGTGCAATCGAATGCCGGAAAACCGAACCATTAGGGTTAAAAGAAGGGGTAGAAGAAGACAGAAGAAAAGAAAGAACAGAAACACAGAAGCAGAAACAACATCAGAATCTCACATTTCGCAGCGAAACAATATATAATAAATAAATCAATAATCTTTACAACAAAGACTATATCAGTTTATACATACATCAATCAGAGTCAATGTATAACTCAATACAAAACAATGGACAGTTATAGAAACCTGTCCTCATACAGAATACACAGCGGAATAAATAAACAAGTATGGGAGTACGTCTCGCCATCCAGCTTATCCCCAAAGCTCCAGAATATCCAGAATATCCTGATAAAAATAACTCTAGGCTGCCCGTGTGGAAAATTATGGGCACCCAGAGTTTAGAAGGGAACAATAAACTCCGAGTCAGTCATGGTGACTGGTGTGAGATCGTAAAACAGTTATTTTCACAAAGAAAATAAAATTTATTCGCAATGCTTTTGGAAAATGAAACTACCATAAGACCTCCCGCCACACACACAATGCAAACGCAGAATTGGAGGAGATTTCTTCTTATGATAGTCAAAGATGCTTACTATGCCAATCATTGAATATTATTATTAATGTCTAGTGTAGAAAACATTTCGAAAGTATAATATTAATCTTAGCCAGCATAGGTACCATTATACTATGCCTACTATAGCTGCTATATTAGATAGCAGGTTCTACAACTAAAACCGTACAAATTTCGTATTTGGGAAATGGATTTCCAACAAATGGTCAGGCTAAGGAACTTCCTTTCTTACTGCCGAATGTGATCGCCTCTGGCTGGACGTCCCGAGAGACAAACTGCTCTCTGCCAAACAAGGCCGGGTTACCCCTGTAACTAGGTAACTCACGAATATGTCATCACCCGGTCCTTTGGGACCTTTATCCGAGCGCTCGGTAACCAACATCACACATAAAAATAAGGTGTGTCCACATGAGTAAGTATCTGGGCTCCATACCATGATACCACCCCTTTCCAGAAGGAAATGACATACCCTAAAGGGCGCGACCCTTATAACCTTGCCGCAACATTCCTGTTTCGACCATTTCCGGGTTGTGAGGCCCTGACGAAGTCTCGTCCACAAAGCTACGCTTTTTCACAAAGCCGTGCTTTGATCACAATTGATCAATAAATGATCAACATCACAGCAACCCTCAGCATGTCACATTACCAAATTGGGAATATATCGCTGATAAATTTCAACTACATAACCTCTGAGCTCGTACGTCTTAGAGAAGGGTGTTAAGCTAAGAGAATAATTCTCCACCACCAACAGAAATGTATTTGAAAGAAATCAGCTTTATATCTCAAAACGTAATGTCAGACATGTAACCATACAAGTCTGTTTCGGGTTCGAACAGAACCGAAGACACTTCCAAAGAAGTCCTTGCAATCCGGTTATTCACAATCCCGATAAAACTTCCCATCATAAAGGAAATCTCAATACCGTAGCTAACGGTGCAGAGACAATCGATAGGTCATCCTATCGTTTTCACAAATACCCGGTCTTCATCACCGGTCTTCAATACGATCTATATCGTCGTATTATTGTTCGGAATGGGTTATTTGACACAAAGGTCCTTTCCCGGTTAAACCGAATAATAAGCGTTTGTTTTAAAAACAAATTCAAGTGCCATTTCAAAGGCAATATTGATAGTCGGTGATTTAACTATCAACAATATTCATAACAATCATCAGATTCAAATAATTTTCCTAAATTATTTAATTTCAAAATATCTTCACGAGATATATAAATTTTTCCACACTTCACATTTGAAAACCAATTTCAAATCACTTTTCACTTTTCAACTTTTGAAAATCAATTTCAAATCAATTTCCTTACGCGGAATACATTTCCAAATATTTCTTTTAAAAATCCACCTAGAACTTTTAATTTATATTTTTAAAAGCCACTTTGGAAAATATACTCGGCTTTATAGTGAAAATACACTTTCACTTCAAAACGGTCCATTTAAACCAATTAAATAAATCCTTATCGATTTATTTCAAATTTACATTCAAAATCCATAAATTTATTTCCACACTTCAAAAATAAATCAATGCTTATTTTTAAAACAAGATTCCTTTCCTTTATAAATTCTATTCTGAATTTACATTCCCAAAAATCCACTTTTACACCATTTTCAAATCGTTTTCCAAATATTCATTTTCAACACCAAATCAACTTTCAAATTGATTTCTAAATTTATTTCAAACCCCAAATCATTTTACAAATCGATTTTCAATTTATTCTCAACACAAAAATAAATTTTCCTTCAAATACCAAATAAATTTCCAAATTGATTTCTCAAAGATTTATTTCCAAATACCAAATCAATGTTCAATTAGATTTCTACAAATTTATCGCCTTTAAAATAAATTCCTTTATATCTCCCAAACCATTTAAAATTCCATTTCAAATAAATTTTCCAACTTTCGAATAATACTATTCAAAATCCATTTATTAAAATCTTTTCCCATATCTTGGAATTTATTCAATAAGATTTCGACAATCCATTTTAATACTTTAAAATTACTTCTTTCAATAAATTCAATTCTTAAAAATAAATTCACTTAAAATTTTCCACTTTAATTTCAAAATCTAATTTATATTCATTTCTGGTATCCAACGATACCAAAAATACATTCGGCTAAATTGTAGCCTTCACAATTTCAATTATCAATAAATCATCCACAGATTATCAATAAATCACATCATTCACATATGAAATAATATTCAAACAATTTGAGGAATCCAGTTGGATCCCTCCAACCTGTTTCCCTGCATCCACAGATGTTAGCACAATACCAATTCCACTTCGAGGTGGAATATCGCGGTATATAGGATTTATAAAATATCATCCGCTTACTAACGGCGCAATAGGGTCTCATCCGCTATATAATGCGGGAAATCAACAACTGCAATATATACATATGCCAATATATATATATTGCTATATATAGATATATCCTACTATATCTAATATCACATCCAATACAGCAATCAACACAATCAAAAACTGTAATCCAAATATATTTTTGAGTGAGAAGATCTCACCTTTGCTTTTAATTTGCAATCTATTTCCAATCCAGTTTGTTTTCTTCACCATTTTAGACCTTGTATAAATAATTATACAATTTATCAATATTCGAATTAAATCGAAAAATAAATTTCCCATTTGATAATTTTAAACTAACCAGTGATTTTAAAATGTATATATTTATTTTCTTTCGAAGCTATATACTTATAAAAATAAACTATATAGGTTTTATTTAAAATTTCTATCTTTCTATATTTTTCTCTTTCAAACTGCACAAAAATTAAATATATGTATTTATAAAATTTCCCTTTTCTTTTCTGAAAAAAAATGATAAAACAGTAATTCACTTTACTGTATAATTTCTTCAACATATATTTACTAAGCCCTTCTTTAACTGTACACATCTGAATATATATATAAATCTGAAAATAACTTGTTTTATATCTTATCTTAGATTAGAATCTTATCTAACTATATTTTTAGATATATTGTATGGTGAATGAGGTATAACAAATTAAATTCCAAGCTTTAACTTAAGTTAAATTAAAGATGTTAAAAAATCAAATTACCTAACACGACAGGCAAACCACATCGTCACTCGACTGCGCCGCCACCATGCCTCGTTCGACAATCACTGTCGAACCATCCACGCGCGCGCCCAATCGCCTCGCCTACCATCGTGAGCTTCGATTGACCTGCCGATCTGCTCGACTTCAAGCTCTATGCTCTGATACCAGTCGAAGTAGTTGACTTCCCTATGACAGCCTCGCGCACCCCAGCAAGCCCATGCACTCCCATAAATGTCACGACCACACTCCATTCTTTTCTGACAACGCACGCGCCTCGAGGATGCCAGACCATCGCAACTCCGTCGCGAGACGAGGCGACCCCTCACGATTGGTTACAATCGAAATTCACTTCGATTTGAAAGAGGGAAACTGAACTCGGTTAATAGGAGGAGGAGTGATTTAAAAATTGGAAGAGGAACGCGATTTGAATCCTGCTTTGAAAATACCGAACGAGAGAATTTCGTTTATTATTAATTTTTTTCTTTTGTGAACGGCGAAATTGATGGCCATTGTTTTGAATTCGTTTACTTTAAAAGAATGGATAAGAACGAGATGTTAGAAAAAGAGGAGACAGGAGTACGTGACTTTGCAGAGAAAGTAAGTCGGCATAAAAAAATTGATTAAAAATTTATATTTTTTTATATTCAAAAATATCCCGTTATATTATATTAGCGCGTTTGTTTATCGTACGATCACACGATAACTCTGATCACTACGAAAATTGAAATCTGATAATAATACAATATTACGGATCCAATGGAACTGGTTTCGTCAAATTCCGAGATTGTCCCCCGGAACGCTATTTTCAAATTCAATTTAAACAATATAAATTCAAAACTGAACAACACAGTTTCAAATCCAATTCTAAAAGTTCCAATACCTTCAGAATTATCAATATGAATTTTCAAAGCCTTGAAAATATTTTTAATCGGCTTAAAACTGAAGATTCAAAATTTTACCCAGATTAAATAATTAAATTCAATAATTTAATCGCCAAATTCATTCTGATATTTGAATTTCAAATTAAACAATCATTCGAATATTTAAACTCAATTAAATATTCACATTTTCAAATATCAAAAATTCAGGGTCGTTACACTTCCTACAACAGTGATTTGCTTCATTTAAAAGTAGGATTTTTAACTTAAAACATCTATCACGTTTAAACCCAATTATAATATCGAACCATTTTTTTAAAAACATCTTCTAGAACTTTAAACAATGAAAAGTGAAGTAGATAAAGATAACTTTCATTCAATTATTTTCTTATGACTCATGCTATTTCTGCTTCCACCTTTGATGGAGATTTTAATAGCATATAAGAGGATTTCTAAAAGATATGTGCAATTGCAATATCTATCTAAGTATCTATCTAAAATATATGCGCAATTACAACATATCCAAGGAATTTATCCATTCTTCCTATCGTATTCATTATTTCTTTCTAGATTACTAATAATATCTTATATAAATTCCTAATGCTATTTCTATCTATATTTTTAATACTACTACTATTAAAAAAATTCCTACCTAAATTACCTTCAAGTGGCTTTCACTTCTCTGATAATATATTCTTTCTATCTTAGTTATCAAGCATTCTTACCCTTCTATTCTCTTTACCCCATTTGAATAAAGTATCATTTCCATTTATCCACCCTTAGAAGGAATTTTAAAAACCTTCAAACTTACAAAAATAGAAAATATCATCGAGCCAAACCTACACTCTATTTTCCATTCATTCCAAAAATGAAAAACCCTTTTTTTCAAAAACCATCAAATCGGAAACTTTTGACTCAACCAATTTTAAACCAAAAATTTCATAATTTACTTACTTTTTCAAAACTATAACCTCTCAATAAATCCTTTGAAAAACCTATTCAAAATGTTTCAAGGAATTTTTAGAAAAATCCTTTTGTCAAATTCTTTCACATAGGGTTGGACATAGAAATGGACTTTCCTTCTTCCTACTTCTTCTTAAATTTTCTTCGTCAAATATCTAGCTATCTTCTAGTGGTGATTAATGTACACCTTCTTGCGGGAACTTTCTCCACTCTTATTATACCTTAATTCTAAATGCTCGCTACATATAATTTCTTACCCATCACTTGTCTAGATGGAATATGCATCTTCAATTGGCAATCCATCAAAATCCATAATCATAAGGCAGCCTATGCTCAACAAATGAGTCAAGTACCATCCATCCTTCGGGATCCTTATATATGTCGTGCTTATGCTTTTCTTGGTTAATGCCATTGGTACGGCCTATACTCCATGGGGGTGCCTGGGGTAGGCATACAAATTTAACTCTATTTATTAGCCTAATTCATAGTCATCTTGCCCATCCTTTCGGAATATGGTCACAACTACTTCTATTGTCAGAATTCATAAAGTTAGCCGTATAATATATATATATATATGTAAAAATACAAATACTTTCTCTCAATGTATCCTAATTCCTATAATCAACTAACCCAAGCTCTGATACCAAATGTAACACCCGCACCTTAATTGGCCTTAATTTCAACTAAATCAAAACCCAAGTCCATTAGAGTACGGATCATTGGTTTTGGTAACCTATAATAAACACAAACATATCGAAGGGCGATCAATATAAACTTACAGCGAAATTGAAAAATATAATAGAACATACGTACCGACTAAGGCAATTACTTTGGAATCAGTATTATTCCTTGGATGTCTAATTGCCTTGTCAACGTCGAGCATGAACAAGAAGACTTTTCCATCTACCGTGCCCATCTTTCTCCAATACCTTGTCCTTCTAAAACTATTTTATGGGTTTTAACGAGAAAGGAGGGTCAAAACAACGTTTTGGTGATCGAAAAATTACATACTTTTCAATACCATTAATTTATGCCAATTATTTCCATTTAAATGTTATGTCTATTACTTACGCCTAATTCGTTAAGTCATATGTGTGCGTATGATATGCCTAACCTCCTCTAAGGTATAACTATATGTATATGTATATATATATATATATTCATATTTATCTAAATGATGCACTACCCAAAACGTTAGCCACTTAATACTTTTTAAACGAGGAGGAGGCAGACCCAACGACCATTTAATACCCCGGTCCCCAAAGCGAGCCCTCGGCAATGCAAATACTAGTCAATCGGTTCTGACTACAAAGACCGATGACTCTTATATACGGATTTATTATTTAAAATCTAATTGTCGCACTGCTAACGCATCTCAAAGGCTAACTATCCCACCTTCAATAAACAAAATTTCGGCTAACAATCTACTTTGATGTCTGCGTGTATCCCATATGGATTTGACACTAATAGGAAGCGAAATCCATCAAGACATAACTCAAGTCTTTGTTACCGCTCGCTCGGGACCGCTGGTGGTCATAGCCTATATGCCAAACCTACTACTAAATACCGGTATAAAATACTGACATAGCACGTCGACCTTCCATAGTAAAAATCCAGTTTAGACTAAGCTAAGTAAGTCAAGGAAAATGCCCCTTCCGATTACTTAATACCTCTCATTGAAAGTGAAGCAGACCACATTTCTTAAAAAGTACTATACCATACAATACTTCAAATCTGAGGTGAACCCTTGGTATATTTTGTCCTCACCTATCCACAATGCATATACCTTTTCCATTGGTCCTACAGTTAGAGATGTCTCACATCAGTAGTAAATATACACAGGTGTTTGTGGCCTCTAGGTAAAAGGCAGACTTCTGTTGTGTGACTTTACTAACCTCGCATCCTACGTCACTAAATCAAACCTATAAGCTAAAGTCTAAGTGTTGGGCTAGGCATACTAATTCATGCTAGTTCTAAATGTATAATTGGAGTTATATAATTTCCTATTATGAAAATTATATTGCCTTCTACGTGCATTTAATAGTATTAATACTTACTTACTCGCTACGTAATTATTCTTATTTTATATGCTTAGGCTTTGGTTACCTTATTTCCTTCTTATGTCTAATAAATGTCCTTTGTCCGTAATAATTGGTCATTAATGTCCATATTGATAATCTCTAACAATGTTTACTGACTGTTTTAAAATTCACTTATTATGCATATTCAGTTTCTCTATAAATGCCATATATATTCTCTAGTCGGTACCCATTTAATTCTTTTAACTCTCTATTAACTATAATGTTTTTCCTGTTAAATTTGTAATTATTGTCCACAAAATTTGGATTTATTATTCCTTCCTGTTTCAACCTCCTAGTCCTGTAATTATTACGTTATTAATAACTAATATGAATATCATCATAAATAACGCTACGTAAGTATATTTTTATTTTTTGATCGTTAAATGTGATTATACGTGTGTGTGTGTGTATTCCTATTTCTAACTATTAATTCCTAGAACATTCTTTTCCACGTTTTAATTTATCAGAGCTATCTTCCAAAAAGGATTATCATTGTAGCTTTCCATAAATTAACCAAAAGTGAGTCCTTGCTTCGTTTGAAATTACAAGGAATTATTTATCTTCTTTTATTGAAATAGACAATGTAAATTACGAAGAATAGTATCCATACTTTACGCATCTCTTTCCTTTTTTTGTATATCCCTTGTTAATTATGACGCACTTGTATACCTATTTTTGGAATTGGATAATTCATGTAAATTAAATGAAAATAGATATAATTAAATTATACCCAACTCCAAATATATAGAAATCCGCATTCCAAGTCAACTAGGGGCACCTAATTTACAACTCAATTATAGATCTAGAATAAACCTACCAATTTACAAACATTCTTCGATAATAATTATTTGGAACTGATTTCAAATTTCTAGATTAGGTTGTACACACTATTTATATTCCAATTACCTACTTTATAGAATACGTAGGAGATAATCCTATAGTTTTATTTTAGGGACAGTTTGGCTAAAGTCCCTATTAAGTTTCAAAATACACCAAACATTCTTACCAAAAAAAGTATGTAAATTATATCCCTAAAATTAAGTTACTGAATAATAGCATATATTTATGCAATTATTCGGTGAATAATTGCAGACATTTATGCAATTATATTCAAAAATTGCAGACATTTCCGCAATTATTTATCAAAAATTGCGGAAATTTCCGCAATTATTCATCAAAAAATTACGGACATTTTCGCAATTTTTTCAAAAAATAGCGGAAAATTTCCGCAATTATTCATTGAATAATTGCAGACATTTACGCTTTTTGGATATAATTGCATAAATGTATGCAATTTTTCACTAAATAATTGCATAAATGTATGCAATTATTCAGTATCTTAATTCTAGGGACCTAATTTACAATCTTTTTTTGGGGAGAAGTTTTCGTGTATTAAGTTTGATTTTAAGGACCTAAGCCTAATATTCACTTTATTTTAAGCCTATAACTCATCAGATCTTATACACAGACATAATAATTAAATAAAAATTCAACGAAATATCAATATTATAAATAAATTATATAATTTTCCATCCGACTTTCTAGCTTTTTGATTCTCCCAAATTTGAATCCATTCCTTTACACGATTCATTTTCCATTCTAATCCAAAATAATATGTACATATACCTAAAATTAGAGTTATAGATCTGAGAAGAGATTTGGGATTAAGTGGAATATATATTTATAATTATAAGATCTTACCTTTTTCTTTTGCAACGTTGATTTTCTTCTTCTCTTCTTCTCTTCTCCAATTTGTTTTTGTATGTGTGTGTGTGTCTATATATAATATTTTATAATTTTTAGAAATAGCAGAGAAGGAAAAATGGCAAAGCTTCGCAACTTGGATTAAAAACATGAGAAGAGAAGTAAGGAGTTAGACCTGTATTTATAGGCATTCGAATCAACCATAACCGTTAGATTAAAATAATTAAATCAGGGCCATTTGGATAAGGATCAAACCTGATACGCCATAAGAAGACCGGTCGATCGCTCACCTATGGGTGATCAATTGCTAGCAGACGACCGACCCAAGGAGGATTCAACCGGTGGGTCCCATATTTATTATAATTTATTTCCTTTTTCGTTTTTAATATTTTCACTCTGAAAAATTCAAACACTAATGACTTTTTTCATTTGAGCTCCGATCGTGAAACTCCAATATGAAAGTTGCTCAGAAAATTGCCACAAACACAACGGTGCAAGTTTTGTGGCCAAATTATGTTGTTTTCTCAAATTTCGTTTTTGAAGTCTTATTAGTTATTTACTAATCATTATTAATTTTATGGGGTGTTGCAATGACTGTCATCAAACTATAACACTATCCTAAATCACCAATACTTCATGAAGGAAACCAACATCACCTTAAATCGACATATTTGCAATACCAAATTTCTACAATAATCAAAATACAATAATTATTCCAATATAAAAGGCTAAACATAAGAAATATAAAAATGATGAAAAATAAGTACCTTGAAGAATTAAAGCTTCAAATACTAGCAAAACATAATTCTCATTAATTAAGAACAATAACTCTTAATAAAAATACAAAAAAGAATAAATCAATTATACCAAAATATACTAAATAACATTATTAATTAAAAAAAGTAATACCTGAAAGAACCAAAAATTTAGTACAAATTTGTAAATTTATGGGATTATGACCATATCGATTGCATCTTCTACATTATTTCCTTAGTTTAAAAAAATGCATGACCTTCCTTTCTCTTAAATGATGACCTGCTACTTTGCCGAACAAATTTTGGAGGCTTTACAATTTCATTATCTTTAGGTTAAGCTTTGGGTTTATCAAAATAAGGGATTGAACTTATATCATGAGAATAAGAAGCACAATAAGCATCGGTGGTATAATAATACTCCACAAACTCATAAATAAAAAGCTTAGATCTATTCATATAGTTTATAGCACTAGCACATGTGAAACAAGTAATCTTCCATTGGTTGCAACTATACATTCTGAAATTAAGATCAAGATGGTGAGATTTTGAAGATTTAACCTCAAAAACATAATCAGAAGACTTCACATCCCATCCATAACCTTCGCTAACAAGTTTAAACAACTGAGCTTTCATTGCTGGATAGCTGTATACCTTTTTCTTATAATTTAATTATGGTGATAGCTATATACCTTTTTCTTCAATCACATGATAAACAACTGTATGATATAATTTAACTCATCAAATCTTATAAGTGAGTATTATTTCATACAACTGTATGATATAATTTAACTCATTTTATAAGTGATTATTATTTCATACAGTTGTATGAAATAAGATTATAATTATCATACAGTTTATCACTTATAACATCTAAAGCTTTCAGTCACATGAGAATATAACTCACCATAATGCTTCCTTGAAAGAAAAGTATCAACATAACTATCATACAGTTTATCACTTATAAAATCTAAAGCCGCAGAAGCACCAACCTTCACATATTTATACAAAGCTCTTTCAAAATCAAAAAGAGTGGTGGATCTTGTAAGACCTTCAAACAAATCTTTCATACAATAATCTTTATTCTTTACCTTCACTGAACTAAGAAGATTATTCGAGTATAAAACAAGCAAAATAAATGGAAAAGGACAGAAAGAGCTCTAGAACACTTAAAAGCAAACCTCACTGCTTATCAGACACAAAAACCAAAGGTCGATCTTCATCAAGCGTATTGTTTAAATGTTCACAAAACAAACGATTGCCATGGCCAAAAGAAAAAAAACCCTAGTTTCCATTTTTTGTGGTCACCGCTAACAAAACACCAGGTTTTCCTTTCAAAAATGTAGCATCTAAAAAAATCAGAGGATTATGGTGTTTGAATTCAACAATACATGCATGAAAACCTAAAACAAATCTGTCAAATTGACTTGTTCTAGAATTTACTTCCATATCAACATAGCTCCAAAGATTGAATTATTTATTGCTTCTAAATACCATTATAAATCATTATCAGATAAAGCATCATACCCGTAACTTTCTTTTATTACCGTTTATTTCCCAGAATTAGCTTAGTAGTAATTTACATAGAAATTATAATCTCTTCTAAACTGGCTAATAATTTCTTTTAGTTATTTCATAAGCTCGTTTCTAATTTGGTCAATAATTGTAAATTTAACAAATTTACTAAAAAACAGGGGATGATTAATTTCTTGTAATCCAACACCACAAGTGTAACAACTCTAGATTTTCGAAGCTTGAAAATCGACACTAATACATCTATAGTATTACGTGTCGAGCAATTGAATGCCAGAAAACCCGATTGTTAAGGGAAAAGAAGGAAGAAGAAGAAGAGAAAGAAACTAAAAACAACATAGAATCTCACAATCACAGCAGAACAATATATAATATAATATAAATGATCTTTACAAAAGAGAAACTGGTATATACATACATCCATCAAAGTACAACAACGAATCACAATCATCAGCCTGGACAGTTATAACAACCTGTCGCTACAATTGCTGATGATTTCAACAACAAACAACAAAAAATGACCATATACATGAATATGACGTAAAGACCTCCAACTCATCTCCTAAGCTCCAATGCATCCAAAGCAATCTATAAATATGCTTGGTTTGTCCCGAGCATTATAATAGAATAACACCCGAGTCAGTCCGAAAAACCAACATGAGAAAAACACATCCAACTGGATTTTAAAGTTATAGAAAACCTTTGAAAATCAAAAGTATCTCATAAGACCACGCCACACATAAACACGGATGGGTTTTTACCTTACGATAACCAAACATTTTCTATAGAAAATCCATTTATATTATAATAATGTCTAGGGGTCAAAGTAAAATATGAATGTATCTGAAATGCTCGCTTCTCACGTTTTAGCATAGTTGGGCACAACTAAGTCCGTAGGATGCATATTGAAAATGGATTCCATACAATGACTAGGCTACTGAGGTACCGACCATCACGGTGCACCTCTAGATAAAATAATCGAGGTCGAACCTATCGACCCCTGCCAACACAGAACCGGCCTATCCCTTACTGGATAGTATCGAATATTGTAACAACCCAAAATTTAACCCATAATAATTAATTCATTAATTAATGAAATGATAAAAATAACTTTATGAAATTATCAGAATGGAGCCACGGGAGTTGCACCATTGTGTCCGTGATAATTTTCTAGTTAATTTCCATATATAGAACGTCAGAATCCAAGCTAATATGAGCAAGTTATGAATTAAACAAAAATAAAGAAGAATCGGAAAAAAACAATAATAATATGGGCTAGGTCGACCAAGGCACCAGGGCGGTCGACCGCCCGATCGACCCACCTCCCTTTGTGAATGAACGAACGAACTTTCGTTAGTTCGAACGTTGTACGCGTCATTTGCATTCTTTTAACCAATCCGGTCCTTCCGTTCTTGCATCCGATGGCTCCTATTCTGCCTGTGACGTGGTTGCATCCCGTTCAATCCTCAAATACAATGGTCCGAGATCCACTTCTACACCTATAAATAGAACCCTAGACCTAACACTTTTTCTCTTTCTAGATTTTCTCCGCTTGGGTTCACCTTTTCAGGAAGGACGGAATAATTTTCCAAGGAGAGAATCTTTTTAATAAAAATATTTTAATACCCTCAAGTGGATCCGGGAAGGCCAAAAGGGAAGAGCTTAGGACCACAGGTGAGTGATTGTAATTATTTAGATTTTTAAGTAATTTAAAATAATAGGTTTTTCAATAGTTGTAGTTTTACTACGATTTTTGATAACCACTTTAGTAGTTAATTTACAGTTTTTAGAATTATTTTCAGTCTATTTCTTTTAGCTATTCTTTTCAGTTGATTTTAGTTTATTTCCGTTAATTATAGCTTTTCCATTTAATTATAGTTTATCTGCAGTATTTTAATTTATTTACTGTTATTTATGTGCTATTTACATCCTTTTTCTATGCTTTGGATTTTCTTTTATTTCCAGTTTTCTTTTATTTCTCCTTCTTCTTCGCGTATGGATTAGAATAGATTAAACGCGAATATGGATTAAAATTATAAGAATGCCGAAATAATGGAAGATAAGATGTAAATTGTAAAGACTGTAATAAAAATGGAATTAAGACTAAAATTGAGCCGGATATAATGTTAGAGTTTGACTAATTAAAGATAATTGGCCTAGTTATAACTTAGAATTATAACTAAAAAGAGTATAAGATGAAAGAAGCTTATTTTTACACTTAGACCTTAGGTTAAGTAATAAGCATGATTATAACATAGGTTATAATAAGAAATAGAATAGAATGAGGCATATTTCAAGACTTAGGATAACTTAATAAGCAAAGATAGTAGAGATAAATTGTAAAGGGTTATTTAAATATTTATCTAAATTAATAAGCAAAGATGAAAGTAGGACCTATACCAAATAGCATTCCCCTATTATTTCTATGGACACAGTGTTTCACATAAACCTGAAGTGAGATGAGGGGCACGCTTATGCTAATAATGGTAGTAGTTGGTCAATACGTAGAAGTCCAAATCATGGGGATTTGGGCAAAGGGCGCAACTAGATATTGTTTGGATGAAGGGCCAGTACCAACAACATTTCCCCTATCATTTCTATGGACACGGTGTTCCACATAATCCTAAAGTGAGACGAGGGGCCGCTTATGCTGGAGCTTGAGGTAATAAGAAGACCCAATAGGTGGAGCAACAGGTAGCATGAGCATGGTGGCAGTTACGTGTGCGACTTCCATTTCGGTGCTCAGTAATCGTTATAAGTTCCAAGAGCTTAGTATGTGTGTCTTTCGTAGACACCGTTGCCTTCTGTGTATGGAGCTATATAACATCTAGTCCACAATAAATACTTTGTGCGTCTTTCGTAGACACCATTATACTTTGTGCGTATTTCGTAGATGCCATTACCTTATGTGTATGGAGTTATATAGCGTCTAGTCCATAGTAAGGTCTATGGAGTAGCAGGCCGATCAAAGGGTAGAATTAGGATTTCAGCCTAATTATAGGATTAGGAATTCATCCTAATCAAAGTAGCTAACAAAGACAAGTGCAAACAATCAAAGTTAATCAATTATGTCAATTTAGTTAATTTGTATTTATTTCCAGCTTATTCCTTCTCTCTATTTCCTTTCTTTCCTTTTATATACTAGAACTGTTGTAAAGTCTGCTATTTTTACTTTGCTTAAAGATTGTAGTAATTACTATCATTCACCAGACTTTTAGTCTGACCCACTCCTTCATTTTCCCCTATTTTCCCCCATAGGCTAGCAAGAACAAGGATGATAGATTGTAGACACTTGGAGACTTCTTTGGCAGAGATTTCTTATGTATTTCTCTTCTTTATTTTCAGTTTTTAGCTTATTCCATGTACTAGCACTTTGTGAGGGATAGTTTGTACTCTGATATTTATGAGACTGAGGTTTTGATTTCATGAGACATATGTAGTATCTGGTTTTATAATTCTATATTATGAAGTTTGACTTTTAGCAAATTATTATTTTAATTGTTTCCGCTGTGTACTATTATTATTATTATTTTATTTTTGTCTTATGAATCTTAGTCTCTGCTAGTTTTAGTCATACCTACAACGCACCATGCCTTTTAGTGTGTCCTTTTGGGTATACTATGAGGTGTGGGGTGTTTCATTTAGTATCAGAGCCTAAGGTTACAGGATTCCTAAAAACGTTTTTTAAAAATAAAGTATTTTTTCCAAAATAACTTGTTTTAAATGTATTTTTCAAGGAACTCTTATAAATAGTTTTCAAGTATAAAAGAGTTTTATAAAAATCCCCTCAAAGGTCCAGTTCAACCTTCTTTCGGTTCTTTCAAGCCTAAGCTTTCTTTTCTTTGCATGGTATGGCCGACTGGCTCCATAGAGCTACGATACCATAGGTGCAAGGGAAAGTGCCCAATACAACACCGGTAGGTGGAGATCCCTTTAATCCACCTACAGCAGCCAATTTTTTTAAGCTATGCAAAAACTTCGCTAGTCCAGGAGGCAGAACGTTTTCTGATAGAGGATTTCGAGGAGGCGAGTTAGGTTGGAGGTTATGGAGCAAAGGTTTAGGATGTTAGATTTGGAGGACCTCAGAAGTGGATCAAGAAAAGCGGGAAATGCAATAACTATGGACAGGTTGGGCCTTACGCAAAGGACTGCAAGAATAAAAGGTGTTATAACTATAGGCAGCTCGGCCACCTTAGTAGAACTTGACCTCAGAAAACGGGCAGAGAGCAGGCGCACCTACAGCGCAAATACAAGCTTTGGATACAACAGTGTATTGGATAGAGGTAGGAAAATATCTTTAGAAGGATTGATCTCTCTTCCTGATTTTCCCATTCGGACTCTTTTCGATTATGGAGCATCACACTTTTTCATCTCTGGTTCTCTAGTAGATTGTTTGCACTTAGACATCTTCAGTAGTAGACCCCATTGTTGTTTCAAACCCCATAGGAGGATCGACACACTTGTCTATGGTTTGTAGGGGTTTGAAATTTTTTATCCTAGGCATAGAATTTGACTACGACGCCTATGTTTTGGGATCTTTGGGGTATAGGAACGGATTGGCTATCTACATATGGAGCTATATTAGATAGCGAAAGGAGAGTCATTAGACTATAGACATGCATCGGTAGGACTCTCGAGGTTTCTTACGACCCACAAGGGTCAGTGATGTTGAGCTTCCTTTATTCCCTCGATTTATCATCATCGGAGTTAGATTCGGTTCCCGTTGTCAGAGATCTTTGAGGAGGTTAGGGGACTACCCCTAAGAGAGAGATTGACTTCAAGATTTATTTGACCGATAATGCTAAGCTAGTAGCATTACCCATGGCACCTAGGGAGAGGATGGAATTGAGAAAGCAAGATCCGTAAGCTTTTGGAGAAAGGTTTCATAAGAAGAAGCGTATCGGAGTAAGGAGCACTAGTCGTCTTTGCTACTATGGCGGATGGTTCCCTTCGACTTTGCGTAGACTATAGGGAGTTGAATAAGCTCATGAAGAAGAATCGTTATCCACTTCCTAGGATAGATGATCTTTTTGACCAGTTAGTTGGCTCTTAGGTATTCTCTCAACTTGATTTAGCCACAAGATTCCATCAGCTTAGAGTCGCTGATGACAGCATTGATAAGACCGTGTTTAGGACTCCAAATGAATTTTATGAGTGGTTGGTTATGCCTTTTGGGCTAACTAATGCCCCAGCCTACTTCATAGATTTGATGAGCCGCGTCTTTAGAGAAGTCCTAAATAAGTTTGTGATTGTATTAGTGGATGACATTTTGGTATTTTCCAAGAGTAAGGATGTAACAACCCGCATATTTTACGATTGTATATTTAAATGTTTTATTTAAATATAGAATCGTTAATCGGATTAAAGTCCGAAAAGCTACTTTTTGTAAACAGTCGAATTGGGACTCGAGACCACCTCCATTGAGTCCAAAATGGCATTTACAACTTTTTTGAGTATAAACATCGATATGTTTGAAGTTGGGTAAAAATTATGACTTTTTCACTTTGGGTATTGGTTTTGGGTTTCAGCCCACTAACCCATCTAAACACCCTAGTTCAGTCCACCTCTCCTCTTCACTTCATTCTTATTTTCCTAAAACTCAAGCTTCAATAAAAATGGGGAGAGGAATGAGAAATTAAAACTCAAAACCCTAGTTTCTTTTACAAATCCAAGTGTTAGCTCCAAAATTCAAAGAGAAGCTAAGGTAAGCATCATCTTCATCTTCTCCAACTCATTCTCTCTTTAATTTCAGAAATTTCCTAAACCCAACTTAGGGAATGTTCTTCTTTTGAGCTTAGATTCAAGCTTCTAGAGTTGAAGTTGAAGAGTAGTTGATCTTCCTTTGCTTTCAAGCTTCTCCTTCTTCGTTTTTGGGTTTAAAAGTGAGTTCTTTAACTCACATCTATGTCTATAGCTATCATTGTTGTTAGGTATTAATTCCTAACATTTGTGCATAATTATTTGCTTTTGATTTGAATTAATTTGGTGAATTTTCCAAAGTTTGGTGTTTTGGTCCAATTTTATGAAAATCCTACTATGGATGTTTGGACATTGATATTCGGGGTGTATCGAAGAGCCTATAAGGACGGGTTGTCGCTTGGCGTAAGTCCTTAGTCGCCGTTGCTCGTCCGATCGCTCCCGATACGTTTTGGCCACTTTGGCCTAGGCAAAATGTTGCCCAGACCATGTGACCAGACGTCTGGTGACCAAGTCCAGACGTCTGATTTGGACCTGGAGAGAAAAATGTATGCACACAGATTATAAAAAAATGCCAAAGACTAATTCCAGACGTCTGTAATTCAAGATCAGACGTCTGGATGAGTCTCAGACGTCTGACTTGAAGTTTTCAGACGTCTGGTGGTTCTCTGGATAATTTCCAAAGAACGAAACCAGATGTTTGGATTCTAAACCAGACGTCTGGTCATGGCTCAGACGTCTGTTTTGGCTATTCCAGACGTCCGGGTAGCTTTCCGAACAATTTTTCAGAAAACAAATCCAGACGTCTGGATTCCAAACCAGACGTTTGGAAATGTTTGTTTTTGCCTTTTTAGGCTGTTTTGTGTGGATTTCCTATTTTGATCGATTGTTGTTGATCCGGATAGTTGTCATCACTTATTATCGACTTTGATGACTTATTTCTTTGGATTTTTGGGAATATCCATTTTGATGGATTTGGTATCGATTTCTTTGGATTTAATTCATGTCTTCGAATGTGGATTTTGGTGATTGATTGTTTCTACAATCATTTTTGTGATTTGTCACTTCTAAATACAAAGGTTTCTATACTAGTAGTAAATACTCAAACTTTTTCATCAAAACGATTTCAACACTACTTTTAAATACAAAGCTCGTTTTAAAACCGTTTTCCAATCTATTAGTATATACAAACCTTTACCTCATTCATATGAGAAATCTAATTAAACGGCTTAGTAAAACAAGTGGTATGAAACGCTTGCGTTTGCTTTGTCGGTTAATTCTTGGACTTGTTCGATTGAACTCTTGTGACAACTTTCGAGTGGAAATCTACAATCTGTTCGTAAATATTTAAGTTAAGCTAGTGGTTATGGGACATGAAGCTAAACTCATTTATTTACTAGCTTAGTGTAATTCACACTTTTTATTGATCGATGATGATCATTTTGTGACTTAGACTAGCGATGTGCGATGTCTATTTGTTTGTGTGGGGATTAAAAACCCCGTTTGTGGAACTTCGGTTCAAATTTGGCGGGGGTAGCGACCCATGGTCTTCAGGCCGTTTGTGGAGCTTCGGCTCAAAATTGATGGTTAGCGACCATGGAATAGCATTCCGTTTGTGATACACGTGTTGGTGAGTTTTCATGCTCCCGTTTGTGATAGGCCTTCCCCCCTTGTGATTTCTGGATTTCTGATTGATGATTTCTAGAATTTGTGTTTCACCAATTTTCGTGGTTTGCATTGATAAGCTCTATCGATATTTGTGTTTTGGTGAATAATTTAAAGAATGAGATTCTTTTTGGTGTTTCGAGATATTGTATGATTTTTTTTGTTAATTGATGTGTACTTGACACAGTATAGCATTTTTGTTATCATATGTTTTAGTATATCTCTTATCCTATCTCATCATATATGATATTTATAGCTAGCCTGATCCGTTTATTATTTTCTTCTTAAATAATACTCGGGTCAGACCGAGGTATTTCAGGTGCCCCTGCTTGACTTCTTTAGATTAGTAGTTTTTGTTATTATACATTTGAGATATAGACTCCTTGATGTATAATTATTCTTTTGTCTAGCACTTGTATCTATTCTTTTGTGATGTAGTGGATCTTGTTTGACCACTACTTTGATGTACACTTTTATGTGTTATATTCATATCTGATTCCGCCTTTGTGATATGAATATCTATGATTGATTTGTGTTATGTATATTTCTATATTTGTTTCCGAAGACTACTTAGCCACTGTGTGGTAGCTTTGAGTTGTATTAGATGTGTCGGATTTCCTCTAGAAATGAAATGTAAGTTATATTATCTGACATATCGGTACTCGCGCAAAGCAATTACACAGATGGTCGCTCCTCAATAGCCTTATTCTTCGTGCTAGTCGACGACATTACCCCGTAGTGTCCTTGGCTAGCGTGAGTATAGAGGTGGGGCGTCACAGCATGGTATCAGAGCCGAACTTCGGAACAATGTAGAATAATCTAGCAAGGATCATTGCCCCAAGTCTTTCTTAGGAATCATGCCATAGGATTTAATTCGAGTCTTCGTACCGTTCTATCCTATTTTCTTTTGTGATGCCTTACTTTATCAATCAAGGTTGTTTGATATTCATTTTGAGAATAATCTTTTTCCTCTTTTCTTTCTTTCTTAAAGAAGAGAAATGGTTAGACCTGGCCGTCCCAGCGCCGGTCAATCTAGTGCTACTCCCCAGGATGGAGTATTTATGTCTGCTCGGCAACTTCTAGATCTTGTGAGAAATGCTCAAGCTATCGGACCCACTCCAGAGCCCACTCATCCTAAATCTGGGTTTGCATGCTTGTGCAGTGATTACACCAGCTTGGGTGGAAAGCCTTTCAAAGGTTCCGAGAGCGTTATAGAAGTCCAGGCTTGACTTCGAACATGCGATCGCATCTTTTCCCGCATGAGTCTTATTGACCTACATCGATTACAAGTGGCTTCTAGCATGCTCCAAGAAAGAGCATTAGATTGGTATGAGATTCTGATCTCCGAAATTACAGAAGCGGATTTTACTTGGGAGCAATTCCGAGAAAGGTTCGAGTTGAAATTCGTGCCGGAAGCTGAAAAGGTATCCTTAGCCCGACGCTTCATAAACCTTGTTCAAGGTGAATCTTCCATGACGGACTACGTCGCTTCTTTCGAATCTCTATCTAAATATGGGGTCGAGTATATTAATACCCCATTGAAGAAAAACAGAGATTTGTTTATGGGTTGAACAAAAACCTTAAAAGTCCATTACTTCTGAAATTAGAAGTTTCTTTTGATCAGCTTGTTGATATTGCTCTTCGTCTCGAAGAGGCTGATAAAGACATTGATGCCGAGGTCAAACCAAACATCAACAAGAAGAGACCTTTTAAATTCAAGTCTAATCCCAACAAGAAGGGAAAGCAAGCAACACCGGTAGCAAATACTCCTACCTCTCGTCGTGGAGAATGTTACAATTGTGGTTCTAAGGACCACTATGCAAACAAGTGCCCGAAGTCTCTTTCTTGCCGCTATTGCAAGAGTTCGGGTCATACCTTAACTTCGTGTCCCAAACTTCAAATCAAGAAGGAGGGAAAGATAAACGTTGTACAAGCCCCTGCTAACACTTCTCGTGGTCAAGGTATTTCTCATTCTATCCTTGATGGCATTGTTATATTTCACGATTGTAACGACCCGTAAATTTTAACCGTTTTAATAACGCAATTAGTTAAAATTTTGTGAAATTTTAAACAGTAAAATTTTGAAATAAAAATTTAATATTTGAAATACGTCTAGTTAAACATAGCGACTGGTAAATTTTCATCCGAAAATATGAAAATTTATTTCGCGCGTAAATTCACTTCAATTTAATCAGTTAAAAAGCAGTGAAAATAAAATGTTTCCAAAACTTAAATATTTTTACACAGAAAAATTCTAAACCATCTTCTGAGCAAAATGACAGTTTGTCGTTTTTCCAAATTCGGACATCTTTGGCTCCGTCGTTCTTATTTTCTGCAAAATAGCAGTATTCTGGTACCGATATCGATTTTTATCGGATGATCGTACCACTGATTTCTTTATACCGTTTTGATCATCTCGTCATACTGATCTCCATAGCATGTTCGTTTTTGTGTTTCGAAGTCCGGTATGCGAAGAAATCGGGATACGATTAGCTGGACCGGTAATTGTTTTGAGCCTTTTATTTTTGGCATCCTTTCAATTATTCCAACGTGAAATAATAAATGGTCTGGACTATTATAATTCCCAAGAAATTAATTTCCGACTTTTGCTTTTCCACGTTGTTCCACACTGGTTCCAATGTATATTGCTTCTGTCCCTTCGTCCATTGTCTTTCCCACTACCTTTATCTCTGTTCACTCTTTCCACTTTCTCTTCTTCCTATTTTTCCAGAGAAAGTATGTTACTTCACAAAGCTTATACATATACTTATGCCTTAGAATGGTCTCGACCTTGTCCCCTCCTTTACCACCATCCTCCACCGAAATTATTCCTCCCTCCACGTGTTCGATCAAGTTTTCAGTCTTTCCTCTCACCTCCACTCACTTCTCCAACGCACTAGGCTTCTTTCCCCTTCCCAAAGCTTATGCCGCAACCCATCATCGCCTCAACCTCATTTCACCTCCCTTCAACCTGACGCGCGCATCTGGAGCCTCCACCAGCCGAACACCGCCCACTGCCGAGAAGCCACACCTAGACGCCAACAGCCATCGCCAGATCCGCGTGCGGCCTCCTTCCCCTGAAGTGACCAAGCCTCGGCCTACAGTTCTCTGCCATCACCACCTCCGACGTGAAACCAAGCCTCACTACCCCACCGTCCTTCTTGAACTTGCAGTCATGACCACCGTGCATCGACCACCTTTGTTACTCCGCCTCCCCTTGTTTTCCTTCCTCTTCCTTGCCGACGTCGTTCGGCGAACCACTGACTTGCCAAGGTGAGTTTTGTTTCCCCCTTCCTTGATTCTTCTCTGGTTATATATTTTGTTCACTCATATATTAAGCTTAAATAAATATAAACTATAAAACAGTTTTGTCAAAGTGATAATATTATATAACTTATTTTCATATATAGTTATAAAGTCTGCTAATATATTTTAGCTTTCCAGGCGAAATTTTGGAGCTCCTTTGCATCCCAATGCTTTATATGTATATAATATCGATTTTGAAAATATAGTGACTTTTGTATTGATTTTAATTTATTATTATTATTTTACTTTTTTTTTTGTTGATATAATATGTTTTTACATATACGTTAGTAAGCCATGCGGGTTAGAGATATAATATATATCAGTTTATATACACTTGAGTTTAGTTGGTATATTGCAGAGGTTACTTTATTGATGAGGTGTACTTCTTTTATAACTGTACTATATTACTAGTTATATTTATATATCATATGAGTTAAATATATATATGCGTACATCCTGGGTAGCTTTATAGGTCGGTGGGTATATTAGCTTATCTATACGTTTGATTTTTTTTTTGTATTTTTTTTTTATAAGCATATGTTGGTTTTGGATTTTATGAGTTGTAGATTTGTACGTAAGTCACATATATAGGATGTACATATGTTCACAGTCGCGGGCGTACATATATTATACATAATTTATTTTTTCTTTTTGATGTGATATATGTATTTTATAATATATTTTATGCTATATACTAGAATTTGTTATATATATATATATAGTTTGGATATATATATATATACGCAATGATGTTTGATCTATGGTTTCAAATTTAATATATGCATAAAGTATTATTTTTAAATAATTAGATATATCTATATATAGTTATATGAGAGGTTTTGGCAGTTTTATAACAAGTTTACATAAGTTTTAGAATATTGATTTTTAATAAACTAATAATAATATAATATTTTATATATTTCGTTTCATTCTATATCAAACAGATTCTGATTTTTTTCATCAATTCCCATTCTATCAGCTTTGTCGTCAAATTCGTGCCAAATTAGCTTTGCTCTGGAATTCGCGCTTGGATTTATAACTCGTTTCATCGTCAAATCTCTTTAGCCTCGAAAGGTGAGCACTCACTCACGATTAACATTCTTTTATTTATTAAATCTGATTTCAATTGAAACGACAATTGAAATATGTTGTTGTTAGTTAATTACACTGTTATATATGCTATTACCTGTATCAGTTCACCTGTGACATCTGACACCATTATCTGTTAATTATTTATGTGATGATAATACAGTTTGGCGGATAATTGATTGATTGTTGATGTTTATATTGGACGTTAAATTGTTAAAATGATAAATATTGAACTCGATATAGGATAGTTAAATGTTAAATTTGATTAACTGACATTTGTACAATATGACCCATTTAACTGTTGAATTTATTGACACGTAGAATTTGTTTAATTTTATTTTGAACCACTGAATGTATGTTGTTAAACTGATGATGTATGAAATTGTAAATAGATGACAAGTGAAAAACCGTAATGTAATAATCTTTAATCTACATGAAATGATAGTGTAGATTCTAGGAATAATTATATTAATTCGTACAAATAACAATGCGAATTAATACGGTTATTTCGGGATTATTTGAATTGATTATTGGATTGTTATTGATTGTTGTTATTGCTTGTTTATTTACTTTGACACCATCCCAGTTACCACACTGCAAGTTCCCTTTGATATGTTTTGATTTTGAATTGAATTGGAATCGGGTTGAAATGATAAATACCCAAATTGAACTTTGACCTAGGATAGGAAATTAAATAAAACCCGATTGGTCAATAATTTGATTTAAAAATAAAATGAAGATTTTATTTGAATAAATAATATGGTTTTGAAATGAAGTTGAAATTTGAATTTTAATGAAAGGAAAATGTAATATTTTAAAATCCGAAACAAAATATTTAAAAATGAAATTGTTGGAAGAATATTGTTTAATTTGAGAAACGATTGAATTAAGTTTGAAATTATTAAAGTTGAAATGATTTAATAATTAAGTTTGAAATTATTAAACTTTGAAATTATTTAATAATTAAGTTTTGAATTATTCAATAATTAAATAAGATTGAATTATTGAATGATTAAATTGAATTGAAATTCTTTAATAAGAAAAATTGAACTTTTGAATAAGTGGATTTTACTTCGTAAATAATTGAAATTGAGTTCTTTATTAATTAAGTTTTGGAAATTTATTTAAGTAAGTAAATAAGTAAAATTGAATTTCTTTATCAAGAAATAAAATGTGATTTTTTTTGAAATTAATGCAAGACTTGAAATTTAAAGAATTTGATTTGATGAATTTGATTTAATTCAAAATTGTAAGTTTTGATTTAATGAAGTTGAATTTAAGAAATTGATTTAATGAATTGGAAATTTAATAGAAATTGTTTTGAAGGATAAAGTACTTAACGAATATTGAATGAAATCGATAAATGAGTTTAAATTGATTTAAATGTTAAATAAAATTTATTTAAATGATTTCAAAAATGAAACTTATATATGAACTTGAATCAATATTTGAATGGTTTTAAATAGATATCGGAATTGAATTATAAGATTTTGAAATGATAATTATGAGGTTTGAAACGTAAATATTTGAAATTGATTTAGAAAGACAAATGAAATGTTGATTTACGAATTCTATTTGAAATTGAAATTGATTTGGTTTTTGATATATATAAACGACCAATCGGTGTAATAATTACGAAAGTTATTAAAGAGACCGGGATCGGTAATGGATATACTCTCTATCTGAACCGAAACCACTTTAATAACTATACGCGGAGTGTTGATCCAGAACGAAGTGGATGGTTTTGATGAACGCGTTGACTGAAGAAAGAGAACGATTTTGGATGACCCTTGACATGACTAAAACAGGAGCCGCGCCGGGCCATTGAGGATCGCCATCTCTAGCGGACACACTTCTTCGATACCATATCTATTACTTTGTGATTCGATTTGGGTGCACCCCTCGATTTGGGAGTGTTGTTTCGCGGTGTTGGGGTAGTAGCTGCTATGCCCAACATCAGTCCGGATCAGGCAACTACTAGTATCCTAGTTGGTATCGCCTCATGTACCTTGTCATACTGATTATCCTAGTCGCGACCACTACGATTTTGATTTGTACCTTTAGTATATGGATTGCCCTCTGGTGACTTCCGGTTTTGGGGAAACTACGGTCTTGTATATGCTTTTGGGAATAAACAGGTTAAGAGGTGTATGGGCCCTGCTTAACCCTACTTTGATATCTTTATATTACTGATAGACATTATCTACTTAGCGTACATTACTACCTAGTAGATAGTTTAACGGATCCTTAAAGGATGGTTATTCCAAACATCCTTTGAGTTACTTGTATTTCAATTGCTATTTCACTTGAGTTGGATTTATTGATATAAGAATGTTAATCCTGACTCGAGTGTCTCGTGTTTTTGCTTTACGCTCGGGTCAGACTGAGTGGTCAGCTTTCGAGACTCACCTTTGGAGTTGGAGCTTCGCTTGGAGATCCAGCTATCTATCCAGCTTTCAGATATTCGATGATTCCAGTGATGTATTCTGATTTGTATCTGTTACTCTTCCGTTGTATCTAGTTTAACTCTGATGTATCGTATTACTCTTCTGTTGTAAACTCTGAGGTATTTTATATATTCATATAGTAGCTTCATGAACTACTATCTCTTTTTTTTCCGCTGCACTTATTACTCTGTGTCTGTGATCTGTGATTATATTTATTTACTGTATATGTTCAGTTTTGCCAAATTTAAATTAACAACGCGGTATTTTGAGCAATTCAACTCCGGCATGAGTGTCTACCTATACACTTATAATGGACGCGAATGGTCCAAAATATCGGGTCGTTACAGTTGGTATCAGAGCTTTGGTAGCTCTAGGCAAAATTTAACATATAGGGTAAATGTATTTACAGAATAACTCTCATTCGAGTTTCAATCTCTTCCTTTGACTCGATTTCTTTGAATTTTGGAACGTTCCCTACGGTTCCAAATTTCATTCGTGTCCCTCACTATTCGTCTTCTTTCAATTCTGGAGCATCCCATAACTCCACTTCGAATGACCCTTATAATGAATCGGCGGTCTCGCCAAACTTCAAATGATTCGTAAAGGAGCAAAACTCCTTTATAATAGGCATCGATTTACCGGAGATTTCTGTATCCTCGGTTTACAATGCTATCTGTCTCCTGCTATACCTGAATTCTATTTCTTGAGATCGAATGTCGATTTACCTCGGAATTTCACATCGATCTTATTTTGAAGTCACGGTCGACCCGATTAAGGTTGCCCGCGATTTTAAAAAAAAAAAAAAAACTTATTCGTCTCCCCATTTTGATTATTTAATCATCTTGGCTTTGTTTCAATTTATCTTCGAATCAAATTTCTTTTTGATTTGAGTCCATCAAAAATTTGAATCCCTATCCTTGCTCTGAATCCATTCTTGTATCGTCGAGCAAAGAAATGTATTTGTAAACTAATATATATAAATGTTGCAATATATGCTGTGTTGTTTGAGTTGTTGATGTTGATTTGGATTTCCGATCGATTCGTCTGATCAACGCTATCGATAGGATTTCCAAAACACTTGAGCAGAGCAAACTGACACAATATTGTTTTCAAATTTGGTAAATGGAACAGATTTGTATGAATATATTATCAATATATATAAGTAAAATTTTCTGGAATTTAATAAGTTAATTAAATTGGTTGTTTGAAATGATAATATTTGATTATCATTTATTGTTCTAAATGAATTTATAAATATGGTTTATAAATTGATTTGGAATTTGAAATAAATTTAATTTAGAAATTTGAGAATTTATTAGTTCCGGTGATTTTGAACTTTGGGTTTTAAATTTTTAAAGTATATATTATTGGAATTATTTTCGAATAGAAATCGTTTTCAAAGAACTTTTAAATGTTGAAATCAGTGCTCTTCTCTTTGTCGCTGGAAAATAATTTCGGTGATGGCGGCCGCATCATCGACGTTCATTTTCGAGTTTCGAAGTGGTGATACTATTCTGTAGCTTTGCTACGGTTTGTTTTGAAAAATATTTTGATTTGAATTTCTTCAGTATAATTTGATTTATATATATATAAGTATCTTATTTTAAAATTTAATTTGATTTGATATAAATATATTATATATATCTCAAAATTGTTTAAAGTTAATCGGAAATCTAATTCTTAAATTTCGTTAAAAGATGATTTTAATTATAAATAAAACCAAATTTGGAATAAATATTTAAACTTGAATAATTGAATTGGGAAAATTTTATTTGTATATTGTTCAATTGCATTCTAATACAACTTACCTAAATCATTCAGAAGTTGAATATGTAATTGGATAATATATAAAATAAATTGAATTTATAAATAAAATTTGAGTGTTTATAATCAATGTTATACACTAAATTTTGATTATTAAGATGTTAATAGAGTTAGATAGGATAATAAGTAAACTCAGTTAATAATGAAATAAATTTGTTTTGAAGAATTAATAAATTTGTTTTGAAAGAATTAATAAATTGAAATTTGATCAACTTATGAAAATACCTTGAATTTAAAATCAATTAATGAATATAAATTAATTTAAATCGAAACATTTATGGTTTAAATTAATTTATATGGGTTAAATATAGGTGATTAGATATATTAGGTAGAATAAACTTAACAGTAATTTGGAATAAAGAAGAATTTAAAATTGTTGAAGAAAT
The DNA here is from genome assembly GCA_030737815.1 of Allium fistulosum. Classification (NCBI taxonomy): domain Eukaryota; kingdom Viridiplantae; phylum Streptophyta; class Magnoliopsida; order Asparagales; family Amaryllidaceae; genus Allium; species Allium fistulosum. Next base: position 873,534,857 of record CM060902.1, read on the forward strand.
ATGATTATAATAAAAGACTATTAAAATTTATGGTTTAGAAATTGTAAAGTGAAGAAAATGGGATAATAAATAATGAATTTAGAAATAGTTGAGATTGACTTTAGTGAAATCAAATGGATTAAATCAATTATTGAATATCAATTAATTAAAATTTGAATTTATATGGTTTAAATTAATCGTTATTTTGTATTTCAAATCTGTTTTTCTTTCTGGTTGTTCTATTTTCCTACCGCGTTCCTTTTCGGGGACGAAAAGTTTTGAGTGGGGGAGAATGTAACGACCCGTAAATTTTAACCGTTTTAATAACGCAATTAGTTAAAATTTTGTGAAATTTTAAACAGTAAAATTTTGAAATAAAAATTTAATATTTGAAATACGTCTAGTTAAACATAGCGACTGGTAAATTTTCATCCGAAAATATGAAAATTTATTTCGCGCGTAAATTCACTTCAATTTAATCAGTTAAAAAGCAGTGAAAATAAAATGTTTCCAAAACTTAAATATTTTTACACAGAAAAATTCTAAACCATCTTCTGAGCAAAATGACAGTTTGTCGTTTTTCCAAATTCGGACATCTTTGGCTCCGTCGTTCTTATTTTCTGCAAAATAGCAGTATTCTGGTACCGATATCGATTTTTATCGGATGATCGTACCACTGATTTCTTTATACCGTTTTGATCATCTCGTCATACTGATCTCCATAGCATGTTCGTTTCTGTGTTTCGAAGTCCGGTATGCGAAGAAATCGGGATACGATTAGCTGGACCGGTAATTGTTTTGAGCCTTTTATTTTTGGCATCCTTTCAATTATTCCAACGTGAAATAATAAATGGTCTGGACTATTATAATTCCCAAGAAATTAATTTCCGACTTTTGCTTTTCCACGTTGTTCCACACTGGTTCCAATGTATATTGCTTCTGTCCCTTCGTCCATTGTCTTTCCCACTACCTTTATCTCTGTTCACTCTTTCCACTTTCTCTTCTTCCTATTTTTCCAGAGAAAGTATGTTACTTCACAAAGCTTATACATATACTTATGCCTTAGAATGGTCTCGACCTTGTCCCCTCCTTTACCACCATCCTCCACCGAAATTATTCCTCCCTCCACGTGTTCGATCAAGTTTTCAGTCTTTCCTCTCACCTCCACTCACTTCTCCAACGCACTAGGCTTCTTTCCCCTTCCCAAAGCTTATGCCGCAACCCATCATCGCCTCAACCTCATTTCACCTCCCTTCAACCTGACGCGCGCATCTGGAGCCTCCACCAGCCGAACACCGCCCACTGCCGAGAAGCCACACCTAGACGCCAACAGCCATCGCCAGATCCGCGTGCGGCCTCCTTCCCCTGAAGTGACCAAGCCTCGGCCTACAGTTCTCTGCCATCACCACCTCCGACGTGAAACCAAGCCTCACTACCCCACCGTCCTTCTTGAACTTGCAGTCATGACCACCGTGCATCGACCACCTTTGTTACTCCGCCTCCCCTTGTTTTCCTTCCTCTTCCTTGCCGACGTCGTTCGGCGAACCACTGACTTGCCAAGGTGAGTTTTGTTTCCCCCTTCCTTGATTCTTCTCTGGTTATATATTTTGTTCACTCATATATTAAGCTTAAATAAATATAAACTATAAAACAGTTTTGTCAAAGTGATAATATTATATAACTTATTTTCATATATAGTTATAAAGTCTGCTAATATATTTTAGCTTTCCAGGCGAAATTTTGGAGCTCCTTTGCATCCCAATGCTTTATATGTATATAATATCGATTTTGAAAATATAGTGACTTTTGTATTGATTTTAATTTATTATTATTTTTTTACTTTTTTTTTTGTTGATATAATATGTTTTTACATATACGTTAGTAAGCCATGCGGGTTAGAGATATAATATATATCAGTTTATATACACTTGAGTTTAGTTGGTATATTGCAGAGGTTACTTTATTGATGAGGTGTACTTCTTTTATAACTGTACTATATTACTAGTTATATTTATATATCATATGAGTTAAATATATATATGCGTACATCCTGGGTAGCTTTATAGGTCGGTGGGTATATTAGCTTATCTATACGTTTGATTTTTTTTTTTTGTATTTTTTTTTTATAAGCATATGTTGGTTTTGGATTTTATGAGTTGTAGATTTGTACGTAAGTCACATATATAGGGTGTACATATGTTCACAGTCGCGGGCGTACATATATTATACATAATTTATTTTTTTCTTTTTGATGTGATATATGTATTTTATAATATATTTTATGCTATATACTAGAATTTGTTATATATATATAGTTTGGATATATATATATACGCAATGATGTTTGATCTATGGTTTCAAATTTAATATATGCATAAAGTATTATTTTTAAATAATTAGATATATCTATATATAGTTATATGAGAGGTTTTGGCAGTTTTATAACAAGTTTACATAAGTTTTAGAATATTGATTTTTAATAAACTAATAATAATATAATATTTTATATATTTCGTTTCATTCTATATCAAACAGATTCTGATTTTTTTCATCAATTCCCATTCTATCAGCTTTGTCGTCAAATTCGTGCCAAATTAGCTTTGCTCTGGAATTCGCGCTTGGATTTATAACTCGTTTCATCGTCAAATCTCTTTAGCCTCGAAAGGTGAGCACTCACTCACGATTAACATTCTTTTATTTATTAAATCTGATTTCAATTGAAACGACAATTGAAATATGTTGTTGTTAGTTAATTACACTGTTATATATGCTATTACCTGTATCAGTTCACCTGTGACATCTGACACCATTATCTGTTAATTATTTATGTGATGATAATACAGTTTGGCGGATAATTGATTGATTGTTGATGTTTATATTGGACGTTAAATTGTTAAAATGATAAATATTGAACTCGATATAGGATAGTTAAATGTTAAATTTGATTAACTGACATTTGTACAATATGACCCATTTAACTGTTGAATTTATTGACACGTAGAATTTGTTTAATTTTATTTTGAACCACTGAATGTATGTTGTTAAACTGATGATGTATGAAATTGTAAATAGATGACAAGTGAAAAACCGTAATGTAATAATCTTTAATCTACATGAAATGATAGTGTAGATTCTAGGAATAATTATATTAATTCGTACAAATAACAATGCGAATTAATACGGTTATTTCGGGATTATTTGAATTGATTATGGGATTGTTATTGATTGTTGTTATTGCTTGTTTATTTACTTTGACACCATCCCAGTTACCACACTGCAAGTTCCCTTTGATATGTTTTGATTTTGAATTGAATTGGAATCGGGTTGAAATGATAAATACCCAAATTGAACTTTGACCTAGGATAGGAAATTAAATAAAACCCGATTGGTCAATAATTTGATTTAAAAATAAAATGAAGATTTTATTTGAATAAATAATATGGTTTTGAAATGAAGTTGAAATTTGAATTTTAATGAAAGGAAAATGTAATATTTTAAAATCCGAAACAAAATATTTAAAAATGAAATTGTTGGAAGAATATTGTTTAATTTGAGAAACGATTGAATTAAGTTTGAAATTATTAAAGTTGAAATGATTTAATAATTAAGTTTGAAATTATTAAACTTTGAAATTATTTAATAATTAAGTTTTGAATTATTCAATAATTAAATAAGATTGAATTATTGAATGATTAAATTGAATTGAAATTCTTTAATAAGAAAAATTGAACTTTTGAATAAGTGGATTTTACTTCGTAAATAATTGAAATTGAGTTCTTTATTAATTAAGTTTTGGAAATTTATTTAAGTAAGTAAATAAGTAAAATTGAATTTCTTTATCAAGAAATAAAATGTGATTTTTTTTGAAATTAATGCAAGACTTGAAATTTAAAGAATTTGATTTGATGAATTTGATTTAATTCAAAATTGTAAGTTTTGATATAATGAAGTTGAATTTAAGAAATTGATTTAATGAATTGGAAATTTAATAGAAATTGTTTTGAAGGATAAAGTACTTAACGAATATTGAATGAAATCGATAAATGAGTTTAAATTGATTTAAATGTTAAATAAAATTTATTTAAATGATTTCAAAAATGAAACTTATATATGAACTTGAATCAATATTTGAATGGTTTTAAATAGATATCGGAATTGAATTATAAGATTTTGAAATGATAATTATGAGGTTTGAAACGTAAATATTTGAAATTGATTTAGAAAGACAAATGAAATGTTGATTTACGAATTCTATTTGAAATTGAAATTGATTTGGTTTTTGATATATATAAACGACCAATCGGTGTAATAATTACGAAAGTTATTAAAGAGACCGGGATCGGTAATGGATATACTCTCTATCTGAACCGAAACCACTTTAATAACTATACGCGGAGTGTTGATCCAGAACGAAGTGGATGGTTTTGATGAACGCGTTGACTGAAGAAAGAGAACGATTTTGGATGACCCTTGACATGACTAAAACAGGAGCCGCGCCGGGCCATTGAGGATCGCCATCTCTAGCGGACACACTTCTTCGATACCATATCTATTACTTTGTGATTCGATTTGGGTGCACCCCTCGATTTGGGAGTGTTGTTTCGCGGTGTTGGGGTAGTAGCTGCTATGCCCAACATCAGTCCGGATCAGGCAACTACTAGTATCCTAGTTGGTATCGCCTCATGTACCTTGTCATACTGATTATCCTAGTCGCGACCACTACGATTTTGATTTGTACCTTTAGTATATGGATTGCCCTCTGGTGACTTCCGGTTTTGGGGAAACTACGGTCTTGTATATGCTTTTGGGAATAAACAGGTTAAGAGGTGTATGGGCCCTGCTTAACCCTACTTTGATATCTTTATATTACTGATAGACATTATCTACTTAGCGTACATTACTACCTAGTAGATAGTTTAACGGATCCTTAAAGGATGGTTATTCCAAACATCCTTTGAGTTACTTGTATTTCAATTGCTATTTCACTTGAGTTGGATTTATTGATATAAGAATGTTAATCCTGACTCGAGTGTCTCGTGTTTTTGCTTTACGCTCGGGTCAGACTGAGTGGTCAGCTTTCGAGACTCACCTTTGGAGTTGGAGCTTCGCTTGGAGATCCAGCTATCTATCCAGCTTTCAGATATTCGATGATTCCAGTGATGTATTCTGATTTGTATCTGTTACTCTTCCGTTGTATCTAGTTTAACTCTGATGTATCGTATTACTCTTCTGTTGTAAACTCTGAGGTATTTTATATATTCATATAGTAGCTTCATGAACTACTATCTCTTTTTTTTCCGCTGCACTTATTACTCTGTGTCTGTGATCTGTGATTATATTTATTTACTGTATATGTTCAGTTTTGCCAAATTTAAATTAACAACGCGGTATTTTGAGCAATTCAACTCCGGCATGAGTGTCTACCTATACACTTATAATGGACGCGAATGGTCCAAAATATCGGGTCGTTACAACGATCTTCCTATTCGAGTTCTTTTTGATACGGGTGCATCTCACTCTTTTATATCAAAAGAACTTGTAGATGCTTTGTCTTTGAATGTTATTGGCTTGATGACTTCTTTGAGAATTGCGAATCCGGTTGGTGGATCCGCAACACTCAGTTTACTTTGTAAAGATGTCGAAATTATTTTGTGTGATTACTCTTTCCGAGTCGATTTGCATGTTATGCGTTATTTAGGTTTCAAAATGATTTTGGGAATGGATTGGCTTAACCGTTATGAAGCCCATATCCTATGTCCTGAGCGGACTATTTATCTTTGGCATCCTCAATCTGTTAAGCAGATTTCTCTTGTTCTGAAAGATCCAGATTCCAATTCGAAAGCATCCTTGTATCCTCTAAATCCTCATGATGACGATAATGATGATGAGGAAGATGTTATTTCTCTCATTCACATTGTTCGTGAATTTCCCGACATATTTGAGCTCGTTCTAGGATTACCACCTAAACGAGCAATTGAGTTCAGAATTAATCTAATCCCCGGAGCTCTACCTATTACTCGTCCTCCTTATCGTATGTCCAATAAAGAAAATGAGAAGATGCGCAAACAATTATCCAAATTGGAAGCGAAGCAATTTATTCAATCTAGTTCTTCTCCATAGGGAGCTTCGACTATTTTTGTGAAGGAATCTGATGGTACACTTAGGCTTTGCGTTAACTACCGCAAGCTTAACGATCTTACCATCAAGAATAAATATCCCTTGCCTCGGATTGATGATTTATTCGATCAACTTAGTGGTGCTAAAGTCTTTTCATAGTTAGACTTAGCAATCGATTTTCATCAGCTTTGTATGCAGAGGATAGCATTCCTTTGACATCGTTCTGTACTCGTTATGGATCTTATGAATGGCTTGTTATGCCATTCGGTTTGACGAATGCTCCAGCTTATTTCATCGACCTTATAAATCGAGTTTTCAAAAACTTCCTCGATCGATTTGTTCTCAACTTTATAGATGATATTCTTATTTATTCTAAAACCGAGGAAGAGCATGAAATTCATCTTCGGATTGTATTGGAAACTCTTAGGAACAACCAATTGAAAGCAAAATTTTCTAAATGCCACTTTTGGCAATCTCGTGTAAATTTTTTGGGGCATATTATTTCTGAATCCGGAATTTCCATAGATCCTTCAAAGATTGAAGCAATTCAAAATTGGAAGAGACCGGAGAGTGTGATAGAAATTCGTAGCTTCCTTGGATTGGCGGGCTATTACTGTCGGTTCATAAAAGACTTTTCTAAAATTTCCATACCTCTTACTAATTTGACAAAGAATGGAGTTAAATACATTTGGTCTAACAAATGTAAAGCTGCTTTTCAGAAACTAAAAGAACTCCTTTCTGATGCTCCTATTCTTGTGATTCCCGATAGGAACCAAGACTTTATTGTTTACACCGATGCTAGTCATGTTGGTTTGGGAGCCGTTCTCATGCAAAGGGAACGTGTTATCGCTTATGCTTCTAGGAAATTAAAGCCTGCCGAGACTAGATATGGCACTCATGATTTAGAGCTCGCGGCTATTGTTTTCGCCCTTAGAATTTGGAATCATTATCTTTTGGGAGAGAAATTTGTTCTGTACACCGATCATAAATCTTTGAAGTATTTATTTTCTCAAAAGGAACTTAATTTGCGTCAACAACGTTTGCTCGAGTTCCTTGCATCTTATGATCTTGATATTCTCTATACTCCCGGAAAGGGAAATCTTGTTGCCGATGCCCTTAGTCGTAAGCAACAAGCAGTTGTTTCCGTGATGATATCTGAATGGAATGATCTCGCGACTTTATCCACCTGTGAGATTCAAGATCGTGAATCCAATTCATGTTCATCTCTTGTTTTATGTAGCCTTGAGGCTCATCCATCTCTTTTAGACCGCATCCTTGAAGCTCAAAGGCGTGATTCCGAATTGGTTCTTCTTAGCCAAAGTTGTAGGGATAAAATTGATATTGAAAGTTTGAAAGACTTTGATATTGATGCTCGTGGCGGTATTCGAAAATTTGGTAGACTTATTGTGCCAAATATTATTGATCTTTGTAAAGACATTTTAGAAGATTCTCATCGATCTAAATTTACCATTCATCCCGGTAGTAGTAAAATGTACGTGGATATGAAGCGACTTTATTATTGGGATGGAATGAAATCTGATATTGCTAACTTTATTAAGCGTTGCATGACTTGCCAACTCGTAAAGGCCGAGCATCAAAGGCCCGGTGGGTTATTGCAACCTTTGGAAATTCCAATATGGAAATGGGATCAAATTTCCATGGAATTTATTGACGGTCTTCCCCGTTCTCGTTCGGGTCATGATAGCCTATGGGTGATAGTAGATAGACTTACAGAATCTGCCCATTTTCTTCCCGTTCGGTCCAATCGGACCGTACCTATTTTAGCCAAACTCTTTATCAAGGAAATCATTAAATTGCATGGAGTCCCTACTTCTATTATTAGCGATCGTGATCCATTGTTTACTAGTGGATTTTGGAAGGGTCTTCAAAAAGCTTTGGGAACAAAGCTTAATTTTAGCACCGCTTATCATCCCCAGTCCGATGGACAAACCGAGCGTGTGAATCAAACTCTTGAAGATCTTCTTCGTGCATATGTTCTTGATTTTGGTGGAAGTTGGGAAGATCATATTTCTCTTGTTGAGTTTTCCTATAATAATAGCTTCCAATCTAGTATTGGTATGGCACCTTTCGAGGCACTATACGGAAGGCCATGCCGATCTTCTTCGTGTTGGCTTGATGCCGGTGAGAAGTTGGTTTTAGGTCCAGATTTTATTCGCGATGCCATAGAAAAGATTGACCTTATTCGTCATAGGATGAAAGAAGCTCAAAGTAGATAAAAATCCTATGCCGATAACCGAAGAAGGAAATTAGAATTTTCTGTGGGAGATTTGGTGTTTATTCGTGTTTCACCTATGAAGGGTGTTGTGCGTTTCAGTCGATCGGGAAAATTAGCACCTCGATATATTGGTCCATTTCCCATCACCGAACGCATTGGTTCCATGGCTTATCGCCTTTTGTTACCGGCTCAATTTTCTGCTATTCATGACGTATTCCACGTCTCTCAATTACGGAAATGCCTTCGAGATTCCGATTATATTCTTGAGCCGGGTGTTATTGAAGAAATAGAAGTTTCGCCTAATTTGACTTATGAGCAACATCCTATTCGTATCATTGCTTCGGAGGTTAAACGCCTTCGAAATAAAGATGTTCCTCTTGTGAAAGTTCAATGGTCCTCAAATCCAAAGGATTGCTCTTGGGAATCCAGAGAATTTATCGAGCAAACACATCCGGACTTGCTCTCTCGTGCTCCTTAAGGTGAACTTCTTATTTCTAATTTCTTCTTTTTGTGTTTATATGGTTTTATGGTTGTTACTTCTTTACTTATTTCTTAAAGATTGCGAGGACGCAATTTCTTTAAGGAGGGGAGTCTGTAACAACTCGCATATTTTACGATTGTATATTTAAATGTTTTATTTAAATATAGAATCGTTAATCGGATTAAAGTCCAAAAAGCTACTTTTTGTAAACAGTCGAATTGGGACTCGAGACCACCTCTATTGAGTCCAAAATGGCGTTTACAACTTTTTTGAGTATAAACATCGATATGTTTGGAGTTGGGTAAAAATTATGACTTTTTCACTTTGGATATTGGGTTTGGGTTTCAGAACACTACCCATCTTAACACCCTAGTTCAGTCCACCTCTCCTCTTCACTTCATTCTTATTTTCCTAACACTCAAGCTTCAATAAAATGGGGTGAGGAATGAGAAATTAAAACTCAAAACCCTAGTTTCTTTTACAAATCCAAGTGTTAGCTCCAAAATTCAAAGAGAAGCTAAGGTAAGCATCATCTTCATCTTCTCCAACTCATTCTCTCTTTAATTTCAGAAATTTCCTAAATCTAACTTAGGTAATGTTCTTCTTTTGAGCTTAGATTCAAGCTTCTAGAGTTGAAGTTGAAGAGTAGTTGATCTTCCTTTGCTTTCAAGCTTCTCCTTCTTCGTTTTTGGGTTTAAAAGTGAGTTCTTTAACTCACATCTATGTCTATAGCTATCATTATTGTTAGGTATTAATTCCTAACATTTGTGCATAATTATTTGCTTTTGATTTGAATTAATTTGGTGAATTTTCCAAAGTTTGGTGTTTTGGTCCAATTTTATGAAAATCCTACTATGGATGTTTGGACATTGATATTCGGGGTGTATCGAAGAGCCTATAAGGCCGGGTTGTCGCTTGGCGTAAGTCCTTAGTTGCCGTTGCTCGTCCGATCGCTCCCGATACGTTTTGGCCACTTTGGCATAGGCAAAATGTTGCCCAGACCAGGTGACCAGACGTCTGGTGACCAAGTCCAGACGTCTGGTTAGGACCTGGAGAGAAAAATGTATGCACGTAGATTATAAAAAAATGCTAGAGACTAATTCCAAATGTCTGTAATTCAAGATCAGACGTCTGGATGAGTCTCAGACATCTGACTTGAAGTTTTCAGACGTCTAGGGGTTCTCTGGATAATTTCCAGAGAACGAAACCAGACGTCTGTATTCTAAACCAGACGTTTGGTCATGGCTCAGACGTCTGTTTTGGCTATTCCAGACGTCTGGGTAGCTTTCTGAACTATTTTTCAAAAAACAAATCCAGACGTCTGGATTCCAAACCAGACGTCTGGAAATGTTTGTTTTTTCCTTTTTAGGCTGTATTGTGTGGATTTCCTATTTTGATCGATTATTGTTGATCCGGATAGTTGTCATCACTTATTATCGACTTTGATGACTTCTTTCTTTGGATTTTTGGAAATATCCATTTTGATGGATTTGGTATCGATTTCTTTGGATTTAATTCACGTCTTCGAATGTGGAGTTTGGTGATTGATTGTTTCTACAATCATTTTTGTGATTTGTCACTTCTAAATACAAAGGTTTCTATACTAGTAGTAAATACTCAAACTTTTTCATCAAAACGATTTCAACACTACTTTTAAATACAAAGCTCATTTTAAAACCGTTTTCCAATCTATTAGTATATACAAACCTTTACCTCATTCGTATGAGAAATCTAATTAAACGGCTTAGTAAAACAAGTGGTATGAAACGCTTGCGTTTACTTCGTCGGTTAATTCTTGGACTTGTTCGATTGAACTCTTGTGACAATTTTCGAGTGGAAATCTACATTCTGTTCGTACATATTTAAGTTAAGCTAGTGGTTATGGGACATGAAGCTAAACTCATTTGTTTACTAGCTTGGTGTAATTCACACTTTTTATTGATCGATGATGATCATTTTGTGATTTAGACTAGCGATGTACGATGTCTATTTGTTTGTGTGGGGACTAAAACCCCGTTTTTGGAACTTCGGTTCAAATTTGGCGGGGGTAGCGACCCGTGGTCTTCGGGCCGTTTTTGGAGCTTCGACTCAAAATTGATGGTTAGCGACATGGAATAGCGTTCCGTTTGTGATACACGTGTTGGTGAGTTTTCATGTTCCCATTTATGATAGGCCTTCCCCCTTTGTGATTTCTGGATTTCTGATTGATGATTTCTAGAATTTGTGTTTCACCAATTTTCGTGGTTTGCATTGATAAGCTCTATCAATATTTGTGTTTTGGTGAATAATTTAAAGAATGAGATTCTTTTTGGTGTTTTGAGATGTTTTGAGATATTGTATGATTTTTGTTGTTAATTGATGTGTACTTGACACAGTATAGCATTTTTGTTATCATACGTTTTAGTATATCTCTTATCCTATCTAATCATATCTGATATTTATAGCTAGACTGATCTGTTTATTATTTTCTTCTTAAATAATACTCGGGTCAGACTGAGGTATTTCAGGTGCCCCTGCTTGACTTCTTATCAGGGATTATCATCTTATTTTTGGCTTACTACTTTAGATTAGTAGTTTTTGTTATTATACATTTGAGATATAGACTCCTTGATGTATAATTATTCTTTTGTCTAGCACTTGTATCTATTCTTTTGTGATGTAGTGGATCTTGTTTGACCACTACTTTGATGTACACTTTTATGTGTTATATTCATATCTGATTCCGCCTTTGTGATATGAATATATGTGACTGATTTGTGTTATGTATATTTCTATATTTGTTTCCGAAGACTGCTTAGCCACTGTGTGGTAGCTTTGAGTTTGTATTAGATATGTCAGATTTCCTCTAGAAATGAAATGTAAGTTATATTATCTGACATATCGGTACTCGCACAAAGCAATTACACAGATGGCCGCTCCTCAACAGCCTTATTCTTCGTGCTAGTCGACGGCATTACCCCGTAGTGTCCTTGGCTAGCGTGAGTATAGAGGTGGGGCGTCACAAAGGAGGAGCATGCTATTCGTCTAGAGGAGGTTCTTCGTACACTTCGCATTCTTCAGTTGAATGCAAAGTTCTTGAAGTATCACTTTTGGCATAAGGAAGTGTGTTTCTTGGGGCATAGAGAAGGTCTACACATGGAAAGAGTTTGATAAACAATTTTGTACATTTAGGCTCAGATTGTGAAAATCCAAAGAGTGGTAGGCAAAGATTGGGGATGTACAATAGAAAAGGAGGTCAGCCACGTGTAGATAATTGCATAAATTATAACTGTTTCAGATAAGTGGATTTAACAGTAGTACTAAAATACTTTAGTAAGGAAATGGGATTACCAAAATTTAGGAAGGGTACTCATAGGGTAGTGAGAAGAAAATCCACCTTATGTTTAGCTCAATAGAATATAATTGTTAGAATTGAAAATTTTCATTGTTAATATTTTCTTTTAGGAAATAAATATTGGGTTTTTGAAAAATGGTATGAAATTTAATTTTTTTTATATGATATAAATTTTGTTAAAAGTAAGATTCTTTTTGAAGAATTATAGCTCGCTAGTTTCTTTGTAGATAAACAAAGATTTTAAATATAAAAACCTAGAGGTTATTAAGTATCGAAAACGTAGGTTACAACATTTATTGTTGTAATAGATGTTTTAATGAAAAGTAAAGGGAGCATAGACTATAGCACAATTGTTATAGTAGGTGACTTCCAAAGAAAATGTTTCTACATAGTATATGAGGTTTATTAGTATTTATTTTAATTGAATCCATACACTAGTATTTTTGGGTTGTAGTAACAGTGTTTTACGCAACATCTGTTTTGACCCACATAAAAATGTGTTTTGAAGAAAGTTTTCAAGTATATAAATAAAATGGTTTGTAAAGTCTACTATTTTTACTTTGCTTAAAGATTCTAGTAATTACTATCATTCACCAGACTTTTAGTCTGACCCACTCCTCCATTTTCCTCTTTTCCCCCCATAGGCTAGCAAGAGCAAGGACGATAGATTGCAGACACTTGGAGACTTCTTTGGCAGAGATTTCTTATGATTTCTCTTCTTTATTTTCAGTTTTTAGCTTATTCCATGTACTGGCACTTTGTGAGGGAGAGTTTGTACTCTGATATTTATGAGACTGAGGTTATATTATGAAGTTTTACTTTTAGAAAATTATTATTTTAATTGTTTCCGCTATGTTACTATTATTATTATTTTATTTTTGTCTTGTGAATCTTATTCTCTGCTAGTTTTAGTCATACCTACAATGCACCATGCCTTTTAGTGTGTCCTTTTGGGTATACTAAGGGGTGTGGGGTGTTTCAAATATGATCATCCCTCCGTTAATAGGCCCCGAAGCATACAAACGAGAGATAATATCGACTCTAGATAGGGATGATCATACCTTACTTAGGTGCGACCCACTTAGCCCTGCTGCATCTTCCATGTTTTAGCCATTCCCGGTTGATAAAGCTTGAGGCTATGTTTTACCTTTTATATAGCACTTCTTACTTGGAATGCTAACACTATCCTCCAAGCAACAATGCAATGCCAGTATTCATCCATACAAGTTCGTTCGGTACTGAACGAAATGCTTGAGGACTCCGTCTTCAAATTCCATCGTCTTCAAGATGTCTTCACTTCGAACCACTTTGAGTTGGATCGAAGTGGTTTTCGGATAACATATCTGATCCCGGTCTCTTCGAACAACTTTCGATAATTTTTGGTAAACTCAACCCCAGTTGTTTAGGAAATGAATAGTCAAAGATAAGAGTGGAGATCACCTCCTAACCGTTAGTGGATGGATTTCCTTACCATTGTTTTAGGAGAACGAAACAAGATTTATAAGCACATAACAACATCATTAGGAGATGACTATGCCATATAACTCACGTGTCTCTCCTAGATATTTCCAAAGTTACGTTTAGGTCCAAATTTGATAGTCGGTTATTTAACTATCGAATAACAAACATTCAATCAGGGATTACATTTTCCATAGGGAAAAACCAACATTAGTTAAACATATAAGTAACCATTAACCTCTTAATTAATCTTTTCATTAATTAAAATCACTTGTAAATACTTGTATAAAAATATCTTTAGAAAGATATATCCACAATCATATATTTTCAATACTTAGAAAAATATCTATATACTTATCTTAATGGCATAAGTATACCTACAAAATCGAGAAAGATTCCCTTTCTATACAATTCAAAAATCATTTAAATATCCCTTATAAATCTCAAAAAACCATGTACAAAACCATTTTATAAATCTTTGAAACCATTTATCATCTCTTTAATCAATTTCAGTCACTTATAAATTCTTTTTATATACTCCTAAAATCATTTATAAACCCTTTAAGAATCTCAAAATCCATTGTAAAACCATTTTATAAATCTCTGAAACCATTTATGATCCCATTAATCAATTTTAAACACTTATAAAGTCTTTTTATACACTCTTAAAATCATTTATAAACCCTTTATAAATCCCAAAACCCATTTATAAAGCTATTTTATAAATCTTTGAAACCGTTTATAACCCCATAAAACCATTTCTAAAACTCTTGTTTTAAATCTATAAACCCATTTCAAAAATTCTTTTATAATTATCCAAGACCATTTATAAAACTCTTTTTACCCTTTTACAATCTTCCTTTAAGTTTTCCAAACTATGCTATAAGATTCCTCTTATAAAACTCATATTTGTTTATAAACCCTATTTATAAATCTCGAAAACATTTATATATATATATATCCTAATCATTTACTTAAAAACACTGTTATATAATAGTAAACATTATAAATAAATAAATATTAACTTTAAAACATTTTAAAATAATAATTAATAAATTCCAAAACATCCTAAATAAAACAATAATAATTTATCTTCAACATTTTTATAAATACTAATAATTAATTTCTAAAACTTATTAATAAATAATTATATTTAATTTCAAACCATATTAATATTTTAAACAAATATCTTTTCAAAATACTAAAATATTTATAAACAACTTTAAAACGATACTAATATAAATAACCAAATTTTAAAACATAAATATATTTCTTTGATAAAAATCCATACTTAAATTTTCAACATAATCATTCCCATATTTATAAAACTATATTTAAAAATCTCTTTCTATTTTATAAAACTTCTTTTCATAAAACCGCTTTATTTATGAACTCCATTTATAACTCTATTTCCTTTATAAATCTCACTTATTCATAAATCCCATTTAAAAACATCAATCGCCATCCACTTTTAACATTGCCTTCATATGAAAAAATTCCTTTCTATTTATAAAATATCGGTTAACATTCCTAAATTCACCCTCACCTTCAATTACCAAAATAGAATCAACTATTTTCTAAAATATCATTCCACGTCTTATAATAAATCCACTGTTTGATTTATTTCTCCAATCCATTAAATGATACTAGTTTCCTTTTAATTTATAAAACCTTGTTTATAAATCTATCCCTTCATAAATAAAATACGACTTTATAAATCTTCACCTTATTTGTAAAATGTCACTTTATACATTATCACCTTTATAAATTTCTATATTTATAAATAAATCTTAATGTTTGTATATATTATATACATATTACTTTATATAAAAGGCTAATAAATATTTACATCTTCTTTTTAAAACTGTATTCCTTTATCATAAACTTATTTTAAGATTTTAAAAATCTTTATTCACAGTTCAAAATCTCTATTTAAAATATTTTATAAAACTATAAATTTATAATCTCTAAAAAAATCATACTTTTTATTTTTATTTTTTTTATAATTCAAGAATGATTATTAAAAACATATATAATTTTCAAAATCACTTGAAATCCCTTTTAAATCAAAATCATTACTTGATAGTATTTTAAAATATCAAAAATAAGGCCCAGTGCTACCTAAGCACCAAATAAGGAAAATCATCCATGATATCAGTTTTGGCATCCAACATATCAATACAGTTGGATCCCTCCAACCCGTCCTCTTGCATCACATACAGTATATAATAGATAATATAAATCAACTGATTCGAGGCAGGATCATGTACAAATAGTCATCCGCTCTTACATAGGAACGTAATAGGGTTTCATCCGCTCCAAGGGCGGAAAAATATCCAAACCAACTAATAAATATAGTAAATCATCCAAATATCCAATCAACAATTTATTTTCAACTATATAACATAACCGATTAACCAAAAAGGTGTGTGTAACTCACCTTGATTTTAATAGTCGCCAAAGCATTCTGTTTTAAATTAAAATTAAATGGACGTTCAATTTTAACCCAAATTCCCACTACTCCAAATCCATCCAATCCAACTCCATAGCATACTTGATACAATCGCAATGCAACTTGTTGCATTCAATTTGGACCTCGTACGAATAAGATATGAACTAATGAACGTTTGAAATAATTAAATTATAATTAATTAATAAAATTTTAAACTTTAATTAAAATTAAACCTAATCACCTTCCCTCCATTCCGCTCGTTCATTCCCAGGCTTGTGTTCTCTTCTTTTTTTCGATCGCGACTTCGCCTCGTTCATCGGCCCATGGTTCACCGGAGCACACCGTGAGTTCGTCTGACATCGCCCCTCATCTACTAAGTCCCACGACCCCCACAGTGCCGCCTAAGGTCGTCTCCATCACCGAAATTTCACCAAAGGCTGCCGCGACTTCGCATGAGAATCACTGCTGTAGTAGGCCATCGAAGCACATCTCCACCGTTGATCTCACTTGTCTCGTCGCCCCGGTCATCTTTGTGGTTAAAGTCAAAGGTCGGTTTGGTTTGTGCTTGTGCCGATGGGTTTGGGCCATTAGATTTGGAGAGGGAAATGGCGGCTGGCTTTGGTTTTAGATTTAGGTTTTGCAAAAGAAAGTTCTTCGAGTCCTTTTATAGAAAAATTTTAAAGCACCATTAAACCTTAAAATTTTAATTCCAAACGAAGCGTGCCACCTGGCGTTCTATACCTTATACTCTTGTTCCAAACACAATGAACTGGTATCAGAAGCCAATTCCATCGTATACAGAAGTTAGCTTTTCAAATTAAATTATATTAATTTAAATTCTTTTAATTAATTTCTACGCGTTTCGAACTCGCACGACCAAATGATACGTCCAATTGTCACGAAATTCGATGGCATACTATAATTTATTTTTACGGATCCAATGAAACCGATAACGTCGAATTCCGAGACAGTGGCCTTGAAGGCTATTATTATACATGAATTAAAATGAATTATTATAAAAACCAAATTAATCACTTTTAAATCTAAATTAAAAGTTTACTATCTTCATTCTTATTTAAATAGAATCTAAATCAACTTTCAAAATCATTTTTATTCATATTAAATTCAGGATTAAATTATTTAAACAAATCCAAACATTAAATCCAACAATTTAATTACCCAATAAATTGCTATATTTGAAATTCAAGTTATTTAACTTATAAAATTGACTTTTGGAATATTTAAAATCAATTAAATATTTCAAATTCAAATGACTGAAATTTTGAATCGTTACAACAAGAATGCTCATGAGTCAAACTTCTAATATAAAAATAATTAACTTTTCCAGGATCACAAGTGGCATGAACTTTAAACTTGCAACGTTCATCAAATCAAGAACAAATGAAAGTAACACTTTCTCTACAATTCTTAATATTCTTCAACTTATATCCATTTTTAATTTGGTAAGTTGTTAAGAAATTTCCGAATTCCATAGCACCATCAAATCGATATCTAACAAAATCCAAACTTGAAATAATATTTCCCTTCTATAACATTTCCTTATAATCAAATCGAATATTAGTACTAGATCAATCAAAAATTAAAGAACATTCGGTAGCTTAATAAGTATTACTAATATTGTCACATTCTGACAAAAGTTGTTTTAATCTTATAAATACTAGGAACTCTTTCTTTTTAAACATTGAAAAGCAAGCAATACTTTATAAATCTGTATCGGTATAAAAAAACTCTACACTTACCTTCAAGTGTATACTATATTTTAGTATTAAATAGAGTTAATGTTGACCAATATTCACATAACTCATTCCTAAGAAAAAGAAGAGAGGCATTCAAAACAACCGACAATTATTGCTATTATCATCATACGTGAAAATAGCTAAGATTGTACCATTACCACTATATAAAAAATAAATAGAAATAAATTGATAAATTTCGCAAATGCGAACCTAAAACAAGTAACATTATACACTGGGACTATAATAAAAAATAAACAGACCATTACCACATAATTGTATATATAATATAAGAAATATAGTAAAAAGATAATCTAATTTTGCAAAACAACAAATTACAAGAACATTAAACCATAACAAAATTGAATAATCTAATAAATGGGGAAAAGAAATATACTAGTCAGAACTAAAAGAAGAAATCAAATTGCAAGAACTCCCACCTCATTAAAACAAGCTCCTACAAAAATTAAATAAAAAAGAAATGAAAAAACTATAAAATCAAACAATATATATAAAAAAACTTACCGCAATTGGAACCAAATGGTAGGTTAGAAAGAATAGAACCATCGCTAGATTGATTTTAAATTAGAAACCTTTTTGCATATATTAATTTTAGAAGAGAGAAAAAGTTGCATGTTGTGTTAGATATGTCCTTAAATTGAAATTATTGACCCAGGAGCAAAAAATAAAAAACTTCTCCTCCAGCCCTATTACATAAGTGGGCCGTCCTTGATCTGAAAAATAATAGTAAACTTTCCCTCTAAACCATTTTCCATAAAATAATTAACCCTTAAATGAATGAAAGAGTATTATTTTATGGAGAGAATAAAAACAATTCTTGTTCTCTATTTTAAAATTTTCTCTTTTAGTTCCCAATTAACTCTAGATTTAACATCTAGATGACTCCCTCCCCTATTTTGGTCGGCCATGTATGGTCCATTTATGGACAAGAAAATCATAATTTCAATTAATTAAATATTGATTTTAAAGCTTGTTTATATATATGTGTGTGTGCATGTGTGCGCGCGTACGTGTAACTTTTATGTACACATCTAAATTAATAGTACTTAGAACAATTCTAGGAGCTTTCCTAATTACTAATAATACCCCAATATCAAATATATTAATAATTAATTTTTCTTAAACATTAACCAATTTATTTAAATTATAGCACCTTTTAAACCAATTAAATCGCGGTGTTTTACCCAAGAGTTCACAAATACGGTTGTGAGACTCAGATATGTGAACTCGGTCACCGATTAATATTGAATAATTCAAATATTAACATTCACGCGTCACATTTGCTAATGGTGTGATAATTTAGTTAAGCTCATTGCTTACAGATCTCTTCAGTAAAATTATATTACATTACTCTCTAAGTATTACAATAGTGACGATAATTTACACACGTTCTTTTCATCAATACTATCACTTTAGAATATATGGAATTTGGTATTGGTTAAAACTCCAAATTATCCACATTTAGCTTAATCAGTCCACAAGCAAAATCTTTGGTTTAATAATAACATTTATTATTAATCATTCTATTCTGGTTAGAGATTTTGATTTTGTGTTGACTACAGCTGACCGTGATACTAACCTCGCACAACTGTGGAGACGAATTCCCTATTAAATAGTGATTCACTCCCAATGCTTTAGCTCAGATCCAACTATAGTCGTTTGATGGACTTCAAGCCATGATTGAACTATAATAAAAGTGGAGTATCCACATTGAAGTTCTATGGTATCATTATGTCCAAGGAACCATGTGAAGGAACCATGCCAGTCAGAAGCGGGTGAAATTGGTAGATTTCAATTTTTTTTCCTATATTGGATCTATTAGGCCTATGAGGTCTAAAGAGGTTTTAGATCCAATATAAATTTTGTTTTAAATAAAATCTTATTTAATTTTGTTCAAAAGAATTTTTAATTATTTAAATTTTAATCAATATGAGATTTATATGAAATAAAGTATCTTAAATATACACTTGTGTGTGTATGAGTAATAGTTGCTTGTTTAATTTAAATTAGAGAATGAAACCACTCGTTTCTCTCTTTAAAAATTATTCAATTAATTGAGGGATGATTTTGTTATTAGAGAGAGAAGTATTTCATTTCTATTAAACCAAATTCTAGCTTAACATTGAAATAAATGGAATTCAAATAGAACTTAAAATGTATTCATAATTAAAGTAATATAGATCAAAATGTCCAAAATGCCAGAGTATCAAAAGTTCAAATCATTCTCCTTTTATATACAATCAAAGTGAAATTCGAGCATATATGCAATTTTCTTTATTCAATGGTCAATATGTAAAAAAATACAGTTTATCCTCTGTTGTTCTAATTCAGAGATCACGACTGAGGTTAATTTGCAAATTGAAACTTCAAAAGGTCCTTTTGTTCAAAAGTTCAAGCCATCTTCTTCTCCATCGGCCATTAAAGGAGGTCTCAAGCTCTTAAGCGATTTTAGAAATGTCCAACCCTAAATTATGAATTGTGCTAAAAGAGAGAGAAAGGAGAGAGAAGCCCCTTTAAGGTAGGGGTGAGTCTCTATTTATAGAGGTTGGAGAGTGATATAGCTCGCTTGGATTGGTTAGGTGAAGTTAATGTGGATCGATGACTTAGCAAGATGGATGGTCTTGATGGTGCCACTTGTCATCATCTCAATAAACTAGTAGTTCACACAAATCGCTATCTTGGCCATGGTATCAAATAGGTGACATGATTATATGAGTGTTTTGAATCCTTATTACATAGAATTTCCTTCATCTTAATACACTACTTCTTTATATAGGCTATTGCTAGCACTTCACTATTATGTAATGGCTTGTGACTCCTACTAGTAATGGTTTAAATAACCAACTCTCTATAACTTGAATAATATATTCATGATGGCTTGACAGCTTGGATAGTTTATTCACGATAACTTGAATAATCATGTTCAAAGTCATCAGACGATGGTTATATGATAATTCTTCATGATGGCTTCATTCATATGCGATGTTAATGGTTTATTCAATCAACACACGATGACTTCACTAGCACACGATAGTTCTATTTACCAACGATGGCTCCATTTATCCATAATAGTTTTATATGTGTATGAAAGCTCTATTATTCACGATGTCTTTAATTATGCACGACAGCTTTATTTTTTACTTGATGGTCTTGAATTGAACACGATGGCTTCCATCTACATATAAAGGTTTTGAATAGAACACAATGACCTCTAATTGCACGGATGGCTTCCACATGTATATGAAGGCTCCAAATAGAACATAATGACCTCCAATTGCACACGATGGATTCCATCTACATATGAAGGTTCCAAATAGGACATGATGACCTCTAATTGCATGTGATGGCTTCCATCTACACATGAAGGCTCAAAATAGGACACGGTGACCTCAAATTGCACACGATGGCGTCCATTTACATATGAAGGCTCTAAATATAATGACCTCTAATTGCATGCGATGGCTTCCATCTACATATGAAGGCTCCAAATAAGACACGATGACCATTAATTGCTCGCAATGGCTTCCACCTACGTTTGAAGACTCCAAATAGAACATATGACCTCCAATTGCACGTGATGTCTTCCATCTACATATGAAGGCTCCAAATAGAATACAATGACCTCTAAATAGACACGATGGCCTTTATGTTTATCAATTTGCTCTTGGAATTTTGGGCGTAAAAATTTCTATTTGATTCATTAAATGACATATGACCAAATTTATACTTGACATATATAGTGAGTATAACCAAATATACTCTAGTGTAACATGTGTAAGTCCAACATACAAATAGTGTAAATGGCTAATGTGATAGTATGTTGGTGTTGGGATTTACACCATTACAGACACCTTGCCCCTTTATATATGCCTTTGTTGTCCAAAGTATTGATTCAAAATATGTATATTATACACACACATATACATACATACAGATATATATATATACATATACATATATATATATATATATGTTTGTATGTATGTATGTATGTTAGAATTAAGTTTGACTGTTTTATATGCTTCAAAATCTAAATGGGTAAGGATAGGCTACACCTCATTTCAGCTGCACCTCAAATCCCCCTCTTATTTCAACTATATGTTCCGAATTAAATAATAAAATGAAGTGACAAGAGAGAAAGTATAATTATATAAATCGGAACATGTAGTTTAAATCGGGGGAGATTGAGGTGTAGCAAAAATGAGGTATATCCAATCCTTACACCTCATTTTTGCTACACCTCAAATCCCCCCCGATTTCAACCACAATTTCCGAATTAAATAATACATGAAGTGGCAAAAGGGAGAAAGTATAATTATTTAACTCGGAACATATGGTTGAAATCAAGGGGGATTTGAGTTGTAGCAAAAATAAGGTATAACCGATCCTTGCCATATATATATATATATATATATATATAATGTGTGTGTGTTAGAATTAAGCTTGACTATTGTAAAAAGATTCAGATCTAAATTATACAATAAATATGAACAAATAATCAAATGAGATAAAGGATATAAAATATATCAACATAATGAACATATGGTTAATTGAAATGTAGAACAAAAGGGGTTCTAAATTAAATTGTAAGATGATGAGATGCAACATTTATAGAATATAAATCATGTGAACATAATGAACATATGATTAGACCAAATCAGAATACCTTGAGATGTAGCCAAAAGTTGTACCATAAATGAAGAAGAGAACTCCTAGATCCGGTTGAATCATCTCTAGATTTTACAAGGATCTGAAGCACCACTTTTTATTTATTTTATTTTGATTTTAAATGAACCTGTTTTTTAGATTTTACTCCATGGATTCCATGGAATTTCGGCCATGAGAGGGAAAAAGAGGAGAAAAACTGAGTTGTCAGGAATATTATCTTTCTTCTTTAATTCCTAATTAAATCTCATCAAATCATCTCTCTCTCTTTATCATGCATGGTCGGCCATAAAAGAGGCATATGAGCCTTGAAAGCTTCCCAAAACAACTTAGCAATCAATCTATTTAAATCCAATTTAAATATTCTATGGATATCTTATATTGATACACATGGTTATAACTTTTATATATGTATTATATTAAATACTAATGGTATTAAAATCAATCAAATAAAATTTAACAATTAATATTTCATAAATATTAATTAATTTATAATGATTATAAATTAATTAAATTGTGTGGTTTTTTGGAGTATTCGTTATTACTGTTGTGCGACTCAAAGTGTAAACTTAACCAGCAATTAATATCGAACAATTAAAATATTGACGTTCATGCGTCACCTTAGCTAGTGGTGCAGCATTTTGGCTGAATTTATCGCTTACGCGTCTTTTCAGTAAAATTCAATTTTACTTATTATAAGCGATACTTTGTAGCAACGATTATTTACATCAAATCTCTTCGTCAAAAGTATATCACATCAGAACTTATGAAATTTGGCTTCGGTCAAAATTCCAACATCGTCCATATTCAACTTAATTAGGACTCCAAACACAAAATCCTTGGTTCAATAAGAACATTTATTATTAACTACACTGCTCTTACAAAATACTTTGACTTTGAGTTAACTATAATTGAACATAATATAACCTCACATAATTGAGGAGACAAATTCTCTATTGAATGATGTTTCACTTCCAATGTTTCAACTCGGACCCATAGTCGTTCGATAGAAGCCATGCCATGATTTAACTATAATCAAAGTAGAGTATCCACATTAAAATTTAACATTATTTTTAAGTCGAGAGAACTGCATAATATCGTCACTTGGAGATTCTCTGTTTGACCTTAGTTGTATTAACCAACATGAAATTCTCGAGTGAGTCATTCCATAATTATAAAATAACTATCAGCACTTAACCCTTTGGTGCCCTTAGTAGCCATGAGTACTACACTACCTAACATTTGGAGAGCGTTGCATACTCTAGTCTCAAGGAATGAATCGATATCCTTTCTTGAAACAACTTGACTAGGAACATTTAAAATAATATGTTATTTTCAATATGATAAAATTTTCATGGTTACAACATATTGTAATTACTGTCACATAACATATCAGTTAAGGAATTTCTATTTATTCTAATTTAAATTATTTAATTAATTATGTCACAATATAACAAAGTGTATAATAGAAATCAAACACTTTATTATGAATATGATTGGTTATCGAGTAAGATATATGTAACAAATTACATAATTGTCCCAGTGCATTCTCCTAACTTTATCAATCTCCCACATGCATTGAGGTTGATTATGGAAATTATCTCAACTCCTTCGATTGGTTTTCTCAAAATTAATTAGGCCGATCCCTTAGTAAATGTGTATACCATTTTGTCCTAACTATCCATTCCATCAATTAACTCTCTCCAATGCTGATAAACTACCTTTATTATGTAGAACCTTTTGGAATATGTCTTTCGACTTATAATGAGCTTTAGGTTCTTTTACAAATTATATCGCACCAATGTTATCATATAACAATGCCATGGAGTTCTCAACTTTTAGAATCACCCTTGAGGGGCTACAAATTTGTGCATTTAATTATACTTATTTTATTATAGGCTATTCAAGGTGATTTACTTAGCCTTTAATTGGATCAGTCAGTACTTGTTGTTTGGAACATTTTCAACTTAAAATTCTTAACTTAAGCTTGAACATGAATATAGGATTAACATACTATACTCGTTATCGCTTATAAATTTTGAGTCCATGTACTTCTTCATAAGGAGTTTGTTATTTTCATAAACAATTCTCTAGTATTTCGCAAAAACTCAAGCATACTCTATATTATCATTTAGTGATCTTAATTGAGATTTGATACTTGTCTATGTATCAAATACATAAGCAAAATGTAATATTGTAGACAATATCGCATGTATGTGATTCCTATTACCAATGCATAAGGAGCCCATCTTATGTGCTCCATATTAAACAATTTAATTTAGTGTATGTCTATATCATTTTAGGACATTCCCAACATCCTTTTATACTGATTATAAAAGATGTCCTTTTAAATCCTATATTGAGAATTAAACAACCAAACTGAAATTATTTTAACACGAATACATCGTTAACAATCATACCTTTGTTGTTTACTTATAGTTTCAAAAATAGTTTAGCACCTATTAATATTCTTTTCTATAAATACACGCTTACTTTACATTTTGACTGAAAATCAAACTATTTAATTTCTCTATCAAAATACTTGTTGACTCTAATGCTTGTCAAATAATACTTTTGTATTATTTATTGAATCTTATTCATAATCCACAAACTCAGAATTGCTCCCACTAACTTCGAGACACTTTGGTTATTAAATACAAACAACATATTCTAAATTATTATTTAGAATTTCATTTCAACGTGCATATACAAAAATGCAAAATCATATTGAGCAATAATTTTGCGAGTAAAATCCAAATTAACTTAAGCACGTTGAATGACGAATCTGTTACATTAATTTCAATAATTGAAATTTACGACGTTGTTCTATTAACATAGCTTATATTCCAACTTTCTCAAAGACACGTTTACGCCTGATGGATAATATCTCTTTGGGTACAACTATCAAGATCATATTTTTGCAAATGTACTGGGAATCCATTACGGAGTTATGCATTATGCCATATGGTAGAGTCAATACTCTTAAAGATTATTGACAAGTGAGGAAATCTTTTTCTCGACATCGATAAAAGAATTATAGTTTCTTTTTAATGTTTAAGAGTTCTTGTTATAATTAGTTGTGTCCATTTAGATTTGGTCAAATTCATTTTATCCTTTGAAATCAGTTTTATCTTTGGATCGTGTCCAAGTCCATTATACTACCAATAATTTCTAAAAGAAATTCCTTTTCCATGAAGTTGGTATTTCTTGAAACAAAAATTGTTTCTTAGTATAATAGAATAAGTACTCATGAACATTTTAATCGGCTACTTTTATACAAGTGTAAAACTTATATATTTTTTAATTTACAGAACTTATTTTCATCGCATAAATTAGACAATCCTAAACGCCATTGGGATAGTCCACACAAGATCCCTCACGAACAAGTATTATGTGCAGTCTCTCGACTCACATGACCTATCAACTTCTTGACCTAGGATAGGTGTTTCTTATAAACTCTTATCATGTATGATCTCATAAACTATGGTTCAAATGAAATTAATTTTAACCTTATGTACTTACTCTTAAGTGCACAACCTAACAGAAAGAAGTTAACTCAACTTCTCTCATCATTAATCGTTATTGTCCAACAAAGTCCGATTACAACTTATCGATATATCATTATGTATTGGAATAAGTGACTTATGAGATAGAATCTTATTCCATTTTTAGGTACATTAGGAACTCTTTCCAATATACTCACATATTCGATTAAATTGAATTATTATTTTTCTTTGCATGTTATGTTTTCTACTTCCATTCTATATTAATGAACTTATCATAAATACGTTACTTATATATCAGATACAAACATTCGTTTCTATGATAATTCATCTGTGAATTAAATGAAGTAGGTGGATCCATTTTGGTATCATTAGACTTTTAACTACATACATCTTTATGTATCAGTCCAAAGAATTTGGTATCATTAGACTTTGACTACATACATCTTTAAGTATTAATCTAAAGAGTTCATCAACACTTTCATCGCTCCCACTGAATAAGTGTTTTACCCTTAATATTTCAAGATATAATTCATCGATACCATATGATTCATAATCATATGATTTAAACAAAGGTAAGTCTTAGTTGGTAATGCTAAAAATAATTGTTAAAATTTTGGATACTTCTATGTTATGTAGCTAACGCAACGGAGACTGATATTCTAATAGATTTATTTCATTCAATATATTCAATAAATAAAACTATACTTATTTTCAGTCAATATTAAAAATGGTTATTATTCATATATAATATTTGGTATGTTTACGAAAACAATTTTCGTACCTTGATGCATCTACCGATAAGTATTATATGCCATATGCTCCCACTATTTTTGCTATTACCATAATAGCAAATGGAATATGAAGCTTCATTTAAGTACTTATTATGGACAATTCATTTCTTTTACCGAATATCTTAAACTCATAGCAATAACCTTTATAGAAAACAATTTTCTATGTTATAACAAAATAAAAATAAAAATCACATTTCTTATTCCATATTAAGTGTTCTTCAGTATTTTATACAATTGTCATTCCTGATGTCCCTTTATGAAGCAGAGGTGACCATTCGCTCTCTTCATCCCAACTGTGCCTAAGTTAAATCCACTCTCGTACATTTGCTTTTCTTTTCAAATGGTCAAACGATTCGTAGGAGATCCTTGTTGTAATCAATCATATTGAATACATGACATTATGGGTTGTCTGCTTAGTTCTAATGAACTAATTTCACTGAAGTTTCATACATTACGAATCATGACCGTTCACCATATAACATTTGTACGTGACTGAATATGGATTTAATATCCATATTCTTGTATTGTTATTAGAATTTGACACTCATAGAAGATAATACACAGTCTTGTAAATATTTAAGCGATCAAGGCATGAATGTTTTAGTGGTTGTACAAATTGGCTCTTGCGTGAGTCTTGAAGTGACAACCTGTCAAAGAATTTAAAGGTAAGTATATTTTATATGTCTTTATCAATCTTTAATTTAGTACATTTGTACATATTAACTGGTAAACATTTTATCAAATTTATTATTTGCACAAATTTATCAATGTAGATTGTTTTAACTTTATATAGTAGATGTTCCTACAATATTATAAATGTTAAATTGTATAATTTTATTTTTCTAATAAGGCTACCACTAGGTTTTTATGTTCCCCAAAGCCTTAAGAAAAACATATAATTTTTTTGATTTCTTAGGTAGTCTTTAGGACCCACTTGTCTTGGGATTCTTACCTTATGTTCGTTCAACAAATCATATGCCCGTAAGCGATAGATGACACTTTATCAGTTGCATTATATACAACTCCTAACTAATGGTCCCTGTCCTAATCTCAGTCTCGATCATAAGTTTGCTCAACAATTTGAAAGAGATTATTCACCAATACCAACCATGTCACGATGGCTTAAGTATAATGCATGTACCTAGAGTTTGCTCAACTAATACATATAGTTATCATACCTCATCAAGTCCATATATTAATAATACTACAAATAACATCTCTGCCTTGGGTTTGTTTAACGACTAAAGAGTATGCAAGTAATTTATTAATATATAAATGGTAAAAGACAACATTTATATCAGAGATTTATAATCTTTAATATATAATTATTTAAGTGAATCGATTTAGGGAATAATGTATTTCTTATGAGATACCCTTATGATTTCAAGTGTCAGACACATCTAAAATCATGGTATACGTACTATACTTATGTACTTATTCCTTAAATCTTATTTGGGTTTCTTTCTAGATCCATATCTCATTCGGACCTTTATATTGGGGAAACTTTTGAGGCTTACTTCATCCTTTGGACCAGGCTAGTAGCTAGGTAGGGTAGAGTAATTATTAAGCAAACCCAACCTTAGACACTATCTTCTAGACATCTTACTAAATAAGTAGGCTTTAATCAATCACCCTATTGCTAATTTAGACCCATAGACTATTGGTCTTTGATACCATTAAAGCAATTATGCCAGTCGAAAGCGGGTGAAATAGGTAGATTTCAATTTTTTTCTATTTTAGATCTATTGGGCCTATGAAGTCTAAAGAGATTTTAGATCCAATTTAAAATTTATTTTAGTGGAAATTAGCCACAAGGGCCTCTTTAGCAAGTGGAATTAGTTTCTAGGACACACAACTGAAATAATTACTTTCAAGGACAAAACGTAAAATAATTAGTTTCTAGGGCCTAAAAACCTATGAAATTATGTCTTTGAAAGTAATTGGATTGCTGACTTTGTCCTTGAAAGTAATTATTCTGCTGATTTTGGCCTTGAAAGTAATTTCTTTGAATGTGTGTCCTACAAACTAATTGGACTGCAAAGTTTGTCCTTTTGGTGAAATGCCCCTTTATTTTAAATAAAATCTTATTTTATTTAATTTTGTTTAAAAGAAGTTCTAATTATTTATATTTTAGTTAATATGAGATTTATAGGAAAAATACTATATCAAATATACTTTTGTGTGCATGTGAGAGTAATAGTTGCTTGTTTAATTTAACTTAGAAAATAAAACCTTTCGTTCTCTTTTAGATTTATCCAACTAATTGACGGAAGATCTTTTTATTTAGAGAGAGACACATTTCATTTCACTCACTTTAATTAAGTTGATTGATTCATTAAATGACATATATGATCAAATTCACATTTGGCATGTATAGTAAGTATATCCAAACATACTCCAATGTAAAATGTGTAAATGCAACATGTACATGGCTAACGTGATCATATGTAAGTGTTGGAATTTACACCGTAACAGACCCATTTTCCCTTTTTTGCATATACCTTTGTTGTCCAAAGTTTGATTCAAAATATATATGTGTCAGTTTGAATATTTTATATGTTTTGAAACCTAAAGCTAACAATTACAAATTTAGTTTCAATTAAGGAAGAGTTTGAAATTAAATTATATAGTTTACACCAAAGTCCACTTTATGGATTTGAATTAAAATAACATACTGACATATGTATCCATATATAAATAATTGCAAGTTATGTTTTAAATTTAGAAACAACACATGTATGCAAAGTTTGTAATTTATTATATATGTCTGTATATATGTATAAATTTAAAGTTAACAAGTTTAAATCAAACTTTTAACTTAGGAAGAAAATAAAAGATTTAGAATTTTGCACAAAAGTCCATTTATGAGTTCTAGATTGAAATAACTTTTACTCTTATGTAACAATAACCAAAAGAATTATATTCAAAACAATAACCATATAACATAAGAAATCAATTTTTAAGGTAAGTTAAAATAATCAAAATATACGGTTTGCTTATGATTGTGTGTACAAATATTATAAATCATACCACTTAACAAAAATAACTTTTATATTAAATTTTAGAACAACAATTTCCAAAACAATAACAAAAAATCATAAAACTTAGGCATATGTAAATTCGATGTAAAAAGATTCAGATCTAAATTACACAAGGAATGTGAACAAATAATCAACTGAGATGAAGGATCTAAAATATAGCAACTTAATGTACATACAATCAGTTGAGATGTAGAATAAAAGGGATCTAAATTAAATTGCAAAATGAACATACAAAAATAGATGAGATGTAGCATTTATAGAATTTAAATCACGTGAACGTAATGAACATATTATTAAATCAAATCAGAATTTTACCTTAAGACGTAGTCAAAAGTTGTACCATAATAAAGAAGAGAACTCATAGATCTGATCGAATCATCTCTACATTTTACAAAGATCTGAAGCACCACCTTTTATTTGTTTTATTTTGATTTTAGTTGAATTTTTTTTAGGAATTTAACTCCATGGATGTCATGGAATTTCGACCAGTAGAGGGAGAGAGAGAAGAGAGAAAGAAAATAAAGTAACAGGAGAGTGGAAGAATGAATTAAGAAAATTTTATTTTAAAGGAAACCTTGAAACCTTTCTAATTCTCTCCTCTTTAATTCCTTATTAAATCTCATTAAATCCCCCCCAAACAATCATGCATGGTCGGCCATAAAAAAAAGCCCATGAACCTCAAAAGTTTCCCAAAACTTCTTAGCAATCAATCTATTTAAATCAAATTAAAATATTCTATCAATATCGTAAATCGATACGCGTGTCCATAACTTTTATATATGAACTTTATTAAATACTAATAGTATTCAAACCAATCAAATAAAATTTAATAATTAATATTTTATAAATAGTAATTAATTTAACTAATTTACAACAATTATAAATTAATTGAATCATGTATTTTTATGAAGTATTCATCATTAAGGTTGTGCGACTCAAAGATGTAAATTCAGTCAACGATTGATATCGAACAATTCGAATATTAAAATCCACACTTCACCTTAACTAGAGTTGAAAAATTTTGGTTGAATTTATCGCTTATACATCTTTTCAGTGTAATCCAATTTTGCTCATTATAGCGTACCCGGTAGCATCGATTATTTACACCAATTTTAATCATCAATAATATATCATGTTAGGACTTATGAAATTTGGTTTTGGTCAAAATTCCAACATCGTCCACATCCAACTTGATTAGTCCAAACACAGAATCTTTGGTTCAATAACAATATTTATTATTAACCATACTGCTCTAGTCAGAGACTTTGACTTTGAGTTAACGATAATTGGCCGTGATACTAACCTCATATAGCTAAGAAGACGAATTCTCTACTGAATAAATTTTCACTTCCAATGCATTAACTCAGACCCAACTATAGTCGTTCAATGGACGACATGCCTATAATTTAACTATAATCAAAGCTTAATGTCCGCATTGAAGTTCAACATTATTCTCAAGTCGAGAGAACTACGTAATATCGTCACTTCAAAATTCTTTGTTTGACCTTAGTTCTATTAACCAATAAAAAACTCTTAAGTGGATCGTTCCATAATCATCAAATAACTATCAGTGCGTAACCTCTTACCGTCCTCAATAGTCATAGGTAATATACTACATAACCTTTGGTGAGCTTTACGTACTCTAGTTTCAGTAGATGGATGATGTTCTTTCTCGAAACATCTTGACCATGAATATTTAAAACATGTTATTTTTCAATGTGATAAAATTTTCATGATTACAACACATTGTAATTACTATCACATTGTAATTACTATCACATAACATATCATTTAAGGATTTTCTATTTAATATAATTTAAATTAATTACTTAACTAATTATATCACAACATAACAACGTATATAATAGAAATCAAACATCTTTATTATAAATAAGATTAGTTATTGAGTTAGATATATATGTAATAAATTACTTAATTGCCTCTTACCCGTAGGGCATACCCCTAACTCTATCACCATGTAACATCATCACATCAAGATTTCCTATTTGACCTAGTTATCACCAACCAACATGAAACTCTTGGGAGAGTCATTCCGTAATTATCCAATGATTACAAGTATGTGACCACTTGGTGCTCCAACAGCCATGAATAATACAATGCCCAACATTTATAGAGTGTTACACATTCTCAATGAATGAATCGAAATCCTTTCTCGAAACATCTTGATCATGAATATTTAAAACAAAATAATTATTTTATATTGTGATTAATTACTCACGGTTGTAATTATTTGCAACTACAATCACACAACATTTGTTTAATGATTTTCTTATTAATATATTTTAAATATTTTACATTAATTACATATATAATATACTGTAAATACATAGCATAGTTTATATCAATAGAACTAAGTTAAAAAAAACTTTAAATTAATTACTTAATTAATTATATTAGATATATGTAACAAATTACATAATTGTCCATAGGGTTATACCACTACCTTTGTCGATATATCTATATACACATACATACATACATACATACATATGTGTGTTAACATATGCGGTAGGTATGATAATTAACATTATTAGAAGTTGATTATCATTACTGTATGCATGTCCATTTAATTTGATAAACTGTACCAATCATGTAGCCTATCGTCGTTTTGCTACCATTTACTTGGTAGCGGTTGTTAATAGTTTGTAAGTGATAGTATGATAAAACCGACCGACCCTACTAAATACTACCGACCTAATGGAAGATGTTGGTGTTCATTGATAACGATTTTAATGTTCGGAAAGAATATAAAAAACCCAATGCATATTAGTGCGCGTTGAAGTGTGCATTGGAATATCCGCGCTCTTCATTCCATTCAGAAATTTATTTATGGTCAGTAACACAGTCAAATCTTTATTGTTAGAATCAATGTTGGACACCGTTGTCTTGCATGAAGAAGAAAGTGATTTCGGTGTGATGGAGAAGTAGCACGGAGAAGAAGAGGAATTTATGTAAAGAAGAAGAAGGTGGTTAAGGGCGTTGATACAGGAGATTAACCAGCTGTAGGCTCCTGGCATGCCAAACATCAACGGTTCATTTGATCCGCGCCAAACAAACGGTAGAGAGACTGTTTACCCAGTCCGACGTCTAACGCGTCAAGACAGGGTAAATTATTGGTGACAGCGCTTACTTATGTGTGAACAACAGTTCCGTGCCTGCCTCGAGTAGACCAACCTTATTTGTGAATGACGTTATGGCCCATAAATCAGCCACAGCGTAGCATTAACTTGAAGGGTAGTAAGGTAATTTCAGATTCGTTGGGACAATTCATCGCGATACTACCGATGTTTCAGATCTAATCAAATACTCGTATTTCTGCTCCATTTCTCTTGCTCCAACTTCCCTCATCTGTATTCATTTTAGATTAAATTTAGAGTTTATAATTGATCTATGGCGTTAACTGGATCAGCAGTCAAAATTTCAGCTTCGCCTCGATTGGCGGTGCAGTACAAGGTATTATCACTTTTAAATTCGAAAAACTATGATGTTTTGATACCGTGTTTAGTTTGTATGCATGTAGTTTAGTTTTGTTTTTTTTATTGATATGAAGGTGTTTAAAATGATCTGTAGATTTGATGGCAATCTAATGTTACATTTTTCTTTAATAAAGAGTAGTATCGACTAGCTGATTTTTTTCTTGTTAAAATGAGAAAAGTTAGTTCCGATATATATATATTTCATATACATTATTTAACGACCAAAGCAATGATTTAACGCTTTAATACAGAAGCACAGACTGATGAGTATATTAAAGCATCCGTTCGTATACCCGTTTGAGTCCAGATTGTTTTAGTATATACATGGCATCTGATGTAGAAAAATATTGCTACAAATTGTAAGATCGATTATAGCCAGTATTTGTAGTATTTGATTATCTTAGTGAAATTGTTAATCTCAAGGTGTAGTGGAATGCCATATTTATGTTGGTAAAATATTCAGCCGAATCGTCTAAGTTGGTCCACAGTGTGATTTTGTACCTACTTCTCAACCGTGCGTGGTAATACTACCTTGAATTTTCTAAATCAAGTAGGTGGATTCGATTTGCAATCATAAGGGAAATTGATTATCAGCAGAAAGCTTTTGCTTGCCTAATTTCTTTATGTAACTGTATCTTAAAAATATTGAAGATAAAAACCATGATATTGTTGCAACCAAAACTTCAATTTTTGAACAAATATTCTTCTGTGCCAGGTTAGCAAATAAGATTCTCCTTGCTACATGGAATTGCTTTCTTTTAGCACTAATATGTAGGCATGGTTGATGTGCGTATGCATTACAAATACTTTAGTATCTTTTATTTGAAGTAAATGACTGATTTATGGTATTTTGAAGTGGTTCTCCTCCATTCTATTTTCCTCCTTTCCACCTTCTCTCTTGCAAGAAAATAAAAGGGGTATTTCTGTAATTTTAGAGATGGTTGAAATGGAAGCGGTTGAAATCTTATACAACAAATTCCTTCTATTGTAGAAAAGATATGCTATGGCTATTTTAGTTAATCATATATAACTTCTTATCGTTTGTTTGGTCAATAAGAAAGAAGAAATATTTCTAAGCATTTTAATAAGTGAGTGTAGTGTTTATCCAATGAGATTTTTTTTGTAGCACTTAAAGTAACTTTTGTTGCTTTCAATTGTAGAAAAAATACATGGTAAGCAACCAGGGTTTTTGAACCTTGTACTTGACTAAGCTTGAAAAATTCAGTGATAATCTTTACCTGTGCTTTAATATTAGTGATGTTTGTTTAGGCTTTTCAGTGTTTCTCAACTTTGTTGAATAATGAGCAACGAGTCAGTGAACACATCCCATATAAGTTTGGTATAATACCATTCGCTCGCTCTATTTCATATAATCAAGTTACTACTTTTCAAATGATAAAATATGCCAATTACCCTTTCATATTATAGGGATATTATTCTAAAGGGCATTTATTATTATTAAATATAAATATAGTTTGTAGATCAACACTTTGACAAATATGTTTTAAGGGCAAATCGACTTTTCATCCCAAATCAATTTTCTCCGCCGATCAACATTTTCACTCGCTCCTCTGCTTACCCGAAATCAGTTTTCTCCATGTCGAGCCCCATTGCACTAGTCTGTTCCTCCATCTCGTCGCCATTTCCTTTTCATTGCAGATGCCTCTTCACTGCACCTCATCGTCACTGTTCATCGTTAACCTATTGCTCTGTTCTTCCATCAAAAATTGATCCTTCATGGATTTAACATTGATCTGCTGTCTTCTTCCTTTTCGATTAAATTTCATGGATTCTTCTTCTTTGTTGATCCCTGTCTCCAATAATTTTTGCATCTGCTAGCTTGTAATATGCGATTAGAAATTAGTATTATAAAAATGTAAACTAATATGTAGCGTGAAGCTAGTACATAAAATACTATTTTAAAATAGCATTTTAAAAATTGAAAGAGCTTTATATAAAAAGAACTACACTAGATGTCCCATATGACAATGGTATGTCTAGGTTGTTAATTTTGAGGTCTTGGAATCAAATTCCACTAGCATTGATTAACCATGTTAAAAAGAAGAAGAAATATGCTAAATAACCAAACGAAAATAATGCTAGAGATGTTACTATGAACATAATGCTAGAGATGTTACTAGGATCGTAATGCTAGGGATGTTATTAATGTAAAGATGCTATGTAAAAATACTGAATGATATAGTGTTATAAAGACGTTTATTTCATGAAATGCTATATAAAAACAATAGTTTTAAATTAAACTAGTTCTTAAAATGTTATATGCAATGATATTATTATGATCACGATGTTAGAAATGCTATATAAATTTAGTTCTTGAAATGGTATATAAGATAGACTTCCAAAGAAAAGCTAGTTTTCTAAAATGCTATTTGTAAATAGTATTATAAACATAATGGTATGAGCTGTTGTGAAAAATATGGGAGATAATGCTCGATTACATAAAATCATGATATCGATCAATTACGTCAAAGCCAATACAAACTTGTCAATGAAAAGCCAAATACACAATCAACTCATATTATGGTTAAATTTGAATGTTGTTCTTCCACTTAAAAGTATAGCCCAATAGCTAGGTAAGAAGAAAAAGTTGTTCTTCAGCCTATGAAAGTGTGTTGTTGGGGCTAAAATAAAGTTAAGTTTGTCCCCTACGCTAAATAAAGTTAAGTTTTTGTTAAAACGGTGATACTTCACTTCCCAAACTTCCTTAACGTTATTCTTATTGGTTGTTACAGCTATCCTCAGTTATTTCAATAAATAAAAAATATAGTGAAATTATAACAGATTCTATTCAAAGAGTAATGACTTCGTATGTGTTTTTTCCTCTCCATTTTTTAGATACTGCGTCACTCAACATGAAGATACATTTGCTTATTTAATCATCATACATAAATGAAGAACATGTTTACTCTCCTCCATGATGGTTATTGTTAATTAAAATACGTGCATCGTGTATTTTTATTTTAGATGCGCTTGAGTCGAAGTCTCAAGTGATATTTGCACACTTAAGTACGCATTTAACAAGCTGGCTGCGTATTAAAAATGGAGTCTTAGCCATTGGTCTATATCCGTTGGAGCCGTTGGACTTATTGTAATTTTATGTTAGTTTTCTTTGACTCATGTCCGTTCACTAGCTCCTATCTATTAGGAGCTATATTTAATTTATGTAACTGTTTCATGCAATGGCATTTTCAGCCATTCCATGAAAAACATTTATAATGAAATAGTTGCATCAATATGAATAACCTTATTGTCCCTTACTGTTTATTATGCAAAAGCTATGTGTGTCATGCCCCTAGCACAATATTGTCTACTTGCATGATTGAACTGATAATATGTTGTTTCTCGATAATTTGCAGAGTGGCTTCTCTGGTAGCAAATTAGTTTCTTTCACCAGGAAAGGCTTTCAGTCAGTGCCACGTCTCAGGATTTCTTGTGCTGTATGCTTCTTCAACTTGTCATCTTGTAATTTGCTTTTATTTTTGTATTCATATGCTGCTATCTTATACAGAAATCTATGTAGATGGTCAGTGTTATCTTTAAGTATTCATTAGAAAAATATTTTATGATTTAGAACTTGCATTATCATGGGAAACACATTGAATTGTGATACCTGTGCCTATTAATCAGATTTTAATCCATGTACTTACCTGCTTCCTTGAAATTTTGTTCATGTTAGAACTATTCTTTGCATTTAATCACCATTTTCCACGTAAATGGTTATTCTTAGATCCAGTAACTTCTTTAAGTTCAACCACTTATTTGACCATTAGACAATTATTTTTCTCATCCTTGCCTACAAGTTAATGAATATGATAATGATTACAATTTTGATCAGTTGCAATTTGTTTACATGTTTTTTTGCATGTATAAACACCAATTCTCATACACACACAGATATACATAGACACCCATGAAAATCCCATGCGAAGATTGATGAATGTTCAAATTAGTTAATATGGAAAGTAGAAAAAAATTGATTTACTGGAATTTATATTTTCTAATAGATAAATTAATTATGAATGTTTAGTTGCATCACATAAGCTATTGAATATAATGTTTATTCTCTTGAATATTTATTCAAATTTCTTGGTATAAAAACAAAATTGGAATAATTAAACACGTTTATCAACATAAACATGCAATGACATAAATGCATGATTAGAATCAGCCAAATAGGCAAGAAAATGCTACAATGATGACATATAATTTCTTTGAAAACAAATCAGTAATGCTTTCAAGCAAGGTTTAAAATTCCGTCTTCCGTTTCTGTTCCGGACGTCGAGAAATTTTAAAATATCGGAAATTCCGTTTTAGTTCCTGTGAATTCTGTTTTTTTTTGTAAATATGTAAATTAATACAACTTATTCATATAAGTAGATTGGACTTTATACAAGAAAAGTTTGATATAAATTTTATAAAAATTATTTCATGATATTCACTGCTACATAATATAGTTTAGTTTGTTATAACATACACTAATTTATAATATCAGTATAAAGTTTTTTATGAACTTAATAATTACTTAAGCCCAGTTCAGCCCAAGTAAAAATATACCAAATCCAACTTCTTGTTGCTTGCTTCTTCGTAAAACAAAGAAACCCTAAATGAATTTGCCGCCCACCTCCCTCTACCTGCCGCGTCTCTCTTTCTCACTTTTCAATGCTGCGTTCTTTCCTTCCTAAATGATGTTGTCTTCATTCTCTTGCTCTCTCCTCTCACAAGTATGCTTTTCTCTCTTTAATTTCTGTTGTATTACCCGAAACCGAATTTCAAGACAAATTCCGGCCCGGTCATCGCCGGAACCAGGCCGGAGTGGCCGGGATTCCGGCATGCCGGCCGGAATATTGAACCATGCTTTCAAGCATTGGAAACACCTGGAGTTTGATCCTCAAATTGTGTGATTATACTAATATTTGTGTGAGGGATTACTTCATATGCAATTGTGTATAGATAAAACTTTCATCAACCAGTTCAATATGAAATACCAACTTTGATTATAAAATTTCGAACGCAAACATGACAGTTAGTGGTTTGGTGCCCCCAAATTAATTTTGTCAAAGTATGTCCGTTTATGTTAAAACCGAGAAAATCATTGAAATATATATGGTCAGTTTGTGTATGCCAACAAACAATAACACATAAATTACACAGAAATACATAATTTATCACATAATTGCATTTTGAATTAGACAGTTAAAACATCAATGAATTGTTGATTAATCTACATAATGAAATATTGCCCATTTATTGTAAATAATAATAGTCACACCTTACATTATTTTAAATCTTCAATCATGTATTTGAATTTTTTGGTAGATAAGACGAAGCATATCCATTTCATAATATATATATTTATACATAATATATAATATTTATATATATTCAATCATAATGTTGGTAATTTAATGGTGATAATTTAAAATCCAGATGTATTAATTCTGATCATGCTTTAGAGAAAATACCATATTTATCAAAATAGTAGCATCTTTCCTTAATTTTCAATCATCTTGATAATTTGTTTAGTATTGTTTTTTTTTGCATTGACAGTTTTCTGACTAATCATATTCTAAAATTTTAAGTACTAGAAAATAAAAGGTACTCAACATGCTTGAGGTATCTATCTCATTTGTGTTGCGCTGCTGATTCATTAGATCCATCATACGATATTCTGGAAAATTGACTGCAAAAGTATTGCAAAAATTAAATGTAAGCATCTCATATTTGGAGGGAAAATAATAAAATAAAAACATTTGCATATAGGATTGCATACATGAACTTTTTAGCCAAGAAAGCAAATTAGCAATAAAAATCAATGTCTCAATTGATAAAGACAGTTAATCTTTACATTCACGTTCTTTTCCAATGCTTACATGGCCTTTGCACTAACAAATGTATTTAACTATATGATTATATTGTTTGAAAACCTTTTATTAAAGCATATTTCAGTTATGTTAAGTATGATGTATGATGGTTTAGTCCAAGGTCACGTACCAGACTCCCAGTGGTAAGGCACTTAGAATTAGGTTCTGAGGTCACAAGTTAGATGGTTTAGAATTAGGTTCCGAGGTCACGAGTTCATATCTTGCGTAGCGTGATTTGAATCTTAGACATATTATGATTTGTAGTATGTATATACTACCTAAGATATGTGGAACCAAAAGGTTTGCACCCTCTATTAAGTACCAATCGAGTATTGCTTCTTATTCAACTTAGGTCCGTTCAAAGTTGTCAATGCGAAAAGGTCTTCAAAAGCGCAAGGTCTGCGCTTCGCCCTTTTCCGGAGCACCTTAAGCATGAATTTTCTGTTTACAGTAAAAAAAACACTTCAAAATTGCCATTAAAATTGATTTTTGAACTTCAAAATATTACACATACATGCATTATTGAGAATTAAACATCGTGAATTCATTAGAAACCAAACTAAATAGTCGCAAAATCATACAATTTAAGTCTACAACAAAAAAAACTTAGAAATTACATCATAATTACTTAAATAGACTCGAAACTTTCAGTCACTTACATCATAATGGAGACCAAAGCTATCAACATCCTCCAAACCATGTTCATAAACTTCATCCTCTTTTAAATTGTAATTCAATTCCCCTTCCTCTAAAACAGAGCAAAATAGCTTGTTCTTCATTCCCAACATATTTAGATATATGTTAGAAGTTAAACATGAAACCATCTCATCTTTTGACTTAGACAACATGTTGATGTTGTCTAGTCGTCTATTTCCCTATTTTTAGATACTCGTTGCACAACACTCCATGTCAATGAATCATCTTTCGCATTTTTTAAATTGTTTTTCACAAGACTGATAATCTATTCATACAAATCATCTATCTTCTAAAGAAATATGATCAATCAAATTCTTCCATGCCCAATTTCTACTTTTGATTGTATTAATAAACACAAGTTTCTGCATCTTTTTTATGTTTAAATTTGTTTCGGTTCTTGCTATGAATCTAGTTCAAAAGGAAATATATACTATGCTACTTTAAAGTTTGAATAGGCTTATAATAAACATAAATAAATAACTAAACAATTCTTACATGCTCGAAAACACACTTCATTTTCGCTTGCAACTTGATGCACTACAAGTGAGGTTTTAATTTTCATTGCAAACTTTTGCATTGCATGATTTGAGTTACTGTATAAACTCCACCACTCAACTGAGAAAAATTTATAAAGCCATAAACCATTCAATCTCTAGCATCAACAAATTTAAACTTTGAAGAACATAATGGGTCATATTAGAACAAGACATTTAAGAATATTTTTAGATTTTTACTGATGTATACTGCATACCAGGAGATTTTGTGTCTTTTAACTTGATTGCCAAGTTAATATCAAACTATCCTTCCGCTTTCGTATATGAGGACAATTATTTCATAACTCTCACGATCATCTTCCAAAAGAAACCGGCGGATTTATACAATCCACCTATAACAACTTCATCATGCTTAATCGTACGGTCTTTATAGGATAATTGTGGATTCAGAAAGTGTCATTGCTGCATGCAATGGATGATGAAGCAGAGACTCTCATCGTTGTCAATCATAGTGAAAACATCTATTTTTACTTATCTTTATTTCCACCAAATGCTTTTTCAATATCTTGATCTACCGAGCTACTTATTTCCATCGAACTTACTCATCATGCTCAAATGCTATGGTTATAAATAAGTCCAAAAAAAGTCACTCTTTTTTATTGCATTTTCGAGTGTCACAATGAGTCCAATATATAGATACTTTTTTACCGTAAGCATTTCTCTCATGTGAGAAAACATCAAAGGATGAGTATGTGCAAACATAGCAAATGAATGAATGAATGACACGATACTATAAATGTTTATGTTGTATAATTTAATGAAATTGAGTTTTTCTTTAAAAAAATAATCGAGTTTTTAAAAAGAATAAATATGTTTATCTTTTTAATTTATAAGAATTAAGTTTATGTTTTATATTTTATATATGTTAACTAAGATTTATTTTCCCACAAAGAGTAACTACGTTTGTGTTTAAAAAAAAACCAAGTTTATCTATAAAAAATTAAAAAAACAACTAGGTTTTGAAGAAAAATAAACTTTGAAAAATCAATTAAGCTTATGTTTTGTGATATATAGATAGTAGCTAAATTTGTTTAAAAAAGTGTAACTAAGTTTATGTTTTAATTAAAATTAACTAAGTTTATGTTTTATAAAAATTAAAAATTCAACTAAGTTTTGAAAAACAACAAGTTTGAAAAAATCAACTAAGTCCATCACCATTGTCCCGGTGGTTAGACGGTCCAGCTTTGGCCCGTGGGGACACAAGTTCGATTCTTGCACAACATGATTTGAACTACCGAACATATATTGATTTGTAGTATTGTATATACTATCTAAGACTTGTAGTGCAAGTATGTACCATCCCTAAGTTCTCATTTATGCTGTATAAAAATTGGCTAAGTTTATGTTTTTATAATTTATATATATTAATGAAGATTTTTTTCCCACAAGGAGTAACTATTTTTGTGTTTTTATAAAAAATAAATCAAGTTTACTAAGTTTGTTTTATTAAAAATTAAAAAGATAACCGAGTTTTAAAAATCAATATGTTTTGTGATATATAAATATTAGCCAAAAAAAGAACAACTAAGTTTATGTTTTATAAAAATTAAAAAAATCAACTAAGTTTCGAAAATCAACTAAGTTTAAAAAAATCAACTAAGTTCATCACTACTGTTCCAACGGTTAGGCGCTCCAGTTTTGATCCATGAGGTCATAGATGCGATTCCTGCATTAGCTTGATTCGAACCACTATATAGATATGTTTATATTTAAAATAAATAAAAAAGAATAACTATGTTTATATATTTAAAATTCTATAAATTAACCAAGTTTTATATATTTAAAATTCTATAAATTAACCAAGTTTTGAACATAAAACTAAGTTTTTTTTAACAAAAATGCTAAGTTTATGTTCTATAAAAATTGACTAAGTTTTAAAAAATTAACTAAATTTTTTAAATAAATATACCGAGTTTTAAAATTTTACCTGTCATCTTAAAACTGCTTATGTTATCGTTATGATTTAAACAACATTGTCTTCTCCAATTATTTCCACGAATTTAAAAGTAACTCAAAAACTTCTTTCCAGTTTCACATAGGAAGATGCATATACATATTCCACAAACATCGTCCTCAAAGAATGATTAGTTAAAAAATTAGTTAATGTTCTCTCACTTACATTACCCCTTTATTTGATCATATGCATACTTGAACAATGCAACTCTCAATTCATGGTAATTTGGGGACTTCAAATTCGGTCCATATCTACCAATTGCCCCCACCATGTCTTTAAATACGTCTATATGAGTCACATTGGATGCTACTGGCTTGACAAAAAGGAGCAATATATCGATCAATTCTAGCTCTCATTTCTTTATCTCTAGGAGCATGCAGGTCTGTTTATCCACATAACACTAAAACATATGATTTAACAACAGAGACGCACACACACAACTAGCTGACCATAGGTGACTTTTAAATCTCACAATTGGCAGTTGTTGCTACTCATCCTCTGATTATCCGGAGCATGGGTTGAAAATTTAGTGCATATTTCATCAGAGTTTACAAATGTAAACTTGATTTTTGAGGTTTCAAATACACACATAAATACACACAAAAACACATTCGTAATATGCATATATATACATATGGAGGAGGGATCTACAGCCGCTGCATTTTTCTCTTCTTTGTTGCTCCTTTATATCAACCATTGGATCTAAGAAATCAATGGTTGGATTTGATGTTATTTTTTCTCATACTTTTATGTTTTTCTCTCTTACATCATTGAACCCAACCATAATTTGTCGAATCCAATGGCTGATATGAAAGAGCTACAAATGGACTAAAAGAAGGGGTTATGGATCTCTTGTTATAATGGATAACTGATATCTTAGGGTATGGAATAAAAGACCTTTGGTCACATTGCCAACTGCTATTATTTGAATGATGATAGTTGGTTATTCATTGTGTGCGACTCACATGCCAGTAGCTGTTGGCTTCATTTACAGACAAGTCAGATTTTACAGGTGGATATTGGGAATTTTTGTGCAGTAAAATTGTCCTCTGGCTCTCTTGTATCTATACACTATACGGTTTTATTTTTGTGCCATGCAATCCACTGTATTGTTGTCCAAGTAACTATACGGTTTTATTTTTGTGTCCACTGTCTTGTTGTCTAAGTACACAATGCTTTCCTGATATTCATCTGTTTTCTCTCTCCCCTTTAAGGTTTTACTCTGGGTTAGTTTGATATTGAAAATGATTACATTTTAATGGTATATAAATTTAATTTGATGAACAGGCAAAACCAGATACTGTAGAAAAGGTTTGTGAAATTGTGAAGAAGCAGCTTGC
This sequence comes from Allium fistulosum, assembly GCA_030737815.1. NCBI lineage: Eukaryota > Viridiplantae > Streptophyta > Magnoliopsida > Asparagales > Amaryllidaceae > Allium > Allium fistulosum. The sequence goes on from CM060902.1 coordinate 873,578,615, forward strand.
GCTTGATGATAAAATTACTGTCACTGGGGAGTCGAAATTCTCTGATTTGGGGGCCGATTCACTTGATACGGTATTATTTTGTTTCCCTAACTTCATTTTTTTTTCCTTCATCCTCGCAACTTTTTTTGCAAAGTGAAGCCGCAATTGCATTTACATCATGTCAGAAGAAGAAAAAACCATTTCAGAATTTTTGAAATAAACTGCTATACGGGTGTGTGATTAAGTTACCAGTAGTTGGAGGTTCCGTCCTAACCCTACCAATGAATTCAATTCTTGATTTTGTTGAATTGCACAGTTGATCTAGTTTCTAACACTTTCCTTATCTTTGATGGTAAAAAATATGGAACTTCTAGTCAGAAAGATATGACTTTGCAGCTTCATTGTATAAGTTTATCTTCTATGCATTTTTGTATTTTTGCAACTTCAATAGCGGTACTCAGAAACCTCAGTTGCGAAATTATATCATTATGCTTTATTGCTGCCTTATTATTTACAAAACTGTAAATTTTATTATGTTAGTACACCATCGTTTTTATAACATGTCATATGGATAATTTATGTATGTTTGTTTGTGTAGGTTGAGATTGTGATGGGCCTTGAGGAAGCATTTGGCATCAGCGTAGAAGAAGATGGTGCTCAAAGCATCGCTACCGTCCAAGATGCTGCTGATATGATTGAAAAACTTGTTGAGGCTCAGTAATAGCAATAATTTAGCACAAATCGTGTTAAATCAGGATTGGAGAATACTTTTTTCAGTTTCATTTTTACCATTATCACGATTCTCTTCATTGCTCTAGTGCTTTAGGGGTCATTTAGACATTTTATGTTGTATTGGTCATAATTGTTGTTGCTTGTTTTGTTATATTCATAAAGTTATCTTTCCCAGTTAATTTGTCAAGAAGTGTTACTAAGTTTATGATTGTGGTTTGCATCATTACAGAGCTTGCTATATGGTAAGTTGGTAACTCAATTTTCAGAAAATGCCTGCAAAATATGTCAACTTGACTCATCCAAAAGAAGATTACTTAATTGTCAGCCATGTGTTTTTTTTTCCTTGCCATTAGCTGTATTCTTCGTCTACTAAACTATATATGATTTTACATAGAATTTACTTTTGAATTTTTTTGCCTTGTATTTTTGCTGTTGTTACTTTTAGCAATTAGTTGTACTCTAGCGTTGTTGGTATTCGTGCAACTGGCCATTATAATATAGTCTGTTCTCTTATGTTTGTTTCACAATTTTCCCTACCGAAGAACGAGATGTGCAAGTATTATAACTGCCGAGAATTTCAGATTTTGTTCTCCTTGTTGCTAAAAAGACCAATTGCATGGTTAAGCTACTGCTCAAACTTATTGCAAAAATAAGTTTTTCTGAGCTTTTGAAGTTGGTTTTCATTTGATGTTGCGCATCTTTATATTCCATGGACTGTTACATTCTTGTAATGTTGCATTCGTAATCCAGATTACTTTTAAAAGTGAGTATGCAGTTTATAAGTTGATAAGTTGGGCGAATGTTGAACATGGGTGAGACGATCAATGGTTCAATGGGCGCTTAGATGTAGTGCATGGCTTTTTAACAGGTTCTACTGAGTCTATAAATTCGTAATCTTTGTAATATCATGCCTTGTAGCTGACAAACAATTTTGACGTTTAAATTACAGATCTGTAATCTGTACACTCAGCATTGGAGATGTTATCCCATCTCCTCTACGTCCTGACAGTCCAACCTTTTGTTTTTGGTAGTCTTTCAATGTTTCAACGACATGTTTCGATCCTCCTCCCCATTATTTAGAAAAAGTGAGCTATCGGTTCAGGTACAAGATACTATCATTACTGCCGGGACAATTAGACATCCAATTGCAAAGCCGAGCTCTACCAACTAAGCTATTTGTTCTTTTTTTCTTTGACAAATGATTAGAACTCATCTGAATTTGAATCTTACCGAGTGGTCCACTAGAAATTAAAAATACTTGAAGAAGAAAAATAAAATGTTTCTTTTGTCCCTTCCACATGATCGGAAAATAAAGAAATGGTTGATATATTCAAGATAATTATGTATTTACAAAATATTGCCTCAATTCATCCTATTTCATCAAATCCGTGATGTGAAATTTTATGCTCAATTTACCGTTTTAACAAATTATTCTTCTGTTGATTGTTTACTTTGCAAATGTATGTGTGCATATATAACGAGTGCCTTGGATAAGTTAAGTATCACTCTTGTTGATATATATATATATAGCGCTAGGATCATAGCTTCCATTATTAGCACCATTTGTAGTCCTCGTTATCAGCAACAAGTTTATATTCAAATATTTAGTCCATTTGACAGGAGAGAGAAATAATAAATATAAAAGTCGAAATTTATGGCTGAATCAGAGGTTACAAAATAGTGCTAAATAAGGAGGACTATTGATCCTAGATCATGTATACATATACATACATATATGTATGTATGTGTGTGTACACAGATATGGTCCGATGACTGTTAGAGGCAAATTTGGCGCAGTCTCAGAAAAAAGCCAAATTAGTTGAAAAACATGCTCGATGCCGGGACATACACCCAAGTTGAAACCGCAACTCGATCCAAGCTACGGGTTGGAAAATTCGAGATATGAAAATTTATTCTCCACCTAACCGATTTTGGTTCTACATTGGAGAGCAACTGGCTACATCACTCGAATGGAATGCCTGAATGCATTGGAGTAGTCTACTCGATGATACATAGCTGTTGATCCAAGTTTCGCCTAATAAATTATCCTTCGTCTAAGCGTTATGGGTCATACCTTGGAGATCTACTGCCTACGTCATCCAAATGGAATATCCGAAGTCATTGGAGTGTTCTACTTAACGATAAAATGCTATTAGTCTAGTTTCGCTCCATCTTGATTTATATGAAGAAGTTATGACTACAAAAATACCGATTCAACCTTCTTCTCTTGCACAAAAAGGCTAAGTATGGAACTCAAAATCCAGCAAAGTAATGAACCGGAGCAACACGCACAAAAAGAAAGATGAAGCACGAAATAAAAAAGGCTCGAAAGAAAAGCTGGAGGCAGTAGAATCGACTAGATAAATCTGGTCGGTACAAATGTGCTCGGTACCAAATCGAAAAATCAACTTGGTAACCAAGCACGTTATAGCTTATCAGACGATGAAAATGATCTAGAAGGGCTCTGGTTGACAGACTAGCAGATCGTGAAAACCGCCTGATAGGATTTTTTCGCTGCCCCTGCCAGTGTGGTACCGACCAGAATTCTGCCTGCCTATAACCAAGCCTTGATTAACCCGGCCTACCTTCTGGGCTTTAGGGTCCGAATCTGGTTGATTTCTCATCTCTCAATCCAGCGACCTTAAAGTCTCGTAGCCTTAGTAATAAACTTATAAATACTCCATAACATCATCATTTAGAAAGAGGAATCCAAGAGCACCTAGACTTCAAGGGGAAATATTTTAGAGCACTATTGGACAACAAGAAACATGGAGAAACACCACTATAGATCTAAACGGATCTGAATTATCGTCTAAAGTCAACCTCTAGAGATCATATTAGTCTCTTTTAAGATCTAAGGAAACCAGAACTTTGCCAATCTAGTGTATTGATCGTTGAACCACTATAAAAATTCTGTTTTTCATTTACTGTTTCTGCACTTTACTTCCTTCTTTCTATTATATCTTCTTGCGGCGTGGGCTCTAAATTAAAGTAAGAACTTAACATATTTGATGAACAAAGGTCTCGCCTCCTAAAAACCAACACTAAGATCACGCTCATGATCCTAAACTCTACTAGATCTTTTTTATGGTGTTTGGTCATTTTAACGCAAATATTTTTGATGTTTTCACCGAGAACTTAATTCAGGTCATCAAGCCACTGGCTAGAAAGCAAGAAGCGAGGAAGACGCTGTTGGATGGAGAGCATTCTGCACATGGAAGCAGTCAAGAAGCAACGTTTGGCGCGAGTCAATAATTCATCTATTCGACCAAGGAAGAGGTGTAGGCGATGATGCAAAAATATATGCTTTCTTCTTAGCTAAGCAGTAAGAGATGATGGATGTGTTCTTGGATGCATGGAGTAGGCAACACCAACATAGATACAAAGAAATCGAAGTGAGAATTCTATTTGCAATCTATCAAAAGTGGATATTAGAAAATGGTCTATTAGATCAGGTGCATGGTGCAACAAGGTAGAAAGAGAAAATTTCAAAAAAAAATAATTTTTAATTCCTTTTGTTTTAGATATTTTAGTGTGTTATAATAAATAATGTTGTTAACATTTAATTTAATTTAATTTATAGATGATTTTTATTTTTATTTGAATTTTAAATTATATTATATTGTTATTACTAATGTGATTTATAATGTTTTATTTGATTAACATGTTTAACAAGATAATTTATTATCAAATTAAAGAATTTATTCAAAGGTAAATTTAATATATAATAAAATAGTTATATATATATATATATATATATATAGACACACACACATATAATGTTTGAGTGATAAATAAAAACTAAATAATTTTAATAAAAATTCAAAGTCAATTTTATGTAATGCTTATTAAATTGATGTGATATATTTAAATGATTATAATTTACCTCAATTCAAATATCAAATATTCGAATCGGTTGAATAGTTTATTAATAATTAATTTTGACTAACAATGTTAATTTATAAATATTGTAATAAAAAATTATATGTATATATATATATATATCAACATCTAAATAACAATATCATTTATAAGTGTATGACATACGGTTAAATAATATCAGCGCGTCCAGAATTTTGATACAAGCCCAATATCGCAAGATATACATAAAGGGTTTGTATGTGAAAGTTACTAGTGTTCGTATATATAGGTTAAAAATGTAAATTTATAATTGATAGGGACATAGAAACAACTTACCTCTTCTTCCCTGATTTCAGCTGTCACTGCCATTATTATCTTCTTCAAATTAAATCATTTACCTCAAACGACCAGAGCCAAGGAGGACACCATTGTTACATTCCTCTATATGAGCAGATTCTTTCGGTATCCTTCAAATTTAATCTAATCACTATATGCCGAAACCCTAGTTCGTCATTCTTGCCATCAAGATAATCAAAGTTGACTCATACATTTAGCCATGAGTCCCCATCGACGGCGAGACGTGCATGATGCTCTTCATTGATGATACACTACCGCAAGTGAAGTGATATGCACAAGAGGGATAACATATATATGTGATATGTAATACTGAAAAAATATTTATTGAAATTTAAAAAACAAGTTTATCTAAAACAAATTTAAAAATAGTTTTGCTTTAAATTGATTCGATTTCTTTTTTTCCGATAATCCTATGGGTGGAATACACCATGAACTGTGAGCTTCACCTTTAAGAGATCTATCTCTAACTCAATGGTGGAATTGTAACGTCCACCATTAAGATATAATTTATCTTATGGAGAGAGAATGAAATTCTATGTATGTTGAATAGGGGCATGTAGGTATATTTATAGGAACACTAAGGGTTTATGTAAAATATTTTACCCAGATCCAATATTCAAGGTATGGACCATTACAACTGGGATTTCACTTAATTAATTGAACTCATTTAATCAATTCATACCCATATATATTTGGCCCGCCTTTTAAATATTTTGGCTGCCAAAATAAAAGATATATATTTATATGTATATCATTTATTATATTTAAATTATTATATTGGCTCAAAAAATAATTAGAAAACCATATAACAACTATAAATTTTATTTATTAATTTTAAGCCCTTTAATAAAAATTAAAATAAATCAATTAATATAACAAATATATTTATTTCACCATAATAATAATAATTTATAACTTTATAAATTATTTCAACAAATTATTTTTGATCGAAAAATGGGAGTTGCGCTTGTGTGACTCTTAGGTATGAACTAAGCCACCGGTAATATCTAAACATTTTAAATATTCAAGTATATACGGGCTTTGCTGAAGTACAGTAGTGGACACGAGTTTAGTTGCTTACTGATTATCTAGGTGAAATCCAAATTCTTATCTTTTAAGGCGACACCCTTGGACAATGATATATTGTGCGCGTTTTCTCTAGTCACCACTATATCATTTATATATCTAGAGCTCAGTCAACGGTTGAAACTCTATTAATATACATAGTTAATTGCAAACGCCAACACTAATGTCCATGACAATATGATAACAATTATTGGTTGACTGATTTTCTTTGACTATAGACTTTGACTTTACACTAACTTCCAATTAAAATAATATTGATCTTTTATTCGATTGAGACGAATCTCTCTAGAATATTGTTTCAATTTAATTGGTTCAACTTATACCTAGCTATGGCCTTAACACGATCATTCATGTGATTGACCATAATCAAAGTATAACTCAGACACTTAAGATTCACAGTATTCTTAAGTTAAAAGACTACTACACATCATCACGTAAGATCTTCTATTTAACTTTAAACCTATATAAGACTCTTGCTGAGTCATTCCGTAATTGTTCCAAAAAACTGCACATACGCAACCCCTTGGTGCCCCAAGGGTCATGAGTAATTCATCGTTCATTATATTAAGAGCAATAGGTACGTTAGTCTCGATGAATATAGCATATCGTGTTCACGATACATCTTAACTAGGAAATTTTAAGGATAATATTTCTTTTATTCGATTCAATACTCATGATCATGAACACATTCTTAACTGCAATCAATTAAACATGTTTCCTAATGATTTTCCACTTGTATACAGTTAATATATTTATAACATAATTTAAATTCCAATACAATATATAATAGAAAATAAAACTAAGAGCTTACATTATTTCGAACAAGGTTCACTAGAAAAGTTAAGTTAAATACATGATCAAATTACATAATTTCCCCTAATGCATGCCCTTTCTATCAGTCTCCCACTTGTATTTGGGACCAATTTTGTTGACTCATAACCACACTCTCGATCAGTTTTCCTGGATAAAATTGAGAAAGGACCTTAGTGAGTGGATCTGTAATATTATTATTTCACGTCTATTTTTTGACAGCACTTCTCCTTCACTAAAAAAACTCTTTTATCACATGTTAAACATGGAGAATGTTGGAACTGGGCCAGCATGTAGAGGAAATTATGGGTGAATTTCAATTTTTTTTACTATATTGGATCTTTATTGGGCCTATGAAGTCTAAGTTATTTAGAATATTTTTAAATTTCTTTTTAGTAAAATCTTTATTTTATTTAAATTTATAATATAATATAGTACTATTTAATTTATGTTATATTATATACATATGTGTATAATATACTCATATATAAGTGTATGCATGTACAACATATCAATCCGTGCAAGATATAATATGTCCGTGTATAGATCTTGGGATTCACATTGCAACAGACATGTTAGCTCATCCAAAATACTATTATATGTTGACCAAATGTGTATTTATATACTTTTACTTATATATATAATATTACAAATATATATGTCTCTGTATATATATATATGTATATATATTATGATTTCATTTAAATAATTATATATATACATATTATATATATAAACATATGTATAAAATATAAACATTATATATGTATATATAAAAAATTAATTTAAATCATTTATAATATACATATACATACATACATAGATATATGTATGTATGTATATATATGTATGTATGTATATATATGTATGTATATGATTCTTTTATAAAGCCGAAAACAACATATGCAAATGTATTAATTTTTTTAGTATATATATATATATATATCAAATATTTATATATAAATATATGTATAATAATATATATAAATTAATGTTTATAAAATGCACAAGACATATTTTGATAAATATATGTGACCAGGTCTTGCGCATGGCTTTGGATAAATTTCTTTTTTATTTTATTTTAAATATATATATTATTTAAATATCCATATGGAGAATTTAAAATATTAATATAAAATTATTTTCAAAATTTTGATTTTGCATTTTAAATTTCCAGTAAATCCTAAATGACATTTTATGTTTTGAATATTTGTTACATAATTTTAGGGTCTAAAAATAATTTTAAAATTGATTTTTTATTCTTGGCTTTTATTTCAAAATATTTTAAAAAAAAAAATTATTTTTTTACCTTTTCCTAAACTATATTTAATGCTAATATTATTTTTAAAATATAAAACGTAATTTTCACAATATATTTATATTTATATAATTAATTTATGTATTAATTAAATTAAATAATATATATATATAATATTTTTATCATTGCTGAAACTATTATGTCCTTAATACTTTACATATAAAAATATGTGACCATATTTGATTAAATTATAATGTTATAATTAAATTATAAACTATATATAACAACCCGCCTTCCTACGCCCAGGAAGTCGTATCGTTTTTAAGAAAAGAAAGGGGTGAGAAAGTAGAAAAGATAGAGAAGAAGAAGAAACAACATCAGAATCTCAACAGCGGAACGAATAAAATATAATATATCACATAAGAGAATACATAGTATCATATACAGCAGAGTTACACAGATAATACAACACATACTAGACAGTATAAACACCCGTCTAGTTAATACAACTCAAAACATCACAGAGATACAACACAGCGGAAATACACATAACTACTAACACAGCGGAACCACTATATATCTATACGCTGAAGCCTCCTGCTCCATTGCTCCTCCAGAATTCGTCTAAGCTAAACCTGAATCCCTTGGCTACCCGTAAAAATTTGGGTACCTGAGAGTTTATGAAAAACAGAAATAAACTTCGGGTCAGACATGGGTCTGGTATGAGTAAACGGTTAAAGTTGCTTAACTTTGAAAAACCTTTGAAACAAAAGGTATCACGTAAGACTTCCCACACATAAACATGGAAAAGTTTTTACCTTACGCTAACCAAAATAGTTTAATAGGAAATTCAGTGATATTATAATAGTGTCTAGGGTTTTCAAGTAAATAGAAAATAGCTGAAATGGTTACATCTATTAAATTCCAGCATACTAGCCACAACGTGGGTAATACAATCAAAACCGAAGGCACTTATTGGAGATTGGATTCCATACAATGGCAGGGCTACTGGGGTACCGCCCGTCACAGTACGTGGCCTAGATCACCGTACCGAGGAGTACGCCCGCTCCCCTGCAACACAAGGCCGGAACATCCCTTACTGGATAATTCCCGGATAAGAAACCCCGCGGTTGTAGCTAGCAACCGCCACACAGCCGAATAAAAGGGACTCTAGACAGGGGAAATCTCATCCTACTTGGGTGCTACCCACTAACCTTGCTGCACCTCCCCTGTTTTAGCCATTCCCGGTTGATGAGGCTTGAGGCTATGATTACCTTTAGAGAACACATCTCTTAGAATGCTCATCGTCCGCCTGACGATGTTCTGAAAGCATTCAATCCATACAAGTTCGTTCCGGGTTCGAACGAAACCGAAGGCATTATCTCGTTACACTTATTTTGGAATCACCCTCAGAGTTAACGACAATAACCCTTGCACTCTGAATCTTCATCTTCACTTGAGATTCACGACCTATCGTTAATTTGGATCGATGTGGTTTTCGGACTTCCAAATATGGAAAACCCGATCCCGGTCTCATCGAAATCCAAACCGTATCTTTTAAGACCAAGTTGTTTTAAAGTTAAAACAATTCAATTCAATTATCTATATACATACAGATAGATAAATCACAATATAACAATGGATAATCACATTATCATCATAAACAGATAATCAATATTATCAACTCAACAGATAATCAATATCATCATACTTAAAACAAGCATCCATATCACAATAGATATTATTCATCTCATATCTGAGATCACAATCAATCAAGGAAATCAATATCATCCATCATATATAAACAAGGATCAATAATCACATCATTTATAATTAATTTAAAATGAATTAAATTAATTACAAATCTCTAATTAATTTAAAGTAAATTAAATTAATTACTCCATCAATATTAATCTTCCTTACATAACCATTAATTAATTACAAGTTAATTAATTAATCATTCCCTACTTTCCATCCTAATTAATCATTCTTGATTAATTATCCTTTAATTACATTTATGTAATTATCCTTTAATTATTTTTAATTTAATTATCTTATACCAAATATAAGAAGTAACCTTTAAATTACTAAAATTAATTAATTACATTACTTCCTAATTAATTACATTAATGAATTCCTTCCTTTATTAATTATTTCCAAATAAATCCATTCAAATTTAAATCATTAATTATAATAATTAATGATCTCTAATTACCTTAAGTAATTTATCTTCAATTTAAACCAAACTGTTAATCACCTTGATTAACCCCATTCAGTAATTAACTACCTTTAATTACTTCATTAAATAATTTAATTACTCCATAATTAAATATCTCTAATTAATCCCTTGATTAATTATACAAAGTAATTATACCCAAATTACTTCCATTTTTATATCATCCACAATTAATTACTTCCTTAAGTAATTATACTTATCTCATCATCAAATGGTTATTTAAATTAATTAAACTTAATTAATTAACTTAAATAATTTATATTAAACTTAGTTAATTAAAATGGGAAATTTATTTCTTAATTACTTCCATAAGTAATTATACTTAACTAATTCACAAATCATTATCTTAAATTAATAAACCTAATTAATTATCAAAATTGATCATATTAATCCATTATTTAAAAAAAATCCTAGTTAATGACTTCATTAACTATGTACACTTCTTAAATTACTTTTCTAAAGTAACTAAATTAAGATTTATTAATTACAATTAAATTTCATCCTTAATACTCATTAATAAATTCTTAATTATTTAATTAACTAAGTATTTAATATAACTTAATTAATCCTTACTTTCTTCATTAATTAATAATCATAAATTTAAAATTAAACTCTTATTTAATTAATGATTCTTAATTATCCATTTATTTATTCTAAATTAATTATCTTAAACCTTAATTAACTAATTTAACTTTTAATTACTAAATTAATTAATTCAATCATTAATTAATTAAACTAGTTAATTATTCACTTACTTAATAATTTCAAATCCTTAATTTTCATTAATTTAAGGATAACATTTCTTATTAATGATCAAATTCTTATTTACAATTACATTTGAAACATTTTACTTTTAAATTTACTTTTACATTCCCTTTCAAATTTAGATTCAAAATAAGTACAAATTTAACTTAGCAAGATTTAAGTCACAATTTAAAATCTACTTTAAACATTTAAAGGTTGTTAAAACATTTTATTTTTATAAAACTTATTTCTTTAAAACTAGGAGACAAAACTAAATTTGAATCCTGTCTTAAATTCTGGGTTTAACTTATATTTAAACCCTATCTTTAAATTTTTAATCATTTAAAACCTTACAGGCTTTAAAAACTGGCAACAACAATAAAACCCGAGCCTACCCCAAAAAGACTTCGAGTCGAACATCATACCGCTTCGAGGCAAAACCCTAAATTACTCGAGAAAACTCGAGACTACCCTCCCGCTCAACTCAAATCCTCAGCGTTTCAAAACTGCACGGTGCACGTGCACCGTGGCTCCGGCAAACTCCGGTCACCTACCAGCACCTCATTCCATCACCCACCATCACCTCAACCGATCACGATCATCCAATATCACCCAGAAGCTCAAAATCGAAATCCAGTAACTTACCCAAACCTGGAACTCGAGACAGCCATCTACCCAAAACCTGTCATCGCCCCTATCTCGTCGCCATGGCCACCGGAGGACTCTAAATTCCGGCTACGACCTCGTCTTCGACCAAACTGTCACCACCTGAAACTCGGTAGCACTCGATGCACGTACGAGTCCGGGGTGCACGAGTTTCTCCTCCCTTCAAAAACTAGGTCAACCAACTTCCCAGGCTCGCCGCCATCACCACGACCACCTGGCCACCACTACCGCATTTTTCTCCGACACTCCGACCACCTAGGCATCTCCAGTAACCACCACGAACTCCCAGATCAACTGGATCACCAGAGAAACTTGAAAACACAAATTCCAGACACTACCCAATATCACATTCAATCCTTCATTAAAAATTGTGAATTTGATTCTAAAAATCCTATCTTTTAGATACAATTTCAGATATGTAATTATATCAACAAAATTTAACGTTTGATTTTTAACTTATTTCAAGTTTTCTTTGTGTTTCATTGTTTCCAGACAATGTTTTCTATCTAAAATTCTTGCAACTATTTTTAAAGCTTAGTTTAGTTTAAAACAACAAATTTTGTTTAAATACTTAGACCTAAAGAAGATTAGAGTGAGGAGAATTTGAAGTTGAAACTAAGTTTAAGTTTCTGGAAATTTAAAAACAGAGGTGGTTACAGTAATTAACTAAACATACTCACTTGTTTCCAGAGTCTAAACCCAATCATACCAACTCATTTTCAACATACATCACTAGATCACTTCAACAATATACAATATGCATCCCAAAAACTAAATATGCCTCATGTTAACAGTTTAAAGGCAGAGTCTTAACCAAGATCAGAGGTGTTTGGAAACATCAGATATGCACACAACATAATCTCACAAAACTTGCACATACATATACATATAAAACAAATTATTAACACAGACATTCACAGGTTATTTAAATTTTAGTTTAAAAGTTTACTCACCAGTTTTTAAAACAGAAAGCTTGATCTTTTTGTTTGAAAACAGGAAGCTTGAAACTAGAATTTGAAACTTGCATATTTTTGTTGTTGATCCTAGAAAACTTTGAAATGGCTTTGAACTTGAACATGAATTTGCTAAAAATCTTGCTTGTTGATTCTTTGCATAGATCCTTAGATTTCAGTTTGCAGGTTTGCATACTTCTTCTATTCTTTCTTTTACTTAGGTTTTGTATTTGTTTAAATGAACAAAAATGAGATGAAGCTTGCTAAATAGAACGAGTATGCAGAGTTGTTTATAGTTGCATTTGTACACAAATGATCTTAGCTGGTACAATGAATCAGAGATTTTTATTTGTAAAAAGAAGCTGAGATGAAATTTTTTGTGTACTTGTGGTGCTGGCATTAAATGCCTTGATCCTTATCTAGTTTACACTACCCATATTTTATTCTTTTAGGTACAAACTTACAAACATATGTTTATTTGTTTACTTAGATGCTAAGCATACTTCCCATTTCATATGCACTGGAGTGAATTTTACTTGCCTGCATACTTTTTCTTCCAAGTTATAAATATTATTTGTTGTTTCATTTGCTTAACAACAGACTTTATTTAAAACTACAACTATACAAAGTCTAGCATACCTCCATTTTGTTGTATAAGCATATTTTAGTTAACTTTATATATTTTGCCTAGTCATAAGCTATTTGTTAATAAAGTTTTTACTCAAGTATAAACACAATTTTATACTTATCACAATTTTAAAAATCTTGCCTTTACTTTCTTTTAAAACTTATATTATTAAATACTTAATTTATTTAAAATTACTTCAAACCTATGTAAATTTTTATAAGCTTCATTTTATATTTTAAATCATAGTTTACCAAAGCATGTGTATACGTATAGACATAAGTTTAAAATAACAAATTCTATTTATTAAAAATCCATTGTAAAGATATTACAAAAATTAATATTGTCTAACTATAACTCATTTCTAAAGATATTTTATCTTGTATTGTTTAAATATAACCCATTATTACATGAAAATAATTTATAAAAGATTTTATCTTTAATAACTCATTAATTTAATCCTTATTTATTAAAATTTAAAACAGACCTTAACTATTTACAATATATACAAAATTATATATATATATAAATAAATAGAAAACAATTTATTAGCTTTTAAAAAGATAAATCATCAGTTAAATATTTATTTAAAAGAAAATTATCAAATAAATTCTAAACTTATTAACAATTATCATCAAATCAATTTAATATTTAATATAGATTATTAAATTGATATTGCTCGAAATTCCGGGATATCACACTATATATATCTAATTAAATATTATATGTTAAATTATAAAAATTGTTTTTAAATTAATTATAGAGTCATACTAATATGAAACATATATGATTTTTTTAATATCTAAGTATATATAAACACACAAATAATCTGGTTGTGACAATAAATTTGTATTTCAAAATCATCACTAATCTAACAGTATATAAAATATACATATAAACATTATATATAAACATAAATGATTGTAAATAAGTTATATCTATACCTTCTAACCAAAACTTGAAAGCACACCTTGAAATGATGATATATACTCCTTGAAATGATTTCCAGTCCAAAAGAGTGCTTTTTCTATAATCGTTGACGGTCGGTTATCGAATAACACTTGATTTGATTTAAGCTTAGGAAATTAGACTTATTATAACCCCTTCATCTCTTACCAATTCTCTTCCATCTAACCCCTTCAACTCAAAGCCTTTGTTACAACATCTTACGGCCGCATTTACCCCCTCATTATGGTCGAATATGATCAGCCCTTCTATGGGCTTTAAACTCTTTTAAAGGTCGAACAAATAGTTTGCACTTAAATCTAATTTAATGCTTATCGGTATAATATATCGATTAATATATTTACAACTTATTATAAATATATCTAATAATATTTGTTCATCAAATCAAAATCAAATTTTATAATTGATATTTCATAAATATTAATTAATTTAATTATTTTATAATAATTACAAATTAATTAAACCGTTTGGTCAAAGAAAAATTCATCATTTCGGTTGTGTGACTTATTAGGTGTAAATTTGGTCAGTGATAACATCAAACTATTCGAATATTAACGTTCACACGTCACTTAGCAGGTGGTGTGATATTCTGGCCAAACTTATCACTTACTTGGTTTATAATAAAATCCAATTTCACTCGTTAAGTGTTACCTGATTGTAACTTTTATTTACACTAATTCTCTTTATCAAAACTATATCACTTTGGACTTATGGAATTTGGTAATAATAAAAATTCCAATATCGTCCACATACAACTCTAAAGACCAGACACAAAGTCCTTAGTTCAATAATAATAATTATTATTAATCGAAATGCTCGGCCAAAGACTTTGACTTTGAGTTGACTTTAGTTGATTGTGATACTTACCCCATATAACTGAGGAGACGAATCCTCTCTTGAGTAGTGTTTCACTTCCAATACTTCCACTCGACCTAACTATAGTCACTCGATGGATGCCGTGATATGATTTGACTATAATCAAAGCGGAGCTTTCGTATTGAAGATAAATAGGATTCCCAAGTCGAGAGAACTGTGTAAATCAATCACATCGATATTTTCTGTTTGACCTTAGTTATATTAACCAACAGAAAACTATCGAGTGAGTCATTCTATAGTTATCCAATAACTATCAGTACGTAATCTCTTGAGGCCCTCAGCAGCCATGAGTAATACACTGCCCAACATTTAAAGAGCGTTACGTACTCTAGTCTCAACGGATGTATCGATATCCAGTCTTGATACATTTTGACTAGGAGTATTTAATATAGTATATTTATTTTCATTGTGATAAATTACTCGCGATTACAACTCTTTTTAACTATCATCACAAAACATACCATTTTTGGATTTTCTGTTAAATATACTTGATTAAATTAATTAATTAATACAATATATTATATCAAGTATATAATAGAAACAAAACACCTTTTATTTTGAATAAGATTGGTTATCAAGTTAGATATTTGTAACAAATTACATAATTTCCCTAGGGCATACTCCTAACTCTATCAATCTCCCACTTGCACTTGGTGTCAATTATGCAATCTTATTCCAACTTCTCCAACCAGTTTTCTTAAAACCAATTGGGTTAGTCCGTTAGTGAATGGGTATGCTATTATATTTCAATTATCCACTCTATCAATCAACTTTTTTCGACACTGATAAACCACCTTTATCATGTGGAATAGTTCAAAGTATGTCTCTCGACTTCCAGTGAGCTCTAAGTTCTATTATAAACTATATCGTGACTTTGTTATCATATAACAATGTTATGGGATTCTAAACATTTGGAATTACCCTCGGCTCGGTTATAAATTTATGCATTTTTTGTAAATTGCGGTGCTATTTAAGGCAATGTACTTATCCTTTTTCATTGAATTGGCCAAGTATTTAATTTAGAACATTTCCAACTTAAAGATTCGTAACTTGAATTTATTATTGACATATTATACTCAATATCACTTATGAAAGTTTGAGTCTGGACATTCATTCGTAAGAAGTTTGTTGTTTCTGTAAATGATTCTCTAGTATTTCGTGAATACACTGGAACACTCCAAGTTACCATTTAGTGATATCAATTTGGATTTGATATTTTCTTAATGTATCAGATACATACATAGATCACAATATCGTTGACAACATAACATGTATTTTAATTCCTATCACCAATGCATAAGGAATCCATCTTACATGTTCTGTATTAAACATTTTAATCAAGTGTTCTTGCATTTCCTTTGGTACATTCCCAATATCTTTTATACTTACTATAAAAGACATCATTCACAAATCCAACATCGAGTATTAAAACAATTAAAGCTAATTTTAACAAAAGTATAACGTTATCAATCAGCAGTGTGTTGTTTACTTATGGTTTAAAAATATCTATGTACCTTTTAACTTTCTTTCTTATGAACACACGATTCCTCTGCATTTCGAATGATAATCAAACTATTTGATACAAATATCAAAACACTTGTTCAATTTGATGCTTTTCAGAATGGTACTTTCGTATTTGTTCTCGAATCATATCCAAAAACTCACAAAACTCAATATCGCTCCCACTAACTTTGTAACGACCCAGAATTTATATTAATTAAAATTTGAATATTTAATTGATTTTAAATATTAATTAGTGAAATTTATAAGTCGAATAATTTAAAATTCGAATAATTGGATTTAATTGGATAATTAAATCAATAATTTAATAGTGCAATTCCAGATTTAATTGAAATCTGGATTAAATGTGAATGAAAATGATTTATGAAGTTATATTAAATCATATTGAAGTTATAGTGATGTTATAGAACTTTTAAAATTGAATTAAAAGTTAATCTGTGAAAATTGAATATTTTAATATTTAATCGACTAGTGAAATTCGTCATTTTTCGAACAGTCTCAGAATTGGACGAAACTAGTTCCATTGGATCCGTAATAGTTTGTTATTATCGGATTTCAATTTTTGTAGAAATCGGAGTTGTCGTTTGACCGTGGCAGCTCGAAACGCATCGAAATTGTTTTAATATTAATTTGGCGAGTTAAAATAGTCATTTTTCAAACGGTCTCGTATTTCGACGAAACCAGTTTCATCGGATCCATAATGTGATATTATTGTATGGTTTCAAATTTCGTGTCAATTGGATTTACCGTTTGTCCGGGGCAAGCCAAAACACATCGAAATCGATTTAAATCGGTTTAATTAAAAATCGATCGTTTAATTCTGTAACTCGCACAGATGACCGAATTAGCCTCCAAAACCTATTCCATTGTGTTCGGAACGCGGGGTAAACCTTAGAAACGTAAGCCGGCACGTCCGATTTGGAGTTCGGAAAATCCGGGATGAATAGTGTTCGTTGAATTTTCTATAAAAGCCCCTTTATTTTCACTTTTGCAACACAAAACTAAACCCTAGGGTTCTAAAGCTTCAGCCGCCAGTTACAAAATTAATGGCCAGAAACTTCTCTTCTTCTCCCCTCAATTACTCTCAATCCGTAGACAATTAGAAGAAGCGTTCAACTAACAAATTGAAGAGCACGAAGAGAGCTTTCAATCCATACGGAAATGATGGGGTATGGCGCGACGTAGTGGAAGCTATTGGGCCGCGTCCTCCTGCACTTGCGCACATTTTTCCGTGAAAATGGTGGGGCCGAGCTTGACATGGTGGCAGCCGATGGTAGGGGGTGGTGAGGGCAACAAGGTGATGGTCGTTGATCGTAGTCTCGTGCGTTGTGGTGGCCGTGGTTTCAAACCCTTGAAGGCGGCCTATGGGTTCTTTGCTCACGTATAAAACTGGAGAAGAACATGGGGAGGAAGGATGCGTGCAAGGGCTTGGATCTGCAGTTGAAAATGGACGGCGATGATGGAGTCTGGATTGAAAATGTAAATTTAATTGTAAATTAATGTGTATTTAAATCGTGCAATCTTTGTAATGCGATAACTTTTTGCTACGAGGTTGAAAAGGCACGAAACCAGTTGCGTTGGAATCGTATGGTCGAGCACTACGCTATGGAATTGGATTGGAGTTGTTTGGAGCTAGCAAAAATTTCGGGTAAAATTAAACGTCCGTTTAATTTTATTCGAAATAAAACGCTACAAATTGTTATCGGAAATTCACGGTGAGAACTTCTCACTCAATCGAATGTATTCGATGTTAATTTTAAATAGTTAGATTTAAAATTGCTTGAATGTATGTTTGAATGATGAATTGTTATTTGTTGTATTGAAATAGACATTATACGCCGTTAGTAAGCAGAGGTTATTTATTAAAAACATATACCGCGATAATTTCACATTGAAGTGAAATTGGTATTATTTATGTATACAGCAATATATATATATATTAGAATATGTATATATTGGAGTTGATTTCCCGCATTGTATAGCGGATGAGACCCTATTGCACCGCATAATAGCGGATAATATTTATTAAACCCATATATCGCGATATTCCGTACTGGAGCGGAATTGGTATTGTGCTAACATATGTGGATGCAGGGAAACAGGTTGGAGGGATTGTAATGACCCTAAAAGAAAATAAAAAGAAAAAAATAAAATAAAATGAAAGTTACATTTATTTTAAGAAATTCTGAAATTATAAAATATATATATATAATGCATTAAAACAGGAAATAAAATTTGTTGCATAGGAGCTTCTGTTTGATAAAATGCAAGGAGTTAAGGTGATTAAAAATTAGGATTCAAAACAAATGTAGTTCCATGTCCAAAGAATTATATAAATACATATATTTAATATATGGGGTGTTTTCTGTTTTATTTAAAGACAGAATAAAATGAAGTTTAATAAAAGGTTTAAATGTCTTATATATATATTTATGCTGGAAAAAATTAGCATGACATATGTGATTTTTTTTTAAAACACATAAAGATGTATGAGGAGCTACTGTTTTGACTAAAGGCAGAAAAAATAATAATAAATATATACATACAGGATCAAATAAGAATTTCCATATCTTATATTTATTTCAAGCAAATAACATAGTGTGAATGATTTTACATTACCTGATTATGTATGATAGTATGCATGATTAATGGAAATGGTAGAAAGGTAGAAAACACAAAGGGGATTTTCAGTTTCTTTAAACTTATAAGAAATAAAAATAAACAATGGGTCACATGCATATGGCATGAGTAAAATAGAGTCATGAAAATAGTATGAAGTGTTTAAAATGTTTGATTCCAGAAATAACTAATTGAAGTAACCAAAAGTGTGCATTTCCAATTAAGGACCACACGGGGAAATGATTTGTGCATGAATATCTAAGGGCATCAAGGAAATTACCCATTTTTCTTAAACCCTAGAATGATTTTATAAATATCTGCACATAACCATATCCACCATTCTCTCGGGATCAAAACAAAAATAAAATAAACTAGGAGAAACACTAGCTTGAAACTTTGGGGATTTGTTGTTCAGAGGATTAAGGCAGTAAAAGAAGAACACTAAGTGAGTATTTATCCCTTTGTATGCAATGGCATTAAGTCCTCTTGTAGGCAGCCTAAAATGTTATAAGTTATTTAAAACCTCTGAAATGGTTTGTTATGGATGAGATGGATGTTTGTTTGTGCATTCTTGTTTGGGGTTTTAATCTGTATGTGGGTTTTTAAAGTTAAAATGGTTTGAGCATTTCTGTTCTATTTTATTATGAAGTATGGATCTAAATTATTTAGGAAATAAGCAGCAAGACAGAGATCTAGCTCATGTTTATTTCTTGGATGATGAAGCATTAAACTAAATATTCAAATCATAAGACAGAGGAGAATTTCTGGGGTTTTGAGGGATTTCCTTAATAAAACCCTTATTCATATATTCATAATAATTTAGAGGAAAGATAGTATGATCATGATGCTTAAATTATTTTTAGGAAAAACCATAGGTAGGCTGGGGTATTTTCTGTATTAAGGAAAATAAATGGGGAACATGGGGTTGAACCAGAAAGTATTAAAGAAGATAAGCCTTTCTGAAACATGAATGAATTGGGAGTTTTTATGATTGAATTCATAAGTAGAAACTTAATAAAATAAGCAGAAACTGGAGGGGGATTTATCAAAGAAAAATTAATTTGGTCATTTGGGAGTTAGTCAACGATCTGCTTGCTTACGGTGGGAGCAAGTATATGCATGGTGCAATTGCACCCTGAGGCCTTTGTGTGTTGGAATAAATTAAATAACCTAGGAGTTTCCTTCACAATGCATACATGGTGTTAATTTGACAGGGAGTTAAAGACCATAAAATAAACGGGGGATGGGGTTTAAAAAGCTGGATTATAAATATTCAGATATGGAGTTAAATTAATCAAGTTAAATTTTGTGCATTGATTAATTACTGGGTGAAATTGGGAGTATAAAAATCTGAGTTTACTTATTCAGAAATGGAGAAAAATGAATCAAGAAATATATATATATTTATTTTGATTGTTTGCTGGGTATTGTTTGAATAAATGAATGTGTCTTTGTATCACTTGGTATTAACCAAAAAAAAAACATGCTAAGTATGAAATCTGCTAAACTAGGAAGACATTGCAAGATCACCAAAAATTATGAATATGTATACAAATTTGATAAATGCTCATACCAGTGAAAACTGACCCTTTTGGTTGCCCTTGCAATCATCTGGGTGTCTCATTAAAATTGGGGCAGCTCAGTGAATTGCTTGCAGGAAATTGAAGTTGGTTTGATGGATGAAGATGGCAATTAGCTGCTAGTATAAATAAAAGAAACCAGTTTTAAAAATTTGCAGTTGCTTTGTAATGAATTTTATTAGTCAGATTTCCTGTTGTAGTTGAAGATAATTGTAGGGAGATTTCTAAGTATTTTGATTAAAATATGTACTTAAGTAAACCTGTTTCAGATGGTTATTGATGATGTTTGGTTAACTGCTGATTTAATGAATGTATGATTTGGAGGAACAAAGGGATGGACATATCATATAAATATGATATGAGTATGTGATTATCTCTAATTTTTACTGCCTGAACCTATATTATGGTTTATGAAAATTAAAGAGCTAAGGTGGTTGATTTAAAAATGAACTCACAAGATTTGAGTAGGGGTATTCAAGAGAAATGAATTTGTGCATGGCAGGTAAGTGATACAGGCATGTGCATGAATTCTGGAGTAAAAGTTAATTAATATGTATTTGAGTATTTGATTTCAAAAAAAAAATTATGAAGGAAATAAACCGGAAGTAATTGTATTTTGAATAATGGATTGAATACATATATGGATGCATCTCCAGGAAATTTAAACTAGGCATAAACATACTTGTGTTAGGAGTGGATCTTTGTAGAAGTTTGTTAATATGAGGTATATGGGTTTGCAAGTGGTAAAAGAGGGACTATGGCCGGCCTAGATGGCCATGGGTCAAACTCTTGTAGTCTGGAACCATTTCATTTCAATTCATGAAGTGTAAGTGCTTCCAGGACAAAAAAAAGAAAACTCCAAGCAACCCTCAAATAACACCAAGCATTTCCAATAAAACACCAAGTACTTAAGTCTGCACCATGTTAACTTAAAAATGCAAAATGACTTCAATTGTTCAACCTGAAATGATAAATAGAAATTAATTCCAATGTTCATGCCTGCAAGTATAATTTTTGAAGTGATTTCATACAAGTAATTGATAACTATCATAAGAACAATTAAAGGCCATTTTAATGTCAATAGACTTATTTAGGCAGAAAATTCTAGAAACCATGTGCATTGCAATATTGTACATATAAGTATAATAATTGCCAAAAATCTATCTCTGGTAGTAGAACAAAAATTAGGGAAGAAATAAAAGGTTATGTTGTCAACACATATGGTAATTTTGTTTCCTGTTTGATTCAAACTCTCTTTGCAAATTTTGTTAGCTCTGAATGGCAAAGGGAAACAATTATATATCATCAAATATATAATTGTCTTAATTTGTTTGTGCACTGATATGATTATATTGGTAAATCCAGGGTCTTGGGAAAAATATTTGGAAATTATATAAATATTCAAATATAAAAGAAATGGGGTTTAGTGGTGAATTCCTTTCGAATGTTTTAAAATAAAAAAAAATCTATGTGTTTTAGAGTGAGGGTCACCACAGTTGGTATCAGAGCTATGTTTTAAATAACATAGTAAATATTATTGTATGCATATGGATGTTTGAATGCATTATTTGAATTATTGGTGTTGGATGCTTTTGTTTCATGTCTGAATAAAAAAAAATATGTGCATGTGATACATGCACAGTGTGCACAGAAATAAAATAAACAAAGTAAAGACACCAAGAATGAAAGGGGTAAACAAACTAACATAGAAATCATATTTATAGCAATATGGTAGGACCAAGACATCACACAGGTGCAGGACCATCACGTGAGCCAACTGTGATAAATATGGAGGATTTTGTGAGAGCTTTGAGAGATGGAATAGCACTAAGGCATGACAACCCTCATGAGGAGCTCTCCAAACTGCTCAAGACATGCACCAATTTGGGAGGAAAGGATTTTGAAGGCACTGAAGGAGCTTTGGGTGTTCAAACTTGGATAAGAACCATGGAGAGGGTCTTTGCAGATATGCAAGTCAATGACCAAAGGAAGAGACAAATAGCTTCAAGGAGGTTGAAGGGGGTTGCACTGGATTGGTGGGAAGTTGTGATAGCAGGAAGGCCAGAGAATGACATCACTTGGGATGAATTTAAGGTCATGCTTGAGGCTAGGTTTGTCCCAGCATCTGCCAAGGCCACACTGCTAGAAGACTTTATTAAATTAAGGCAAGGAGGCATGAGTGTGAATGAGTACACTCAGAAATTTGAAGGATTGTCTAAGTATGGAATGGTGTTAATAGGGAATGAAGAAGCAAAGAATGCAAGGTACATTCAAGGCTTGAACCCTAGTCTGTCAAGGGCAATGTTGCCATATAAGGATAAAACCTTTGATCAAGTAATTGATCTAACTCTCTCATTTGAGCAACATGATGCCACCAGAGAGAAATTTAGGAACATGAAGTTCAACAAGAAGAAGGGAGGATAGAACAAAGTGCAACCCTATGACAAGAGTAAGGCAAACAAAGGAGTTAAGAAGGGGGAAGGAGCAGTAGCACCTGAAAGCAAGAAACTCACTCATTGTTTTAATTGTGGAAAAGTTGGACATTATAGCAACCAATGCCCTGACCCTAAAATACCCAGAGGAGGCTGCTATAATTGTGGAAAGATGGGTCATCTAAAGAAGGATTGCCCATAGACTAATAGAAGAACGGCAAGGATAGGAGCTCTGGTAGCAAACAACACTGGAAATGTTGGGCAACTTGAAGGTATAATTTTTATTCATACCCAACCAATATCAGTAATATATGACACTGGTGCCTCACATTCACTAATATCTCTGGAAATTACAAAAAGGTTAGCACTTGCTTGTGTTTCTGTTGATCAACCCTTAACTGTACACAGCCCCATAGGGAGTCATTGTATGTTAGGGATGAAGTGTATGGGTCTGAAATTAACTATAGGGGGTTATGAATTTAATTCAGATCTATATACTTTAAATTATCCTGGTATTGGGGTAATTTTGGGGGTGGATTGGTTAATAAAAAATAAAGCAATTTTAAATTTAGAAAATCTTACTATTTCTTTGGAGACAAATGAAGGCAAAAGAATTACCATCTTAAGTGAAATAGCAAAGAATACATGTTTTAATAAAATCTGGAGTATTAATGAAGTTCAAAAGGAATTAAAAATAGAGGAAATTCCAGTAGTCAATGAATATATAGATGTGTTTGGGGAAGTGAGGGGAATTCCTCAAAACAGGCTAGTTGAATTTAAAATAAAATTAATGCCAGGAACTAGCCCAATCATTAAGAAGCCTTATAGAATGGGTCCAAAAGAGTTAATGGAATTAAAACACCAACTAGAAGAGTTAGAAGAGAAGGGGTTCATAAGATCAAGCACTTCTAGTTGGGGTTCCCCAGTGCTCTTTGTCAAGAAGCATGATGGAACAATGAGGATGTGTGTGGATTGTAGGGATTTAAATAAGGTGACCATCAAGAATAAGTATCCACTGCCTAGAATAGATGATCTATTTGACCAATTGCATGAAGCAAAAATATTTTCAAGGCTAGACTTAGCCTCTGGATTTCACAAATGAAGGTTGCAGAGGAAAGCATTGAGTACACAGCCTTTAACACAAGATATGGCCTTTATGAATTTCTAGTAATGCCATTTGGTTTAACCAATGCTCCCTCCTATTTTGTAGATTTGATGAATAGAATTTTTAGAGACTTTTTGGATAAATTTGTTTTTGTATTTATAGATGACATATTAATTTATTCAAAGTCAGAAAATGATCATGCTATGCATCTACATTTAGTATTATCCAGACTTAGAGAACATGAATTAAAAGCCAAGTATTCAAAGTGTATATTTTGGCAACATGAAGTGAAATTCTTAGGACACATAGTGTCACAGCAAGGGGTGAGTGTGGATCCAAGCAAGGTCATTGCAGTTCAATCATGGAGTAGACCCAAAACAGTGACTGAGGTGAGGTCATTCTTAGGTTTGGCAGGGTACTATAGGAGGTTCATCAAGGATTTTTCAAGAATAGCCGCGCCAATGACCAAGCTAACAAAGAAGAACCAACCATATGTGTGGACTGAGCAGTGTGATCAGAGCAGTGTGATCAAGCCTTTGAAAAGTTGAAGCAAGCATTGGTGGAGGCTCCTGTCTTGCAAATCCCAGAGGTAAATGAAGGAATGGTTGTATACACTGATGCTAGTGGGTCTGGGTTAGGTGTAGTGCTCATGCAACATGGCAAGGTGGTGGCATATGCATCAAGACAGCTTAAACCCAATGAGACCAAATATGCAACTCATGATTTAGAATTAGCTGCAATAGTATTTGCATTAAAACTTTGGAGGCATTATTTGCTTGGGGCAAAATTTGAATTATTCACAGATCAGCAAGCATTGAAGTACTTATTTTCTCAGAAAGATTTGAATATGAGGCAAGCAAGGTGGTTGGAGTTTCTAGATGCATATGATCTAGATATTTTGTACACCCCTGGGAAAGCTAATAGGGTGGCAGATGCTTTAAGTAGAAATCACATTAGATTAGCAAGTTTGATGATTGATGAATTTAAAGACCTTGCAGTGCTTGGAGAGGCAGATATATATAGCAAGGATGGAGAGAATTTTAAAGAGCATGGTGGAGTATGGTACACTGGGATTAATCACAGTGAAATCTAACCTGGTGGAGAAAATTGGTGGCATGCAAGATCAAGATCAAAATTTAAAGGAGAAGAAAGAAATGTTATTAAATAACATTGAGTCAGAGAATTTTAAAATAGATCCCAAGGGATATTTGAGGAAAAATGAAAAGCTTTGTGTACCAGACTTTACAGAATTAAAGGAAGAAATTATGAATGAGCATCACAAAACCAAGTACACCATACACCCTGGTGGCACTAAAATGTATCATGATTTGAAAAGGAGCTACTGGTGGCCAGGAATGAAACAAGCAGTGGCGAAATATGTGGCAAAGTGTTTAACCTATCAGCAAGTCAAGGCAGACTATCAAAAGCCCTCTGGCATGTTGCAACCTTTGGAGGTACCTCAGTGGAAATGGGAAAGTATTTCCATGGATTTTGTGGATGGTTTGCCTAGAACCAAGAAAGGTAATGATAGTATATGGGTAATTGTTGATAGACTCACCAAGTCTGCTCACTTTGTCCCTGTCAGGTCAGACAGAAATGCACATAGGCTTGCACAATTATTTATTAAGGAGGTGGTGAGATTGCATGGCATACCAAAGACCATTGTAAGTGATAGAGACACTTTGTTCACCTCAAGATTTTGGGAGAGTTTCCAGGAAGCAATGGGAACTCAACTTTGTTTAAGCACTGCCTACCATCCTCAAAGTGATGGGCAGACAGAGATAGTGAATAAAATATTGGAAGATTTACTTAGAGCATGTGTGCTTGATTTTGGGGGTAATTGGGAGGATCATATCCACTTGGCAGAATTCACTTACAACAATAGCTATCAGTCAACAATAGGAATGGCTCCCTTTGAAGCCTTGTATGGGAGACCCTGCATGTCTCCTGCCTGTTGGTTGGATGTGGGAGAGGGTGTAATATTGGGGCCAGATCATGTTAAAGAAACTTCCAACATGATCGAGATAGTTAGGCATAGGATGAAGGCAGCACAATCAAGACAAAAGTCTTATGCAGATAGAAAGAGGAAGCCAATGGAGTTTGAAGTAGGAGAGTATGTTTTTCTGAAGGTATCACCAATGAAGAAGGTGTTCAGGTTTGGGAAATCTAGCAAGCTCTCACCAAGATTTGTAGGACCATATGAAGTTATACAGAGAATTGGTGCCATGGCCTATAAGCTTAAGTTACCAGAAGAATTGAGTGGTGTACATCCAGTATTTCATGTTTCTCAATTGAGAAAGTGGGTACATGATGAAGGAGCAATTTTAGAGTCACCTACTCAAATTCAAATTCATAAGAATTTGGCCTATGCAAATGAACCGGTGGGGATTGTTGCTAAGGAAGAAAAGAGGCTGAGAAACAAGGTGATTAAACTGGTGAAAATTCAATGGAGCTTGGACCCCAATGATTGTACATGGGAGGTTGAGGACAAACTGAGGGCTAAATAGCCCAATTTGTTTTTTGATGAAGAGGTATGTTTAAGTAGCTTTATGATAGCTTTCTGAATAATTTTATATATTGCTTACTATCATAAAATGTGAGTATGGAGTTGAACAGACTATGGATTAGTGCTTTTATTTGAAGAATTAGAAAGAAATTATGGGGACATAATTCCTTTAAGGGGGAGGGTATGTAATGACCCTAAAAGAAAATAAAAAGAAAAAAATAAAATGAAATGAAAGTTACATTTATTTTAAGAAATTCTGAAATTATAATATATATATATATAATGCATTAAAACAGAAAAGAAAATTTGTTGCATAGGAGCTTCTGTTTGATAAAATGCAAGGAGTTAAGGTGATTAAAAATTGGGATTCAAAACAAATGTAGTTCCATGTCCAAAGAATTATATAAATACATATATTTAATATATGGGGTGTTTTCTGTTTTATTTAAAGACAGAATAAAATGAAGTTTAATAAAAGGTTTAAATATCTTATATATATATATATATATTTATGCTGGAAATAATTAGCATGACATATGTGATTTTTTTAAAACACATAAAGATGTATGAGGAGCTACTGTTTTGACTAAAGGCAGAAAATAATAATAATAAATATATACATACAGGATCAAATAAGAGTTTCCATATCTTATATTTATTTCAAGCAAATAACATAGTGTGAATGATTTTACATTACCTGATTATGTATGATAGTATGCATTATTAATGGAAATGGTAGAAAGGTAGAAAACACAAAGGGGATTTTCAGTTTCTTTAAACTTATAAGAAATAAAAATAAACTAGGAGAAACACTAGCTTGAAACTTTGGGGATTTGCTATTCAGAGGATTAAGGCAGTAAAAGGAGAACACTAAGTGAGTATTTATCCCTTTGTATGCAATGGCATTAAGTCCTCTTGTAGGCAGCCTAAAATGTTATAAGTTATTTAAAACCTCTGAAATGATTTGTTATGGATGAGATGGATGTTTGTTTGTGCATTCTTGTTTGGGGTTTTAATCTGTATGTGGGTTTTTAAAGTTAAAATGGTTTGAGCATTTCTGTTCTATTTTATTATGAAGTATGGATCTAAATTATTTAGGAAATAAGCAACAAGACAGAGATCTAGCTCATGTTTATTTCTTGGATGATGAAGCATTAAACTAAATATTCAAATCATAAGACAGAGGAGAATTTCTGGGTTTTTGAGGGATTTCCTTAATAAAACCCTTATTCATATATTCATAATAATTTAGAGGAAAGATAGTATGATCATGATGCTTAAATTATTTTAAGGAAAAACCATAGGTAGGCTGGGGTATTTTCTGTATTAAGGAAAATAAATGGGGAACATGGGGTTGAACCAGAAAGTATCAAAGAAGATAAGCCTTTCTGAAACATGAATGAATTGGGAGTTTTTATGATTGAATTCATAAGTAGAAGCTTAATAAAATAAGCAGAAACTGGAGGGGGATTTATCAAAGAAAAATTAATTTGGTCATTTGGGAGTTAGTCAATGATCTGCTTGCTTCAGGTGGGAGCAAGTATATGCATGGTGCAATTGCACCCTGAGGCCTTTGTGTGTTGGAATAAATTAAATAACCTGGGAGTTTCCTTCACAATGCATACATGGTGTTCATTTGACAGGGAGTTAAAGACCATAAAATAAACGGGGGATGGGGTTTAAAAAGCTGGATTATAAATATTCAGATATGGAGTTAAATTAATCAAGTTAAATTTTGTGCATTGATTAATTACTGGGTGAAATTGGGAGTATAAAAATCTGAGTTTACTTATTCAGAAATGGAGAAAAATGAATCAAGAAATATATATATATATATATTTATTTTGATTGTTTACTGGGTATTGTTTGAATAAATGAATGTGTCTTTGTATCACTTGGTATTAACCAAAAAAAAAACATGCTAAGTATGAAATCTGCTAAACTAGGAAGACATTGCAAGATCACCAAAAATTATGAATATGTATACAAATTTGATAAATGCTCATACCAGTGAAAACTGACCCTTTTGGTTGCCCTTGCAATCATCTGGGTGTCTCATTAAAATTGGGGCAGCTCAGTGAATTGCTTGCAGGAAATTGAAGTTGGCTTGATGGATGAAGATGGCAATTAGCTGCTAGTATAAATAAAAGAAACCAGTTTTAAAAATTTGCAGTTGCTTTGTAATGAATTTTATTAGTCAGATTTCCTGTTGTAGTTGAAGATAATTGTAGGGAGATTTCTAAGTATTTGGATTAAAATATGTACTTAAGTAAACCTGTTTCGGATGGTTATTGATGATGTTTGGTTAACTGCTGATTTAATGAATGTATGATTTGGAGAAACAAGGGGATGGACATATCATATAAATATGATATGAGTATGTGATTATCTCTGATTTTTACTGCCTGAACCTATATTATGGTTTATGAAAATTAAAGAGCTAAGGTGGTTGATTTAAAAATGAACTCACAAGATTTGAGTAGGGGTATTCAAGATAAATGAATTTGTGCATGGCAGGTAAGTGATACAGGCATGTGCATGAATTCTGGAGTAAAAGTTAATTAATATGTATTTGAGTATTTGATTTCAAAAAAAAAATTATGAAGGAAATAAACCTGGAAGTAATTATATTTTGAATAATGGATTGAATACATATATGGATGCATCTCCAGGAAATTTAAACTAGGCATAAACATGCTTGTGTTAGGAGTGGATCTTTGTAGAAGTTTGTTAATATAAGGGATATGGGTTTGCAAGTGGTAAAAGAGGGACTATGGCCAGCCTAGATGGCCATGGGTCAAACTCTTGTAGTCTGGAACCATTTCATTTCAATTCATGAAGTGTAAGTGCTTCCAGGACAAAAAAAAAGAAAACTCCAAGCAACCCTCAAATAACACCAAGCATTTCCAATAAAACACCAAGTACTTAAGTCTGCACCATGTTAAACTTAAAAATGCAAAATGGCTTCAATTGTTCAACCTGAAATGATAAATAGAAATTAATTCCAATGTTCATGCCTGCAAGTATAATTTTTGAAGTGATTTCATACAAGTAATTGATAACTATCATAAGAACAATTAAAGGCCATTTTAATGTCAATAGACTTATTTAGGCAGAAAAGTCTAGAAACCATGTGCATTGCAATATTGTACATATAAGTATAATAATTGCCAAAAATCTATCTCTGGTAGTAGAACAAAAATTAGGGAAGAAATAAAAGGTTATGTTGTCAACACATATGGTAATTTTGTTTCCTGTTTGATTCAAACTCTCTTTGCAAATTTTGTTAGCTCTGAATGGCAAAGGGAAACAATTATATATCATCAAATATATAATTGTCTTAATTTGTTTGTGCACTGATATGATTATATTGGTAAATCCAGGGTCTTGGGAAAAATATTTGGAAATTATATAAATATTCAAATATAAAAGAAATAGGGTTTAGTGGTGAATTCCTTTTGAATGTTTAAAAAAAAAATCTATGTGTTTTAGAGTGAGGGTCACCACA
Organism: Allium fistulosum; assembly: GCA_030737815.1. Lineage (NCBI taxonomy): Eukaryota > Viridiplantae > Streptophyta > Magnoliopsida > Asparagales > Amaryllidaceae > Allium > Allium fistulosum. The sequence goes on from CM060902.1 coordinate 873,609,035, forward strand.
GGGATCCGACTGGATTCCTCACCATATTGATTTATTTACAGATATTGTGATTTATTCTGTTATAATATGATGATATGTGATGTTTTGTTGTCGTGATTGATGATTGGTGCTGTTGCATCATCAGATCCATTTTTGAAGTTTAAAAATAACGATTTTGATTTTAAATTGGGATTTTTGAATTATTATGAACGATTTATATAAAAGATGTACAAAATCGATATTTTATAAATTAAGAATTCTAGAATTATAAAACGAGTTTTTATAAGTGTTAAAATGGAAAAAAATGGATTTCATAAGTGAACGGAATTTATAGATTTATAAATCGTGAAGTTATTAAATGAATAGATTTTGTAAAATAAAAGATTTATAAGTAATTATCTTATAAATCGGATTTTGGCATTTAAATGAGATATGAATGAAATTTGTTAATAATGAGATTTATAAGTTGAAGTTTTTATAAATAGAAATGGAATTTATAAACGTTGTTTTATAAAATCCAAAATCAATTGAATTTGATAAATCAAACATAAAAGTTATTAAAGGGAATTTTATTCACGATTTTGGACAGTGGATAATTCTTTAAGTAAAATGCGTAGAAATGTTGAAATTGGTTAATGAAGTATATTCACGATTTTGGACAGTGAATACATTATTGAATAAAATGGTTATGTTTTGGGAAAGCGATATTATAAAATGAAGTTAATTATTTTAAAAGATGTTTTAAAATGTATTAACTATCGAAACCATAGATTTCAACATTCATTGTTGAAATAGACGTTTTCGAGAAATAAGGAAATGGTGGACTATAACACTGTTGTTATAGTAAATGGTTTCCGAAAGGAAATATTTTGTGTAGTATTGGGATTTATATATCTATCTAAATTTTGAATCCCTATACTAGTGATTTTGAGTTGTCGTAACGATGTTTTACGTAACATTCGTCTTGACTCAAATAAAATTTGTGAAAGAGAATGATTTCCTTAAAGAATGAAATATATACTTAATTATGATTTAAGTATATCAAATATTTTCCAAGTGTTGAAAATAAATGATTTGTGAATTACTTATTATTAAATAAGTATGGAAATGTTTTTCCAATATGAAATGAAACGTTTTTGAGAATTTATCTTTGTAAAGATAAATTGAAAGTGAATAATTGAAATTTGTTTTCAAATGGTTAAGTGTGGAAAATTTTATATCTTGTAAAGATATTTTTGGAAATTAAATAATTTGGAAAATTATTTGGAATCTGATGATGTTGTGCATCTTTATTGATAGTTAGATAACCGACTATCAATATTTACCCTTGAATGGGTATTTGCTGTGAATTTGCTTGAATTTGAATGCCACACTTATTTTTGAATAAGCGCTCACTATTCGGGTTAGCCGGGAAAGGACCTTTGGGTCGTATAACCCATTCCGAATATGTGATACGTCGTAATGGATTGCATTTGATGACTGGTGTTGAAGACCGGATATTTTTGAAAACGGAAGAATTACCGTCGAGTTACTCTACATCGGCTGATCTCCGATATAGAGGTTTTATCACCCTTAGAGACGGGAACTCCGGACGTGATTAGAAAATTATCCGGATTTGCAAGGGCTTCGTGAGAAGTGCCTTCGGTTCTGTTCGATCCCGGAACAGACTTGTATGGTTGTATGTCTGACGTTACAAATTGAGATATAAAGCTGGTTTCTTTCAAATACATATCTGTTGGTGGCGGAGAATTTATTCTCTTAGCTTAACACCCTTCTCTGAGACGTACGAGCTCAGAGGTTATGTAGTTGAAATTTACTAGTGATATATTCCCAATTTGGTAACGTGGCATGCTAAGTGTTGCTGTGAAATGATCATTGTTTGATCATTTGTGATATGATCATTTGTTTGATCATTTATCTTTGTGATCATTACTCTGATCATTTGTTGACCCAAAGCATGGCTTTATGAAAAGCGTAGCTTTGTGGACGAGACTTCGTCGGACCTCACACCTCGGAAATGGTCAAAACAGGAAGGATGAGGCAAGGTTCTAGGGATTAGCGCCCCTTAGTGTATGTCATTCCTTCTGGATAGAGGTGGTATCATGGTATGGAGCCCAGATACTTAACCTATGTTGTTGCTGTATTATTATTCATATGTGGTTGTTGGAATCGAGGATCCTCGGGAAGATCGGTTACGATCGGGGGATGGCATACGCGTGTCAGTAGTTACCTATTTTTGCAGAGGTAACCCGGCCTTGTGTTGGCAGAGATCTAACCGTAATGTTAGGTTATTTCTCGGGTCGTCTTTCCAGAGGCGTACCTATGTGGAAATGGGAAGTTCCTTGGCCTGTCCATTTATTGGAAATCCAAACTCCAATACGAACTTTGTACGATATTAGTTGTAGAACCTGCCATTTACTTATGGTGGTCACCACTGTTTAGATGGTAGCTATAGTAGGCATAAGTGCGGAATGCCTATGCTGGCTAAGATTTATATTATACTTCCGAAATGATTTTTCTACACTATGCACTAATAATAATATCAAAAAGGATTTGATTTTGCGTAGTAAGCATCTTTGACTATCATAAGAAGAAATCTCCTCCAATTCTGCGTTTGCATTGTGTGCGTGGCGGGAGGTCTTATGGTAGTTTCATTTTCCAAAAGCATTGCGCATTGACTTTAAAATCTTCCTGTTGTTTGTTTTAAAGATAAACTATTTTAAGTTCTCACACCAGTCACCATGACTGACCTGGAGTTTATTGTTTCCTTCCTAAACTCTGGGTGCCCACCAATTTCCACACGGGCAGTCTAGAGTCAGGTTATCAGGTCATTCTGGATTCGGGATGCTGTGGAGCTTAGTGGCGAGCTGGATGACGAGGCATAGTATTTGTATCTGATATTATTTATTCCGTTGTGTATTCTGTATGAGGACAAGTTTATATAACTGTCCAGTGTTGTATTGTTGTTGTAAACTCTGATGATGATGTAATGTAAAAAATGATATAATTCTTTGATTTAAAGATTATTCATTTATCTATTATATGTTGTTCCGCTGCGAATGTGAGATTCTGATATTGTTTCTGTTTCTGTGTTTTCTGTTGTTTCTTCTTTCCTTTTCTTCTATCTTTTCTTCTACCTCTTCTTTCTTAAAACCCTAAGAATTCGGTTTTCCGACATTCGATGGCTCGACAGTCGATACAGTGGACGTATTGATGTCGATATTCGGAAGTCTAAGAATCAGGTCCTTATAGCGTGATATCAGAGCATATGGTTAAGCGACAACCCTGCTCTGTTGGGTGTTACTCATTAGAGATAGAGTCAGTAGTACTCTAGAGTGAGTTGAGTGTAATAATAGATACGAGCGCGTATTTGTTAGTTAATATAAAATTGTTTTATATTGTGATGATTGATTTGTTGAGTGGTATATGGATTCTGGTCGGTATTGTCCGTACAACTCTATCGATAGGGATCTCTAAACACTTATATAGAACAATTCGGCACGATATTGTTTTTAAATTGGGTAAATGAAATAATTTTACCTCGATTATATTTTGGATATAAAGGAAATAATTTTTCAGAAATTATTAAAGTGTATATGATTGATTGGTTGGTTGTTTGAATGATCCAAATAAAACAACAATTGTAAAAGAATGAATTGTATAAGCAATGAATTATAATGTATGAAGTTATAATTAAAATGATTTACAATGGAAAAATAATCTTATATATAAATAGTGAAATTTTATAAGTAAAAGATTTGTAATGAGATTTATAAATCAAGAAAATTTTTGTTTGAAAGGATTTAAAGCACTGAATTCACTATTGTTGCTGGGAAATAGTACGGTGATGGCTGCAGCATCATCAGTATCATTTTCGAGTTTCTGTGTGATTGATTTGCTACCCATAGTAAATTGGAAATTGAAGTTTTGCTGAGATAAACAGATTTGATTTAAAATCCAAGTTGAAGTTGATAAATATAAGTGAAATAAGTTTATACTTATAATATGAAATAAAATTAACTTTGGTAAAAGTTGAATAGAATTTATTTAGAATGGGAATCTAAATTTAATTTATAAGTGGAAACTTAAGTTAATTTGAACAAAAGATGTTTAATTGGAATATAACTTAAGTAATGGTGAATGAATTTGATTTTGGGTATCAAAATTAATTAATGAAAAGAAGTGATGAATGTGAACTTGAGTTATATAAATGAAATTCAACTTTAATTGTAAAATGAATTAGCAATTGAATTTAATAAATGGATTGAATATTTATCAATCAAATGTGAATGGATGGATGTTAATCAATTGAATGTAAATAAATTGATATGAAACAATGAATATAAGTGTTAATTCATTAGAAGCTAATGAAGTTGAGAAATTGAATAAATTGAATGGAAGTCAATTTAATATCAACCAATTGAAATTAAAAGTGTTAAACCAAATTGAATGTAAAGTAAAGTAAAGTAAATTTAATAAATTTGGTTGTAATGGATGTACATTGGTTGTTATATGAATGTTAGTTGATTGTATATAATTCATTAAGTGTTAATGAAATTGAATTGACAAATTGAAAGCTAAAGTAATTGAAATCAAATTGGAAGTTAAGTGAATCTTAAATAGAATTGAATTTGATTTGTAAGTGAACCAACTTGAATGTAAATTAGTGAATGTAACTAATTGAATTGAAAATGAATGTTGATAAAATCCAATATAAATGAATCAAATATGATTTAAAATTGAAAACCAATCCATTGAATATTAATGAGAAGTGAATTTATTGGATGATGGTTGCATTTGTTGTTTGTTGCATTTGCTATATTGACACATATGTAGTTATTATGTTGCTATATGATGTATATCGATATTATTTTCTATATACATGTTCTCATTTGTTTGATTGAGTGTTTAGTAGGTGCGGATGGCGTTTGCTTCGCAATTGGAGCTCGCTTTCGCGCTATATTAGCCGTATACGCTCGCTAATTATATATAAGGTACATATCTCGGATTAAATATCGTACTTTTACACTTTTTTCCCTACGGGATGCCTCATCACTTGATGAGATGTATATTTGTGATATATATACATTGTCATTTTTTTTCGGACCGAGCCGCGCAAAGGAGGCTATGGCGAAATTTTCCGAAAATTTAAGGCGTTAGAATATTTTTGAGAAAATTGGAAAATTTGAAAATTTTGGAAACTTAGTAAAGATGTTGTAAAAAGTTTAACTATGAATTTGGAAAAGTTAAACACTTAAGAGATTTGTAAATCTAATTTGAACGGTTTTTTTTAAAAGTTAATGGATTCTGTAATTTTTTCCTACTTGGTAATTTCGAGGACGAAATTCTTTTAAGGGGGGAAATTTGTAACGACCCAGAATTTATATTAATCAAAATTTGAATATTTAATTGATTTTAAATATCAATTAGTGAAATTTATAAGTCGAATAATTTAAAATTCGAATAATTGGATTTAATTGGATAATTAAATCAATAATTTAATAGTGCAATTCCAGATTTAATTGAAATCTGGATTAAATGTGAATGAAAATGATTTATGAAGTTATATTAAATCATATTGAAGTTATAGTGATGTTATAGAACTTTTAAAATTGAATTAAAAGTTAATCTGTGAAAATTGAATATTTTAATATTTAATCGACTAGTGAAATTAGTCATTTTTCGAACAGTCTCAGAATTGGATGAAACTAGTTCCATTGGATCCATAATAGTTTGTTATTATCGGATTTCAATTTTCGTAGCAATCGGAGTTGTCGTTTGACCGTGGCAGCTCGAAACGCATCGAAATTGTTTTAATATTAATTTGGCGAGTTAAAATAGCCATTTTTCAAATGGTCTCAGATTTCGACGAAACCAGTTTCATCGGATCCATAATGTGATATTATTGTATGGTTTCAAATTTCGTGTCAATTGGATTTACCGTTTGTCCGGGGCAAGCCAAAACACATCGAAATCGATTTAAATCGGTTTAATTAAAAATCGATCGTTTAATTCTGTAACTCGCACAGATGACCGAATTAGCCTCCGAAACCTATTCCATTGTGTTCGGAACATGGGGTAAACCTTAGAAACGTCAGCCGGCACGTCCGATTTGGAGTTCGGAAAATCCGGGATGAATAGTGTTCGTTGAATATTCTATAAAAGCCCCTTTATTTTCACTTTTGCAACACAAAACTAAACCCTAGGGTTCTAAAGCTTCAGCCGCCAGTTACAAAATTAATGGCCAGAAACTTCTCTTCTTCTCCCCTTAATTACTCTCAATCCGTAGACAATTAGAAGAAGCGTTCAACTAACAAATTGAAGAGCACGAAGAGAGCTTTCAATCCATACGGAAATGATGGGGTATGGCGCGACGTAGTGGAAGCTATTGGGCCGCGTCCTCCTGCACTTGCGCACATTTTTCCGTGCAAATGGTGGGGCCGAGCTTGACATGGTGGCAGCCGAAGGTAGGGGGTGGTGAGGGCAACAAGGTGATGGTCGTTGATCGTAGTCTCGTGCGTTGTGGTGGTCGTGGTTTCAAACCCTTGAAGGCGGCCTATGGGTTCTTTGCTCACGTATAAAACTGGAGAAGAACGTGGGGCGGGAGGATGCGTGCAAGGGCTTGGATCTGCACTTGAAAATGGACGGCTGTGATGGAGTCTGGATTGAAAATGTAAATTTAATTGTAAATTTGTATTTAAATCGTGCAATCTTTGTAATGCGATAACTTTTTGCTACGAGGTCGAAAACGTACGAAACCAGTTGCGTTGGAATCGTATGGTCGAGCACTACGCTATGGTATTGGATTGGAGTTGTTTGGAGCTAGTGAAAATTTTGGGTAAAATTAAACGTCCGTTTAATTTTATTCGAAATAAAACGCTACAAATTGTTATCGGAAATTCACGATGAGAACTTCTCACTCAATCGAATGTATTCGATGTTAATTATAAATAGTTAGATTTAAAATTGCTTGAATGTATGTTTGGATGATGAATTTTTATTTGTTGTATTGAAATAAACATTATACGCCGTTAGTAAGCGGAGGTTATTTATTAAAAACATATACCGCGATAATTTCACATTGAAGTGAAATTGGTATTATTTATGTATATAGCAATATATATATATATATTGGAATATGTATATATTGGAGTTGATTTCCCGCATTGTATAGCGGATGAGACCCTATTGCGCCGCATAATAGCGGTTAATATTTATTAAACCCATATACCGCGATATTCCGTACTGGAGCGGAATTGGTATTGTGCTAACATCTGTGGATGCAGGAAAACATGTTGGAGGGATCCGACTGGATTCCTCACCGTATTGATTTATTTACAGATATTGTGATTTATTCTGTTATAATATGATGATATGTCATGTTTTGTTGTCATGATTGATGATTGGTGCTGTTGCATCATCAGATCCATTTTTGAAGTTTAAAAATAACGATTTTGATTTTAAATTGGGATTTTTGAATTATTATGAACGATTTATATAAAAGATGTACAAAATTGATATTTTATAAATTAAGAATTCTGGAATTATAAAAAGAGTTTTTATAAGTGTTAAAATGGAAAAAAATGGATTTCATAAGTGAACGGAATTTATAGATTTATAAATCGTGAAGTTATTAAATGAATAGATTTTGTAAAATAAAAGATTTATAAGTAATTATCTTATAAATCGGATTTTGGCATTTAAATGAGATATGAATGAAATTTGTTAACAATGAGATTTATAAGTTGAAGTTTTTATAAATAGAAATGGAATTTATAAACATTGTTTTATAAAATCCGAAATCAATTGAATTTGATAAATCAAACATAAAAGTTATTAAAGGGAATTTTATTCACGATTTTGGACAGTGGATAATTCTTTAAGTAAAATGCGTAGAAATGTTGAAATTGGTTAATGAAGTATATTCACGATTTTGGACAGTGAATACATTATTGAATAAAATGGTTATGTTTTGGGAAAGCGATATTATAAAATGAAGTTAATTATTTTAAAAGATGTTTTAAAATGTATTAACTATCGAAACCATAGATTTCAACATTCATTGTTGAAATAGACGTTTTCGAGAAATAAGGAAATGGTGGACTATAACACTGTTGTTATAGTAAATGGTTTCCGAAAGGAAATATTTTGTGTAGTATTGGGATTTATATATCTATCTAAATTTTGAATCCCTATACTAGTGATTTTGAGTTGTCGTAACGATGTTTTACGTAACATTCGTCTTGACTCAAATAAAATTTGTGAAAGAGAATGATTTCCTTAAAGAATGAAATATATACTTAATTATGATTTAAGTATATCAAATATTTTCCAAGTGTTGAAAATAAATGATTTGTGAATTACTTATTATTAAATAAGTATGGAAATGTTTTTCCAATATGAAATGAAACGTTTTTGAGAATTTATCTTTGTAAAGATAAATTGAAAGTGAATAATTGAAATTTGTTTTCAAATGGTTAAGTGTGGAAAATTTTATATCTTGTAAAGATATTTTTGGAAATTAAATAATTTGGAAAATTATTTGGAATCTGATGATGTTGTGCATCTTTATTGATAGTTAGATAACCGACTATCAATATTTACCCTTGAATGGGTATTTGCTGTGAATTTGCTTGAATTTGAATGCCACACTTATTTTTGAATAAGCGCTCACTATTCGGGTTAGCCGGGAAAGGACCTTTGGATCGTATAACCCATTCCGAATATGTGATACGTCGTAATGGATTGCATTTGATGACTGGTGTTGAAGACTGGATATTTTTGAAAACGGAAGGATTACCGTCGAGTTACTCTACATCGGCTGATCTCCGATATAGAGGTTTTATCACCCTTAGAGACGGGAACTCCGGACGTGATTAGAAAATTATCCGGATTTGCAAGGGCTTCGTGAGAAGTGCCTTCGGTTCTGTTCGATCCCGGAACAGACTTGTATGGTTGTATGTCTGACGTTACAAATTGAGATATAAAGCTGGTTTCTTTAAAATACATATCTGTTGGTGGCGGAGAATTTATTCTCTTAGCTTAACACCCTTCTCTGAGACGTACGAGCTCAGAGGTTATGTAGTTGAAATTTACTAGTGATATATTCCCAATTTGGTAACGTGGCATGCTAAGTGTTGCTGTGAAATGATCATTGTTTGATCATTTGTGATATGATCATTTGTTTGATCATTTATCTTTGTGATCATTACTCTGATCATTTGTTGACCCAAAGCATGGCTTTATGAAAAGCGTAGCTTTGTGGACGAGACTTCGTCGGACCTCACACCCCGGAAATGGTCAAAACAGGAAGGATGCGGCAAGGTTCTAGGGAGTAGCGCCCCTTAGTGTATGTCATTCCTTCTGGATAGAGGTGGTATCATGGTATGGAGCCCAGATACTTAACCTATGTTGTTGCTGCATTATTATTCATATGTGGTTGTTGGAATCGAGGATCCTCGGGAAGATCAGTTACGATCGGGGGATGGCATACGCGTGTCAGTAGTTACCTATTTTTGCAGAGGTAACCCGGTCTTGTGTTGGCAGAGATCTAACCGTAATGTTAGGTTATTTCTCGGGTCGTCTTTCCAGAGGCGTACCTATGTGGCAATGGGAAGTTCCTTGGCCTGACCATTTGTTGGAAATCCAAACTCCAACACGAACTTTGTACGATATTAGTTGTAGAACCTGCCATTTACTTATGGTGGTCACCACTGTTTAGATGGTAGCTATAGTAGGCATAAGTGCAGAATGCCTATGCTGGCTAAGATTTATATTATACTTCCGAAATGATTTTTCTACACTATGCACTAATAATAATATCAAAAAGGATTTGATTTTGCATAGTAAGCATCTTTGACTATCATAAGAAGAAATCTCATCCAATTCTGCGTTTGCATTGTGTGTGTGGCAGGAGGTCTTATGGTAGTTTCATTTTCCAAAAGCATTGCGCATTGACTTTAAAATCTTCCTGTTGTTTGTTTTAAAGATAAACTGTTTTAAGTTCTCACACCAGTCACCATGACTGACCTGGAGTTTATTGTTTCCTTCCTAAACTTTGGGTGCCCACCAATTTCCACACGGGCAGTCTAGAGTCAGGTTATCAGGTCATTCTGGATTCGAGATTCTGTGGAGCTTAGTGGCGAGCTGGATGACGAGGCGTAGTATTTGTATCTGATATTATTTATTCCATCGTGTATTCTGTATGAGGACAAGTTTATATAACTGTCCAGTGTTGTATTGTTGTTGTAAACTCTGATGATGATGTAATGTAAAAAATGATATAGTTCTTTGATTTAAAGATTATTCATTTATCTATTATATGTTGTTCCGCTGCGAATGTGAGATTCTGATATTGTTTCTGTTTCTGTGTTTTCTGTTGTTTCTTCTTTCTTTTTCTTCTATCTTTTCTTCTACCAATGTTGGAACCTGCCTTCTTCGATTTTAATGTGACAACTATATATTTCAAACTATATACTATCATAACAAATATTCTTGCAGGAATCCACAAAGAAAAGCTATTATCATATCGTCAACAAACAAAGCTCAAAGATATTGATTATTATTTCCGGTTAGATATTTTTGTACAATCTCTGATATGATGATAACACACACACACAAATAGTTTTTTGGAAAACATGTTCTAGAAATATTAAATATACTTTTATAGACATAAAAGTATTTTCAAAAGTTTCTCAAGTTCAGAATCACTAAAATAAAGAAGAGGAACAAATCAGTACAAATTCAGACATCTGTCACTTTTATTTAGCCATCTGTCATAAAAACAGACGTCTGTCACTTTAATACAGACGTCTGTCATAAAAACAGACGTCTAAATTAAATGAACAGACGTCTAAATTCACAGAAATTTGTTTCTTCTGCCTATTTGACTGTTTAAACTTACTTAGCCATCTGTCACTTTTCTCAGACATCTGAACTTGACGAACTGAAGCATCTCTTCATGAAAATTCAAATTTTGAAGAGTTGTCTTCTTCACCAACAGTTGCACTCCTTCTAATAGTTGCAACTATTGAATTAAAACTATTCAATACTATAAATAGAGATGAAAATCCACTATTTCAAAGACCAATTCTTTCTATCTATACTTGCTTTGTATTATCATAATCACAAGCGATTTTCAATCTATACTTCCTATCTTTGCACATTCAAATCATCATATCAAGAAGATTATAGGAAGGGTGTACTACATTGACTATATTCGTGTTATTCAAAGAACACACAAAGTCTAGAAACAATTTACCAAATTGTATTTGAAGTCCTATTCGGTTGCTTAGGCGGAAAAGTCCTATTCGGTTGCTTAGGCGGAAAAGTCCTGTTCGGTTGCTCAGGCGGTGTAATACCTGTTCCTCCGGGTTAAGTGAGGGTTATTCGAGAAATTCCAGAAGCAGTCTGGGACTGGACGTAGAACGAGAAGTTCGAACCAGTATAAAAATCCCTGGTGTCATTTTTATTATTGCCATTTACTATTATTTATAATTCCGCACTTGCTAGACTAGTCTTACTGTATATTATCGATCCATATACACTTTCATTTGGTATCAGAGCCTGGGATTCTAGAGATCGTAACAACATCCTAGAATAAATGGCTACAAAGAGATCTAGTCAAGGCAATAAGAAGAGGAAAAGCAATAAAGAAGAATCTAAGGAGCAAACAAACAAATGCTTCATAGCTAAACTCAGATCACAATCGGTATGTTTAGATTCTTTATATAAAGATCTTCTGTTAGCACATGACGAATTATTAAAAGATTGTAAAACTTTGAATAAAGTTAATACAATTGCTTTAGCTAAGTTAAAAGATTGTGAGCAAGAAATTTCCAATTTAAAAGAGGAAAATAAATTTTTGGTAAAACAAACTAAATGTTTTGAAAATACCGTCGAAGAACTTGTTTTACAAAAAGATTTCCTACAAAAAGAAAATGAGCAGTTAGAAGATAAAAACAATGATCTTTTGGAGGAAATCAATGTTTTGCAAAATAAAAATACTTTTTTGGAAAATTCTTTAAATAATTCTAGTTCTTTAATTTTGTCTCTTGAAAAAGAGAATGAAGCTTTAATTAAAAAGAATTTAGAATTATCTAAAGAATGTGAGATTTTAAAAGTTAATAATAATATTTTTCAAAAAAAGGTTTGTGATTCTAAAGCTAATTTTGAAAGATTAAATACAAAAATCATAAATTTTAACAAAGGTAAAGATATCTTATCTTCCATAGTTACAAATTCAAAAGCTCACAATGATAAAAGTGGTTTAGGATATAATAAAATTGATCGTAGAAATAGCACTAGATATGCTTTCATGTATAGTAAAAATGTTAGTGCTAGTACTAAATTTCGAGTAAAGTCTAAATCCAATTTTTATAGAAATTCGAATATTGCTATGACCAATTTTCAACCAACATAAAAAAATAGTCATTATTTCATAAATAATTTGCGGTAGCTTTTACAAGAACAATTTTCGTAACTTGATACAATTAATAAGTGTTACATAGCACTATTTCCGCTATTACTATAATTGTGTGCTAAATTTGTAGGTCCATGATTCACTTTAGATTATTTATTTCATATACTGCAACTAGTTTACAGTGGAGAGTTCTTTAATCAAATATCTTAAACTCAAAGAAATAAATCTCATAGAAAACAATTTTCTATACCAAAGTACATTTTGAAATAGAGATCATATTTCTTATTCCAATGTTAGCATCAATCATTATTATTACAATTTTCGTTTCTGAAGTTTGTTCATAAAGTAGAAGTGACCATTCACTCTCTTTATCCCAACTGTACCTTAAATCACATCTACTCTTGTATATTCATTATTCTTTCTAAATGGTCGAACCATTCAAAAGAAACCCTTGCTACAATACCATAATGAACCCTTTACAAAATTGCATTCGATTATCTTTAACATTTAAGTACATCAAATATGTTGAACTTTATGTAAACTGTCAAACTGATAGTTCATTGATCGAATTCTTAGATCTATCTTGTAGTTTAGGTCTAGTGTTACATATAACACAATACGATCCTTTTGTGATCAACCAAATTAAATACTCGATCTTACAGTACTGTTTATTAGCTTATTTCGAATGAACTAACTTCATTGAAGTATCGTACATTACGAACTATGACCGTTCCCTATATAACACTTATATGCGATAGTATATGGATCAAATATCCATAGTATTGTATTGCTTTTAGAGTTCGAAACTCATAGAATACAATACATATATTGACTAAATAAACACGTAAGCGACAAAATTACGAATGTATTTAGTAGTTGTAAAATCAAGCGCTTGCATAGGTATTAAAAGATTAAGATGCAAGAAGAATTTACTAGTAAATATATATTATATTTCTATTTGTCAATCTTCAATTATGTTTATTTATATATCTTAATTAACAAACATTTTATCAATCATAATAAATGCACAAATTTATCAATGTAGATTATTATAACATTATATAGCATATGTTCTTACAATATTAGAAAGGTTAATGTTATCATTTCATTTTTCTAATAAGGCTCCCACTAGTCATTTATGTTTCTCCAAATCCTAAGATGAAACATAGAAGTCTTTCGACTTCACTAATGTATGTTAGGACTCGTCGGCCTTGGAATTCTGACCTTGAGTTTTCTCAACAAGTCATAGCTCAATTGACGATGGATAACTCCTTATTGGTTGTATCATATAAAACTCCTAACCCATGGTACCTTGTCCTAATTTCACTTCGACCTTGAGTTTGTTCAACAAATCGAAATGAAATTATTCACTCGTACGTACATTAAGGCGACGACCTAAGTATAATATATATACCTTTAGTTTGCTCAAAAAATACTATAGTTCTTTTACCTTATTTATTCAATATATTATTAATACTACACAAAATATCCTTAACTTGAGTTTGCTCAACAACTAAGGAATATGCAAGTAATTTATTAATATATATATATATATATATAAATATATGGTAGAGGACAACATTATATTGAAGATTCATAATCTTCAATATGTTAATATCGACTTATGGAATAATGTACTTCTTATGAAATACCATCGCGATTCAAGTGTTGAACACATCTGAAATCATGGTATACTTATAATAGGTATGTATTTATCCCTTAAGTCTATTTGGGTTTCTTTGATATTCCGCCTTTAGTTTATAAATTCATGTTACATAAGTTTTATTATTACATAACTTTTATATTTTATATTACTTATATAATAGTCTTGTGTATAATTTTATACTAATTAAATCTTATTTAATTAATTTTAATCAATTAATATTTCAATAAATTTTATATTATCTTAATGGAACTTTCATATTAAATATTTATTATGTACTATAACCTTTATAGTATAACACATATATCTCATATATGTGTGTTTTATTTAATTAATTAACGTTAATTAATTTATTTAATTAAACAATTTTAATTAAATTATATTAAATTTGAAAAATCATATTATATACATACATGTATATTTATGATATATTAAAGATTTTAAAATATCCTAGCATATGTCAAACATATATAATACATGTATGTTTTTATTAATTAACTTATTTAATTAATTAGTTTATTTTATTAATCCTAATAGTAAATTTAAAATTTAAAAATTAATTCATATTATTTTTCAAACATTTTGAAATTTTTATTCTATTATAACTTTTATAATATATGTATATTTTATTTCAAATTCAACTTTTAAATATAAAATCATATATTTGAATTTTCAAACATTTTGATAATTAGCCCAAGGCCCAATTTAAATTTGGGCCTCTTATATTAAGGGCAGCCTTTTTGGCTCAAATATCTGTTTGGGCCAGGCTGACAGTCAGATAGGTCAAAGTGCTTGATTACCCAATCCTAATCCTTCAACACTACCTTTCTTAGACACCCCACTAAGTGGGTTGTAAGCTTAATTGGTTGACCCTAGGATGACTAATTTAGACTGCATAGACTATTGGGCTCTGATACCATTGTTAGAACTGGGCCAGTCCATAGCGAAAGTTATAGGTGAATTTCAATTTATTTTACCATATTGGATCTTTATTGGGACTATGAAGTCTAATTTATTTAGAACATTTCTAAATTTCTTTTTAAGTAAAATCTTTATTTTATTTAAATTTATAATATAATAGAGTATTATTTAATTTATGTTATATTATATACATATGTTTGTCATATACATAGACATATATATATGTGCATGTGTGGTATATCAATCCGTGTAAGGTATAACATGCTCGTGTATAGATGCTAAAATTTACATCACAACGGACACATTAGCTCATCCAATATACTAATATACATTATCCAAATGTGTGTTTATATACTTTCACTTATATACTTATATAATATAACAAATATATATGTGTGTGTGTATACACGTATATATATATATTATGATTTTATTTAAATAATTATATATATATATAAACATATATGTGTAAAATATAAACATTATATATGTATATATATAATGAATTTAAATCATTTATAATATATATATATATAATAAAGCCGAAATTAATATATGCAAATGTAATAAAAAAAATTAATTTCTATATATATATAATTTATATATTAATATATGTATACTAATATAATAATAATATATAAAGTAATGTATATAAAATGTACAGCATATATTTTGATAAATATATATGACTGGGTCTTGCTCATGGCTCTGAATAAATTATTTAATTTTTAAAAAAATATATTATTTAAATATCCGTACGGAAAATTTAAAATATTAATATAAAATCATTTTCAAATTTTAATTTTAATTTTTAAGATTTCCAGTAAATCCTAGAGGAAATTTTATGTTTTGAATATTTATTACATAATTTTAGGATTTAAAAATAATTTTAAAGTTGCTCTTTTATTTAAAAATATTTTTAAAAATAAAAAAATTGTTTTTTATTTTTGGCGAGAGTATATTTTACGCTAATATTATTTAAAAATACATAATTTCATAATATATTTATATTTATAAAATTAATTTATGTATTAATTAACTTAAATAATATTTAATATATATATATAATATTTTTACCATTGCCGAAACTATTATGTCCTTAATACTTACATATAAAAATGTATGACCATATTTGATTAAATTATAATGTTATAATTATATTATAAACTATATATATATACATCTAATTAAATATTATATATAAAATCACTAAATTAAAAAAATTATTTTTTTAAAATTAATTATAGAGGCGTACTGATATAATTCATATACGATAAAATAATTCTTTAATATCCAAGTATATATAAACACACAACCAATTAGATGACAATAAATTTGTATATCAGAATCATCACCTAACTAACAATATATAATACATACACACACATATTATATGTAAACATAAATGTTCGTAAATAAGTTAGATCTATATGTTATAACCAAAGCCTGAAAGCACACCTTGAAATGATGATATATACTCTTTGAAACGATTTCCAATCCAAAAGAGTACTAGTCCTTAAACTGTTAACCACTTGGTATCGAATAACACTTGATTTGAGCTTAGGAAATTAGAGATATGGAGGGGGAATTTCGGAGATACCTAGAGGGATGTGGAGGCTAAAAAAACACCAAATAGTATGGTTAGAGATGCTTATATAGAGGATAAGTCGGAGATATTTTAGGACTAATATCCTACACCATCTCTTACCAATTCTCTTCCATCTTAGCCCTTCATCTCAAAGCCTTTGTTGCACCATCTTATGGCTGTATTTACCCCTCATCATGGTCGAATATGATCAGCCCCTGTATAGGCTTTAAACTCTTTTAAAGCCCAAACAAATAATTTGCAATTAAATCTAATATAGTGCTTATCAATATCGTATATCGATTAATATATTTATGACTTATTCCAAATATATTTTATAATATTTGTTCATCAAATCAAAATTAGATTTTATAATTAATATTTCATAAATATTAATTAATTTAATTAATTTATAACGATTACAAGTTAATTAAATCATTTGGTCAAAGGAGAATTCATCGTTTCGGTTGTGTTTTTGGTTAGATGTAAATTTGGTCAGCGATTAACATCGAACTATTTGACTATTAACGTTAACAGTCACTTAGCACGTGGTGCAACATTTTGGCCATATTTATCTCCTACTTGGTTTTCTATAAAATCAAATTTTACTTTAAGAATTCCCGGTTATGACTTTTATTTACACTAATTATCTTCATCAAAACTATATCACTTTGGACTTATGGGATTTGGTAATGGTAAAAATTCTAATATCATCTATATTCAACTCTATAGGTCAAACACAAAGTCTTAAGTTCAATAATAATAATTATTATTAACCGAAATGCTATGGCCAGAGACTTTGACTTTAAGTTCATTTTAGTTAACTGTGATACTAACCTCATATAACCGAGGAGACGAATCCTCTCTTGAATAATGTTTCACTTCCAATAATTTCACTCGACTCAACTATAGTCACTTAATGTATGCGGTGCCATGATTTGACTATAATCAAAGCAGGGCTTCATATTGAAGATAAACAGTATTCTCAAGTCGAGATAACTGTGTAAATCAGTCGCATTGATATTTTTTGTTTGATGTTAGTTATACTAACCAACAAAAAAATATTGAGTTGAGTCATTCCATAGTTATCCAATAACTATCAATACGTAACCCCTGGTGCCTCCAGCAGCCATGAGTAATACACTGCCCAACATTTGGGGAGTGTTACATACTTTAGTCTCAACAGAAGTATCGATATCCAATCTCGATACATCTTGACTAAGAATATTTAAAATGGTATATTTATTTTCATTATGATAAATTACTCATGGTTACAACACTTTGTAACTACTATCACAAAACATACCATTTATGGATTTTCTATTAAATTAATCAATTAATTAATTAATTAATATAACACATTATATCACTATATAATATAAAGAAAACATTATTTATTTCGAACAAGATTGGTCATCGAATTAGAATATATATATATATATAATAAATTACATAATTGCTCCTAAGGCATACCCCTAACTCTATCAAAGAACATATCTCGATCTCTTATCAAGAAGTTAGTGCCTATCGCAATATATATTGGATCATTGCTATCATAATACGTTATTGGATTCTTAATAGAGGGAATTGTCCCTAGCCTTCTTACAAGTGTGCACACATTTACTTCTTTTATTGCAGCACTACTCTTGGTGATGTACTCAGCCTTTATAGTTGAATCTACCATAACCTCTCATTTGGAACATTCCCCACTTAAATCCTATTAGTTAAGGGTAAACATGAATTTAAGATTGAGTTACAAGTTTTTGATTCCACTTATGAAGTTTGAGTTCGCATACTCCTTCATAAGAAGTTCGTTGTTTCCATAAACAACTCTCTAGTTTTTCGATACTCAAGAATACTCTTAACTACCATTAATGATTTTAACTCAGATTTGATATTCATTCCATACACCAAGTACATAAGCCAAGATAACTACATAACATAGCATACATGATAATTGTTATTTCCAATGCATAAGAAATTTATCTCACATGCTCCAAAACATTTTAATATGGTATCTATGTATAATGATCAGGACAATCCCAACTTCCTTTTATACCACGTATAAAGGATGCCTCTTTCGATCCTTCATGGAGAATTAAACAACCAAGCTTTAATTAATTTTAACATGGGTACGACAGTCAATTAGAAGCATGTTGTTTACTTATAGTATTAGAAATGTATTATTACCTTCTTTTCTTTCTTAAAGACACACGCTTCCTATGCATTTTGATTAAAATCAAACTATTTGATTTTTTTATCAGAATAACTGTTCAACCTCTAGATTCTTGATTAAGATCATATCTAAAAAAATCCATAAGCTCTGTTATCGCTTCCACTAACTTCGAGAAACTTTGGCTAACGTGTGAAAATAGTCTCATCTAAATCATTATTTAGATGTTCTATTTCAACAATAATATGCCAAAACTTACACTCATGTTGTGCGATAATTTGTATGTAGATTCTAAATGGACTTAAGTATGTTAATTGGAGAAAATACTCCATTAATTTCAACATTTGAAATCAATAAGACCATTCCCCATCAACCTTCTTTGTATATTTCCAAATGCATTCTTCTTCTCGAAGATTCATTGCAATTGATGGATCATATCCTTTCGGGTATAATATTCAAAATTAGATTTTATCAATGTACTTGGAATCCATTTTGGATTTAAAGCATCACACAATGTGTCAGAGTCAATACTCTCCATGGCTTGTCGATAGTTTAGAGATTTTCATTACTAATAATCCATTTTCTTGATATTGAAAAGAAACTCATAGTTTCTCTTTAATATGCAAGATGTCCTATTAGAAACTTAATGAGCTATGCCCTTTTGGGCTTGGCTAAATTTGTACCAATTATATAATCTACTTTCATGTTTGAATTATCAAAGTAGGATTTTAATAACTTTAACTTATATGGAGGTGTGTCTCGAAACAACAATTTGTTTCTCAGTGCGATGAAATAGGCATTCATATCATTTTATGAACTGCTTATAAACTTATATGCAATAATTTTGGCCTTGAGTTCATGAATCTTGCATTCATAATGAAGATTGGATAATCGCATATCTTAAACTATTTAAGTGTAGGGTTCTTCCCAATTCATATCTTATATGAAATCATAATCTCAGCTTTAGATGAAACCAAATTCAGTATATGTGCTTACTCTTAAGTGTATATCTGTACTGAACGAATTAACTCAAATTCACTCATTATAAATTGTACTTTGTCCAACAGAGTCTGAACAGTCCTTATCAATACATTATTATGTAGGATAGGGAGGAGTGAATTTGAGAGTGAATTATATTCTCATAATCTATTTTATATTTTATTAACTTATCGTGGATATCTAGCCTATGTATCAAATACATATGTTCATATCTAAGAAAGTTCATTACTGAATATTAATAAAGTGGATCCACTTTTGGTATCATTAGACATTGGACAACATACATCTATATGTATCAAACCGACAAGTTCATTAACTCTTTTGTTTCTCCTACTAAATGAGTTCTTTACCATTAATTTTGTAATTCACGATTACCATGTTATTCATACTCATATGGCTAAAGAATTTTTTCAAATATTTAGCCTAGCCTATGACTCCAAAAGTAATTTTCAATGTTTTAGATGCTTTTATATTTTTTGTAGCTAACACACCACTATTGATACGAAAACAAGTACCATCATCAATACACAAAAAACAGATTTAGTTTAGTGGATATTCATATTAAATTAAAGGTGCATCTAATTTTGGTCAAAAACGAAAACTGTTATTATTTCAAAAATAATACCTGGTATACATGAAAGAAACTTTTCAAAAATCGATGCGTCCATTAGCAACTGTTACATGCCATGCTCCTATTTTTTTCGTTGTTACAATTGCAACATATGAAATACGAAACTTCATTTAATTATTTAGCGCATTTGTTTATTTCCTTTACTGTAAGTAATTTACAGTTGACAGTTTCGAACCAAATATCTTGAACCCAAGAAATAGAGATTTTAGAAGGAAAAAATTTGTAAGAAAAACACATTTGGAGTAGAAATCTTATTTCTTTTTCCTTACCAAGCATATATAAATATTTTACACAATTCTGTTTGTCTTTTCATGAAGTAGATCTAACCATTCGATCTCTCTATCCCGTTGTGAAAATATTACTTCTACTCTCAAAATTTTCCTTTCTCTTTTAAATAATCGAATCGTTCAAAAGTGACAACCTTTACTATAAGATTACACTAGATTTCTTTAAAAAAATGTATTTAATCATCCTTAACACATTAAAAACATCGAATAAGTTGCGCTTCAACAAAATATCAAAACTGACATTTTAGTGATCGAATTTTTAGGTCTATCTGCGGTCCTTCGCCTAATGTTCCAACACAACAAGATTCACATTGTATTCAATCGTATTGGACAAAAGATTTTGCTCTATGGTTTACTAGCTCATTTCAAGCGAAATAGTTTCATTGAAATTCCATATATTATGAACGTGATTGTTCACCATACTACTTTTGTATGTGATTGAGTTTAGATCAAATATTCATAGTCTTATATTATTTTAGAGATCAAAACTCAAAGAAGACAATACACAATCTAGGGAAACTTCACACTTAAGTGACCATGATTCAAAAGTTTTAATGGTTGTATTATTCAACTTTTGCATGAATATCTACAACTCTCCGTAAAATGAATGGTAATCAACTAAAGAGGCTTAGTAAATAATTAAATAGGGATCAAAAATGGAATTTGAACAAACGTTGGAATTTGTTTAAGAAACTTACAACATTGTGTTTATGGTGATTTTCTAAGCAACTTCGATCTATAAAGTTTTATGATCAGATTTCAATCAAAGAAGTTATTAGCGTTTGAAGTTTTCAGATCGAAAATAATTAAAAAGAAATCCAAGGAATAAATAATAATATACATGTGCACCATATCAGTCGACATCATGGCACGACTGATCGACCCCTAGCAGTCGACCACCGCCTACCACCCATCGACTTAGGGCTAGCGCGTCCTGAACCTTGGTCGAATGGTTCAAATATTATAATAGTTAATAAAATATAATCGAATGGACATAATCGATTCAAGCGCCTATAAATAAAGACCTAACCCCTCATTTTTATTCTCATATTTTCTTAACGGAGCAGCGGAGCTTTGCCATTTTCCCTTCTCCACTATTTCTAAACATTACAAAAAATACTGTATATATATTCTGAGAAGGGCAGAAAATAAAAGAGAAATAGAGAAGGAGTGAATCAATTCCGTGAAAATGTAAATTCTATAATTATAAATCTTTATTCCACTTAACACAAATCTCCTCTCAGATCTGTAATTCTAATGGATATGTATATATCCTTTTATACATATTTTTGGGATGAAAAGGAAAAAGAAGTCAATTTAAGGAAGGGATTAAGATTTTGGAGATTTGAAAAGCTAGGAAGGTGAGTGGGAAATTATACTATTCATATATAACACTAAAATTTATATCATTGAATTTTATTTGATCATTATGTCTATATAGGATCTGTTGAATTATAGGATTAAAATGAATATATTTGATTGAAATCTCGCCTACATATTCTACAAGTTATGTAATTGTGATGGAATGACATATACCCCATAATCTAGAAATTTTGAAAATTTGTCCCTTCGATAATTTAAAGTATGATGTTGATAAAGTTGTGAAATTTATTCCTAGTTTATGTTAATTGGGTTATAAATTTGTTTAGTAATCATTTAGAATGCCCTAATTTGACTTGGAATGTAATTTTCTATGTTTTAATTTATTAGGAGCGTTGCAGGTACAATTTATTTTTATCTATTTCCTTATAAATTTCCAAAGGATATCTAACTTCACAACTATGTATAAAAAGTGTGTCGTTTGGAATAATAAGGAATATGCAAAAAATGAAAGAGATGTGTAAAGTACGGGTATTCTTTCCTGTAGTCTGCACTGTCTATTTCAATAGATGTAAAACGAGATAATTCCTTGTAATTACAAACGGACACACACATATAATTCATTGGAAAAAAATGTTCTTTGTAGAATGTACGTATAAGTATATATTCTGGAATTGTTAAACGTAGGAATTTAACGAGTTAAATACACACACGCACACACACACACACATATATATATATATGTATATAATACTATGTAAAGCCACGCCCACCAATTATATATACATATATACACACACAGAAAGAAAATAATAAAGTGTAGTATATAAATATACGTCGGTACTCGTATTAGTTATAATTAGGATGATTAAATAGTAATAACGTAGTAAATCATAGGATTAGGAGGTTGCAATGAAAAAGAGATAGTAACTCCAACGTTTATGAATAATGATTGCAATATTAATAGGCAACATATGCAGAGTTAATAAGAAGTAAAATAAATCAAATGGGCATATAAACGGGTTTAAGGGGATTAATTGCATAATTTAACATGACATTTATGAAGGAAATGAAATAGGCATAAAAAGTTAGATTTGAAATGAATGAATGAATGAATTTCATTAGTGATTGTCCAGTTTGAATAATAATAACCATTTATTAAGGACAATTAATTAGAGATAAAGGAATAAGTGACAATTAAGTGACAATTAATGGAAATAAAGGATACGGGAACCAAGTGTATAAGATAAGGATAAGTTCGCATCAAATAAATAGAAGAATACTAATAAATAAACTTAGGAGGCAATATAATTTCCATAGTGGAAATTATATAGGTTTAATAACGCGTTTAGGCCGAGCGCGAATTATTGGTTCTAGCCTAATATTTAGGTTTAGGATAAATGGTTGAGTTTAGTATGGATTAGGATGCGAGGTCAGTAGAGTTACACAACGAAATTGCACCCTTCACTTAGAGGCTACCGGTAGTTGTGTATATGTACTATGATGTGGGACACCTCCAACTATAGGACCCATAGGGAAGAGGTATATGTTTGCATATAGGTATGAGAAAATATACCCAGGTTTCGCCTTGGATTTGAAGAATTAGACGTCTTAGTACCTTTGGGGATGTCTAGGGGTTTACTACGAGATGGAAGGTAGTAAATGGTCGTTGGGTTTGCCTCCTCTCTATCTAAGAAGTGTTAAATAACCTATGATAATGCCTAATTGGGAAGTGGGATCTTCTTCATTTCTAAACTAGAGGTATTAAGTAACTGGAACAGGCATTTTTCTTGACATATATTAGGTAAGTCTAAACGGGATTTCGGTTGTGGGAGGTCTGCAGGCTATGTAAGTATTGTTGGTAGATTGGTAATTAGAAGTAAGGCTGACATATAGGCTTTCACTCTAGTGGTCCCGAATGATCGTTGGCAAAAACTTGAGTTATGCCCTGATTGATTTTGCTTTCTACTAGTGTATAATCTGTATGGGATGCGCAAGACCTCAAAGTTTAATTAATTGTTTGTTTGTCAAAGGTGGTCTAGTTAATCCTTAGATAAGTCTTTGAAATGCATTAGTAATATGGCTAATTAAATTATAAAGTCATATCAATGGGTCATCGGCCTTCGTAGCTAGGGCCGGTTAACTAGCGATTACGTTACGGAGGGCGAACTTAAAGGTTGAGGTATTAAATGGCCGTTAGGTCTGGCTCCTCCATATTTAAGAAGTATTAAGTGGCCGATGTTTCATATTTGGGTAGTACGATGCTTATATATATAGGCATATATATGGTTATACCTCAGAGATGGTTGGATATATCGTACGTGCATATGGAATTAAACATATAAACCATTAACAAAGACATAACAATTAAATAGAAATCAGTTGGCATAAACTGGTGTTATGGATAAAGTATGAATTTTCTAGTCACCAGAATATTGTTCTGACCCCCTCCTCTTTACAACCCTCAGGATATATTTAGAGGAACAAGCTACTGGCACGAGACGATAATGATAGATGGAGAAGTCATCTCATTCATGCTCGGCACTAACAAGGCAACTAGATATCCAAGGAATAATATTAATTTCAAGGTAGTAGCCTTAGTTGGTGTGTATGTTATATTATATTTTTCTATTCCGCTGTGAGTTTATATAGATGGCTCTCTGATATGCTTATGTTTATTTCAGATTACCAACACCAATGATTTGTACCCTATTGGACTTGGATTTTGACTTAGTCGAATTTAGGCTCATTAAGGTGTGGATTGTTACATTTGGTGTCAGTGCGTAGGTTAGTCGATCATAGGAATTAGGATACGTTGAGTGAACGTATTTGTATTTTTACCTATAATTATATATATATACACACACAATATGCCAAACTCTATAAATTCCAATTATAGAAGTAGTTGTAACTGTATCTGGAAAGATGGATAAGGCAACTATGAGTTGGAATAATAAATAGAGTTAAATTTATGCGTCTACCCCCGATTATCCCATATGTTGTAGGCTATATTGTAAGGCGCAAACCAAGAAGAGCATGAGCATGATATGTAGAAGTATCCCTGAAGCTGGATGGTATTTGACTCCTTTGTTGGGCCTAGATTGTCCTATGACTGTGGATTTTGCTAGATTTCCGATTGAAGACATACATTTCATCTAGATAGATGGGAAGTAAGAACCTATATGTTGCAAATATCCAGAGATAAAGTATGTTAGCACCAAAATTGGTCACTAACACCTAAGAAAAGATTTGTGTAGAGAGAGTAATGAAGATAATAAATTAAAATAGAGGAATATATGCAAAGTTAACTACGGAAACAAGAACACCAGAATTATAGTGGTTCGGCGTAACCGCCTACGTCCAATGTTAATGTAATCTTTATTGCTTTTATCAAAGACTTGAATTCAGATGCAATCCGTAAACAAATAACTCGAATACAAGTTTGAACTGAAAGAAGGAGAGTATCCAAAAATGGCAGAGTATCCTCGGAGTTCTCAAAAAAAAGGTCCCCTCAATTGTTCCCCCCGCCCCTCTATTTATAGACGAAGATAGGCTGGTTTTCCTGCGTAGGCCCATGACCAAAATACTCCGGCCCACAACTGACAACTCCTGTACACCGGACCGAGCAGACCGAGCCAAGTTCGTCGCACGACATTGGCCGAGCGGCAAATGCTGAACCGGGACATCTTGATGAATAGCTCAAAGCAATCTCTCTAGGGGCTCGATGTGAGTAACAGTGCGACTCGAAGCGATGAAACGCCGATTGCCTCGTTTTGGTGTGGAATTGATAACCACCAACTCCGCTGGTATGCACTGAACGAGGTATGCTGTACTACTATGACAGAACCACGAACGCCGAAAACAGGACTGAACAAAGCACCTTAGCCGATCCATGCGTAGTTCCTCTTCTTGATCGAGCGACAACTGCTGAAACATCTGGACCGAATGACACATACCGACCCATCCAGACCGAACGAAACATGGCCCTCCATGATCGAGCGACGCATGACTTTGCGCTTTTAAGGCCGGACCAAATCAGCCGAACGACCAAGGCCAAACCACATCCATACCGATCCGCTATGTCTGAAATCATTTCGACCGAACCACTTGCTCTTTCCCATCTTGGCTGAACTTCCCTGACTGCACTGCGGCGCTGAGCTGCCTTGGCCGAGCCAGTGCTAAACATACCGAGCCATGTACTGGCCGAACCAAACTTTAGCTGCACAAGTCGCTTATACTTCCACCTCTTTCATAGCTTGAGTCTCGTCTAAGTTCAACCGTAGGCTCTGCGACTACTGCCATGTAGCTGGGCCAAAGTGCCGGGTAACATTTGCCCCCTAAAACGCATCGTGTGAATCAACACGACGTGCTTTGAATTATCATTCAGTCCTCGCCTTCAGGTGCTAGCTCATCCAGAAAGTTAATCGTCCGTCGCTTAGATTCTGTTTTTAACTTTTCAAAAGCCAAATGTACGTAATCTTACGAAGGCTGAATCATGGCGTACTTTCCTAGCATCACGTACATACGCTTATATATTTTTACTTAGTTAAATTTTCTTTCTATCTTCTCTTTCATTTTTTTACAAGAGAGGGAGCGACATACGAAGGTCGATCCACTCATTCCGCTTATCTGGAATGGTTCGGCATGTTGCCTTGCCAAACCCGTGAAACACGGTGACTGGGTCTTCAGGAGAACGCCGATTCACATCCTCTCTACATATAAAAGCTCAAGCCTTACTTTCTCTCCCCATCTTTACCACATTATTCTCTCTCTATCGGTTTTACTCAAAAAACCCAAACTCCATCTCTCTTCCGAACTGCTATACCCCTCCTCTCAATCATTCTCTTCAACACATTCCCTAGCCATCCTCGACTATAAGTTTCAAGAAGCAATCGTCTCGCCCTTAAATTATTGTACAGGTGAGGTTCCATACAATACTGTAAATTCCCAAACCCTATCCTCTAGAACTCGAACTAGAGGGCCGAGCCATATAGGAATTTGGTTTAGCGTGGTAAGCACGAGAGGAGAGAAACGCAGTGAGTAGGTGTTCGGGCATTAATGATGAAGTGCTTTTGGTATGAGTAGACTTTGACTTAGGGGAAACAACCATGGATGGCTTTAGGAAGCGAGGTCGGAGAAGTGTAGGAGTAGGCAGTTGGTCACTTTGCTTTAGTGAGGAGGCCACCGTTCTGAGAGAGAGAATCGTTATCCCTCGAGGTGTTATGAGTCGGTAGGCGTTTGTAAAAGTAGTGACATAGGTCAAGTGAGGCGCTCGGCAATTAGAGTGGGAGATAGGAAGTTAGTGGGTCGGTCAGTAATTCGGAGGAGAGTGGTTCGATACCGAACGGTGTAGTGCGGCTCGGTGTCTAGGCTTGTGTTGGTGGTCGGTATTGGGCATTGGTTATGGCTCGGGAGGAGCCTAGGGTAGTAGTTTGGCATATATTGAGATAGGTGGAGAAGAGAAGTGTTGTCGAGTATGGCTCGGCACCTGATGAAGTGAAGTAGTTCGGTAGAATTCTGAGTGAGGTCGTTCAGTGACTAGAGAGAGAGGTACTGAGAAAGCGGTTAGGCATTGGCAACCAAGACTATGCTAACTTGAACATAATACATACTTTGATAACCTACTCCTACAATCATCTACATCATATCGGACAACAACAACTAATAGAACACATAAGCCCAAGGACTCAATCTGAACCAACTCCCCATAGCTTGAATAATTTTAAATGCAAATTTAACTTAACATATGAGAACAATAGCCTTCACATTCTATGATGCCGATGCTTGATTCCAGAACTTCTAATGCCAATCATATGATAAACTGCAGGAGACGGTCAATGATGACGGTCTCCGAGGACAATCACTTAAAACTCTATCACATCATACTTGTGTTTAAAACTTTAGTCTTTTCTACACTTACATTGGAGTCGTCACACTAGTTCACACATAACACGGGGGGACTATTTTTGTCGTTATATATGATACCAATTGTGTTTCAAGTATAGTTTAAACAGGTATCTGTTCACATCCATTGTTCTTTAAAGATGTCCAGAAAATTGAGCTCTGCTACAATTTCCGATAAGCCTGAGCCAGGTCCTCAGCAGGAGGTAGTAGGAACTTCGAATCCACCGATAACCTGCACACAAGGTATTCCGGATTCATCTACTGTAGTTATTGGCCCGGCTCCTGATGTTATAGACGAAGCAATCATTCTGGATAATCCTATTGATTCACAAGCTTCAAAAATCGGCGAAGCCGCTCTCCGTCAGTTGTGTACAATTAATGAATCCCTTTCGACGACGTTATAGTTCCATCGGGGCAAGATCGACCTCACCTTCCCCCAGCCGGATATACAGCATGCAATAAATTCATGTGCTGGGTTGGTAGTGTGCCACCTTTCAACTCTTTTCTCCATGAAGTGTTGCAGTATATCGGGATTGCTCAAGCACAGCTACATCCCAATAGTCACGCGTTTATCTATGGCACTTATATTCTCATCATGAGCACCTTATTCAGACTCCCTACACCTGAGGATATCCGCTATATCTACTGCTTCAAAAGATGGTCTGACAGTCCATCCTTTATCTTTCTCGAGCCACAGTCCAAATGTCAAATCCTAACGGGGGCATGGAGTAAATTCTCCCAGTAAAAGCAAGAGTGGTTCTACGTACGCTGCCCTCCTGGTTTTGCGAGGAGATGGCTGGAAGGAAGTAAGTTTTATTCCTTGACTAATATTTGCCTGAGGCGCGAAATGCATTCTTCCTAATTTTCCCTCGACTTCTATAGGTATCTGCCCACATCCCGAAGGCACCGGGTATTCTGAGGCCGTCGAGGTCATTCGAGCTATTCCCGTGGAAGACCGGGAGATCAAATCCGTTATTTCCAACGAATCGCTTTTAAAGTTTGAATTGTTGGTGGAAGGTCGTCGAACTAGTCTCCCAACTGGCGCTGCTACATCCGGATCCTCGATGACTTACTGAATTACGGTTTCAACGACCCAGGAGATATGGGACTTAATTCTCCCGCGAGAGGTGATGTAGGCGATCCGGCTTGTCAACATGGAGAGACAACCCCAATAAGTAAAGCAAAAGAATCTGGTCCATCGGGGGGAACACTAGGACATACACGAACACTCACACTTCACCCTATACTTAAATTTTAGCCATCATATTATTCTTGCTAACTCATCCTCACTTGATTTCCGTGCAGGTGATATGGGGCGCACTCATGGATTTGACTGCCTTCGTGGGTCCTCTATCTTCCACCACTCCAGTCGGGATTCGAGATCAGGTAGACGTCGAGAAAGAGATGACGGCGGCGATAGGGACTACCGTCCCAGAGACTCATCGTCTTTGTGAAGAAAAACATATAGCCATTCTTCATACCCCAACGATCCTCCCCCTCACTCAGAGCATAGCAAGGAAAAATCCGCTCAAAAGGGATCTCAATCTGAAGCTCCCCGCGACCAACACTCCGGCTCGTCCAGCACAAAGCAATCTCGTGAGCCTCATAAAAAGTCTGTGGCACCGGCCAGGCATACTCCTCTAACTTATGCACATGATCTGTTGGTTGCCGAAAGATTAGCCGAGCTTAAAGCCACATTTCTGAAGATATGCTTCGACGGACTGAAATTTCTTCCTGCGATTCACCCAATTCTAGGGCATGTCAAACAAAGCGCCATCGCCTGCAATAACGATGTCTATGTCCAACACGATGCATTTGTTCATTTGGCAGAAAAAGTTTCAGAAGTTTCTATGGAACGTAAGCATGAAATCGATCGCCTGAAACTTGAAGCCATTCATGATAAAGATATTATTTAAGTCCAGGACGAAGAGCTTTCCTCGTACAAATCTCAACTTGAGGTCGCTCAGCAAAACGCCAAAGATACAGTTGTGGTAGTCAACCGTCTGGAAGCCACTCACAAAAAGGAAATCGATGAGGCAGTTCAACGTAGTGGTGCTCTAGCCTTAGAAAAAGACTCCATCCAGAAAGAAAAGGATGTCCTCGCTCGACGAGTTAAAGAACTGGAGGAGCTGCTGCTTAAAGAAAAAGAAGAGAAAACTACTGCACATGAAGAGTTGCAACGATATTGCGAGGAAATCATCACAACACGGCTCTTAAAAACAAAGCTCGACGAGGAATATTCTAAAGCCGAAGCGTTAAAAGATGCATCCTGTGAAGAGGGCAAAAGAATGGCAATCACAGAAATTGATTCTCGCCTTGAGGCAGCTGCTGAAGCCGAGAGAGAAGAAATTAAATGCTTATTTGATCCGCTTATTGCTGAATACAACGCTCGAGTTCTCACGCATCGAGATCTATCATTTCTGGGCGAGGGTTACCTCGAATCGTTAGTCGAAGCATGGGATACCTTAATAAAAATTAAGCGAGTGGAGCTGGGCACCAAAGAGACTGATGAGGATTCTCTTGTGAATGAAGTGCTTCAAGGAAATGAGCCTTCTGACTTATCCACGGCCAATGCCCTCTACGGACGAGATTCCTCTTCATCGAAAGGGAAGGACGACGCTGCCGGCCCATCCGGGACTGAGTCTCCAGTTCCTCCTATCGCCCAGCCGGCTGGTTGCTCATCATTCGATCCTTTTGAGAAACATGTTAGCTATGACCCAGAGAAACCAGGGCTTGATGTTCACGTTCTTTCCCCTATTCTAGAGGCGAGACTCCTAAAACAGTTGAGAGTCAACCGGAAGTCGGTATGTAATTTTTCTTCCCAGGGTTGAAAGGACCGTCGCTTTTGATGAACGATAGATGTATTCTAGCACTTATCCTTTATGACTCCATGTAGGTCATTCTGATCCTGAACCAACTCCAAGGAGCGATGTCGCCATGGAGAAGGAAGAAAAAATAGCGGAAGAGCTTCACACTGGGGATACTCCCGGACCCGATGCCCAAGTAATCAGAGCGCTCGATGAGGACAAGACTGAGGATCCCTCGCCTGCGAACGAACATGATGAGGTTGAAATCACGGGCTCTTCCGAACCTACTTCAAAACGTAGAATGGGGGAACGAATCCTGGAGGAGGAGAAAAAGAAGGCCAAAATTAAGATTGAACCTCAGGTGATGGAACTCGATAATCCTTTAAATAGGCCCTTGAAGATAATCCTCCCCGGGGGGAATACACCTCTGGATGTCCCTCCCCTTGCCCCGGATACCGCCTCGCTAGGAAGCAGAGGGCCTAAGAAGAAACGCTTAGCTGAGGAGTCTTCGGAGAAACCGAAGAAAGAGAAGAAGTCAAAGAAGTAATTGTCTTCTCGTCATACCTCGCTCCGCCTAAGTCATGTAGTTGTTTCTATTTACTTTTATAGTCGTTGTGAACAGACTTTTTGCTACGGGTTTAGGAGAAGTTGTAATGGAACTGAATCTTCGATTAGTAAATAAATAAAATTTTGTTTCTTTATTTTCGATGATTTCCGCCATTTAGCTTATCATCCAACTAGTACACTTGACGTTCAAAGTTTTATGGGTCATGTAAGCACCTGTTCACTTCCACATGACTTGGAGATTTTCGAATCGCTTATATTTTAGTCTGCGCTTCGAGGACTTAAAGATTCTATGAATCGTTTGTACGGTAGTCCGCACTTCGGGAACTCAGAGTACTCTAGTCCGTGCTCCAGAGACTTAGAGATTTTTAAGTTGTTTACACTCTAGTCCGCACTCCGGGGACTCAGAGTACTCTAATCCGCGCTCCGGGGAGTTAGAGATTTTTGAATCATTTATACTCTAGTCTGCACTCCGGGGACTCAGAGTACTCTAGTCCGTGCTTCGGGGACTTAGAGATTCTATGAATCGTTTGTACGCTAGTCTGCACTTCGGGGACTCAGAGTACTCTAGTCCGCGCTCCGGAGACTTAGAGATTTTTAAGTCGTTTACACTCTAGTCCGCACTCCAGGACTCAGAGTAGTCTAATCCGCGCTCCGGGGAGTTAGAGATTTTTGAATTGTTTATACTCTAGTATGCACTCCGAGGACTCAGAGTACTCTAGTCCACGCTCGAGGGTCTTAGAGACTTTTAAGTCGTTTATACTCTAGTCCGCACTACGGGGACTCAGAATACTCTAATCTGTGCTCCAGGAGAGTTAGAGATTTTTAAGTCGTTTATACTCTAGTCCGCACTGCGGGGACTCAGAGTACTCTAATCCGCGCTCCAGGGAGTTAGAGATTTTTTATTCATTTATACTCTAGTCCGCACTTCGGGGACTCAGAGTACTCTAATCCGCGCTCCGGGGAGTTAGAGATTTTTGAATCGTTTATACTCTAGTCCACACTCCGGGGACTCAGAGTACTCTAATCCGCGCTCCGGGGAGTTAGAGATTTTTGAATCGTTTATACTCTAGTCCGCACTCCGAGGACTCAGAGTACTCTAGTCCGTGCTCCGGGGACTTAGAGATTTTTAAGTCGTTTATACTCTAGTCCGCACTACGGGGACTCAGAGTACTCTAATCCGTGCTCCGGGGAGTTAGAGATTTTTAAGTCGTTTGACTTTTAATTTTGTGTGTGCGTTCATACCCCGGACAGAATAATGTAATTTAATTTTTTGCCATGAAATTATGACACACGGAACATCAACAGTTCATAGAAAAACAGCTTCAAGCCTTATTTGATCATAACAAATAGGAACAAACTGAGTTGTCTTATTACATGCCGAAAACAAAGAACAACAAAAGAAACATATACTGGAAATAATTTCTACTAAAGTGCAAAAGAAATAGGCTAAGTGTAATAACGACGCAAATGCTCACTATTCCATGCTCTAGGGAGTGTCATGCCATCGACAGTCGCTAGCTTGAAGGTTCCTTCTCCAAGCTTCCGTTCGATGACGTATGGACCTTCCCATGTGGGATTCATATGTGATGGGATTAGAAAAACTTGTTTCAAAATGAGATCACCCACATCAAAGATTCTCGGTCGAACTTTTTCATTATAATATCGAGCAACTCAGTGCCTTTATGCAGCCGCCCTCAAATCAGCCTCTTCACGTTTTTCATCGACAAAATCCAACGATTCCAGTAAGAGATCCTGGTTT
Source organism: Allium fistulosum (assembly GCA_030737815.1). NCBI lineage: Eukaryota > Viridiplantae > Streptophyta > Magnoliopsida > Asparagales > Amaryllidaceae > Allium > Allium fistulosum. The sequence goes on from CM060902.1 coordinate 873,642,051, forward strand.
GTCTTAGGATCGTAATGAGTCACCCGGTGAGAGGGAACTTCAAGTTCCACAGGTATAACAGCTTCAGTGCCGCATGCCAAGGTGAATGGGGTGTGGCCAGTCGCGGACTTGTGGGTGGTCCGGTAAGCCCAGAGTGCTGTCGGAAGCTCATCCTCCCACTTGCCTCTAGCCTTCTCCAAACGTTTTTTCAATATGGATTTGATTATTTTGTTTACGGATTCAACTTGTCCATTGGCTTTAGGGTGAGCGACTGCCGCAAATCTTTTCTCAATGCAATATTTTTGGAAGAATTCTTTGAACTCCCTACTCTCAAACTGAGTTCTGTTGTCCGTAATGATAGTTCGTGGGAGGCCAAAATGGCATATGATGTTTCACACAACGAAATTAATGACCTTTTTGGTGGTGATCGTAGCTAAGGGTTCTGCTTCCGCCCACTTGGTAAAGTAATCGACCGCAACAATTGCGTATTTTGCACCACCTTTGGAAATTGGCAAGGAGCCGATTATACCGATCCCCCATATTGCAAATGGCCAGGGACTAACCATTTGTGTGAGTTCTGTCGGTGGAGCTCTCGGAATCTTCGCATACTTTTGACATTTGTCGCATCTCCTCACATAGTCTGCGGCGTCTCGATTCACGGTTGGCCAATAGTATCCATAGCGGAGGATCTTTTTGGCTAACATCTTCCCCCCAGTATGGTCGCTACATTCTCCTTCATGAACTTCTTTCAAGACCCACTTTATCTCATCTTGGGTGATGCACCGAAGTAAAGGAACCGAGAATCCTTTCCGATACATTACTCCATCCTGCATTATATATCATGAGGCTTTGCGAATGACTTGTCGTCTTTCGTTCTTTCTTTCGGGCAAAGTCCTGTGTAGCAGGTATTGCTTGAACGGGGTTATCCACGACTCCCCCTCAATTTCTTTTTCTGACACAGAGTCTACTTCCATCTCGTTTATACTCAGGGCATGTAAGATTTCAACGGTAACCAAACCCATCTGTTGTGCATCACCAGTACTTGCGAATTTTGCCAATGAATCGGCTTCTCGATTTTGTTCACACGGGATATGTGAAATATTGTAATATTCAAGGTCTGCCAATAGTTCTTGAACCTGAGCAAGGTATGGGGCAAGTCTCTGCCCCCTTTCTTGGTAGTCTCCTCGTACTTGATATACCACCAATTGTGAGTGACAAAAGATTTCAATTGATTTCACTCTGAGTTCCCTGGTAAGTTTTAAGCCAGCAATCAATGCTTCATATTCGGCTTCGTTATTTGTAGCTGGGAAATCAAGCTTCAAAACATAACAAATGGATTGGTTTTTAGGAGTTACTAGAATAACACCAGCCTCAAAACAATGGTCGTTGGATGCCCCATCTGTGTATAGTTTCCATCGAATGGGGGGGATGACATCAACACCACTTGGCTCGTCTGATATGGTGAATTTTGCGATGAAGTCTGCTAGCGCTTGCCCTTGGATAGCCCTTCGTGGTAGGTAAGTGATATCGAATTGACTTAACTCAATGTTCCACTTGAGTAACCTACCAGAGGTTTCTAGTCGTTGGAGCACCTGTCGCAAAGGTTGATTGGTATAAATACTAATCAGGTGTGCCTGAAAATATGGACGGAGCTTGCGTGATGCAATCACCAAGCAGTAAGCCGGCTTCTCAATCTTAGGATAATTTCTTTCTGCCCCCGTTAAATGTTTACTGACATAGTATATTGGCCTTTGAATTCGGTCCTCCTCGCGAACCAAGGCCGTACTGATGGCATGTTGAGACACGGCCAAGTATACATATAACACTACATGGTCTATAGGCTTTGACAGAACCGGGGGACTTTCCAAGTGTCCTACCAGAGCTCGGAATGCATCCTCACAGTCGGGCATCCATTCAAAATTTCTCTTCCCTTTCTTTATCACATCGAAGAAGGGAATACACTTGTCAATCGGTCTAGATATGAACCGACTCAACGCGACGACTTTTCCATTCAGGCTTTGTACTTGCTTTATAGTTCTGGGCGCTTGTATGTCCCAAATAGCCTGAACCTTTTCTGGGTTAGCTTTAATTCCTCGTGCATTGACAATAAAACCTAAAAACTTTCCCGACGCAACACCAAAGGAACACTTTAGTGGATTGATTTTCATTCCATAGTATCTAAGTATATCAAACATCTCTGCTAAGTCTCGAATGTGGTCGTTTGACTGTCGTGACTTTACGAGCTTGTCATCCACATAGACTTCCATTGTTCTACCAATTTGGTCTTTAAACATCCGATTTACCAAGCGCTGATAAGTCGCTCCTGCATTCTTCAACCCAAAAGGCATCACCACATAATAATACAGTCCGACGTTCATGACAAAACTAGTGTGTTCCTGATCTAGAATGTGCATCGGGATTTGATTGTATCCCGAATATGCATCCATGAATGACAATAATTCGTGTCCTGCTGTTGAGTCGACCAGCTGGTCAATTCTGGGTAAAGGGAAACTATCCTTAGGGCATGCCTTGTTCAGGTCTGAATAATCAACACAAATCCTCCATTTCCCATTCACTTTTCTCACTAGTACGGGATTAGATACCAATTCAGGGTAGAGGGCGTCGCGGACGAACCAATTGGCTTTGAGTTTGTCCACCTCCTCTTTGAGAGCTGCAGACCTCTCCGGGTCTATACCTCTCCTCTTTTGTTTTACTGGCAAATACTTTGGGTCAATGTTCAACATATGACTTGCGATAGCGGGAGAAATCCCACACATATCAGAGTGGGTCCAAGCGAAAACATCCAGGTTCACTCAGAGGAAATCAGTAAGATCCTCAGTCATCGAGGGAGTGAGTTGTGATCCAATCTTAAGCACCCATGATGGGTCATCGTGGCTGACTAGAATGTCAATCGTCAGTTTAGCCAGTGCAGCTTTAGACTCCTTAGGTTCTTTATCATTGTCTCTCAGACCTATGTCTCTGTAGATCCGACCCTGCTGCTCGAGCCAAGGCTCGGGCACTACTTGTCAATTTTGAGCAACATGGATGCAGACGGAGTTGTCCAAAACCTTTCCCTTCTCTCTTCGCTGGGCCTCCAGCTCAGCCACATAACACGCATGACCAGTCGCTTGATCGCCATGCACTACACCAACTCCTCTATCCGTCGGAAACTTCAACGTCAAACACCACTGGGCTAAAGCTGCCCTAAACTCCGCCAGGGCTGGTCGGCCCAGAAAAACATTATACGGGGAATCAACATCCAAAAAAATGAACGGTAGGATCCGTACCCTCTTACGTTCACCTTCTCCTAACTCCACTGGAAATTCAACAAAACCTATCGCATTCGTGGCTGCACCATTGAAGCCGTGAATGCGGGCTTTAGATGGTTTCAGATCCTTCGCCTCCATCTTCATTTGGTTGTACGCCTCTTTGAAGATAATATTCACAGAACTCCCGCAATCAATCAGTATCCTTCTCACAAACGCCGGCCCAATCGTGGCTGAGATGACCATCGGGTCAATGGTAGTGGCCTCCACCTTATCGGCATCTCTGCTCCTGAATACAATATCATCCGTCATCATTCGCTGTTGTTTCGCTGGGGTCCCATCTTCCGTGTTTGAACAACATTCAATGTGGAAAAGAGTTATATAAGCCATTTAAAAAAAGTTATATAAGCCATCTAAAAAAAGAGCAACCTAGGTAGATGAAATTTAGATAGTAGCGATATTAAGAAATTTAAATAGAAACAACATTAGGAATTTATATTAGGAAAGGTTAGTAATCTAATTAGAAATAATATAGGAGAAAAACAAAAGGAAAATGGATAATTTCCCTAAATATGTGCAGTAATTGTGCATATCTTTTAAAAGTCCCCCTCATATCTTCTATTGGAATCTCCGCTAAGGTTGAAAGTGGAAATAGTATCATTAGTAGGAAAATAATATGATGAAAGTTATCCTCGTTTACTCTAGTTTTCATTGTTTAAAGTTATAAAATATGTTTTTGAAAAATGGTTTGATATGAAAATTCAGATTTTAATGTTATGAGATGAAAAGTCTATTTTAAAGAAGTAAATCTCCATTGTAGGAAGTCCTTAAAATGGGAAAATTGATTTAGTGATTATTCATGTAATAAGAGCTCGATGCTTACTATTTGAAAAGAATGAAGTAATTCGTTGTTTCAGGGAAAGTATTTTTTTATTAAATTGCTGGCATTGGCTTTTGAAATTAATAAAAAGATTCTAAGTTTATACTTTCAAAGATATTTTTTAAGGTTAAGTACTTCATGGCTATGAAGTTTTAATTTACAAAGAGTGGTGAAAACCAACCCAATTTTCATATGGAGTGGATATGGATGACTGGCTAGGTAAGATGGGGTAAAAGTTAAAACTATTAATAAAATAGTTATGAATGCTTGTAGTGTAATAACGAGGAATCCACATAGAATATAAGGAATATTGGTATAAACCTAGAATTTTTTTATTTAATATGTATGAAAGCCATAAGAAAAACATATAAAGGAACGATGAATGGTATCAAAGTATAGTTCTACGAGTTCTAGAGTATACTTGCATGAAAGATCAAGGATAAAGAAATTAAATACCAAAATTTGAATACTATTAAGATATTTGGATTAAAAGAAGATAGTTATATAATTGGAGAAGAGAGTATTGAGATGGCAAACAAACATTGAGGACGTCAACTCAAGGTTAAGGAAGATAAGAGTGGGAGCAGGGAAGTTATTCCGCTAAGCCAAGTTTCCAATAAGTTATTCTAAATGTGCATAGTTTATATGTTTTATCCACTACAGTGTAGGAATGCATAGTTTATCACATAATCGGTTATAATAATCAAAGTAATGGATGAACCTTATTTATTAGAATCCAAAAAAGTGGGTTAAGACATGTGGGTTATAATACAATGACATACTAGAAAGGTCCATTTTATTTAAGTGAGGAGTGAAAGGGCCACAACGTCATTAACAATAGTTGATGTTGGATGGTAGCTTCTAGAAATTATTTCTTTTAGGTTATTTGGGTTGTAATTGCCAGTTGTCTCTTTTCAGGTATTGAAAATCCATACGGTATGATATGAGAGATGTTCCTATCTTATCACTATTGATTTTGTGGATGAGCTTTGGTTGCTAAATATATATTGGAAAACAACATAAATAAAGAAATCTCATAAGGACACTTAACTAATGATGAAATATAAAGTAAGGGTGGAAGTTTATACAATAAATTAGGAGATTAGTTAAATTAGCAACCAAAAATAAAAAAAATGCTTAAATCCAAAAGCTTTGGAATTATGGGAAAAATAAATTTTAGCAATCGAAGGACAGGGAATGGTTGTTGTGAAACCACAGGTCACTGACCCTACGCCTTAAAAGCTAAAATTTATAGATATGTGTGTGTTGTTTGTTGTTTTAAAATAAAAGAAAAGGTTTCCAAAATCTAATATTAACTTGTAATGCTAGGGTCAATCATATGGATTAACTCATTGAATAAATCCCGATTATATTAAGACGTGGATTGATTTGTTTTAAAAGATAAAAAGGTGGATGCTTTTGAAAAATTGCATTTAAATGCTTTTTAATGGAAAATGAATTTTACTATTCAGTAAGGGCGACAACATACAAAACATGCTTAGTGTTCAGTAAAGGCGGATGCAGTCAAATGTGGTTTAATTGAAAAGGGAAAAGATTTTTAATGGAAAATGAAAAATTATCCAATTTTCAAGTACAACATGCTTAGTGTAGAGAGGGTCGACATGTTAGTGAATATGAATTTTACTGTTCCGTAAGGGCGACAACATACAAAACATAGATAACAGCTAAGAAAAAAAGCTGTTTTAGCTTTGGAATTTCTATTTTCATACCTTGTTGATGGTAAAATAAACTTGCTTTTAAAATAATCCTGTGACGACCGCCCATGACTTCTGCACTAAACATAGAAATAGTGCGCTGAAAAGTGTGCTAGGCAGCCATGGATGATCGTCAGGGGTAAGTTAAAGCAGCAGAATCTATCATATTACTCACAGCGCATGGATAAAATACAATAGAGAATATATATATAGTGAAGCTTCACAAAATAGAATCTCATCAATTAAGCTTCATAATAGTTGAATACAAACATCTGAATAGTCAATACATCAAGCCTCACTACATATTACTCAGAGAATTATACAAGCAGCGGAACATCCAGTACATATAGTAAGAAAATAATATGTAAACCTCCAACTCGTCTTCGTCATCAGCATCGTCAGTTACTAAGAACAGCACCTGTCACCTGCTACCTAGTCTGCCCATCCCAAAATGGATGAATAGCCCAAGGTAATAAGAGTTGAACATAAAACCTTGAGTCAGACAACAGTCTTAGTGAGCGGTAAATTAACTAACAACATACCAAAAGAGCATAAAGGTAAAAGGAATAGGAACTCAACCCTCCCACTCCACCTCTTTCTACAGTGATAGCTCCCAGACACACTAAGCAAAAGTAAACATAGCATAACAAACATTTAAAGTAAAGCAATTATCACTCGAGTCAAGGTCAATGTTTTCCAAGTACAAACCCCCAAGGCCTAAACCAAGATCAGATAAGCACCCAGAAAATATTGCTCTTGAGACCGAATGACGATACAACCAAACATCCATGACTCTGGCTATCACTGTTATCATTGCTTCGATACCACCGTTAATTGAATGACCGGCACATTCTTTCAGCCGTCCGTCAAGGGCTAACGGTAACCCCGGTTCTAGACAGAACTCCGCACGTCGTCGCAGCCCGTGCCTAGGACTATCGAATCTGCCCAGAGTACTCGACCACCAACTGTAGTCTTTTGGGACTATCGAATCTGCCCAGCGTACTCTTGCTTTGAGCCTGCTAGAACCTTCAACAACGATGAAATCTCAGCCTTCTAGTCATCCTCCTCGACGACTATTCTCATACTAGCTCAAGCCCCTCTCGAGCCAACCATTATCCTTCAACTCGAACCATTTCACCGAGTTAACAACATGCTTGGAATGATCCCGTCCGGATTAAACCAAGGCTATCTCACATCATGCCTCGATTCATCTCATCATAGCAAAGCCTCATCTCAACATCATCATCAAACCTATCCGTATGAGCTTTATCATCCGCGTCATATGCCACGAGCAGCTTTACTTATTCAAGAGCCTTTCCCTTAGCTTTTGAATCATCTTCAACCAACTTGTCCAAATCAAATCATCAATCAACTAATTTATAACAATCAATCAAGTCAATCATTAATCCAAGTAATCAAGCATTCAAACATGATCTAATAAACAATTAAAACAATAATGGCAATCTTGTGAATAAAGAGTCTAAATCTAACAAGCATGAATCATGAGCAATATCTCTACAACTTGATGAATGAACTTGCATAGGTTAACATGTAGTAAAATGGGTGTCAAATCATCATGAACGTAGATCTATGCTTAAGTTTAAGAAAATGCATGGAAATCACTATTTTAACACAAAATCAAGCCACCAATCCGATATACTCCTTTGGATCCGTGTGAGAGATAACCACCACTCACCGAATCACCTAAACACCTGAAAAGCAACACACTTCAGATCTGGACAGCAAAGGATCTAACTCGATTCTCCAAAATTCCGCTTCAAACGATGAAATCTCTCTTCGATGGATGTAGATCTTCAATCTAAGCTCTTGGATCTTCGATTTGATCTTCGATTTGGATGGAAGGAAGCACAAAATTAAAGTGGAGAAAAGAAGTGAAGAAGTGTAGAACTCGAGCTCTCAAAATGGCAGCACTTCGTCGCTTCAAAATCCGGATCCCAAAAAGTGAAGCAAGGACCATGTATTTATAGGCTGAACCATAAGTCGTTCGCCCCTTAAGTTGTCCACGACTTAAAAATCCCCGACCTACAACTTAACAAACCTCCCGACCTACGACTTAGACCTACGACCCAACAGCATTGCCGACCTAACACGTGCGCGGCTTAACACATACGCATGATCTAACACTTAGGCACGACCTAAGACTCAACGGGATACGACTTAGCGACTTAACACACTGCCGCATTTCTACCTAAGTCGTTTGGACGACTTAATGACTTACGACTCAACAACTCAACGACTTAACATCCTTGCGACTTAACGACTTAACACTTATAGATCGTCTAACGACCTAACTACACACAGGGTCACAACGACCTAAACAAAACGACCTAAGCTATCTACCTTAAGTCGCTCAACCAACTTATCTCCTTAAGTCGTTAGCTCGCCCAGTCTCCTAGGTCGCTACTCCTATGCCGCAAACCCTTAAGTCGCCGACTCTCTTAAGTCGCCAACTCCTTAAGTCACTCACTTCTTAGACCGCCTCTTCCTTAGGTCGCAATCTTCTTTAGGTCGCTCCACGACTTAATCTTCCACACGACCTAAGCCCCAACACAAAAACTCCTTAGGTCGCTCCAACCTCTTAGGTCGTTCACCTGACCTAACTACCACCCGACCCAACTTCCGGACGACCTAACTTCTACACGACTTAACCCTGGACGATTCAAGCTCTGGTCGACTTAAACTCTGAACGATCTAACTCTGAAGGTTTAACAACACTCACGACCTAAAAATAACAGTTTTACGATCTTTCGATCCGTAAAAATACGGGTCATTACATTCTCTCCCCCTTAGGAATTTCGCACCCAAAATTCCAAACAAACAAGAGCAATCAAAAACTATTCTGCATGCCTACCATCCATAGCAATCAACAAACCATGCATCCAATTCTAGCCTAGCATGCAGAATTCTAAAACTAGAACAAGTTACAATGTCGTGAGATGACACGACACATTATGGCCATACCTCGAAGAGTTCAGGATGAGCTGCCTTCATCCTCTCTTCCACCTCCCATGTACAGTCGTTAACATCATCACTCCATTGTATCTTGAGCAACCTAACTACCTTCCTCCTAAGTTTTTTCGTGTCAGTTTCCACAACACGAAGCGGCTTACGAGGTCTCTTATCGACTGGATCAATCTCAAAATCTTCACAGCTATCAGCAGAAACCACTGTATTCGAGTCATGCACATACTTCCGTAGATATGATATGTGAAAAACATTGTGCACACCCACCATCTTTTCTGGTAACTCCAATTTATAAGCGAGCTTTCCAATTCGCTCGATGATCGGGAATGGTCCAACAAATCTCGGAGTCAATTTTTCTTTCTTCCCGAATCGAATAACATTCTTCAGTGGAGAAATCTTCACAAAAACCATATCACCTATGTCGAATTCCAAATCCTTACGACGCTTATCGACATAACTTTTCTGTCGGTGTTGGGCTGCCTTCATTCGTTGTCGAATGATCTCTATGCAATCCGAAGTCTGTCGAATCATTTCTGGCCCAAGTATTAGCTTTTCTCCTGTTTCTAACCAACATGTCGGAGAGTTACACGGTCTTCCATACAATGCCTCATATGGTGCCGTACCAATGCTTGACTGGTAACTATTATTATACGAAAATTCTACCAAATGAAGATGATCTTCCCATGATCCTCCGAAATCCAAAACACAAGCTCTAAGGAGGTCTTCCAAAACTCGGTTGACTCTCTCGGTCTGACCATCTGTTTGGGGGTGATAAGCTGTACTCAAACACAACTCAGTTCCCAAAACTTCCTGGAAGCTCTTCCAAAATCTACTAGTGAATAATGGGTCTCGATCACTCACTATACTTTTCGGAATACCATGGAATCGAACTATCCACTTAACATATAGCTCAGCCAATTTCGATGCAGTCCTAGTTGATCGAACAGGAATGAATCTTGCACTCTTAGTCAGACGATCTACGATGACCCAAATCCCTTCATTTCCTGTTCTTGTTCTAGGTAGCCCATCAATAAAATCCATCGATATTTGCTCCCACTTCCATGTAGGAACTTCTAATGGCTGAAGCAATCCACTTGGCTTCTTCTGTTCAGCTTTTACCAACTGGCAGTTCATGCACTTGGAAATAAAATTTCCAACATCCTTCTTCATACCTTCCCAGTAATAGGTTCTCTTCATATCCCGATACATCTTATTTCCACTTGGATGAATTGTCAACTTCGAGTAATGACTTTCCTTTAAAACTTCATTTCTCAATTCATCTATATCAGGCACAACTAGTCATCCTTGCTTCCGAAGCCAACCCTCTCGATCGACCTCGAATCCTTTATCCTTCTCTGGGTCTAACCCAGATTCCAAATCATGGATAATCTTGACAAGCTTATCGTCTTGCTTTTGGCTCTCGCCAATCCTTTCCACAAGAGTAGGTCTTATAGATAAGTTTGCCAACATCTCAGGTTCCAATTCACATCTGGGCCTGAAGTCAAATCCAGCTAAATACTCGAGATTCTTCCATTCTGAAAACATGGCTCCCAATCCTACATGTCTTCGACTTAACGCATCTGCCACTGCGTTACCCTTTCCCGGAGTATAGGCTATACTAAAATCATATGATGCCAAAAACTCTAGCCATCGTTGCTGCCTAAGATTCAAATCCTTTTGGGAGAAAAGATACTTCAACGACTTATGATCTGTAAACAACTCGAATCGAACTCCCAATAAGTAATGTCTCCACATCTTCAAAGCAAATACAATCGCCGCCAACTCCAAATCATGAGTCGGATAATTCCTTTCATGCGGCTTCAGTTGTCGACTTGCATACGCAACAACTTTACCCTTCTGCATCAGCACTGCTCCAAGTCCAGTACCACATGCGTCGGTGTAAACCACCATCTCATCATTTCCACTTGGAATAGTCAAAACAGGAGCACTTGTCAATCGCTCTTTCAGGATTCTGAAAGCTTGCTCACACTTAGCATCCCATCTGAATACTTGGTTCTTTTTCGTCAATCCTGTTAATGGTGCAGCTACCTTGGAAAAGTCTTTGATAAATCGACGATAGTATCCTGCTAATCCAAGAAAACTTCTCACATCAGATGCATTCTTAGGTCTACCCCAATCCTGGATTGCTGCCACTTTAGCGGGGTCAACCGCTATTCCGCTTCCAGAGATAATATGGCCTAAGAACCTCACTTCGCTCTTCCAGAAGTGACACTTCGAAAACTTAGCCCTCAGCTGATGTTTCCGCAAAATTTCCAAAACAATACGCAAGTGCATCTTGTGCTCTTCTTCAGTTCTAAAATAAATCAAAATATCATCCACGAACACTAGTATGAACTTGTTCAACTGATCTCTGAACACTCTATTCATAAGATCCACAAAATATGCTGGCGCATTGGTCAATCCAAACGGCATTACTAGCCACTTAAAGAAACCGGATGGTGTCCTGAAAGCAGTCTTCGGCACACTATCCTTAGCCACTCTTAACTGGTGAAATCCCGTTGCCAAATCCATCTGAGAAAACACCTTAGCTTCGTGAAGCTGATCAAACAAGTCATCTATTCTCGGCAATGGATACTTGTTCTTCTTAGTCACTTTATTCAGCTCACGATAATCCACACACAACCTCAATGATCCATCCGCTTTGGTTGCGAACACAACTGGTGCACCCCATTCGGACACACTACGCTGAATGAATCCTTTCTGTAAAAGATCATCAACTTGCACCCTCAACTCTTGCTGTTCCCTAGGCGCCATCCGCCTAAGAGGCATCACAACAGGTCTGGCTCCTCCAACTAGATCGATACGAAACTCGATCTCTCTATGCGGCGGTAACCCTTTGACCTCATCAAAGACATCCTCAAATCCATTAGCGATTGGCACCGATGACAGTCCATCCCGTGGAACAACCAGCGAATACATGAAGCTCATGAAGACGCCTTCCTCATGCTTACATCGTATCACAACCTTTCGCCCTTCCACATTCTCGACTGTCACCTCCAACCTTTCACAATCAACCTTTGCCGCATACTTCCTAAGCCAGTCCATACCCAAAATAATTCCGAACCACGCAAAGTTCAGAACAAAACAATCACAAACGAAAGAGCAATCATGACTCGATACAACCAAACCACGGCATAGCATACACAAACAGGACGAACCCCCAACTGGATTAGTCACAACCAATGGTCTATCAACGATATCCGGTTTTAAACCCAACCGGCCTAAAAGTTCATTACAAACAAAAGAATGCGACGCCCCAGTATCGAATAACACTCTAACTGGAACACCACATATGGAAAGAGTACCTTGAACCACCACACTCTTTCCTTTCTCTTCAGCGGTAGGAGCTTTTGAAGATGATGGAAGAGCCCCTAAAGCATAAGCTTGCACAATCTGCTTGTCCTTCCACGGTTCTGGACAATTCTTCTTAATATGCCCCGGCTTGTCACAGTTGTGGCATTTCATCGATACCTTAGGATTCTTGCAATCTCTGGAGAAATGGCACTTCTGTTGACAATTGTAGCAGGTCACTTCGCCCTTCGGCTTCTTCTGGCCATCCTTACCCTTTTGTTGCTGCTGCTTCCTCTTCTTGTTTCCACCCTGCTGTGGTGTAGACTCTTCCTTGGCCATAGCAACAACAGATCCTTCTTTAGGAAACAGATTTTCATGCTTGAGAGCTTTCTCCACAAGCTTCTCAAATGGATCGTCCAGATGATCCACCAACTGCCTCCCAAGATAAATGTCCAAGCCTATCACAAACTTCTCGTTCTTCTGATATGAAGATTCAATATACGACCAGGCATACTTGGACAAGGCTTCAAACTCAGAAACATACTCAAGAACTGGTCTTCCACCTTGCTTGAGCTCCATAAACTTCTTGAACAGAACAGATTTCTGAGCTGTAGAAATGAACTTAGCTTCAAATCTGGCTTGGAATTGCTCCCAAGTAATTTCTTCCTCCGGAGTATCAATGGTGATAGAGTTCCACCAGTCAGAAGCTCTCCCTTGAAGCTGTCTTGATGCGAGCTTCCTTCTAGTTGCATCCTCGATTCCCAAATCACCAAAGATTCTTTTACAAGCATCTATCCATCTCTGGACTTCAATGGTTGACTCTGTTCCCAAGAAAATCTTCCCTCCAAGAGCAGTATAGTCTTTACACAGCTTAGCAAAATCCATCGGTTTTGGAGTTTGAACTTGAACCCCAACATCTATTGATGGCCCCGGAGCTGGCATCCTTCTCATGATCGAAGTCATCATAGCCTCAAACATAGCAGTATAATCAGCAGCCCCCTCAGTAGCACGGCCTTCCCTAACAGCTAGTCTCCCTCTTCGACTCATTCTTAATATCTATAAAAAGGAATGATCAGCACATCTTGAGAAACAACTGCACAAAAGACTCAAATTCTTCTAAGCTACTATATTATAAATAGTAATCATCCATCAAAATACAATTACGTCTCTCATACGTAGTTACGTCAGCGAGCATTGGGTAAAATCGATTAACCAAGGCTCCGATACCAAATGTGACGACCGCCCATGACTCCTTCACTAAACATAGAAATAGTGCGCTGAAAAGTGTGCCAGGCAGCCATGGATGATCGTCAGGGGTAAGTTAAAGCAGCAGAATCTATCGTATTACTCACAGCGCATGGATAAAATACAATAGAGAATATATATATAGTGAAGCTTCACAAAATAGAATCTCATCAATTAAGCTTCCTAATAGTTGAATACAAACATCTGAATAGTCAATACATCAAGCCTCACTACATATTACTTAGAGAATTATACAAGCAGCGGAACATCCAGTACATATAGTAAGAAAATAATATGTAAACCTCCAGCTCGTCTTCGTCATCAGCATCATCAGTTACTAAGAACAACACTTGTCACCTGCTACCTAGTCTGCCCATCCCAAAATGGATGAACAGCCCAAGGTAATAAGAGTTGAACATAAAACCTTGAGTCAGACAACAGTCTTAGTGAGCGGTAAATTAACTAACAACATACCAAAAGAGCATAAAGGTAAAATGAATAGGAACTCAACCCTCTCACTCCACCTCTTTCTACAGTGATAGCCCCCAGACACACTAAGCAGAAGTAAACATAGCATAGCAAACATTTAAAGTAAAGCAATTATCACTCGAGTCAAGGTCAATGTTTTGCAAGTATAAACCCCCAAGGCCTAAACCAAGATCAGATAAGCACCCAGAAAATAATGCTCTTGAGACCGAATGACGATACAACCAAACATCCATGACTCTGGCTATCACTGTTATCATTGCTTCGATACCACCGTTAATTGAATGACCGGCACATTCTTTCAGCCGTCCGTCAAGGGCTAACGGTAACCCCGGTTCTAGACAGAACTCTGCACGTCGTCGCAGCCCGTGCCTAGGACTATCGAATCTGCCCAGAGTACTCGACAACCAACTGTAGTCTTTTGGGACTATCGAATCTGCCCAGCGTACTCTTGCTTTGAGCCTGCTAGAACCTTCAACAACGATGAAATCTCAGCCTTCTAGTCATCCTCCTCGACGACTATTCTCATACTAGCTCAAGCCCCTCTCGAGCCAACCATTATCCTCCAACTCGAACCATTTCATCGAGTTAACAACATGCTTGGAATGATCCCGTTCGGATTAAACCAAGCCTATCTCACATCATGCCTCGCTTCATCTCATCATAGAAAAGCCTCATCTCAACATCATCATCAAACCTATCCATATGAGCTTTATCATCCGCGTCATATGCCATGAGCAGCTTTTCTTATTCAAGAGCCTTTCCCTTAGCTTTTGAATCATCTTCAACCAACTTGTCCAAATCAAATCATCAATCAACTAATTTATAACAATCAATCAAGTCAATCATTAATCCAAGTAATCAAGCATTCAAACATGATCTAATAAACAATTATAACAATAATGGTAATCTTGTAAATAAAGAGTCTAAATCTAACAAGCATGAATCATGAGCAATATCTCTACAACTTGATGAATGAACTTGCATAGGTTAACATGTAGTAAAATGGGTGTCAAATCATCATGAACAATAGATCTATGCTTAAGTTTAAGAAAATGCATGGAAATCACTATTTTAACACAAAATCAAGCCACCAATCCGATATACTCCTTTGGATCCGTGTGAGAGATAACCACCACTCACCGAATCACCTAAACACCTGAAAAGCAACACACTTCAGATCTGGAAAGCGAAGGATCTAACTCGATTCTCCAAAATTCCGCTTCAAACGATGAAATCTCTCTTCGATGGATGTAGATCTTCAATCTAAGCTCTTGGATCTTCGATTTGATCTTCGATTTGGATGGAAGGAAGCACAAAATTAAAGTGGAGAAAAGAAGTGAAGAAGTGTAGAACTCGAGCTCTCAAAATGGCAGCACTTCGTCGCTTCAAAATCCGGATCCCAAAAAGTGAAGCAAGGACCGTGTATTTATAGGCTGAACCATAAGTCGTTCGCCCCTTAAGTCGTCCACGACTTAAAAATCCCCAACCTATGACTTAACAAACCTCCCGACCTACGACTTAGACCTACGACCCAACAGCATTGCCGACCTAACACGTGCGCGGCTTAACACATACGCACGATCTAACACTTAGGCACGACCTAAGACTCAACGGGATACGACTTAGCGACTTAACACACTGCCGCATTTCTACCGTTTGGACGACTTAATGACTTACGACTCAACGACTCAACAACTCAACGACTTAACGTCCTTGCGACTTAACGACTTAACACTTATAGGTCGTCTAACGACCTAACTACACACAGGGTCACAACGACCTAAACTAAACGACCTAAGCTATCTACCTTAAGTCGCTCAACCAACTTATCTCCTTAAGTCGTTAGCTCGCCCAGTCTCCTAGGTCGCTACTCCTATGCCGCTAACCCTTAAGTCGCCGACTCTCTTAAGTCGCCAACTCCTTAAGTCGCTCACTTCTTAGACCGCCACTTCCTTAGGTCGCAAACTTCTTTAGGTCGCTCCACGACTTAATCTTCCACACGACCTAAGCCCCAACACAAAAACTCCTTAGGTCGCTCCAACCTCTTAGGTCGTTCACCCGACCTAACTACCACCCGACCCAACTTCCGGACGACCTAACTTCTACACGACTTAACCTTGGACGATTCAAGCTCTGGTCGACTTAAACTCTGAACGATCTAACTCTGAACGTTCTAACAACACCCACGACCTAAAAATAACAGTTTTACGATCTTTCGATCCGTAAAAATACGGGTCGTTACAAATCCATTTTAAAATTTCAAAATAAACCATTTTATGCGATTATATTTGGAAAAGTTAGGAAAGATTTGGGGGCGAAAGAGAAATCTCCAAGGTACAAAGGAATTAGTATCAAAAAGAAGGATGGAAGTACAAACTTCTCCATTTAAATTCCTTTTTTGGCATAAGATTATAGAATTAGGAGCACTGGATTTTTTGTAATTTTGGATGTTAGAAATTATGTGTAAGGTATTGGATAGGAGGGAAAGGATGCAAAATTGTTTGAACCATACTCCTGTTCATAGGAGTGTGGAATCTGTTTTGTGAAAACAAAAATTTTGGTCCTGAAAACTTTCTTACATATAGAGTTTCCAGTATATATAAGTTATTTGCATCATATTTTCAAAATTGTTTTAAAAGAAAGCATTCATTTATGATACGCCGATTTAAAATTATTCAGCATGCATATCATATGTGTAGTGATACACCATACACTTGTAAATGATCGGCTGCAAAATTGTTGTATGCTAATTGATTGGATAGTTTAAAATGGTTGCGTCCTATATTACATGATTCAATCCTTGAGAAATTTTGAAGAAGAAATTATTTTAAGGGGGGAGAATGTAACACCCTGTAAAATAAATGACAATTAATTAAAGAGAAAATAAATAATTAAATAGGGCTCAAAAATGGAATTTGATCGAACGTCAGAATTTGGCTATGATACTTGCACCATTATATTCATGGCAATTTTCTGAGCAACTTTCACATACAAAGTTTTACGATCAGTGTTTGATGTGCACATAAATGTGCATATTTTTACCACCATATTTAATCTATTAAATTAAATAAATGATCATATCGGGTATTTTAACTTGTTTTAACCAAAATCCATATTAATTCCAAATTGTCACATATCCATCTTCATATAAGGGCAAAACGGTCATTTGTGTGCATATATTTCTTTGAGAAAAATTAATTGGAAATTTATATATATTTGTGTAGGAATTTGATCTCAAATAGGAGTGGTTTCATGAAGACACATGCATGCACAAAATGAATACAAAGGAATGAAGATGGAAATAATTCAAAGTGAAGAACATGGAGGACCCCACCCACCCACCTACCTTAATGTACAAATTAGAGGCTAATGCACATGCTTATGGAATTATTGGCTTCATGTACACTTAAATGATGATTAGTAGAAGCTAATGATTACATGGCATCCACACTTTCTCAATGGTATTTTGGGCATTCCCCAAAAATATGAATTAGGGTTTAACACATGTATAAATACCCCTTATGTTTCATGTAACCTTCTTCTTCTTAGTCTCTCTTAGTTAGTTTTTAGCTTAGAAAATAAATCAAAGTTCTCTTTCTTTTCATGGCTACTTAGCCAATTCTTCTCTTATGTAATTCCTTTTTTCTTTATTCAATTTAATACATGTTCGTTTTCTTTTCTTATTTATTTCCTTTTATGTTGTAGTGTAGATTTGTTTATTTATGCAAGTAGTGTAGATTTTCTTTTATGCAATTAGATTAGTTCTTTTTTCCATTAGCTTTCATTTTCCTTTCCTTTTGCTTTCATGTTGCTAGCTACATTTGTTAATCAAATGAAAAATATGAGAGGCTAAACCCCTTCAATTTAGGGGTAATGAAGCTCTTTAATTATGTAGCTTCAACTAGTTGTTAATTCATGCTCTCTTTTTGTGCTTAATGATGATGATAGAAATGGTTTACTAGTTGTTTTTGCTTTGAATTTGATATCCTATATTGTTGACACCAAATAGGCTATGCTTAAACAATCACTAGCACTAATTGCCACTTCATCAAAATATGATTATGGCAAAAGAAAGTGATTTGAAATTAAAATTTGATGGTCTATATTTCTAATCAATAGTTAATAGGCCATACTTAAAATAGATTTCATTTTCATTTTCATTGTCAAGTTTCATAAAAGTTAGTAAGTTATTTAACGAGTGTGTTATAGTTTGATGGCTTATGTTGGCTAATCAATAGCACAAATATGCCATACTTATGATAAGCACATCAATTAAAGCACTAATGACCATAAAAAAGAGATCATGATTTCTTACATGTTGAACTACATGATCTAGAGAGTGGATTTATTCTCTAAATTGTCGCTTAACTCTTATATTTGCTTCTCTTTTCTTTTAGTTAGTTAGTTAATTCTCTAATTTTATAGCTTAACTTTCACTCGACTTTGGTTTAATTTGATTGAATAGATTTTTAAAATCATCAATTCCTTGCGGATTGACCCGATTCGCCATGTACTACAAGTGTACGTCGTGCGCTTGCAGTTATATTTTAATTTGAAATTATTCGGCAAATTTCTAAACCGATAAAAAATTTGTCATCAAACAAGTTTTTGGTGCCATTGCCGGGGAGTTGTCTTTGATTTTAGTTTTCTATTCTTCGGATTAGTTATTGCTTGATTTTTGTGTGTTTTCATTTTGCGTGTATTGATTGTTAAAAAAAATAAAATATAATTGTGTGTTTGTGTGATTTTTGATTGCATTTTGGTTTTGTGTGTGTAGATTGCTAATTGTTTTGCATTTGAATTTGCATTTAAAAGGAAAAAAAGCTTTATTCCATTGCTTTTTCACATTTTACATTTTCATTTGTACATACATTTTCATCCTCTCTTCACTGATCATAATTTTTCTCTCTGTTTACATTTTCTATTTTCATTTTATGTTCACACTTGATTCAGTGTCCCTCTGCACAGTGCTTCATAAATACCATCCCACTGTTTCACACTTCATACCCAACAACCCAAACTTCCAATTTAATTCACTACATTCAACAACTGTTGCAACATTGTCCTTCTTGCGACCACCTGCTTGCAACTCCCCCTGCATAGTAACTCATTTCTACCATCACCGTCAACTTCCAGCCACCATCCACAACACAACATTCACTTCTACGACAACAAACTTCACGACAGCAGCCTCCAATCTCTTCTACACTGCCTACAGTCCACACTTGACCCTCACTGTCATTTACCTGGCCACAAGTTTACTTGACCACTGCAGTACATCCATCCCATATGCCCTCTAGACCACTTCATCGTTTCATTTACTTGACTACTAATCACCAATACCCTCCAGCTGCAACAGTCAAACCCCGATTCTACAGCCTCACCATCAAAATACCCAAACAACCCCGAGTACTGCCTACTACTACTGCTTGCTCACACCTCAAACATTCTGACCCGCCAATTAATCACTACTTCAACCTACATTCACTGACCTAACCACCGGTCGCACAACCCCCTGCATTGACAAACATCACAGAAGCCATCATTCACAGCTGCCATTGAAACACCAATACAACAACACCAATACAACAGTGCTAACGACCAATTCCACTCCCTTCCATCTCAGCTACAACAATTCCAGACCACATCACTGCCTTCACAACCTCTGACCACATCGAACCACTTACAACTTCTCTGTCTTTCACCTGACTAATGCCTTCCTTCTAGTGCCACTGTTGTGCAACCTCCTGCACATAATCATCAAACTGCCTGCTGCACATAAAAAACATAGACTGCATCATTTCCCCCTGCAAACACTTAACATATCACCAATTCATCAAAACCCTTCCTGACTATCCACACAGCCATTGCCTGCCACTGTTGCATATACAGTGAGCATTCAACTTTCCTTTCATTCATCATACTCCAAAAAAAAATCGAAACCACAACTCAGATTACAAACAACTCACCTTCTACCTAAAACAAACATTACCTTCGACTCGAACATGTTATCTCCTCACCGCCTCCCTCAATCACTACAGCCACGAAATTCGCTTCCATCGACACGAAAGCAACGCAATCACTTCTGCAACCATCACGCCTAAATTCAACCCGAATCCCCACAAACAATCGTGAACTCCTCCAACCCAATTCCCAATCGCCTTTAGCAAACAACTCGCGTGATAGGCTGGAATATGTTCGACATCACCAGAAATCTTCATTAATCCCCAAATCGAACGCAACTTCAATAAAGAACCCACCGCGACATCAACCCTTCACGTGTGAATTTGATTTGGTTTTCTTTGGAAATGTGAAGTGTGAATTGTGAATTTCGCATGTGAATTTGATTTGGTTTTCTTACTTTGGAATTTCGCGTGTGAATTTTGAAATTTGCTTGATTCGATGAAAAACTTTTATGTAATATACTATACATCTTTTACTTGGGCCGGGCCGATTAAAATAAAAAAAGGAGAGAAAACGGACCGAGTGGAATTGTTTGGATTGATTATTCATTAGTTCTTTTGTCAATTTTCTTTCGTTCCTTGTTTATATAAAAAAAATATTTTGTGATTAGGGTCAAGTTGAATTGTTTACAACTTTTCTTTTAGTTTAAATTCAAAAAAAAAGTTTTAGTTTTCATTTGTCTTGATTTTCTTCTTTTGATATAAAAAAAATTCATTTTGTTTTATTTTCATTTGTTTTGTTTTACTGGTTTTGTTTGGTTTTCCTTCGATAAAAAAAAAATCTGAATGTATACCTTATTTTTATTTTCAGGTTTCCAAAGCAGAGTTGCGGAAGGGCGAAAGTGCTTGCTAAAATAAATTGCTTGACTTGCTGATCTTGCCAAAAAAACTGCTTGCTTATTTATAATTTCCTTTTTATTTTGCCTTGCATTGTATATATCTATTGTTTCTATGTGTCTTGCATTGTTGGTTGCTTGCATTTGCATTTGTATATATAAAAAGAAAATTCAAAAATCCAAACCAAAAACCAAAATTCATCGTAGTTACATTGTTAATACACGTTTAATTTCAGTATTGCATTTCATCTTAGATTTTGATTAATAATAACGATTAGACATCGATAACACTTAATTGTATATTGACAAATTGTCTTCTTTGAACAATTTAATTTCTTGGTGTCTAGACTACGGCAGAGCAATAATCAGTTATAAATATTATGGTGATTCGTAAATATTATACTGAATTGTTTCTCTGAAGGGACTTAAACCTTCGGCTGCATTGCTACGGTGATTCATGGTGCACCGATAAATCCTGTCTGTTACCAGGCTGAGAACTATCTTGCTTATCTAAGATAATGTGTGATTATACAATTTTGGGTTAACTTAGGATAAATCATTTGTAATTAACCCCTGCATTCATTTTGTTGCATTAGTTTATGCATATTTAAAAAAAATTAAAATCCAAAACTAAAAAATATTGTATATATTCCTTTTTCTTTGAAATTTTTAAATCCTTTTTCTTTGAAATTTTAAAAATCCAAAAAAAAATTTAGAAAAAAACCAAAAAAAATTTAATTATAAAACCTTTTCAAAAACAAAGAAAAAATTTTGAAAAACAAAAATCAATTTCCCTTTTGAAAAATAAATTGCTTTTGTAAATATTTTTCCTTTATAAAAAAACCAAAAACATTCTTGAAAATGTTTGAGTTTCCCCACTCACTTGAATTTTACAATAGTTGTGAAAATCGATATAATCCATATGATTTCACTCCAAAATCATATGGATATTTTAACAACAACTATTGTTTAAATGATTCAAATTTTGAACCACAAAATTTTCAAAATGATGACCAACCCTCAAATCTTGAAAAGAGCATTTCGTCTTTACTTGAAATCTCTACACAACAAAATCAAATGATAAATGATTTGTGTAATTCATATTTGGGTAATGATTCAAATCAAAGTTTTCAAAATAATCAAAATTTGAATTCACTTCAAAATTCAAACGATTTCGAGTATAACCCATGCCAATTCAATTTTGAACTCCAAAATGAATTTCAAAATCAAAACGAAAATGTGATCCACTTTTCAAATAATTTTGGCAATGGGAATAATCTCGACTATGATGCAAGTAAAAATTTTTGTTCTCAACAAATCCAAATCGAAAATCCTCAAGCTAATAACTATAAATTGGATTTTGTTGAACAAATGGATGAATCTAAAATGTTCACACAGATTCGTTGTTTGAAACATATATGAAACAACGTGATAAACAAAATCAAATCCCAACGTGTGATGAGTCAAACGATAATCCATCTTTTACCTAAATCATTGATTTTCAAATAACAACTTTTGAAATTGAAAATAACGATCTTAATGAAGTTATTGAGAACACGGTAATTGAGTTGGATTTCAATTCTTTCGAGGGTGTAGAACCAAATTTAAAATTCGACCTTCCTTTTCTCGATTCCGAAAATTTGAATACAACAACTTTGGATTTTGAACTTGAGATACGCAATGAAGTTGTTGATAATCCAACAAAGGAAGACAAATTCAATGAACATGATTTCTTTGGACTTTTCAAAAACGAGTTGTCGAATTCTGAAGGGGAAGATTTAAATCACCATTTTGATTTTGAAATCAATAATTCTGAATAATTTTTCAATAAAGAGCTTGAATTTCAATTTGGTGAAAATGAACTTGAACTTCCACCAATTATTTTATCAACTCCAAAAGTCATCGAAAATAAAACAACTCGTACGATTTTTAATAAAACGACATTCGTTTTTCCAAATCCACGTTCAACTTCGAAATCTTTTACGATTTGGTTTTCCGAGCTTAAGCTGTGTCTCGTATATTTGATGAGACAAATGAATCGGTCATTGGAAGACCATTTCATTTACTTTTTGACGATATACTTTTTGATTTTGTGTAAATACCGTTAATTTTCATTTAAATAAAGGTCAAGTTTTCATTTTTATTTTTCTCCTTCCACTTGGGTTGACTGTGGGGACACAGTCAAAATCAAGTGTGGGGGGAGACTCATCATCATTTTTAATTTTTCATGGTTATTTATTTTTATTTTCTTTCCAAAATTTAAAAAAAATCTCAAAAAAAAAAACCAAAAAAAACAATTTTTTTTAAAAGCATTTTGATTTATTTTTAAAAGAAACACTATAGGATAAATATATGGTTTTGGTTTATTAAATTGAAAATTTTGAAATTTGATTTGTCTTAACAAAAACAAAAATGAAGTTTGATTACAAATAAAAATGGTTTAACTAGTATATAGGAAGATTCATACGTGATAATTATGAAATATATCCTAAATGAAAATCTTTGTTTTAAAAAGTGGTTGATTTAAAGTAAAGGATATAACATTTTTATTGTCTTCTAAGTTAAATGATGCTAAGATGATTTTGCGAAATTCTCTCCCTAAAAAAAACAAAAACACAAAAAAAAATTCTTGTATATATGTATATATTTTCTTAATAAACACCTAGAGTCATGTGTTCACACTCGTGTGTTCACTCGCCATGCTCTGTACCCTTCTCACGTATGCCCGAAAGGCAGTGCACGATCGGTATATCTGGCCTCAGTTTATCTGAGTTAGGTGTGTATATAAAAATTATTTTATTAATAACGCCTACAGTCAATAAGTGTTCACACTTGTGTGTTCACTCGCCACGCTTTGTATTCCCCTCACATCAGTCCGCAAGGTAGTGCATGGGTAATATACCTGGCCTCAGTTTATCTGAGTTAGGCATATGTAAATATTGCTAATATCAACAAAATTTTCAAAAGAAAAAAATGGAGAGAGTAAGTAATTGAAATCCAAGCACTATTTTAACTTATTTGATTTGACTTGTTATTGAAAAGAAATAAATTACCACTTTGATAAACTTTGATAATCAACTAAGGATCCATTTTATAATTACACTTTGTTATCAGCCGAAACAACGAGTTAAACTATTGTCTATTTGCTATGATAACTTGATTTTTGTTGGAAATTTTGACGAGTAAATGACTAAAATTTTCAAGATAATAACCAAGACTTATATTTAACTTATTTGTGTCGATTTAAAAGTAAATCCTTCACTTGTAAATATTTTCAAAAACTTGCATTCATCCCATTGTAAATAAATCTTGCACTTTGTAAATATTTTCACTTTGCATTTGGATTTTGTGGGTAGTATCCGCTTAAACCCTCACGAGACAACACTCGTCCTACTGGGGACACCTAGAGGTTTAACGGCTTATTGCATACGCTCAATGCAATCGTGCTCCCTACGAAAACAGATTTATCTTAGTTTTTCCTTTATTCGAGGATGAATAAAAAGATAAGTGTGGGGGTATTTGATGTGCACGTAAATGTGCATATTTTTACCACCATATTTAATCTATTTAAATTAAATAAATGATCATATCGGGTATTTTAACTTGTTTTAACCAAAATCCATATTAATTCCAAATTGTCACATATCCATCTTCATATAAGGGCAAAACAGTCATTTGTGTGCATATATTTCTTTGAGAAAAATTAATTGGAAATTTATACATATTTGTGTAGGAATTTGATCTCAAATAGGAGTGGTTTCATGAAGACACATGCATGCACAAAATGAATACAAACGAATGAAGATGGAAATAATTCAAAGTGAAGAACATGGAGGACCCTACCCACCCACCCACCTACCTTAATGTACAAATTAGAGGCTAATGCACATTCTTATGGAATTAATGGCTTCATGTACACTTAAATGATGATTAGTAGAAGCTAATGATTACTTGGCCTCCATACTTTCTCAAGGGTATTTTGGGCAATCCCCAAAAATATGAATTAGGGTTTAACACATGTATAAATACCCCTTATGTTTCATGTAACCCTCTTCTTCTTGGTCTCTCTTAGTTAGTTTTTAGCTTAGAAAATAAATCAAAGTTCTCTTTCTTTTCATGGCTACTTAGCCATTTCTTCTCTTATGTAATTTCTTTTTTTCTTTATGCAATTTAATACATGTTCTGTTTCTTTTCTTGTTTATTTCCTTTCATGTGTTAGTGTAGATTTGTTTATTTATGCAAGTAGTGTAGATTTTCTTTTATGCAATTAGATTAGTTCTTTTTTCCATTAGCTTTTATTTTCCTTTCTTTTTGCTTTCATGTTGCTAACTACATTTGTTAATCAAATGACAAATATGAAAAGATAAACCCCTTCAATTTAGGGGTAATGAAGCTCTCTAATTATGTAGCTTCAACTAGTTGTTAATTCATGCTCTCTTTTTGTGCTTAATGATGATGATACAAATGGTTTACTAGTTGTTTTTGCTTTGAATTTGATAGCCTATATTGTTGAGACCAAATAGGCTATGCTTAAAGAATCACTAACACAAATTGCCTCTTTATCAAAATATGAGTATGGAAAAAGAAAGTGATTTGAAATTAAAATTTGATGGTCTATATTTCTAATCAATAGTTAATAGGCCATACTTAAAATTGATTTCATTTTCATTGTCAAGTTTCATGAAAGTTAGTAAGTGATTTAAAGGGTGTGTTATAGTTTGATGGCTTATGTTGGCTAATCAATAGCACAAATATGTCATGCTTATGATAAGCACATCAATTAAAGCACTAATGACCATAAAAGAGAGATCATGATTTCATACGTGTTGAACTACATGATTTAAAGAGTGGATTTATTCTCTAAATTGTCACTTAACTCTTATATTTGCTTCTCTTTTCTTTTAGTTAGTTAGTTAATTCTCTAATTCTCTAGCTTAACTTTCACTCGAATTTGGTTTAATTTGATTGAATAGATTTTTAAAATCATCAATTCCCCGCGGATCGACCCGTATTCGCCCCGTACTACAAGTGTACGCCGTATGCTTGCGGTTATATTTTAATTTGAAATTTTTTGGCAAATTTCTAAACCGATAGAAATTTTGTCGTCAAACAGAGTTCAAGCGAAGAAGTTATCAGCGTTTGAAGTTTTCAGATTAAAAAAATAAAAAATGAATCCAAGAACATAAATAATAATATACACATGGACCCTACTGGTCAACAATAGGGCACGACCGGTCGACCCCTAGTGGTGGACTGTCGCCTACCACCGATCGACCAGTCGATTTGGGGTCGGCACGTCCTGAACCTTAGCCAAATGGCCCATATTATAACGGTTAATAAAATAAAATCAGATCGATTGAATTGATTCGAGTGCCTATAAATAATGGCTTAGCCCCTCACTTTTCTTCTCATATTTTCTGAATAGAGCAGCGGCACTCTGCAATTTTTTCTTCTCCACTATTTCTAAAAATTATATGAAAATTATACTATGTATAAATATTCTAGAAAAGGGTGGACTGTTAAGCGGCAACATATTAGAACAATCATAGAACCTATTGTATATCTCATAGTGCAAGGATAGAATATAATAGTAGTCATAGATATAAAAAGGCAAGACATAAATATTTCAATATGAACCATCTCAGATCAGAGCACATGTCCAATACATCTATACAAAATATAAAGTTCATATAATTGATAAATAAAGCTAAATATCTATGTCCAAATAAATCACGCAATGATAAAGCTCCATAGTGTTGCATAGTGGAATAAGCAAAAAAATTAAATGAATAAATATATAATAGCGCCAGCCTCCTACTCATCCACAGAATAGCTCCATATTGTAACACCACACCTAACATCTAGTTTACCCATTTTGGAGTACCCGAGATAATAAGAATCAAATCATAAAACCATGAGTCAGACAACAGTATAGCGTGAGCAATAAAAAATCTCAAAATGCTATGTGTTAACGATATTTTTCTTCGACCTTAGAGTTATGATAATGCACTATGAAGAGCAAATATTACTTGCTAATCACTAGGCTTAGTGATCAAAATATGAAGGGAAAAGAGCATTCAAAGGTAAATTGACACAAGATATAAAGTGGTTCGTCCAAGCCGCCTACGTCCACTACAAATTTCTCTTACTATATGGTTCTCTTCCAATTGCAAGAAATTACAAAAGAATAATTAAAAAATATGATATGTCAAAGACTAATGAAGCAGCTAATCTCAAAGAGCTTGACTGGTGGATCATGGGTTCCAACACGGGGTTCCCTCCACCGAGGTCCCAACCAACTTGGGGTCCCCTCTACTAGAGGTCCAATAAACTTAGGGTCCCTACATCGAGGGCCTAACCAACCAAACTAGAGTCCCCTCCACTGGGGGCCCAACCAACCTAAGGTCCCCTTCATCGTCTGGCAACACACCTGGGATCTTCTCACTAAGGGCCTAGCCAACCCCTTGGAAGTGGCCATGTATGGGGTTCTAATAGAAGTTGAGCTGATGTTTGGATGGCTAAGATCGTGCTACTAATAAGGTGTGAAGCGCACCTGGCCATTGATTTGATCAAATGGATTTGATGAAGGACAACCGATGAAATAAAGGAGTGCGTGGCTGGGATAAAGGCCAAAATGTTGGAGCTCTACCATGCTTGGTATTGAATGCGCTTGTACTTGCAGTATGCTTGACAGAAATGGATGTGCTTTTTGTTAGAAATGGGTACATCTGGTTGTACCTTATACCCCTTTGCTCCCTCATGCCTAGGTGGTAGGACGAGCCGAGCCGATCTTCTAAGACCATAAGGAGTATGGGGGACCGACGAGAGCTAAGGGCATGTTGAACCAGGTAAGACGAGATAGAGTACAAGACGTATGTGGTAGTATCGAAGCTGGATCGATGATGGGCCACCCTTGAGGTAGTCTCAAACCATGCCGATCGAGAAATAGTTGAGGGAGAGATGCCTGAGCAAGTGGGATGACCCGTCGCTGGGTTGCGAGCGGGCCAGAGAGAGTCGGTCGGCTAATGGGAGATGGGACGAGCCGGGCTTGAGCATTGCATTGACAAGCGAGCTGGTCGTTGGGGTTGTTGTGTTGGAAGGCTTCTTCGTTAGAAGGCTTGACATGCAATTAAGCAGAGGAGCCAATGCGGGCCTAGGCTGAATTTGGACTATCATTACGTATGAGAACACTGGTTGACCTATACCCAGCCATAGCTGGTTTACGAGCTGACTTGGACACGATCAGCCTGGACCAGACCGAGCCAAGCTGAGATACCTAGATTAGCATGCCTTTTTACTTACATAGTGCGATGTGGTGGTTGCGCTTCTTGAGCTATGGTAGGGATGTGTCATTTTGCCCATGCACATGGTGTGACACAGTACTTATCACTCTTGAATGGTTAAGATCCTTTCTACATTTCTGATCATAACAATTGCGATTGAAAGGAGAAGCATATAAATATCATCTTCTTCTCCCATTTGAACTCATAGGGCTATCAACGTGCAATTTCTTTAGCATAATGGAGCATTGCATGGTTTTCTATTGATAAAAACAGAGTACTTCACCTTCCTCTTCCGCTCCCCTTGCTCTTGAGCACTTGGGTATTTATTAACTTTTTAGTATTAAAAGGAAGGAGGTAACTCTTTAGGGGTCTATGCGGGTTGGACCGCTTGCTTGGATTTTTACTTCTTGAGATGGATCTTGCCCCTGACTTGTACTTGTGATTCCACTCTCTAGCTATCTCCC
Organism: Allium fistulosum; assembly: GCA_030737815.1. Lineage (NCBI taxonomy): Eukaryota > Viridiplantae > Streptophyta > Magnoliopsida > Asparagales > Amaryllidaceae > Allium > Allium fistulosum. Next base: position 873,670,468 of record CM060902.1, read on the forward strand.
CGATAGCAATTACTCATCGATTTTGGACAAACGATCCTAGTGAAGCTAGGGGGCTTCTTTGCTTTGATGCTCTGATCTACCAGACCTTAGGTGGGTATAGACCCTTCAATGCCATATTGGAAGGGTAGTAGTTGTCGCCTTTATGCTTCTTCTATGGCAGAAGCCATGGTTTTCACCTTAACGGGGTTGTTTGGAAAATTTTAAAGGTCTCTCGCAAGATTCAACGCAGAGGCTTCAAAGGTAGTGAAACCCTCGGTTTTTTGCAAAAAGATCTTGATCGCTTGAAGTGTTGGGGAGTACCATTGGTGTAGCCAGGAACATTCTGGGCGGTGATAAGTGGTGATAAGAGCATGGGTCGGATGGCCTCAGAAGAGCGCTATTAACGTTCGTCTTCTTCCCTTTCTCTTTTTCTTCTTTTCAACTAATTAGCAACTGAAAATCTTTGTGATCCCAATGGGGTGGGCATTGTGCCCTCATATTCTTTTGAACTGAACAAAAACAGATCTTTGTTAAAAACTTGTTGTCTTTGAAACTATTTATCTTTGATGGGTTTTCTATGATTGGTATGGTAGCATATCTTAGATAGCCAGGAAAGTCCCTTACACTGGGTTGACTAATCTATTTTTGACCAATAGGCTGGGCTGGCCAACGGACTTAGAATCGAGCACTAACCGAGCAATCCAGTTGTTCGTCAGGTGTCGATGTTGGCATATAATTGTTGAGCTTCATTGAGTTGCTATGTTGATGGCAGTCTCGGCATGGATCTGAGCGCTAAGTGTTAGTCCGTGAGATGATGGTTTTGATGACAACAACCTTAGAATAGATTATAAAATATAAACACTAACATTACAAGTTTAGATATATATGCATATGCAGAATCTAACCATGCATGTATCAAGAATGAAGACTGTACAGTATAGAGATTCAAGATATAGAGATAGAAGACTCATGAGTATCAAGATTATCAAGAGTTCAAGATTTCAAGGTTAAGTTTGTTGTTAAAACTCGTAGAAAAGCACTGGCATCTTAATATCCAATTTATTCGTGGAATGGAATCCACTTCGAGCCCGTTAAAGGGATGGAACCCTAAGTAGGATGGAACCTACGAAAATCTAGTGGGACATTGTTTTGTATCTACTAATTTTAATTCAAATGATTTTACAAAATTATCTTGTTTTCAAAATGATTTCCAAACTTTCCTTTTAAAAGATTCAAAACTCTCTATCCTGATTTTAAATAATTTTAGCCTCAAAAACATCTTTAATTTCAAAGTCAAATTACTCCTGATTTTAAACTATCTTCAAATAATATATTTAACTTTTAAATATAAAATTATAGTTAAATTATGTATATATTGTTCTTTATATTTACTTATGTATTTTAACTATAGTTAAGTATATTTATAAAGTTTAAAATAATTTTAATATAAGATAGAGGTTATTTTCAAAGAAAATCAAAACACCAAAAATCTCTTTGGGATGTCGACATGCCCAAGTACCCCATGTCGACATAGTGTCAGTTGGTTTCAAAATTCAAATTTCAAAAGAAGTGTCTATTCGCCATAACTCTTCATGAATGGTCATGGCTGTTGCTCTTCTATAAATAGGGGTCAGTTTCAACGAATTTTTAATCATATTTTTTTGGTTTTCACTCCTCTTCTTCTTCCACATTTCTTAATACAAAATCATACAATTACTCTACCGAAATCAACATCGAATCATACTCGATTACTTCTAGTGTGATTCTCCATCACTTTCTCTACAAGATCCAAGTGCTAATCTGAGTTATAAACTTTTTGTAATCAATCGAGCGAGAAAAGGTGTGATTGTAGCCTTGGAAATCAATTGAGCGAGAAAAGGTATGATTGTAGCCTTGGAAATCAATTGGGTGAACTTGTTGCCCCGAAAATCAAGTATCTCTACCCAGAGGATTGTTATTCTGGAGCGTGTACCTCGTAGCCTTAAAACTGAGGGTTGTAATTGTTGAGTTGAGTTTGAAAGAAAATCCGTACTTAGTTGTGCGGGACTGGATGTAGGGTAACTCCGAACCAGTATAAAATCCGGTGTGTTCTTTCCTTTACTGCTTTTACTTTATATTTGCATCTGTGTTTGATTCTGTGTTCATATCTGTGTCTGATTAGTGTATACATTGTTAACAAAGTAAGATAAACTCAAAAAGATTAACAAATTTCTTAAAACACTATTCACCTCCCCTCTAGTGTTAATTCTAGCCTTAAGATCCTTAATCCGCATTTCTCACACTAAGTGGCTCAAGGTCCTCTTAGGCGACATGCGGTCAGGAGGAGTTCTTGCATTATTTTCAAAAAATATTCCATGTTCAAGGCATGCTAAATTGTAATATTGTCATGCAATGAGCCGAACTCGGGTATAGGTATCATCTAGCAGGTAGCATTTGTGTTGAGTGAGAGTGCATGTCAACTTATGGGTTCCCCTAGGTGACAAGCAATCATGTGTAGAGCGGTGGACGGGCTCGGCTCGAAATAGAGCACATGGGGGCTTGTGGCCTCTCCTAGGTGACACACTGTTAGGTGACCGCAAGTTGTGGCTCGAACACTCATGCATAAGGGTGTGGTGTATGGCAAGACAAGTGGCATGTGTTATTGCTCTGAAGAATTTAGCAGATAGAAATAATAAAGAGTGAACTTATTTGTGCATAGCTTTATCGTTGGGTGGTTCTGGCATGACCTAAGCACCGAGGGGCTTGAAAGTTCTCCAAGGTGACACGCTGCAATAAGGAGCTGACATGAAGTCCTGGCTCATAACTAAGCATTGAAGGGCTTGAAGGTTCTCCAGGGCAACATGCTGCAATAAGAAGCTAGGCCCGACTTATTTCTATATAGGCACATTATGGATGCCAGACTTCGGCGTCACTCGGGGTAACGGCGTCGGCCCTCAAAATAGTGTCCCATCTTGTACGGAGGATGAGCGGCATCACTGGTGTGGGTTATGAATATGAACCATTATGGCTGCATATCCAATAATCTTTGCCCTTCAACACGAAGGGGAGAGAGGTCTAGCTAAAACTCATGAGGCAATGGGTAGTCCTAGTGCAAGGAATTGAATGCATGGTGACTCAATCTTGCTGGATAGCCTAGCAGTCCTCGACGAGGGAATGGATTCTCATAATCCACCATCGTAGATATCCGGCTAAGTAAGAAGGGAGTGATGGATTACGTAGTCCTGGGTGGCAAAGGTGGTTAGTCCCCAAACAAGGTAATGAGCACTTGATAACTCGTTATTGTTGGATAGCCTTGGTGGAGGTGCTCAATGATCCAGGCCCAACGATCTTCGTTGCTTCTTCACAAGAGGTTATGGGCTTGGAGGCGAGCTTGAGAAAGGCACTGGAGGCGGAACTTGGGCACCTTGGGACATGCGCGTGGCCATCTGGCCACTTTTGGACGTCGTTGAGGGCGAAAGAGAATGAGGGAACTTATAGAGTTAGGGGTATGCCCTAAGGGAAATTATGTAATTGTTACATATATCTAACTCGATAACCAGTCTTGTTTGAAATAAAAGGTATTCTCTTCCTGTTATATAATTGATATAATATGTTATATGTTAATTAGTTAATTTAATTTAATGTATATTTAATAGAAAATCCATAAGTGGTATGTTTTGTGATTGTAGTTACAACGCCTTATAACCATGAGTGATTTATCCAATAAAATAAGCATACTGTTTTAATATTCCAAGTCCAGATGTATCGAGACTGGATATCGATGCATTTGTTGAGACTAGAGTACATAACGCTCTTCAAATATTGGGCAGTATATTACTCATGGTTATTAGGGGAACCAAGGGGTTACGTACTAATAGTTATTGGATAATTATGGAATGACTCAATACATAGTTTTCTATTGGTTAATATAATTATGGTCAAACATAAAATATCGATGTGACAGAATTACATAGTTCTTTCGATTTGAGAATACCATTGATCTTCAATGTGAAAGCTCCACTTTGGTCATAGTTAAATCGTAGCACGGTGTCCATCGAATGACTATAGTTGGATCGAGTGGAAGTATTGGAAGTGAAGTACTATTCAAGAGGGATTAGTCTCCTTAGTTATATGAGGTTAGTATCAAGGTCAACTAAAGTCAACTCAAAGGAAAAGTCTCTAGCCAGAGCAGTTCGTTTAATAATAATTGTTATTATTGAACCAAGGACTTTGTGTCGGGACTATAGCATTGAATATGAATGGTATTGGAATATTGACCATTACCAAATTCCATACATTCAAAGTGATATAGTTTTGACGAAGAGAATTGGTGTAAATAATCGTCACTATAGGATAATGCTTAATAGAGTAAAATTGGACTTTATCGAAATCAAGTAAATGATAAATTTTGGCCAAAATGTCACACCACCTACTAAGTGACATGTAAATGTTAATATTCGAATTGTTCGACATTAGCCGTTGTCCAAATTGACACCTAAGAGTCACACAACCGAAACGATAAATACTCCTTTTTCAATCAACTGATTTAATTAATTTGCAATTGTTATAAATTAATTAAATTAATTAATATTTATGAAATATTAATTGCAAAACTTTGGATTTGATTTGTTGTTTAATGTTAAACAATGCATTTATAACAGTTATAAATATATCAATCAATATATGATATTGATACGCGTTTAAATTTAGATTTTAATGCAACGGACATTCTTCGAGTTGGAATTGGCTTTGAGGATGGGCATGCGAGTCTCGGACCAAATAGCCAGATGTTGGAAAAAAGGGAGGCTTTTGAATAGTTTAAAAGAGTGGAATTGGTAAGAGAGAGATACGAATAAGATGCACTTTTCCCTCCATTTGACTTGTTATTTATATGCCATTATCTACACCTATCTTTTTGATACTTTTTCTCTCTTCACCCTCTGCAAATTTCGACCAGCAAACCCCATTTAAACCAAAAGAAATCCAAGTTCTAATCACATCAAAATTATTCGACTTGAACGTTAGTGGTAAAGCAGTTTGGGAGCCAGCAACTCTAGAACTTAGAATTTGATTCAAGAAGCCATTTTATCATTTCAAAGTGAGATCTTGAGGCCTTGGTGAAAGTTATTCTATATATTTACTAACTAATTTAATATCATTATCTATTATTGTAATTTATTATAGATTACTAGATTATATTACGAATCTAATGTATCGATGTTCTATCATATATTAGATGGTTGAATATCTTAGTGCATCTACATATATGTTAATTTAAAAAAAATTATGTATACATACTAGCATTAAAATCATGGCTAAAATTTAAAAAAAATACTTTCAATTAAATAATATTATATATATGATTTTATTAATTAATATATTATATCTTAAAAATAAAAATGATAAAATAAACATTTAAAAATTTAACAATTTTTTTTATATAATATTAATTCGGCAGTAATGAATGTTCAATTTTAATATATTTTATATTTATTTTATATATAATTAATGATATAATTATTTATTTAATTATAAATTAATTATGTGTATATATATATAATATAGCTTCGAATTAATTATAAAATATTACATAATTTTCAAATCACAAAAATGATTTTTTATAATTTTAATTAATTTAAGTAAATCGGTTTTAATATTTTATAATTGTTTAAGTAAAAAATCATTTTAAAATCCAAAAAAACTCAATTTTTTACAATAACCTTAAAGTCGAGAGTTATTAAATTTTTTTATGTATACATTTATTTATTTATGTGTATAGATGTATAAATATATATAGTTATAAATATTTAAAAATGAATATTAAAAAAAAATTGCACATAACTTTGCAGCAGCAATTGAAATAAATTTTTTTCAATTTTTTTATATATTAATTATTAAACGATTTTTTATTTAATATAAATAAACATTTGTTTAAATATATTTTAAAATATTGTATATAAATTATTATAATTATTATTTCTACATATTTTTGTGTGTGTGTGTGTATATGATTATATTTTACATAAGTATACTTTTATATAAATATATATAATTTTTAATGCATACCTATATATTCATTTAGGCAGCTCATAGATTACTAGAAGAGCTAATATGTCCGTTGCAGTGTAAATCTCAATACCTATACATGGGCAAGTTAAAACACGTACACTTTATTATGTTGCACATGCATACACACACACATGTGTATATGATACACATATTCAAATATAATACAAGACAATATAAAGTAAAACTTTATTTATAAAATTAAATAAAATAATGACTTTATTTAAAAGAAATTTAAAAAAGTCTAAAAGAATTAGACTTCATGAGCCCAATAAAGATCCAAAATGGTTAAAAGAAAAATTAAAAATCACTCATTTCTTATGTTGCGGGCTGGCCTAGTTCCAATAATGGTATCGTAGCCAAATAGCTTATGCGGTTTAAAATAGTCATATTAGGGCTAACCAAGTAATTTTACAACCTAGTTTTTAAGATGTCTAAGAAAGTTAGTGTCTAGGCTAGGTTGTTAGGTAATCAAGTACCATGTCCTATCTGGCTACGGCTTGGCTCGTATAGTTATATGAGCCCAAAGGTTGCCCTTAATAGAAAAGAGACCAAATTCGAATTGGGTCTTGGGCTAATTACAGAATTATTTTAAAACTAGAATAAAAGTTTTAAATTTAAAAGTTAAATTTAAAATTAAACACATATTATAAAAGTTATAATATAATTTTTCGTATAAATTTAATTTCAAAAATATTAATTATTAATAGAATTAATAAAATAAATGAATTAATTAAATTAGTTAATTGATTAGTTATACACACGCGCACACACACATACACATGTACGATATATATAACGATAAGGTTATGTTGTTTTGAATTGTTTAAGACAATATGATTATACATATGTGTATAAAAGAATTTTCAAAATCAATAAAATTTAATTAAATAAATTAATTAAAAGTTAATTAATAAATTAAAATACAAAGATATAAAATATATGTGTATTATTATAAAGGTTATAATATATATGTTCACTATAATATGTTATAATTAAATGACATAGTAATTAATTAAAGTGTTAATTAATTAAATTAATTAAAGTGTTAATTAATTAAATTAATTAAATAAGGTTTAATTAATATAATGTTATACATAAAATACTATATAATTTAAATAAACTATAAAAATTTATATAATAATTAAACTTATATAATATAAAGTACAATCAAAATATGGAACAGCAGGAAACTCTAAATAGACTTAAGGAATAAATACATACGTAAAAGTACATATACAGTGATTTATGATGTATCCGGTACTTGAATCACAAGGGTATTTCATAAGAAATACATTATTCCATAAGTCGATATCACTCAATCAAAAATATTAAAGATTATGAATCTTTAATATAAAGTTTTCATCTACCATTTATATATCAATAGATTACTTGTGTACTCCTTAGTTGTTGAGCTTTCCCTAAGCTAGGGATGTTATATGTAGTACTATTAATATATAGACTAGACGAGGAAAGATACTTGTACATATTTATTGAGCTTTCCTCAAGGTATGTATAGTATACTTAGGCCATCGTGAAATGGTGTGTACGAGTGAATAATATTTCTTTATTTGTTGAGCTTTCCTCAGGGTAAAGATGAGATTATGGCAAGGATTATAAGGTTAGGAGTTGTGTGGTGATACAATCGATAAGGAGTTATCATCATATGTGGGCCTATTATTTTGTTGAGATTTCCACCAATTCAGAATCCCATAGCATACGAGTCCTAACATCCACTAGTGAAGTCAAAAGTCTTCTATGTTTCATCTTAGGTTTGGAGAAACATAAAAGACTAGTGGGAGCCTTATTAGAAAAAAATGAAATTGTAATATTTAACCTTTCTAATATTGTAAGAACGTCTTCTATGTATAATTAAAATAATCTACTTCAATAAATATGTGCATTTAATATAATTGATAAATTTTTATAAATTAAAATATACAAAGGGACTGAATTAAATATTGATAAAGAAATATAAATATACTTACCAATAAATATTTTTTGCATGTTGACCTATGCATGTGCTTAATTATATAACTACTAAATACGTTCATATCTTTGTCACTTACATGTTTACTTCCCTAAGGCTGTGAATTGTCTTTAATGTGTTTCGAACCATAAAAGCAATACAAGGATATGAATATTTGGTTCATTTCCAATCACATATAAATGTTATATGGTGAACAGTCATAACTCGAAATGTATGAAATCTCAATGAAATTGGTTCATTGAAATAAGAAAGTAAACTGTAGTGTGAGATCGTATATTCAATATGATTGATTACAATAATGATCTTGTTGTCTTAAATGTAACGCTAGACCAAAGACTACAAGATAGACCAATGAGTTCGATCACTGAAATGTTAATTTGATCGGTTTACGTAAAGTGCAATTTTTTGATATCCTTAAAAGTTAAGGATGGCTAAATGCACTTTTTTAAAGAATTCTTTACGATATTGGAGTAAGAGTTTCCTTAAATGGTTCAACCATTTAGAAATGAAATTGAATGTATAAGAGTGGATGTAATCTAAGGCACGGTTTGGATGAAGAGAGTGAATGGTCATTTCCGCTTTAAAAAAAATTTAGATATAAGAATTGTAAAATAGTAATAGGTAACTAACATTGGAATGAGAAATATGATTTTCGTTTCAAAAGTATTTTCACATAGAAAATTGTTTTCTATAATATTTATTTCTTTGTATTTAAGAACTTGATATGACAATTCTCGATTGTAAACCAATTACAGTAAATTAAATAAATATCCTACATTAAGTGGTTGAATAGAGCTTCGTATTTCATACGCTATTATAGTAATGGCGGAAATAGTGGGATCATGTCATATAACATTTATTAGTCACATCAAGTTACGAAAATTGTTATCGTACAACATACCACACATTGTTTATAAATAATAATTGTCTTTTTGTGTTGATTGAAAAACAGACATAGTTTTGTTTTAATATGAATATTATGAATATTCATTATAAAAAAAACTATAGTACTAGTATTTGTGATGCATTGGAAAATACAGAAGTATCTAAATTTATTTGCAATTATTTTGGTATTCCAAGCAACAGTTTTGAGAAATATTTTTTTATTATACGATTATGAATCATTTGGTACTACTAAATTATATCTCAAACAATTAAGGGCAAAGCACCTATTCAGTGGGAGCGTGATAAGAGTTGATGAAGTCTTCGAATTGATACATATAGATGTATGCAATGACAAGTCTATTAATACCAAACGGTTCCACGTAGTTCGTCATATTCACCAATGAGTTATCACTTACATGGACATGTGTATTTGGTACACATGTAGTATGTTTGTGATAAGCTCATAGAGCATAAAACTGAAGTAAATAAGATAACAAGCAATAGAAAATAAAATTAATTCGATTTGATCAAATCGGCGAGTACTTGGAAAGTGTTTCGAACTTAACTAAAATGAATAAAGATTCATTATCACAAGTCACTCCTTCCTATGATACATAATGATGTATCAATATGGAGTATTGAACTTTATTGAACAAAGAATGATTAATTGTGAGTGAGGTTGAATTAACTTCTTTTTATAAGGTCATACACTTAAAAGTAGTACACATGGTTAAAATTAATTTCATCTAAAAAATAGTTTACAAAATCATACAAGATAAGAGTTTATAAGAAATCCTAACGGATCCTAGGACAAGGAGTTGGCAGGTTATGTAAGTTAAAAGACTGCACGTAATAATTGTACGCAATAGATCTTGTATGAATCATCCCAAAAGGAGTTTGGGAACAATTGTAATTGAATGACCAATTTATGTTTCAAACGTAAGTATTGTAAACTAAAACTAAATCAGTTTTATATGTAAGGTAATTCATAAAATGTTTATGAATACCCATTCCATTGAACTGAGAAACAATTGTTGTTTTAAGAAATACCAACTTCATAGTGAAGGAATTCCTTTTAGAAACTATTGGCAGTGAAATGGATTTGGATACGATCTAAGGATAAAACTGACTACGATGGATGAAATGAAATTAACCAAACCTAAATGAACACAATGCATTAGAACCTAAATGAGTTTCTTATCAGTATCGAGAATAGATAATCCTCAATTGTTAATTAAGCCATCAAGAGTATTAACTCTTCGATATGGTATGATGCGCATATCCAAAAAGGATTTCAAGTACATTAGTATTAGAATATGATTTTGATAGTTATACCTGAAGGAATATGACCCATCAGCCGTAAATGTGTCTTCAAGAGCAAGGCTAATGCAGTTGGAATATAATGAGCAACGTTGATAAGAATAACATCATAAATTTCAATTGTTGAAATTCACATGATATATTCATTATTGAATGAGCTTAAGTTATTTCATATTTACTCACAAAATTATCACTTAGTATGACTTTGTATTTTGGTACATATGTGCTGAAATAGAAAATTCTATATAATGATTTAGAATAGACTATTTGCACATAACAACCAAAGTGCCTCAAAGTCAGTAGGCGTGTTATTGAGTTTTTGGGTTTTTTGGATATGATCTAAGAAATGATACGAAAGTATGATTTTATAAGTATCGAAATTGAATAAGTATTTTGATATTAATATCGAATTATTTGATTTTCAGTCAAAATGTAGAGGAAGCATGTGTCCATAAGAAAGAACCTCTAAAAGGTACATAGATATTTCTAGACTATAAGTAAATAACATAATGCTGATTTTGAATGATGTATTTATGTAAAAAATCAGTAATAGTTTAGTTGTTTAAAAATCGATATTAGATTTGTAAATTACATCTTTTATAATAAGTATAAAGGATGCTGGGAATGTTCCAAACGATATGCAAAAACACCACGTTAAAATGTTTAATACGAAACATGTAAGATGGATTATTTATGTATTGACAATTGGAATTATCGTACATGTTGTATTATCTACAATATAGTATTTTGCTTATGTATTTAATGCACGAAGAAAATATCAAATCCTAATTAAGGTAATAAACGGTAGTGATGTGCACGTAAATGTGCATATTTTTAGCACCATATTTAATCTATTTAAATTAAATAAATGATCATATTGGGTATTTTAACTTGTTTAAACCAAAATTCAAATTATTTTCAAATTGTCACATCTTCATCTTCATATAGGGGCAAAATGGTCATTTTTGTGCATTTATTAAATTGTAAAGATTTACTTGGAATTTTCTATGTTGTTTTGTAGGAAATTTAGTGAATTTTACAAGTGGTTTCATAATGATATATGCATGCATAAGAGTGAAGAGAACAAATGAAGATGGAAATAATTTAAAATGAAAATCATGGAGGACCCCACTTACCCACCTACCTTAATGTACACTTAGGAGCTAATGCACATGCTAATAGGCCATTAAATCTTCATGCACACTTAATGGATGATTAGTGGATGCTAATGGTTACTTGGACACCACACTTCCTGAGGGGTATTTTGGGCATTCCCCAAAAAAAATGAATTAGGGTTTCTAACTTGTATAAATACCCCTTATGTTTCATGTAACCCTCTTCTTCTTAATCTCTCTTAGTTAGTTTTAGACTCAAAAGAAAAAAAAGCTCACTTTTTCTTTTCATGGCTACTTAGCCATTTCTATTTCATGTAATTTCTTTTTTTAATGAAATGTTAATTAGTGTTCTTTGTTATTTACATGCTTCTCTTCTTATGCAATAGTGTAGATCTCTTTTATTTTATGTAAGTAGAATAGTTCTTCTTTCCTTTTGTTCTTGTTTTTTCTCTTATTTTTCTTTAATGTTGCATGCTATTTGTGTTAATATGATAACACAAATGAGAGGCTAATCCCTTCAATTTAGGGGTAATGAAGCCTCTAATCATGTAGCTTCAACATTTTGATAATTATTTGTGACGCCCCACCTCTATACCCACGCTAGCCAAGAACACTACGGTGTAATGCTGTCAACTAGCACGAAGAATAAGGCTATTGAGGAGCGACCATTCGTGTAATTGCTTTGTACGAGCACCGAGATGTCAGATAGAAGAACATGCATAAGAAGAAGTCCGACATACCGATACAAACTCAAGGCTATCACACAGTGGCTGTATATAATGCTCGGAAACAATTATAGAAATAAACATAACACAAATCAGTCACAGACATCCATATCACAAAGGCGAAAAAAGATATGAATGTATATATATATATAACACATGAAAGTGTACATTATAGTAGTGGTTTGAAAGATCCACGATAATACAAAAGAATAGCTACAAGCTACATAAAAGAATAAGTATACATCATGGAGTCTATATCTCAAACGTATACAACAAAAACTACTAATCTAAGTAGTTAGCCAAAAGTCAGAGTAATCCCAGAAGAGAAGTCAAGCAGAAGCACCTGTAACATCTCGGTCTGACTCGAGTATTATTTATAAGAAAATAATAAACGGATCAGTCTAGCTATAAATATCAGATGATATGGTATAGAATAAAAGATATGGCATGAACATATAATAACCATAATGGCATACTACTATAAGTAAGTAATTGAAAATCAATAAGAGATTAATCAATATCACAAGAATCTTCTCAAAGATAAAATGGGGTATCATATCCTAAACTTGTATTCATAACAAGTCAATGACACACAAATTCACCAATGCACAAAAATTGATAAAACTTATCAATGGAAATCACGAAAATTGGTGAAGCACAGAATTCTAGAAATCATCACAAGAAATCCAGAAATCACAAGAAGGGGGAGGCCTATCACAAAACGAAAGTATAAAAACTCACCAACACGTGTAACACAAAACGAGACGCTATCTCATGGTAGCTAACCATTAATTTTGAGCCGAAGCTCCACAAGAATGGCCCGAAGACCGTGGGGCGCTACCCCACATATGTGATGTAGAAACATCACACAAACGGGGTTTAGTCTCCCTCGTAAACAAAGAGACATCACACAATTGCTAGTCTAAATCACAAAAATGATCGTCATGATCATCAAGAAGTGTCAATCACACCAAGCTAGTAAATATATGAGTTTAGCTTCATGTCCCATAACCACTTGCTTAACTTAAATATTTACGAACAAACTGTAGATCTTCACTAGAAAATTGTCACAAGAGGTTCAATCGAACAAGTCCAAGAATTAACCGACGAAGCAAACGCAAGCGTTTCATACCACTTGTTTTACTAAGCCGTTTAATTAGATTTCTCATCCGAGTGAGGTAAAGGCTTGTATATACTAATAGATTGGAAAATGGTTTAAGAAAAAGAGTTTTGTAATAAAATAGTGTTGAAATCGCTTTGATGAAAGAGTTTTGATATTTACTACTAGTATTGAAACCTTTATATTTTTAAAGTGACAAGTCACAAAATTGATTGTAGAAACAAATCAATTCACTAAAATTCACATTCGAAGACGTGAATAAAATCCAAGGAAATCAATTCCAAAACCATCAAAGTAGAAATACCCACGCGACCTAATCATGGCCGAGCTAAAGTGCAACGACCTAAAGAGGTAGTGACTTAAAGTAAATAGGTCGAACGACCTAAGGATAGCATGCCGAGCGACCTAGGTGAGTGACCTAAGCACGTGGCGCGACCTATAATGTCCGAACGACCTAACTAGGCGAGCGACCTAAGGGGAAGACAGGTCGAGCGACCTAACTCATGGCCGAGCTAAGGAAAGGCGCGACCTAACGAGGTGCGACCTAATGAGTAGGTAAGGTCGAGCGACCTAAAGGAGTGGGCATGAGGCCTAGGTGGTGCGACCCAAGGGGTACGCGACCTAAGGGGTACGCGACCTAAAGGGTAAGTAAGGCAAAGCGACCTAGGGCCAACGACCTAGTGCAAAACGACCTAACGAGGTAAATAAGGCCGAGCGACCTAGTGGCCGAAGCGACCCAATGGCTCAATGTCGAGCGACCTAACGTAAAACAGGTCAAACGACCTAAAGCCAAGCGACCTACGACCTAGCGACCTAACTCCGAGGCGACTTTTCCACCAGAACGACCAAAGGCACGGGCAAAACAACCTAGCGCCCAGAATTTTCCAAAAGAACTAAAAATTGGAGTTTTTCGCCAATTCGATCCAAACCAAATGCTAATGTGCATGCTAAAGTGATAGGAATTCATTCCCGACAGTCCAAGATAGTTATAGACAAGAATGTGAGATAAAAATCACACCTTTGCACCAAAAATCAATGAAGATGAAGCTTAAAGCAAAGCAAGAACAATCACAAGCTTGAATCAATGTCTTCTCTTGAATTTGGAGTAGATGTTGGATTAGCAATGAAGACTAAGACTTTGGAGTTTTAATTTCCCATTCCTCTCCCCATTTTTGATGAAGCTTGAAGTGTTAGGAAATGAAGAATGAATTAATGAAGAGGAGAGGGGGTTGGGCTGAGTTAGTAAGTGACAAAAAGGGTTCAGCCCAAACCAAAGCCATAAGCGAAAAAGTGGCGAAAATTCCACTAACTCCAAACATATCAAAGTTTATACTCAAAAAGATCGCAAACGTCATTTTGAACTCAATGGAAGTGGTCTCGAGTCCTAATTTGACCGTATGCAAAAAGTAGCTTTTCGGACTAAAATCCGACTGATGATAAAATATTTAAATATAAAATCGATAAATATGCGGGTTGTTACAGACTCCCCTCCTTAAAGAAATTGTGTCCTCGCAATATATAAGATGGAAATAAAAAGTAACAACCATAAAAGCATATTAACACAAAAGAAATTTGAAATAAGAAGTTCACCTTAAAGAGCATGAGAAAGCAAGTCCGGATGTGTACGCTCGATGAATTCTCTAGATTCCCAATAGCAATTCTTAGGATTTGAGGACCATTGAACTTTTACAAGCGGAACCTCTTTATTTCGAAGTCGTTTGACCTCCGAAGCAATAATTCGAATAGGATGCTGCTCATAAATTAGGTGAAACTTCAATCTCTTTCACAACACTGGGCTCAAGAATAGAATCGGAATCCCGAAGGCATTTCCGTAATTGAGAAACGTGAAACACGTCATGAATAGCTGAAAATTGAGCCGGTAACAAAAGGCGATAAGCCATGGAACCAATACGTTCAGTGATAGGAAATGGCCCAATATATCGAGGCGCTAATTTTCCCGATCGACTGAAGCGTACAACACCCTTCATAGGTGAAACGCGAACAAATACAAGATCTCCAACAGAAAATTCTAATTTCCTTCTTCGGTTATCGGCATAGGATTTTTGTCTACTTTGGGCTTCTTTCATCCTATGTCGAATAAGGTCAATCTTCTCTGTGGAATCTCGAATAACATCTGGACCTAAAACCAGCTTCTCACCAGCCTCAAGCCAATAAGAAGGAGATCGACATGGCCTTCCATAAAGTGCCTCGAAAGGTGCCATACCAATACTAGATTGGAAGCTATTATTATAGGAAAATTCAACAAGAGAAATATGATCTTCCCAACTTCCACCGAAATCAATCACACAAGAACGAAGAAGATCTTCAAGAGTTTGATTCACTCGCTCAGTTTGTCCATCGGACTGGGGGTGATAAGCGGTGCTAAAATTAAGCTTCGTTCCCAAAGCTTTTTGAAGACTCTTCCAGAATCCACTAGTAAACAATGGATCACGATCACTAACAATGGAAGTAGGAACTCCATGTAATTTACCAATTTCTTTGATAAAGAGTTTGGCCAGAAGAGGAACGGTTCGGTTCGACCGAACATGAATAAAATGGGCGGATTTAGTAAGTCTATCAACGATCACCATAAGCTATCATGATCCGAACGAGAACGGGGAAGGCCATCAATAAAATCCATGGAAATTTGATCCCACTTCCAAATTGGAATTTCCAATGGTTGCAATAACCCACCGGGCCTTTGATGTTCGGCCTTGGCAAGTTGGCAAGTCATGCAACACTTAACAAAGTTAGCAATATCAGATTTCATTCCCTCCCAATAATAAAGTCGCTTCATATCCGCATACATTTTACTACTACCGGGATGAATGGAAAATTTGGAACGATGAGAATCTTCTAGAGTATCTTTACGAAGATCACTAATATTTGGCACTATAAGTCTACCAAATTTTCGAATGCCGCCACGAGAATCAATATCAAAGTCTTTCAATCCTTCAATATCGGTTTTATCCTTAAAATTTTGGCCAAGCAAAGCCAATTCAGGATCTAGCTTTTGAGCTTCAAGAATGCGGTCAAAAAGAGAAGGACGAGCCTCAAGGCTACATAAAACAAAAGATGAACATAAATCGGATACACGATCTCTAATCTCACAAGTGGATAAAATCTCGAGATCATGCCATTCGGATATCATCATAGAAACAACTGCTTGTTGCTTACAACTAAGAGCATCAGCAACTCGATTTCCCTTTCCGGGAGTATAAAGAATATCAAGATCATAAGAGGCAAGGAATTCGAGCCAACACTGTTGACGCAAATTAAGTTCCTTTTGAGAAAATAAATATTTCAAAGACTTATGATCAGTATAAAGTATAAATTTCTCTCCCAAAAGATAACGTCGCCAAATTCGAAGGGCGAAAACGATAGCCGCGAGTTCTAAATCATGTGTGGCATATCTAGTCTCAGCCGGCTTTAATTGCCTAGAAGCATAAGCAATAACACGTTCTTTTTGCATAAGAACGGCACCCAAACCAACGCGACTAGCATCGGTATAAACAACAAAATCTTGATTTCCTTCGGGAATAACAAGAATAGGAGCATCAGAAAGGAGTTCTTTTAATTTCTGAAAAGAAGTTTCACATTTGTCCGACCAAATGTATTTAACACCTTTCTTTGTTAAGCCAGTAAGAGGCACGGCAATTTTAGAAAAGTCTTTTATGAAACGGCGGTAATAACCTGCCAATCCGAGAAAGCTACGGATTTCAGTCACGCTCTCCGGTCTCTTCCAATTTTGAATCGCTTCAATCTTTGAAGGATCCGCTGATATTCCGGATTCGGAAATAATATGACCGAGAAACTTCACACTAGATTGCCAAAAGTGGCATTTAGAAAATTTTGCTTTTAATTGATTGCTCCTAAGAGTTTCCAATACAATCCGAAGATGCTTTTCATGTTCCTCCTCGGTTTTAGAATACACAAGAATATCATCAATAAAGATGAGAACAAACCGATCGAGGAAATCTTTGAAAACTCGATTCATAAGGTCAACGAAATAAGCCGGAGCATTCGTTAAACCAAATGGCATAACTAGCCATTCATAAGATCCATAACGAGTATGGAACGAAGTCAAAGGAATACTATCCTCTGCAAAACGAAGCTGATGAAAACCGGTAGCCAAGTCCAATTGTGAAAAGACTCTAGCACCACTAAGTTGATCGAATAGATCATCAATTCGAGGTAAATGATATTTATTCTTAATAGTAAGATCATTAAGCTTGCGGTAGTCGACGCAAAGCCTAAGTGTACCATCGGATTTCTTCACGAAAATTGCTGAAGCTCCCCAAGGCGAGGAACTAGAGCGAATAAATTGCTTCGTCTCCAATTCGGATAATTGTTTGCGCATCTCTTCATTTTCCTTATTGGACATGCGATAAGGAGGACGAGTAATAGGTTGAGCTCCAGGTATAAGATTAATTTTGAACTCAATTGCTCGCTTAGGTGGTAATCCTAAAACGGGCTCAAATATGTCGGAAAATTCACGGACGACGTGAATAAGAGAAATGACATCTTCCTCATCATCATTGTCATCATCAAGAGGATTTAGAGAATATAAAGATGCCGTCAAAGTGGAATCCGAATCTTTAAGAACAATAGAAATCTGCTTAACAGATAGTGGATGTTGAAGATAAATAGTCCACTCAGGACATAGGATATGAGCTTCATAACGGTTAAGCCAATCCATACCCAAAATCATTCCAAAGCCTAAGTAACGCATGACATGCAAATCGGCTAGGAAAGAAAAATCACACAAAATAATCTCGACATCTTTACAAAGCAAACTGAGTGTTGCAGATCCACCAACGAGATTCGCAATTCTCAGAGAAGTCATTAAAGCAACAACACTTAAAGAAAAAGTATCAACAAGTTCCTTTGATATAAAAGAATGGGATGCACCCGTATCAAAGAGAACTCTAATAGGTTGATCACGAAATATAATGATGCCATCAAGAATAGAATGAGACATACCTTGACCACGAGATGTGTTGCCAGGGTCTTGGGCCACATTAAGCTTTCCCTCCTTCTTGCCTTGAAGTCTGGGGCATTAATGTATATAATGATCCGGGCTCTTACAATAGCGACAAGAACGCGGCTTCGAACACTTGTTCGCCAAATGGTCCTTAGAACCACAGTTATAGCATTGCCCGCTACTAGGGGAAGGAGTCTTTGCAGCAGGAGTTGCTTGTTTCCCCTTTTTATTGGGATAAGGGCCTTTGGACTTGTTAGGCCTTTTCTTGTTGTTGAAGTTTGGTTTGGCACCCACCACCTCAACATCACTTTCCCTATCCGCCTCTTCAAGACGAAGAGCGATATCAATGAGTTGGTTAAAAGAAACTTCTAATTTGAGAAGTAATGACTTCTTGAGATTTTTGTTTAAGCCATATACAAATCTTTGATTTTTCTTCAATGGGGTGTTGATGTATTCAACCCCATATTTAGATAGTGACTCGAAGGATGCGACATAATCTGTCACAGAGGATTCACCTTGAACAAGGTCTATGAAACGACGAGCCAATGTTACTTTCTCAGCTTCTGGTACAAATTTCAATTCGAAGCGTTCCCAGAATTGCTCCCAGGTGAGATCCGCTTCATTGATTTCAAAAATAAGAAGTTCGTACCAGTCCAATGCTCTTTCTTGGAGCATACTAGAGGCCACCTGAACTCGGTGAAGATCAATAAGGTTCATGTGAGAAAAGATTCGGTCGCATGTTCTTAGCCAAGCCTGGACTTCTATAATGGTTTCAGAACCTTTGAATGGTTTCCCACCCAAGTTGGTATAATCGTTGCACAAGCGAGCAAATCCAGACTTAGGGTGAGTAGGTTCTGGATTAGAACCAGCTGCTTGAGCATTCTTTACTAAATCAAGAAGCTGTTGAGCAGTCATGAAAACTCCATCCTGGGGAGTAACTCTAGATTGACCGGCGCTGGGACGGCCTGGTCTAACCATTTCTCTTCTTTAAGAAAGAAAGAAGAAGAAAAAGTTATTCTCAAAATAAATATCAAACAATCATGATCGATAGAACAAGGAATCACAAAGAAAATAGGATATGACGGTACGAAGACTCGAATTAATCCTAAGGCACGACTCTTAAGATGGACTTAGGACGATGATCCTTGTTACAATATTCTACATTGTTCCAAAGTTTGGCTCTGATACCAAGCTGTGACGCCCCACCTCTATACCCATGCTAGCCAAGAACACTACGGTGTAATGCTGTCAACTAGCATGGAGAATAAGGCTGTTGAGGAGCGACCATCCGTGTAATTGCTTTGTGCGAGCACCGAGATGTCAGATAGAATAACATGCATAAGAGGAAGTCCGACATACCGATACAAACTCAAGGCTATCACACAGTGGCTGTATATAATCCTCGGAAACAATTATAGAAATAAACATAACACAAATCAGTCACAGACATCCATATCACAAAGGCAGAAAAAGATATGAATGTATATATATAACACATGAAAGTGTACATCATAGTAGTGGTTTGAAAGATCCACGATAATACAAAAGAATAGCTACAAGCTACACAAAAGAATAAGTATACATCACGGAGTCTATATCTCAAATGTATACAACAAAAACTACTAATCTAAGTAGTTAGCCAAAAGTCAGAGTAATCCCAGAAGAGAAGTCAAGCAGAAGCACCTGTAACATCTCGGTCTGATCCGAGTATTATTTATAAGAAAATAATAAACGGATCAGTCTAGCTATAAATATCAGATGATATGGTATAGAATAAAAGATATGGCATGAACATATAATAACCATAATGGCATACTACTATAAGTATGTAATTGAAAATCAACAAGAGATTAATCAATATCACAAGAATCTTCTCAAAGATAAAATGGGGTATCATACCCTAAACTTGTATTCATAACAAGTCAATGACACACAAATTCACCAATGCACAAAAATTGATAAAACTTATCAATGGAAATCACGAAAATTGGTGAAGCACAGAATTCCAGAAATCATCACAAGAAATCCAGGAATCACAAGAAGGGGGAGGCCTATCACAAAATGGGAGTATAAAAAATCACCAACACGTGTAACACAAAACGAGACGTTATCTCATGGTATCTAACCATTAATTTTGAGCCGAAGCTCCACAAGAATGGCCCGAAGACCGTGGGGCGCTACCCCACATATGTGATGTAGAAACATCACACAAACGGGGTTTAGTCTCCCTCGTAGACAAAGAGACATCGCACAATTGCTAGTCTAAATCACAAAAATGATCGTCGTGATCATCAAGAAGTGTCAATCACACCAAGCTAGTAAATATATGAGTTTAGCTTCATGTCCCATAACCACTTGCTTAACTTAAATATTTACGAACAAACTGTAGATCTTCACTAGAAAATTGTCACAAGAGGTTCAATCGAACAAGTCCAAGAATTAACCGACGAAGCAAACGCAAGCGTTTCATACCACTTGTTTTACTAAGCCGTTTAATTAGATTTCTCATCCGAGTGAGGTAAAGGCTTGTATATACTAATAGATTGGAAAATGGTTTAAGAAAAAGAGTTTTGTAATAAAATAGTGTTGAAATCGCTTTGATGAAAGAGTTTTGATATTTACTACTAGTATTGAAACCTTTATATTTTTAAAGTGACAAGTCACAAAATTGATTGTAGAAACAAATAAATTCACTAAAATTCACATTCGAAGACGTGAATAAAATCCAAGGAAATCAGTTCCAAAACCATCAAAGTAGAAATACCCACGCGACCTAATCATGGCCGAGCTAAAGTGCAACGACCTAAAGAGGTAGCGACTTAAAGTAAATAGGTCGAACGACCTAAGGATAGCATGCCGAGCGACCTAGGTGAGCGACCTAAGCACGTGGCGCGACCTATAATGTCCGAACGACCTAACTAGGCAAGCGACCTAAGGGGAAGATAGGTCGAGCGACCTAACTCATGGCCGAGCTAAGGAAAGGCGTGACCTAACGAGGTGCGACCTAATGAGTAGGTAAGGTCGAGCGACCTAAAGGAGTGGGCATGCGGCCTAGGTGACACGACCCAAGGGGTACGCGACCTAAAGGGTAAGTAAGGCCGAGCGACCTAGGGCCAACGACCTAGTGCAAAATGACCTAACGAGGTAAATAAGGCCGAGCGACCTAGTGGCCGAAGCGACCCAACGGCTCAATGTCGAGCGACCTAACGTAAAACAGGTCAAACGACCTAAAGCCAAGCGACCTACGACCTAGCGACCTAACTCCGAGGCGACTTTTCCACCAGAACGACCAAAGGCACGGGCAGAACGACCTAGCGCCCAGAATTTTCCAAAAGCACTAAAAATTGGAGTTTTTCGCCAATTCGATCCAAACCAAATGCTAATGTGCATGCTAAAGTGATAGGAATTCATTCCCGACAGTCCAAGATAGTTATAGACAAGAATGTGAGATAAAAATCTCACCTTTGCACCAAAAATCAATGAAGATGAAGCTTAAAGCAAAGCAAGAACAATCACAAGCTTGAATCAATGTCTTCTCTTGAATTTGGAGTAGATGTTGGATTAGCAATGAAGACTAAGACTTTAGAGTTTTAATTTCCCATTCCTCTCCCCATTTTTGATGAAGCTTGAAGTGTTAGGAAATGAAGAATGAATTAATGAATAGGAGAGGGGGTTGGGCTGAGTTAGTAAGTGACAAAAAGGGTTCAGCCCAAACCAAAGCCATAAGCGAAAAAGTGGCGAAAATTCCACTAACTCCAAACATATTGAAGTTTATACTCAAAAAGATCGCAAACGTCATTTTGAACTCAATGGAAGTGGTATCGAGTCCTAATTTGACTGTATGCAAAAAGTAGCTTTTCGGACTAAAATCCGACTGACGATAAAATATTTAAATATAAAATCGATAAATATGCGGGTTATTACATTATTGCTCTCTTTTGTGCTTAAATGAATGTTGATGTGATTTATTGTTTCATGTTGAATTGATAGTCTATGTTGTTCATAAAAAATAGGCTATGCTTAAACAACCACAAACAAAAATTGGCTCTTCATCTTAATATGATTATGGAAAATAAGTGAATGTCTAAATCAAAATTTGATGATCTATATTTCTAATTAATAGTTAATAGACCATACTTAAAATAGATTTTGCTTTCAACTTGTTGTCATTTTTCATGAGAATTAAAAGTGGTTTAAAGGTTGTGTTATAGTTTGATGGCTTATGTTGAGCTAATTAATAGCACAAATGAGCCATACTTATGATAAACACATCATTTAAACTCACTTATGATAAAAAAAGAGATCATAATTTGTTGAACTATGTGATCTAGAGTGTGGAATTATCTCTCAATTGTCATTTAACTCTCATATTTTTCTCACTTTCTTTTTGTTAGTTTCTTACATTTTTAGCTTAACACTATCTAAATCTTTGGTTAATTTGGTTGAATAGAGATTTAAAATCAACAATTCCCTGCGGATCGACCCGTATTCACTACGTACTACGATAGTACATCGTGCGCTTGTGGTATAAATTTAATTCAAAATTTATCGGCGGTTTTCTAACTCGATAGAAATTCCGTCGTTAAACAAGTTTTTTATGAGAATTAAAAGTGGTTTAAAGGTTGTGTTATAGTTCGATGGCTTATGTTGAGCTAATTAATAGCACAAATGAGCCATACTTATGATAAGCACATCATTTAAACTCACTTATGATCAAAAAAAGAGATCAGAATTTCATAATTTGTTGAACTATGTGATCTAGAGTGTGGAATTATCTCTAAATTGTCATTTAACTCTCATATTTTTCTCACTTTCTTTTTGTTAGTTTCTTACATTTTCAGCTTAACACTATTTAAATCTTTGGTTACTTTGATTGAATAGAGATTTAAAATCAACAATTCCCTGCGGATCGACCCGTACTCACTACGTACTACGATAGTACGCCGTGCGCTTGCGGTAGAAATTTAATTCAAAATTTATCGGCGGTTTTCTAACTCGATAGAAATTCCGTCGTTAAACAAGTTTTTGGCGCCGTTGCCGGGGAATTGTTTTGATTTTATTTTTCTATTCTTCGAATTATTTTTGTTTAATTTTGTGTGTTGTTTTGTGTGTTTGTTTGCATTTAAAAAAAATTCTTTGTGTGTGCTTTTTGTGACATTTTGTTTGTATGCATGTTGTTCTAATTTTCTAGTTGCATTTGCATATCATCCAAAAAAAAATTATTTCTTATACATTTTCACTCACATTTGCATATATACATTTTTTTTACATTGACATCTTTCTTTCATTTTACATTGACAAAAAAAACAATCAAACAATATTTCTGTGCATTTTCTTTCTCTGTGCATCTTCTTTCTGCAATCTTCCACTGCCTCTTATCTCCAATCTACACCAATAAAAATTTATTCTTCCTCTGCTAACATTCCCCTGCTTCCTTCTACCCGACTGTCACCCTCCATTTCAAACACTTCACCACAATCAAACTGACCAACATCAAACTGCCCAGACCAACTTCCACTTACTCCATCTTCTTACAACTGCTTCACATACTTCATCATACTTCATCACCATATACTTCATCATTAACATCGAGAACTCCTCTTCATAAAACTTATCAATTTCATCTCAACTGTGCATATCACTTCCCCTGACACAAGTAGTCACTGTCAATTCATCTTACTACACTATTCCTCGACCAATACCCTGACACCTCCATCCACTTAACCAACTTTCACCACTGATACATCACCCTTCAACTGTTGCCACTGATACAAGCTTCAACCACCTTTAACTGCCTCATAGCATCACCATATAACATCAACTCTTCTTCATTGCCATTCTAATACAACCACTGTCCTCCACCTTACAAACGATGTCTTCTCTGCCAATACTATGACAACTACTTCTCTGCAAAACACTGCATTCAATCTCACTGTCAAACTTCATCCACAAACTGTCCACGAGCAACCCTCCACATATAGAACATTACAGCCAAAACAATATACAACCTTCCACTTCTTGCTACTACCAACTTCCCCTTCACGATCACTGTGAACCATCAACCTGACATATCACCTTCAACTGTCCACACAACTGTGTGCATCTCCATCACCACACAACTGCCCAACTAACCACCTATCATATAACTAGAGCAACTACCCACCGACTACCTTCAACCCACCATATCAACTGTTGCTCACATTCCTTATCACTATTCAGCACATCATACACTGTTGCATTGCAAAAAAAACACGACCATACAAATACCACCATCATTTGCCTTTTCATCACTTCACTTGAAAGCCTGTTGCTTACCACATCAACCGCCTTGCAAAACTTCATTATCTTCTCATCTACATCTCCACTACAGTGCTTGTCACTGCTCCATCACCCTCATACTCCACATACATCAGCATTCACTGCTTGAAACAATACAACATCATCATCAACATTCTGCAAATTCCCTCTGCATTTAAACCTGCCTACTGCTGACAATAAACTCCATAGCATACAATCATCTTCCTGACTGCTCCTTCATACGCCACTTTCTCATCGACCAAACATTCATAATCTACCTGCATCACATCTGCTACCACCATCTACCACCTGAACCATCCCCACATAAAGACTGCAACATAAATACTTGCACAATACTTTTGCATATCCTTATTGTCTACTGCCTGCACAAGCACTACAACCACCAACTCCAACCAATACATTCACATACAAAACGACCAAACACTGCACTGCAATCCTCCCATTCCATCAACGTACAACTACCTTTACATCACTTTCCTACTCCTCTTCATTAACCATCATCATATGATTGCATACCACTTCACCCCGTCTCCTCTTTCAAACTTCTACTGTCCTGCTTCAAAATATCACACTACACTTCATAAACAATTCAGCACAGTCATCAAACAATACCCAAGACGCCAACAAGATTCTGACCAAATTACTTATGTAATACAATACAGCAACAGCCCAAAACTGTGCATCAACCATCAACATACATCCGCAGCAGCAACTCGAACCAAAACAAACCACTTCCCTTACCAATCCTCCTCGACCAATTATTATAGCTTGCTGCTACCCAATCAAACAATACACACCACTTCCAACACTCACAGCCCTCCTCACCACTGCATTCACTCTCACGACCATCAGACCACCATCCACCATCTCATTCACCACTGTTGTTCCCCTCTACCATCCACACGCCTCGACATCAAACAGCCACCACCAAAACAGAACCCCAATCGCCAGCCATCAAATTTCAACCGCGACAACCGAACTCAACCAAAATTCCACCTCTTCCGCCTCTTCCATCATCCGCCTGAAGCTCCACCATCATCCTCGAATTCGAACCACATCGGCCGCCTGAACCCCATCACCATCGCTTCCAATCCACGACTTCAAATCCCTTCCACAATTATGATCATCGGCTGCAACACCGTATTCATCCCCGAACCAAATCTTTGAACCACTCGAATTCGAGATTTGAAACTTTGAAACTGGGTTTATAAATTTTTGAAATTCTGTGAATTGGAGAAGTAAATTTGAAGCGGGTAGTGAATTTGGGAGATCAGATTTTATTTGTTCTACTGGGAATTTGCACGAATTCGTTTGATATTTGGGGGTAGTGGGCCATGATACATAGAGCCAAGTTGATTAGTTTATTTTTATTTTTATTTTTATTCTAAACCCTTTTGTTTTCTTTTGTTCAAATATCTTCTTGTTAATATTTTTTAAAAAAAATAAAAATAAATAAAAAAAGTAAAAAATTGTTTCGATTTGTTTTAATTTGTTTTAGTTTCATTTGTTTAGGTCTAGTTTAATTTGTTTTGTTTTTCACTAGTTTTGTTTTCTTCTTTAATAAACATATATATATATATATTAAAAAAATCCAAAAAAAACAATTGTAGATATATATTGTTTTATTTTAAGTTGCCAAAGCAGAGTTGCAGAAGGAGTAGAATTGCTTGCTAAAATAAATTGCTTGATTTGCTGATCTTGCCAAAAAAACCTGCTTGCTTATTTATAATTTTCTTTTTATTTGCCTTGCATTGTATATATCTATTGTTTTTGTTTGTCTTGCATTGTTGATTGCTTGCATTTGCATTTTATAAAAAAATCAAAAACAAAAATCCATTTGTAGTTGCATTTATAATACATGTTTGATTTCTGCTTTGCATTTCATCCTAGAATTTTGATTAATCGGTTAGACATCGATAACACTTAATTGTATATTGACAATCTGTCCTCTTTCAACAATTTAATTTCTTGGTGTCTAGGCTACGGCAGAGCAATAATCAGTTATAAAAATTACGGTGATTCGTAAATATTATACTGAATTGTTTCTCTGAAGGTACTTAAACCTTCGGCTGCATTGCTACGGTGATTCGTGGTGCATCGATAAATCCTCTCTGTTACCTGGTTGAGAACTATCTTGTTGAGTTAAGACAAAGCGTGATTATACAATTTTGGGTTAACTTAGGATAAATCATTTGTAATTAACTACTACATTCATTTAGTTGCATTAGTTCATACATAGTTTAAAAAAAACAAAAAACAAAAAAAAATGTAAAATTTCTTAACTTAGTTTTTTCCTTTTCCTTTGAAAATTTTCAAATCAAAATTCCAAAAATTCAACAAAAACAATTACTTAGTTTTTTTTAGAAAATCAAAAATCCAAAAAAAAAATATAAAATCTTTTCAAAAAATAAAAAAAATTGAAAAATAAAAAACAAAACAAAAATCAATTTTCCATTTTGAAAAATAAATTCTATCTGTAAATATTTTTCGTTTATACAAAAAAAAACAAAAACATTCTTGAAAATGTCCGAGTTTCCCCACTCACTTGAATTTTACAATAGTTGTGAAAATCAATATAATCCATACGATTTCACTCCAAATTCGTATGGCTATTTTAATGACAACTATTCTTTAAACAATTCGAATTTTGAACAACAAAGTTTTCAAAACGATAACCAATCCTCGAATCTCGAAAATAGCATTTTATCTCTACTTGAAATCTCTACACAACAAAATCAAATGATAAATGATTTGTGTAATTCATATTAGAGTAACAACTCGAGTCAAGGATTTCAAAATTTGAATTCAATTCAAAATTCAAACGATTTCGATTATAACCCATGCCAATTCAATTTCGAACTCCAAAATGAATTTCAAACTCAAAATGAAAATGGAAACAAATTTTCAAACTAATTTGGCAATGGGAATAATCTTAACCACGTTACAATTGAAAAATTTTGTTCTCAACAAATCCAAATCGAAAACTCTCAACTTAATAACTATAAATTGGATTTTGTTGAACAAGTGGACGAAACCTACAATGTTCACACAAATTCGTTGTTTGAAACATATATGAAACAACGTGATAAGCAAAATCAAATCCCAACGTGTGACGAGTCAAACGATAATCCATCTTTTACCCAAATCACTGATTTTCAAATAACAACTTTTGAAATTGAAAATAACGATCTTAATGAAGTTGTTGAGAACACGGGAATTCAGTTGGATTTCAATTCTTTCGAGGGTGTAGAACCAACTTTAAAATTCGATCTTCCTTTTCTCGATTCCGAAAATTCGAATACAACAACTTTGGATTTTGAACTTGAGATACGCAATGAAGTTGTTGATAATCCAACAAAGAAAGATGAATTTAATGAACACAATTTTTATGGACTTTTGGATGACGAGTTGTTAAATTCCGACAGGGAAGATTCAAATCACCACTTTGATTTTGAAATCAATAATTTTGAAGAAGTTTTCAATGATAAATTTGAATTTCAATGTGGTGAAAATGAACTTGAATTTCAATCAATTGTTTTATCGACCCCAAAAATCATTGAAAATAAAACAACTCGTACGATTTTCAATAAAACAGCATTCATTTTTCCAAATCCAAATTCAACTTCAAAATCTTGTATGGTTGGTTTTCCGAGCTTAAGCCATGTCTCGCATATTTGACGAGACAAATGAATCGGTCTTTGGAAGACCGTTTCATTTACTTTTTGATGATATAATTTTTGATCTCGTGTAAATACCTTTAATTTTCATTTAAATAAAGGTCATGTTTTTATTTTTATTTTTCTCCTTCCACTTGGGTTGACTGTGGGGACACAGTCAAAATCAAGTGTGGGGGGGGGAGACTCGTCTTCATTTTTATTTTTCATGGTTTATTTTTGCTTTTTCTTTTAAAAACTCAAAAAAAATCCAAAAAAACAAATTTTCTTTCGATTTATTTTTAAAGAAACACTATAGGATAAATATATGGTTTTGGTTTACTAAATTGAAATTTTTGAAAATTTGTTTGTCTCGACAAAAATAAAAATAAAGTCCGATCACAAATAACAATGGTTTAACTAGTATATAGGAAATTTCATAGTGATAATTATGAAGTAAATCCTAATTGAAAATCTTTGTTTTAAAAAGTGGTGAATTTAAAGTAAAGGATATAACATTTTTTATTGTCTTCTAAGTTAAATAGTGCTAAGATGATTTTGCGAAACTCTCTCTCCAAAAAAAATATTTCTTGTATATATGTATATATTTTTAATAAACACCTAGAGTCATGTGTTCACACTCGTGTGTTCACTCGCTATGCTCTATACACTTCTCATGTAAGCTCGAAAGCCAGTGCACGATTGGTATATCTGGCCTTAGTTTATCTGAGTTAGGTGTGTATTTAAAAATTCTTTACTAGTAACGCCTACAGTCAATAAGTGTTCACACTTGTGTGTTCACTCGCCACACTCTGTATTCCCCTCACATAAGTCCGCAAGGCAGTGCATGGTTAATATATCCAGCCTCAGTTTATCCGAGTTAGGCATATGTATATATTGTTAATGTCAATAAAATTTTCAAATAAGAGAGTGTAAACAATTGAAATCCAAGCATCATTTTAACTTGTTTGATTTGACTTGTTATTGGAAAGAAATTAAAATACCACTTTAATAAACTTTGATAATTAACTAAGGATCCATTTCATAGTTACACTGTGTTATTAACCGAAACAACAAGTTAAACTACAGTCAATTTTTTATGATAACTTCATTTTTGTTGGAAATTTTGACAAGTAAATGACTTAAATTTTCAAGATAATAACCAAACCTATATTTAACTTATTCGTGTTAATTTAAAATAAATCCTTCATTCGTAAATATTTTCAAAAACTTGCATCCATATCATTGTAAATAAATCTTGCATTTAGGAATTTTTTATTTTGTAAATATTTTCACTTTGCATTTGGATTTTGTGGGTAGTATCCGTTGAAAACCCTCACGAGACAACACTCGTCCTACTAGGGACACCCAAAGGTTTAACGGATTGTTGCATACGCTCAATGCAATCGTGCTCCCTATGAAAATGGATTTATCTGGTAGTTTAGAATGTTCTCGGGTATTTATGAAATACTAAAGAATTATTTACAGAACTACGAATTCTTTATGAAAGAGTGTTCGGAATCGAAATTCATAAGTGCTATCGAGTGTAATATGTCAATATTAAATTCATATTCAAACTTTAACTAAGAAGTTTAAAGTTGGAAATGTTCCAAACGAAACATTGTTGCAGATTCAATGAAAATGCTAAGTACGTTGCCTTAAATAGCGCATAATAAAAGCAATGTATATATATAAATGCACAAATTTATAACTGATCTAGGAGTATGCTCTAGGGGCAATTATGTAATTGTTACATATACTTAACTCGATAATCAATCTTGTTCGAAATAAAAGGTGTATTCTTTTTATTATATGCTTGATATAATGATTTATATATTAAATAATTAATTTAATTTAAAGTATATTTAGTAGAAAATATGTAAATGGTATGTTTTGTGATAGTTGTTACAATGCGGTGTAACCACGAGTGATTTATCACAATAAAATAAACAAATCGTTTTAAATATTCCTATTCAAGATGTATTGAGACTGGATATCAATGCATCCATTGAGATTAGAGTACGTAATGCTCTCCAAATGTTAGGCGGTGTATTGGATAACTATGGAATGACTCACCAGATAGTTTTCTATTAGTTAATATAACTAAGGTCAAACAGAAATATCAACGTGACAAGATTACATAGTTTTTTCGACTTGAGAATACTATTGATCTTCAATGTGGAAGCTCTGCTTTGATAATAGTTAAATCGTGACATGACATCCATCGAACGATTATAGTTGGGTCAAGTGGAAGTATTGGATGTGAAACATTATTCAAGAGAGGATTCTTCTCCTCGGTTGTGTAAGGTTAGTATCACGGTCAATTGAAGTCAACTCAAAGTCAAAGTCTCTGGCTAGAGTTGTTCAGTTAATAATAATTGTTATTATTGAATAGTAGATTTTGTGTTTGGGCTATAGAGTTGAATATGGACGATATTGGATTTTTGACCATTACCAAATTTCATAAGTTCAAAGTGGTATAGTTTTGACAAAGAGAATTGGCATAAATAATCATCACTACTAGGTAACGTTTAACAATGTAAAATTGGATTTTACCGAAACCAAGTGTAATGGCCCATTTTTTCGTACCCTTTGAATCAACAATAAATCACACATGTCCAACTCAAATTGCACGAATAAGCGGATCGTTAAGGGTAGAAAGAAAATAAAGACAGAATAGAATCTCACACGAATGGAATAACATATATTATTTCAATAATAATCTTTACAGCGAAAAAATTTAAATACAATATCAGAGTCTAACCTAGATTCAGCCTGGACAGTTATAACACCTGCCCTTACAAATGCTGACAAACAACAAAACAAATGCAATAGATGCAGCGGATAATAGAATATGCCTATACGATGATGAAGATCTCCAGCTCTCCTCTAGAAACACCAAGCGTCTTCAGCTAAACCTGAAACTACTCGAATTTGACTCGAGTATTAAAAATACCCGGATCAGGCTTGATAAACCAGCGTGAGATACTTGAAATTTAAAATGACGATGTTATCAAAACCTTTGAAAAGAAGGGTATCTCATAAGACCACGCCCACACATAAATACGGATGAGTTTTTACCTTATGATAACCAAAACTCTTTTATACCAAAATACACTTGATATTATTTTTAATGACACTCCTTTGAAATCACTTTTCAAATAAACTTATTCAAATAAGGTACCAATACCCGAACTAAGTCTAAGGTAATATATCCGGACTGGGTCAACAGAATATATCGAAAGGAATATATGATACCAAAAGGGGTAGCTGAAATGTTTGCAAAGCATTACAACTATTTTGGGACTACAATCAAAATCGTAAAGCTCGTATTGGAGTTGGATTTCCAATATGATAGGGAACTAGTGGCCTTTTTCTTTCTCCGATCCACGCATAACAAACATAGTTCTCGCGGTGCCTTAATCGCTTTTCTTAAGCAAGTCACCTAATACTATACTTGCTATACTACTACTGAGTACCTTAGTTCCTTGATTTTCTCAAGCTAACCACTTTATCAAAATGAGGCAACAAATGCCTTCAAGGATGTTTTCCCCCAAAGGGCCCAACGTATTGGACGCCACCATACATACTTACTTATCTCGAATTTGTGTATGTTAGACCACATAGTATCCCATATCATCTTCAGGGATGTGAGGCTAGTGAGGCTACGCTCATTTTCTTCAAAGCCACGCTTTGCTTTTCACAAAGTTGCGCTTTAGGTCATAACAAGTTCCACTTTGAATGCCACACTGCCATTCCTTTGATCACTATTTGAGTCCCACAAGCATACAACCTCTGAGCTTGTATGTCTCAAAGAAAGGTGTTAAGCTAAGAGAAGTTGCCTTCTCCAATACTAAACAGATGTATATTTGTAAAAGTCAAACGTTGTGTCTCAGAAACACAATGTCAGACATTCGTCCATACAAGTTCGCTCTAGGATTGAATGAAACCGAAGGCACTTCTCCTACCACATCCTTTTTGGGAATCACCCTAGGATCAGTAGCGATTAGTCCTTGTAATCTGAAGATTTCAAAACACAATAGGACCACTGCTATAAATATCTCTATATTGGGAGCTACCTAGAGAATGTCAACAAGCAGTCCTTCCGCAAATGAAGATCTCCGGTCTTCATTACAATGGAGATTTCAGAAAGCAGATACCACTACCAAATAAAATATGGGGTAAACCCCTAGACTCGTGACAGCAATCCCTACATTCTGAAGACCACCGGTCTTCAATAATCATCATCTTTAACACGTCTTCATTTTCAAACGTATACCTTGGTTCGAAGTGGTTTTCAGATAGGAATCACTCAAATCCGACCCCGGTTCCTTCGAAGCCAATTATCAGTTAAAATTGTTAAGTTCATATGTGATTATTAATCATTAATAAATTACTTTATCTTTCCATTTAATCAAATATCTTTAGATATATATTCTTTTCAATTTATTCCATTTTCTTTTTAAGAGTATATAGTATCATTAGGCCTCATTTATTTAATCATTTGATTTATTAAACCTATTTGGATCTTGGAGTAATTCCAATCATTTTCTCTTTTACTTAGGAAAACCTTTCCAAATCATTCATTACATCTTAATCAAAGATTTCTTATATTCAAGTTATAACTTTCAACTTAGGAAAAATATTCCCAAATCATTCATTAAATCTTAATCAAAGATTTCTTATATTCAAGTTATAACTTTTAACTTAGGGAAAATATTCCCAAATCATTCATTAAATCTTAATCAAAGATTTCTTTCTTAACTTCAAATCATATTCTTGCAAATCGAAGATTTTCATAACAGAGCACTACTGCCACCTTAGATATGGTAAATTTCACCTCCAGGGACTAGTGGCATATAGTCCTACAGCTTGAAGATCTTTTTCTTCAATATGTTTTATTTCGAAAATTAGTTTGAAGGGGTTTTCGAATAGGAATCACCCAAATCCAATCCCGGCTTTTCAGATAGGAATCACCCAAATTCGATCTCGGTTTCTTCATACTAATTATCGATAAAAAGATGTTAATTAGTTAATTAATATTCTAAAATTTGTTTCTTTTTATCTTGAAAAAACTAAAATATGATCTTTTAGAGCATCCAGGCTTTCCTTTCGATCTGTTCCACCAATCGCCTAAAAGATAAAGCGAAGGCCAGGTAAGTTTAGGGCACTGGTTGCTCCATCCTAACCTTAGTTATACACCTTGTTTTACCATATAAATCTCACGGGCGGAACAAATGTACTATTTATTTTCGCATACTCATTTTGTTATTACGTTGAAGGAAATGATTTCCATTGTATTATTTTAAGAGTTATAAACAATTTCTACTTAACCATTTATTTAAACTTTTATAATAAATTATAAAAATTTCAATTTACCTTTAAAACACTTAATTATTTATTTAAAAACATTTATAAATGATTCTAGAAATAGTTAAGTTTAAATCTTTATTTCAAAAGTTATAGAAATTGCAGTAGAAAAGTGCTGCGGAAAGTGCTTAAAACAGCTTATTTGATTAAAACAATTTTTTTATGTTTGAAAATTCTTATTTTCTAATTCAAATCTTTAAACCATTTTAATAGATTTATAAAATTCATTTCATATTTTTAATCATTTAAAAATATCATTTGGAAAGAAAACCTTTTTTGGATTCCGAGCTACAAAACCGCAATGTTTTTAGAAAATTGTTTTGGACATATGTCAAAATCTACTTAATGAAATCTTGATTTCGTTTTTTCGTTTGAGAACTATTATCATTGTGAACCAAAGAATTTTTATTTCAAAGAAATCCGACTTATAAATCATTCTCTATGTTAATTTGAAGTTACGGTCGAAATTTACAAACTACCGCTACGCGACGAGCTCGATTTTGACCAATTTTGTGAATTGCTTTGGAACTTGTCCAAAACACTTTAAATTTGTTTTAAACCATATTAAAATATTTTAACTTATTTAAAACAATATTTTCGTCATTTCAAACTCATTTTCATTTCATTTCATATTATAGTATTATATTATTATAATATCATTTTCAATCTTTTTAGATTTTTTGTTGAAATCATTAAGAGGGAAAATCACTCCATACACATATTATTATGGATTTAATTTCCATTAAACTAAATATGGTTAATTACTAACCATTTCCCTTATTATTTATCAAACCAAGTTATCAACCATTTCGCAACCATAATATCAACCAAGTTATCATCCAACATCAACCAATATTCAACATATTAATTTCTAATTTAACATGTATATTATCAACTTAAATTTTATTTAAATAAAATAAGATTTTGAGTAATCACCTTTTACCAAAAGATTAACTTCCTACCAACATTCCTTTTCAAACAACACTTCACTAAACCATTGTTAACTTCAACTAATCATCTTCTACTCCATTAATACATCACCTAAACAACTCCACCTCACTTTCTAGTGCTCAGCCATCACTTCACTTCCACTTGCTCTCAACCACAAGTCTTTCCCTATTCTTTCCTCTCGGCCAAACCTTCCAACAACACCAATAGGGCTCTGCCTCCCCATATCCTCCCCTTCCTCCATCATTTATTCACTTCTTAGATGCTAAATCATGTTTTGATGATATTCTAATATCTTTGGCAAAGTTTGGTGGAGTTTTGATATTATTTGATATGGTTTTGAAAAAGTTAGTAAGGAAATGAAAGAGAAGAAACGATTAAAGCTCTAAGAAAGAAAACGAAGAAGAAGAAGAAGAAGAAGAGAATGGTGTGAGAATGGAAGAGGTATCCATGACTATTTATAGAAAAAAGTTTGGAATAAAATATTATTATGTAAAATGACCAAAATACCCTTAATTTCATTTTGAGCAAAGTAACACTTACCATCACCATTTCAAAACATGTTTTATGTCACTTTCACTTAAGGAGTAAGAAAAGTAAAGTAATAATTATGTTTGGTTTGATTTGACATGTATTGGAATTTTGTGCTTACTTTTTCTTAATGAAATTCTAGAATTTTCTAAGTATGTTTAGTAAAAGTAAGCTTGATTAGTGAATTAATTAATACTTACCTATTTGAATATATGTTCCTATATAAGAAAATAAAGGTGCGATAACTTTTAATCTACAAAACGTTGATTTTCGACAAAATATTTTATGGTCACATTTTGACATTTTAGTTAAACCATTTGTTTATGTAAGCCAAATTTAAAAATAAATTTGTATAATGTTATTTAAAAATATAAACACACAAAAATAAATTAAAATAATTTATTTAATTATTGAAACTTACTTTTTTGAAATCAGCATTTTTTCACTTTTGTCGATATAGGCAAATGTTACTATTTTTGTTTATACTTATCTTTTCAAATCCTATCTAATATTGTTTCAATCATATAACCTTACATATATATTTAAAATCATCTTAAATGTCATTTTTAAGAGTGGTCAAATTCTGGGTCGTTACACCAAGTAAGCGATAAATTCGGCCAAAATGTCACGCTACCTATTAAGCGACGTGTGAGTGTTAATATTTGAATTGTTCAATATTAATCGCTAGCGAAATTTACATCTAAGAATCACACAATCGAAACGATGAACACACCTTTTTTATCACCTAATTTAATTAATTTGTTAATTAAATTGATTAAAACATATGAAATATTAGTTACCGAATTTTGTATTTAATGTGTTGAATAATGATAAATAATGCATCTATAACAGTTATAAATATATTAATCGATATACAATATTGGTACGCGTTTAAATTTAGATTTTAATACAACGAACACAATTCGGGCTGGAATTCGCTTTGAGGATGGGGGATGCAAATTTTTACCAAAATAGCTTGGATAGATCAACCAAAATTTGGAAGAGGAGAGAGTTTTTTGAATGGTTTAAAAGAGTGGAATTGCTAAGAGAGAGATAAGGATAAGATCCACTTTTCTCTCCATTTAATTTCCTTTTTATATGCCACTCTCTACACTATTCTTTTTGATACCTTTTCTCTCTTTGCAAATTTTGACCACCAACTTCATTTAAACCTAAAATAAATCCAAGCTCAAATCACATCAAAATTCTTCGACTCGATCATCGGTGGTAAAGTAGTTCGGAAGCTAGCAACTCTAGAACTTGGAATTTGATTCAAAGAGCCATTTTATCATTTCAAAGTAAGATCTCTAGGACTGGGTGAAAGGTTTTCAACATGTTTACTAATTCATTTAATATTATTATCTATCATTATAATATATTGTAGGCTATTAGATTATATTACGAATCTTGCGTATTGATGTTCCATCGTATATTAGATGGTTGAATATATTAGTGCATCGACATATATGTTAAGTAAAAAAATTGGCTTACATACTAGCGTTAAACTCACAGCCTAAAATTAAAAAAAAATCATTTTTCTAATTAAATAATACTATATATATATATATGATTTTATTAATTAATATATTATACCTTAAAGATAAAAATCATATAATAAACATTTTAAATTTTGTTTTTGTACAATATTAATTCGACAACAACAAATGTTCAATTTTAATATATTTTATATTTAATTAATGATATAATTGTTTAATTAACTAGAAATTGATTATGTTTGAAATTAATATTATAAAATTATAAAATATTTTATTTTATATTTATATTTAATATTATAGTTTGAAATTTATTATAAAATTTTATGTAAAAATATTATGTAATTTTCAGGTCTCAAAAATGATTTTTTATGACCTTAACTAATTTAAATAAATCAATGTTAAAATTATTTTATAATTGTTTAATTAGAAAACATTTTAAAATACGAAAAATAAAAAATAAAAAGTTAGTTTTTCTGCCATGAACTTAAAGTCTGGAATTATTAAAAAATTATATATATATATATATGTATATGTATATGTATGTATGTGTCTATATATATATATATGTATATATATTTATGTATGTGCACATGTATATACATATTTATAAATATTCAAACTAAATATTAGAAAAAAAAATTGTACATAACTTTGCAGCAATAGTACAAATAAAAAAATTAATTTTTTTTTGCATTAATTATTAAATGATTGGTTATTTAATATAAATAAACATTTGTTCAAATATATTTTAAAGTATTATATATAAATTATTGTAATTATTATTTCTACATATTTATGTGTGTGTACATATATAATAATATTTTACATAAGTATAGTTTTACATAAATATATATAAAATTTTCGATGCACATATTTATATAATCATTTAGACAGCTTATAGAATACTAAAGGGGCTAGCATGTCTATAGTAGTGTAAATCCCAACGCCTATACACGAACATGTCAAACCATGTACACTTTATTAAGTTGCACATGGACGTAGACACATATCTACTCATATTCAAATATAATACCAACCAATATAAAGTAAATTTTTTATCAATAAAGTTAAATAAAATAATGACTTTATTTAAAAGAACTTTAGAAAAGTTCTAAATAAATTAGGCTTCATATACCTAATAAAGATCCAAAATCGTTTAAAAAAAATTCACCCATCTTTTTCCCCTATGGGTTGGCCCAATTCCAACAAGAACCATTTGACGACCTTCTGGCGGGAAGGGAGAGAAGGACTGTCCTGGGCCTCGACAAGAGTGATGAGTCTTTAGCATTTCTATATAGGAGTGCTTGGCGAATGGCCAAGATTCCAAAGGGGTGTATCCTGCCTCCGGGTTTTTCCATGAAGCTGGTTGGCCAGGATTGTCCAAATCCTGAGGTAAACATCCGAATGGATAAGCACGCCCCTCAAACTGGGCGTCCGCATGGCTGCTATAATTTGGTTGATAGTAGCAATGATGTGAGGAGATGAGCGAGCGACCACAATAACTGTATACGACACGAGGCCAAACTGAGATAGGTTGGGAATCTTCTTGGTTACTGGAGGAGGTAGTGGATCAGCATCAACCATTGCCGCTGTTGATGTTGGATGTGATGTATCAAGCGAGGAAAAAGCTTGCACAAGAAACTGCTAACCATAAGATTAGTGTTTGGCCTTCCTTCTAGCACTAAATGTTGATATTTTTCATCAACCTCAAGTTATGATAGTGCTTTATAAGGAGAAAATGTTACTTACTAATCACTAGGCTTAATGACGAAAAAATGAAGGGAAAAGAGCATTAAATGGTAAATTGACACAAGATATGAAATGGTTCAGCCAAGCTGCCTACGTCCATTGTGATGTTTATTTACTATATGGCTCTCTCCTAATTACAAGAAATTATGAGAGAATAATAAGAAAAGATGATATACCTAAGATAAATGAAGCATATAACCTTAAGGAGCTTGAGTGGTGGATCATGGGTTCCAACCCAGGGTCCCCTCAACCAAGGGCCTAACTAACCTGGGGTCACCTCCACCGGGAGACAAACCAACCTGGGGTACCCCCTACCTGGAGTCCAACTAATCAACCGGGGGTCCCCTCCTCGGGGGCCCAACCAACATAGGGACCCCTCCATTGTTTGCCCAACTAACCCCTTAGAAGTGGCCATGCATAGGGTTCTTATAGCAGTTGAACTTATGTTTAAACGGCTTAGATCGTGCCACTAAAAAGGCGTGAACTGCACCTGACCATTGATATGATCAAATGGATTAGGTAAAGGATAGCCGGTGAAAGAAAGGAGTGTGTGGCTGAGATGAATGCCACCATGACTATACCAGGAGTATACTCTACCATGCATGGTATTATATGCGCTTGTAGGAAATAGTCTCAAACCATGCCGATTGAGAGATAGTTGAGGGAGATATACTTGAGCAAGTGAGATGGCCTATCATCGGGTTCTGAGCAGGTCGAAGAGAGAGAGAGAGAGAGTCGGTTAACCAATGGAAGATGGGCTGAGAGGGGCTTGCGCCTTGCATTGACGGGTGAGCGAGTCGTCGGGGTTATTACGTCGGGAGAATTCGCCAGTAGAAGGCTTGACGTGCAATTGAGAAGAGGAGCCGATGTAGGGCTAGGCTAGATTTGGTCTATCATCACACATAAGAACATCAATCAACCTGTTCCCAGCCATTGCTGGCTTACGAGTTGACTTGGACCCAGTCAGCCTGGCCCGAACCGGGACAAGTTGAGATACCTTGATTAGTCTACCTTCTTACTTATGAAAAATTTGAATAACACTATGAAAGTCAATATAGTAAAACATACACTAAATATGAAGAATCATACCCGATCTGCCCTTGCATCTAAAGAGTTAGCACATAATAGTGTATGCTAAACTACTATCACCATCAACCTATAAGTGTACTATATATCTAAGTACAATGTTGGGTGTTCGAGTGTCCAAGTCCTCAATACCTACATACTATGACATCATAGGGTGAGAAAAACATACCTAACAACACATAGCAAATATAACAGACATAACATCATCACATAATCCACACGTAACTCGGGCAAATTGGATATATGATAACTCATATAGCTAACCCTCTGCTAGAGACTAATGGGAAGTCTTGGTTTCTCATGCTTAAATCCATGCCATAAAATAAGGCCATGAATTGGACCATCATATCTTACAATTCCAAGGGATATGGATCCATTTTGACAATCTGGGATATCATATCCTTGTATCCAAATGAGCGTCCCCATCTTCCCCCTCTTTATGTGCACACCTAGAAACCTCGGAGTATCAATGGTACCTCCACATGCATTTCTATAGTCAAACTCAATACCCATTCCATTCTATTTATCTCTATGATTAAATACATTCCTCGTTCTATGCACAAGTTTCCATCCTCGAACTTGTCCTTAAAGATCATTATCGCAACTTCAGCTGTCGAGTCACTATCATCGAAACATATCTAGACACACCTTCCTAAGTCGCAGAGCCATCGTATCAAAGTCCCAAAGTCATTGTGTCAAAGTGCCGCATCCTTACTTCACCATCGAAGTTACTCTTCATCGCATTATAACACTGAAATTGAACATCGAACGAATGAACACGCAAAGCATGCTTCCTAAGGCACCACCTTTTCCTCCACCAAGTTTGGTTGTGATTGGCTAAACCATAATCATGTCGGTGTCAACATGATTACTTAGTCTATCTTTTACTAAGTTTTCATGTCCCAACTCAAGCCTGAAGTTCCATTCTCCTCGTCCCGAAGCAACACCCCAAAGTCCTCGGAGAAAACATGTCGACACCGACCTCAAGCCTTAGCCAATTTTTTATGTCCAAACACACAAAGCCTCTCATCTTTAGCCCATCCCGAAGCTTCCTACTCTCAACCCTAAAGCGCCTAATCCCTAGCCGAGAGCCTACCTTATAAATCCATGCAGTCACCCACCACCAAGTTGTTTGAGCAATCACCATCGACTTGTTTTAACCACTACCCCCGACATAATTTTCCACCACAAAAATTCTTTCAAATATCATGCAAACTGTTTTGTAACTCCTCTAGACCTCTAAGAGTAACATATCTCATTTGTTTCACATTTTGAACAATTTTTCCATCGATTTGCACAAAACGATGACCTCTTTCTAACTACACTAAAACAACTTAAAAACACGTTAAACTATCACATACAAACATCACATATAAGCAATCCAAATAAAATTTAAACACATATTATTCTAAATCTAATCATACACAAGATGACAAATTGATTTACAAAATAGTGGAAAATGAATTAATATATGTTTTCATCTTTTCACACCCAGTTTAAAGGTGTTATTAAAGTTAGATCTAGATTTAAAAACATTTTAACATTAAAAATCATTATTTTACTATATAAACATGTATAGAATAATGAGGGATGCAATATCACCACCTTAATCAAAGGAATTTACAATACTCGAAGTGAACAGTAGATGCATGGATCCCAAGGTGCCTCAACCGTAATTTGTATAATACCGTCGCTATTCACTCCTTTAGTTATGTGTTTAAGCTAATTAATGTAAGGAAAAATAGTGTTTTTTGGCTAAAATTATTAATGGAGGATTGATTTAGTTTTGGAAAGTGAGAAAAATGATTAGAAACAGTCCCATCTCCCCAGTTAGGCACAAATCCCAAAATGGGTTAGCGGGCCTAATCTAAGCCTAATTAATTACCCATTAATTTGACTAGAAACTTTCCAAACTTCAAATGACCATATTTTCTAAATGGTAAGTCCAAAAAGCTATTATGGCCACTCAACAGATAGAGAAACCATCATATCTTTCAATTTGAAGTTGTGTCTACCTCTATTCGGCTCCTATCAAACGTTTTAGGCCTTACTAGTTTTGAGGATCAAAATCATCATCCGAAGGTTAGAAATGTCACTACTTAACATGTCCTAAAGTTGCAATGCATAAAATGCGGGTAGTTACAATAATTGTATCAGGTGCATTATGCAACAAGGTAGAAAGGGCATATTTTAAGATTTTTCTTTTTAATTCATTATGCACTAAATCTTTTAATGTGTTACCTAGAATAACATTGTCAGCATTAAATCATATTCAGCGTCTCATTAAATGATTTTGATTTAAATTTTAAATTAAATTATATTATAGTTATATAATAATTATTAATGTGATTTATAATATTTTATTTAATCAAAATGTTTAACAAGGCAATTCTTTGTCAAATTAAATAACATTTATACAAATGTAAATTTAATATACAATAAAATAATTTTATATATAATGATTTAAATATATATTTATAATGATATATATATATTATGTATTTGATAATTAATTTTGAATGATAACAACTAATTGAATAATTTTTAATATAAATTCAAAAGAAAATTTAAATTTTATGTTTATTAAACTGATGTTATAAAGTTAAAAAATTATAGTCCATATTTAAATCAAATCAAATACTCAAATCAAATGAACAATGTATTAATATATTAATTGATTAATAGTGTTAATTTTTAATATTATAATAACAAATACACACACATAGATATGTGTGTATCTAAATAATATTTCAAATATGAGCACATAATATATAGTTTTAAAATTAATGTTTCGAGAATTTTAATATGAACCCAAAACTGCAAGTTTTATGCAAAATGGAGTTCGTATGTGAAAGTTACAAATGTTCAAAATATATATCATTAAAAATGTGAATTTATAATAAGGACTTAGAAAAAATGTACTCTTCTAACTTGATTCTAACTACCGCCACCGTTATTTTCTTCTTCAAATTAAATCAACCATCTCAAACCGCTGGAGCCAAAGACGATGCCACCGTTGTATTCCCCTAGTTTAGTAGATTCTTCCACTACTCTTGAAATTGAATCTGACCACCATATGATGAAACCCTAGTTCATTCTTATTTTGCGATGGCCAATGTCAACTCAAATGTTTGGTCGTGATTCCGTCATCGGTGTTGTGACGTATGCAATGCTTTTTGTTGATGATAACATACCATAAGTGATGAGATGTGCACAGGAGGGACACCAAATATACGTTACATACAACAGTGAAAAAAATCTGTTTCTATTAAAATATAAAAGTCAATTTTGTTTAAACCATTTTGGTGAAAGTAATATGATTTTTTTCGATAATCCTCCCAATTGAATTCACTCAATGGAACAGCCAAAGCACCGGAGTGTTCTACTCTATGATACAAAGCTATTAATTCAAGTTTTACCCCATTTTGATTTTAAATGAAGAAGTTATGACTCTAATAATAATGATTCAACCTTTTTCCCCTAAACAAAGAAAACCTAAGTGTGGAACTCAAAACCCAAAAAAGTAATGCACTAAAGCAACATGTATGAAACGAAAAATGACATACGAGATAAAAAAGACTCAAAAGAAAAGTTGGCGGCGCCATAAATCTGGTCATTAGATATGTGCTCGGTACCAAATTGAAAATTTTGTTCGGTAGCTAAGCACATTGTAGCCTACCGAACCATGAAAATGATCCGGAAGGGTTCTGCTAGGTAGCCTACTAGATCATGAAAACAGTCTGGTAAGGTTTTGGTCCATACCAACTAGATTCCACCTACTTATAACATGGCTTGGATGGATCGGGCCTTCCTCCTATGCATCAGGTTCCAAACTTGAATGACTTCTCATTCCCATGCAGCAACCTCAAAGCCTCTTACTTTTAAGAATGCACCTACAAATCCTTTAAAATCATCATGTAAGGGGAGGAATCCAAAAGAAACTAAACTCCAAAGAAATAAGGGAAAAAGCTTCTTGAGCACTTTTGGATAACAAGGAAACATCAAGAAACATAACTATAGATCTAAACTGATCAGATCTACCATCCGATAACAATAACTAGAGAGATCGGATCGATCTCTTTTGAGATTCAAGGAAGCTAGAGCTATGGCAAAACAATCAAATTGACTAATTGCAAAAAATTTAACCGATCCAGAAAAATATAGCAAGCATTGTAGCAATTGTAAATTGAATAACCATAATAAACATATAAAGTAGATGTAGCCAAAGATTGTTGAGCCATTATAAAAATACCATGGTTCATTTACTTTTTATACACTTTAATTTCTAATTTCTCGTATATTCGCTTATGATATGTGATCTGAATTGGAGTGAGAATATAAAATATTTAACGAATAAAGGTCTCACCTCTTAAAAACCAACACTAGGGTATTGAAAAACTTATGGATCGTATATTATCAAACTTGTGTATAATATGTAAGTGTATAAGCTAACTCTATAGTAGACAATAAAGAGTAAAGTATAAACCAGAGTTTTTATACTGGTTCGGACCTCCCATCCTACGTCCAGTTCAGAAGCTCCCCCTCGGTATTTCCTTTAAAAAAACTACCCTCGGTTCGCCCGAAGGAATAGGCTAATACAAAAGTATCTCTGACAATCTTATGTTCCAAATAACGTGTTTTTGGCTTATAGTACAAATCTTTCTATGGTCTCCTTTGAGTATGTGAATATGAATGCTTTGAGTTGTAGGAAGTGGTTTTAACCAAATTATATTTTGGTTATAATAGATTGAGAGTATATGAACAATGTATACGTAAGAAAGTGTTTACAAATCAAGAGAGGAAAGAATAAATTAATTCAAGTTAGTTGATTTCTACATCTCAATGAAAGTAGTATTTATAGATTCAAAAGGGCGCAGATGAAGGGTTGTTACTATCTGAGAAGATCTATTCATTTTAATGGTTGCAACCTTTCAATGAAGGGTGATATTTTTTGTTTCAAACAGAACTGTCTTTTCAAAATTAACAGTTTTTACATATGACAGACATTTGTTGTAAAACCTCAGACGTCTGTGCTTTCAGAAAATTTTAACTTGAGAATTGTCACAGACATCGGTGGTTTTATTTCAGACGTCTGTGGGTAATAAAAACAGTTTTCTAACCTAATTTTGATGCATATGAAACAGAGTATGAATAGAGTATGATTGTGTATGCATATATACTCAAGGAGACCTTAACAATAATTTATCTAAGACTCTTTTATAGTAGAATAACCTTATTAACAGTAGTATGGTCAATGAATCTTCATTTCTCTTTGAGTCTTAATATCTTCAAGCATGGTTTCTTCTTATAGCATATACCTGTAATCTTAATAAGGTCTATATATATATATATGATTATGTAGTTGTTATCATTGGAATACAAACTGGGGGTTCTAACAATCTCCCTCTTTTTGATGATGACAATAATACAATCAAAAATTAACTATACAATCAAAAATGAAGTATTATTTTGTTTGTCTTTCTCTATGCTATATTTATCTCCCCCTATGTATGCATAAATTTTCCCCTCTTTGTCATTATCAAAATGGAGGGAAACGATATAAGATACAGAGATATTAAATAGACATAGCATGTTACACATTAAGATCATGGAAAATAAAATATGGAAGTTCAAATAAAATT
Source organism: Allium fistulosum (assembly GCA_030737815.1). NCBI lineage: Eukaryota > Viridiplantae > Streptophyta > Magnoliopsida > Asparagales > Amaryllidaceae > Allium > Allium fistulosum. The sequence continues at coordinate 873,715,424 of CM060902.1, forward strand.
AGAGACAATTGTAGCAGAAGTTGTAAACAGTGAAACAAATAAGCATAAGAATAGATAATTGCAAAATAAAAGAAAAACTCTAATTGTATTGGTTTTGTGAGTAAGATAAGCCCCCATAGTTATCATAGTATTCCCAATAAAAATATTGATCATGCTCATATGTACTTGGCCAATGTGTTTGGTCACTGTACTCCTCATCTTCGTGAACTGAAAGGCCTTGAAATCTCATGTACGATTATTGTTGAAAATGCGGAGTATCAGACATGTACATGTCATCACTATCTTCTTCTTCTTCCTTAGGTTGTGCGTGAATAGGAGTCTTCCCTTGGTCACCTCTATCATGAGACATACCTTCCGGCGAGGCTTGAGAGCGATAAATTGTTGTTTAAGCCCGAGGTGGAGGTGTTGGTGAAGGCAAGGATGATGAGCGAGAAGATGATCGACCACATACTTTGCGCATAACTTTGCCTAAAGTGGAGACTACTTTGTCAAAACTTTTCTCCATTTTTGTCATCCTTGTAGAGAAAGAACATTCCAATCCAGTCATCTTTCTATTTAAAGCTCGCTGGTTAACTATGATTATCTTTTGGTTTTTAAGTGCCAAATCATGAAGAGATTTGTTTTGCGTTGGTTCAACGTAAGCTTCTTGTATTTCAGAGTCCGAATAATATTAGGTAGCATGACTAGAGGAAGTTGGTTGTTATAAAGGATGAGGTGAGTAAGTCTGCCAAAGAGAGCTAGTCGGAGGAGGACCATGATTCTATTGTTGATGCTGTTGTAGAGTCCATTGGTCGAAAGGGATGATACGAGGTGGGGTTTTGGGAAGTTGCATCAAGGATAGATATCGTGGACCATTATCTTTTGTTGGAATTTCTTCATATTGTGATAAGTATGAAGGAACTCCAAGATCTTGCAAGATATGCATTATATATGGAGCATATACAATTGAGCGACGATGCTAAAGCCAAAAACCTTTAATTTGGTCATGAATAATTTTTTCCCAATTTACCGGTAGGCGACCAAATATAGCATACAAAGCTCAATGGTCATTGGTGTAAATTTGCTCGTGGCTACCTGGACGTGGAATGACTATGTTGATTATCATTCTATTCAGTAGTCTAGCACGTGGGCATAGGTAAATGGATTTTCATTGGGGCATCCTATCTTCCCATATTTGATGGGTAACTTCATCTCTAGGTAAAAGACTATGATCCGGTATATACGTTATATCAATTCCCTCGTAAGAACATCCTAATATACGACCAACCATATATACATCAATTTTAATTTCTTTTCCATAAACACTTAACCACAACCAACCATCCTTATTTTCCGAATTCCAAATTCCTATACTACATAAATTGGATTAAAAAAGGTAAGTAGCCAGAGGATCGATGATTACCTTTTTTGCATCATAGCTTATTAGGTTACAGCTACCGGCATCCGTAGTTATTCCTAGAATTTCATATTCAATCACATTTCCAAGGCGATAGAAGGGGCCAGAGTGGATTTTCTTTTTGGAAAGCATCTCAAATCGATTGAGGGTAGTAGGATTGTTGTGAAGCCATTGGTTTATGTGAGCTTGTGTAACCGTGGTTTGAAAGGAGGAGTAAATTGGCCTTGTTTTTGCTTTTTAGAGATGGTCATCTTCTTGGGAGCCATTGATTGATGAATTTGAAGGTTTTGGAGGCTAGGGTTTTAGAAATTGGGAATTAAAATGGAGGTAAATGTGAAGAATGGAGTAAATTTTTTTATATATGGCTGCTGAAAATTATGGCCAAAGCAACGATAGACGTTTGTGAAGGCGTGACAAACGTTTGTGACTTCAGTAAAAAAGAAACAAAGAGATTCGACAGATGTCTGTGATGGTTCCACAGACGTCTATGAATGCAGAAAAACTAAACAGAGAGTTGTAACAGATGTTTGTGAAATCCCACAGACATCTGTGGCTATAGAAATAAATTTCCCGTAACTTTATACAAACGTCTGTTGTAAATGCACAAACGTCTGTGGCATATATGTTTTGAAATATAGGAAAATTTTAAAGAGCAATGATAGTTTATTAAAATTTTAATACAATAAAACAATATATATACCCCAAAAAAATTAGCAAATAAACTTAATTTATATGATGCGTAGCATAAGTTTAGTTTTTGTCGAAGAATTTAAAATTGTTGATTTATTATATATTCCATGAATTTGGTTCAACTTTTGTATCGTCAACTAACGGTTTCAGTGAAGACCAACTCGGATGGGCTGGACTGTCAATCCAAGCTTGGTTTGATGGTCCCGGTTTGCACAGATTTCTCGGAGTTATGTTATGTGCTTTTGTAGGAGCTTCTTGTAATCGAGGAGATTTTTTATGTATGCAATTTTTGTTGGTGAATGACCACAAATTGCTAGAATACATTTTTCAATAAAATTTAGATGAGGTCCTTGACGTCATTGCTCATAATACATTTCACGTTGAATGCCTATCATTTCTTGTTGATAGTGATATATTTCATCAACTTTGTCGGTGAGAGATGTTGATTGCAGATCAATTGAACGTTTAACTTTCTTTTCTTTAGGAGAAAAGCCAGTGCGGTAAAGACAGTAATGTTTAGAGAGGCTAAACTAATTCATGTAGGTGTGGATTTAGTTGGTGATACGTAAGTGCTATCTGATGAGGGGGATTTATAGTCGATAGTTGAATAGGTGGAGTCGTGATTAGATGACATTTTATGTATTATTTGTTTTAATAATCTATTTGTGTTTATTTGTTTTTAGCTAGAATATAAGCTGAATTTATAAGATAAGGTTTTTCTATACTTAGAAAATAGGTTGAGGAAAAGGAGTTAAGCCATAAAAATTTAACAGCGAGTAGTTAGTTTTTTAAAATGGTTGTTATTAGTTTAATTTTTTATGTGATTGTTATTAATTCTAAGTGTATAAAACCAATTGTGCAGTTGAAAGTCTATATGAGCTATTTCTACAAATTTAAGTGAACAAAATATTATTTCTACAAATTTAGTTCATTGTATGAACAAATTCCTAGATCATGTCTTAACTTAATAAAAGTTAGTCCCTTAACGGTTTTGTAAAAATATCAACTATTTGATTTTCGGTATTAACAAATTCAGGAATTATTATTTCTTTTTCCACATTATCTCTTAGAAAATGGTGACGAATATCGATATGTTTTGTTCGTGAATGATTAATTGGATTTTTAGATAATTTTATAGCACTAGTATTATTGCAATATATTGGAGATTTGTTTATTATTTTTCCATAGCCTTTAAGTGTTTGTTGCATATATATTACTTGAGCGCAAGCTAAGGATTCGACTTCACATGTTGAAAGAGAAACACAATTTTTCTTTTTACTAAACCACGAAACTAACAATTGACCAATAAAGTGACATGTGCCACTTGTACTTTTTCTATCCGATTTGCTTCACCAAAATCCACATCACTGTAAGATACGAGTTCAAATGAACCGCCTTTTGAATACCATAATCTTTAGTGTTGGTTAAATATCATAAAATCCATTTGACTGCCCGATGATGTGATTCCTTAGGTTGTGCTTGAAATCTTGCACATAAACAAACACTCATCATAATATCTGGTCTACTAGCCATTAAGTATAGTAAAGATCCTATCATGCTTCGACATAGTTTTTGATCAGATTCTTTTCCATGTTTATCTTTGTCTAGATGATTAGTAGTACTCATTAGAGTAGGTTTACTTGATGTTTTATCCATTCCAAAACGTTTTAGTAATTCTCTACAGTACTCTTTTTGATTTATAAAAATTCCATTATTTAATTGTTTTATTTGTAATCCTAAAAAGAAATTCAATTCACTCATATGAGATATTTCAAATTCGTTTGTCATTATTGTAGAAAATTAATTACATAAATTTTTGTTAGTAGATCCAAATATAATATCATCAACGTAAATTTGAACAATTAATATATCCTTATGTTCTCTTTTAATAAACAATGTTGTATCTATTTTATCAATTTAAAAACCAAAATTTATTAAATGTGATTTTAATCGATCATATCAAGCACGAGGTGCTTGTTTTAAACCATATAATGCTTTAAATACATGATCTGGATATTTTTCATGAACAAATAGTGGTGGTTGTTCAACATAAATATTTTCTTTTATAAAACCATTCAAGAAAGCACTTTTATCATCCATTTAAAATAGCTTAAAATTATGATGACATGCAAAATCAAGTAATATTCTTTTGGCTTCAAGGCGTGCCACGAGTGCAAAAGTCTCTTCATAATCAATTCCGTCTTCTTGATTGTATCCCTGTGCCACTAATCTTGCTTTATTACGTATAATATTTCCATTTTCGTCTACTTTATTTTTAAATACCCATTTTGTTCCAATTACTAATTGATCTTTTGGCCTTGGTACTAGTTCCCAAACATTATTTCGTTCAAATTGATAAGTTCTTCTTGCACTGCTAAATCTAGAAATCATCATTTGATGCTTCCTTGTAATTTTTTGGTTCAAAATTAGACATAAATGCTACATTAGTCATTTGATTTATTTGTCTTCTAGTTGAAACTTTGTTATCTAGATTTCCAATTATGCTATCAATAGGACAATCTTTTAAAATACGGGGTGGTGATTTCAAATCACTTTTATTTTGATTATCATTATTATTGTCAATTATAATTTCAATGGCTTTATTTTGATTAGTGTCAAAAATTTCTTCGTCGTCTTTATTTATATTTTTAAAGTCTTCATCAAACGAGACATGAAGACTTTCCTCTATAACATTTTTTCGTTTGTTATAAATTCTGTATGCTTTACTTTGATCAGAATATCCAACAAAAATTTCTTCATCGGCTTTTGCATCGAATTTACCAAGATTATCTTTTGTATCTAGAATAAAGCATTTTGATCCAAATATTCGAAAATATGATACTTTTGGTTTCTTTTTGTAGAGAATTTCATAACATGTATTTTTAGTCATAGGTCTAAGGGTTACACGATTTAATACATAACATGAAGTATCAACTGCTTCGGCCCAAAAATTCTTTGGTAAGCCACTACCATTTAGGAGAGTTCGAGCATATTCTTACAAGGTGCGATTTTTTCTTTCAACTACTCCATATTTTTGTGGTGTTCATGGAAATGAAAAATTATGAGCAATCCCTTTTTTATTATAAAAATTTGTAGATACTTCATTTTCAAATTCTCTAGCGTGACCACTTCTTATACTTTTGATTTTTAAATCCATTAGTGTCTTAATTCGTTTAGAATTTTTTTTAAACATTTCGAATGTATCACTTTTATGTTTTAAAAATAGTGTCCAGATATATCTTGAAAAATCATCTACAATTACAAAAACATATTTATTGTAATTTATCGAACGTACTTGAGTTGGACCAAATAATTCCAAGTGAAGTAATTCAAGAGGTTGTTTAGTAGAGATTTCCTTTTTAGACTTAAATGAGATTTTCTTTAATTTTCCAAGTTGACATGCATCGCATAGTTTTTTAACTTTGAAATTTAGTTTGGGTAATCCTCTTACCAAATTATTTTTAGCTAATTTGTTTATATATTTGAAATTTATGTGACAAAATATCGTATGCAATATCCATGGATCATCATGATTTGCAGTTAAGCATAAATCATTATTATGATTAATATTCACATTTAGAATATAAATATTTTGATTCTTGTTCCTTCAAAAATTAAAGTTTTATTTTGATCAAAGATATTGCATTTATCTTTTTTAAAATCGATTCAAAATCCCTTATCGCATAATCAACTTATACTAAGTAAATTATGTTTTAAGTTTTTAACTAATAATACATTTGAAATAATAGGAGAAGTAGATATACCGAGATTGATGATGTTCCCAATCCCAATAACATATCCTTTGGAATTATCCCCAGAAGTGACCGTGCCACCATCCATGTAAGTGATGTTTGATAGCATGTGTGCATTTCCCATCATATGTTTGAAGCATCCGCTATCGAGTATCCATTTCTCCTTATTACTAATATTATTTTTCGATGCCTGCAAAATAATAAAAATATTTAATTTGTACCCACTTCCTCCGTTAGGATCCTATGTGTTAGTAGGAGAAGGTAGCCATACCCATGAGGGTTTGGAACCTTTAGAGATGTAATTTTCATTATGAACTATATCTTTTAAATATATATCTATGTTTTTTGTCTAATCAATTTGTTATTTGTTTTAGGAATTCATATTTTAATCATTTTTGTTCCTTTATTTTCATATTTAGATTTTGTTTTTTTAATGTTTGTAGATAGTGTACTACACTTCTTAAATCCTTGATTATTATTAGAAACCAAATTATTTCTTGAACGTTTATTATTTTTTTCGTTAAATCCTAATCCCTTCTTAGGTTTTGAAATCTTTATCAAATTTTCCAAATTTTTCTTTCCTTTATTAAATTTTGAAAAATTGTTAGTAATTTTATCTAATTTATTTCTGAGATCAAAAATTTCTATATTAGCTAATTCTAAATTTTGTTTCAATTCATACTTTTCTTTTCCAAGTTTATTATTCTCTATTTTGTTATTCTCTATATCATGTGTTAGAGTAGCATTTTAAGATGATAATTTTTTACATTCATTTTGTGCTAATTCTAATTCTTCTTCTAAAATAGTTTTCTCATTTTTTGACAATCCAATTCCTAATTCAGCTCTATTTAATTTTTCCACATTTTCTTTGTTTAATTTTTTAAATTATCTACACTTGTCATCTAATTCTATACTAATTTCAAGAATTTCATCATATGTTAATTCAGGACGTACCTCATCTGTGCAAGCCATGAAGCAAACATTTGCTTGTTCTAAGTCACTGTCGCTATCGGATGAAGAGGAAGAGTCGCAGTCATCCCAAGTTACTTGAAATGCCCTTCTCTTTTTCTTGAAATTTTCGAATTTGTTTTTCTTTTTATCATTGTTGAGTTGTGCAGTTAATGCCCCGCTATTACCCCGCTATAACCCCGCTATATCTCATAGCGGATTACTACCGCTACGATTTTTCCATATAGCCCCAAAATATAGCCTTTCCGCTTTAAGCCCCGCTATTTCCGCTATATTCCGTTATTTCTGCTATATTCCGCTATTTCCGTTATATCATCTTTAATAAAATGAATTGAAAAATTGCATTTATACATTATAAAAATTATGAAACTAGTTTATTTGATTTAATTTTTAATATATTTTTAGAAATGAAAATACTCTAATATTCTACTAAATTCAATTATGTTATATAACAGTTTTATGTTTATTTAAAGTATATTCGCACATGTTTTTATTTAAAATTATTTACCTATTAATTATAATTCAATTGAATGATATTTTTTCATTTAATTGCCATTTATATATTTGAAAAAACATTAAGTACGAGTTTTATATGCTATTTTAGAGTCATCCGCTATATCCCGCTATATCCTCACTGTATCCCCGTTATGACTTTTTGCACCTCCACCGCTTTGAATCCGCCGAGCGCTTTAAATGCACAGTTGTTGAGTAGTGGACAGTCCTTCTTCATATGGCCAAGTTTATCACACCCGAAGCATTTCATTAATGTTTGATTTGAGGTATTTGTGTTGCTGTTGTTTTGAAATTTCATCATCTTTTTGAACTTCTTGAACTTGTTGTAATTTTGTGTGATGAAAACAATCTCAACTTCTTCCAAGTCGGAGTTGTTATTATTTGCCTGAAATGCGATGTTTTTCTTTTCTTGATTTTGTTCTTTTCTTACCTGTAAATTAGCTTCATACAACATCAGATTTCCTATTAACTCTTCAACTTTGAGTTGGGACAGAACCTTAGCTTCTTTGATGGCAAAAAATTTTCTTTCCCATTCGTTTGTCAGAGAGTTCAAAATTCGTGTGACTAACAAAATTAGTGAATTTAACTCCTAGTGCCATAAGATCGTGTTGTATAGTTTGAAATCTAGCATACATGCCAATAATTGATTCATTTGATTTCATTTTAAAAGATGAAAATTGATTTTGTAGAATAGAAATTTTTTTTGCTTGACTTTGTTTGTGCCTTCATGGGTAATTTGTAATGCATGCCGTATATCATAAGCAATAGTGCAAAGCATGACTCGTGAAAATTCATTTTTATCGAGTGAGCAAAATAATACATTCATAGCTTTAGCATTGTTAGATGCCTCTGCTTTTTGTGCATCAGTCCATGTGCCAATATCAGTGTCAGGTGCTTCATATTTATTTTGAGTTACTAGCCATATTTCTAATCCATTTGCTTCCATAAAAATTCGCATGCGTATTGACCATTAAGCATAATTAGAACCATTAAATAGTGGAGGATGAGCAGTTGATTGACCTTCTTGGAATGTACTTGCCATTTTAATGATTTCAATTACGTGTTACTGTAGATTAAAATAACCTTGCTCTAATACCAATTGAAAAACTTATGGATCGTATATTATCTAACTTGTGTATAATATGCAAGTTTATAAGCTAATGCTATAGTAGACAATAAATAGTAAAGTTTAAAAAAAGCGTGCAAATCGGAGTTTTTATACTAGTTTGGACCTCCCATCCTATGTCCAGTCCCAAAGCTCCTCTTTGGTATTTCCTTTAAACAAACTACCCTCGCTTCGCTTGGAGGAATAGGCTAATACAAAAGTATCTCTGACAATCTTATGTTCCAAATAATACAGTTTTTGACTTATAGTACAAATCTTCCTTTGATCTCCTTTGAGTATGTGAATATGAATGCGTTGAGCTGTAGGAAGTGGTTTTAACCAAAATTATATTTTGGTTAAAATAGATTGAGAGTATGTGAACAATGTATACGCAAGAAAGTGTTTAGAAATCAAGAGAGGAAAGAATAAATTAATTCAATTTAGTTGATTTCTACATCTCAATCAAAGTAGTATTTATAGATTCAAAAGAGTGTAGATAAAGAGTTGTTACTATCTGAGAAGATCTATTCATTTTAATGGTTGCAACCTTTCAATGAAGGGTGATATTTTTTTTGTTTCAAACAGAAGTGTCTTTTCAAAATTGACAGATTTTTATATGACAAACGTCTGTGGTAAAACCTTAGACGTCTATGACTTCAGAAAATTTTAACCCGAGAATTGTCACAGACGTATGTGGTTTTATTTCAGACGTCTGTGGTTTTATTTCAGACATCTGTGGGTAATAAAAAATAGTTTTCTAACTTAATTTTGATGCATATGAAATAGAGTATGAATAAAGTATGATTGTGTATGCATATATACTCAAGGAGACCTTAACAATAATTTATCTAAGACTCTTTTATAGTAGAATAACCTTACTAATAGTAGTATGGTCAATGAATCTTCTTTTCTGTTTGAGTCTCAATATCTTCGAGCATGGTGTCTTCTTGTTGCATATACTTGTAATCTTGATAAGGTCTATATGATTGTGTAGTTGTTATCATTAAAATACAAACTGAGGGTTCTAATAGATATCACTCAGGAGCCTAAGCTCTACTAGATAGTTGTTCTAGGGTGTTTAGCCATTTTTGATGCAAATAGTTATAATTAATTCTAAATGATCAATAAATATATATAATGATAGTAGTAGTAGTGATTGATAGAAACTCACCGTAAACAATTGGAGTTGTTAAAAAAACATTTTAAAATAATTAGTTAATTAATTAATTAATTTGCAAAGCTTTCAACATAATTTGCATGTAGTTAAATAATGTAAAGGACAAATTCTAAATATCTTCTAGCTACAATGACACCATCTTTAAAATAAAAAATAAAAAATACAGTCGAAGTCCATTTATTTTTTTGTTAAGAACAAAACACTTTCTCATGTTCAATTTCGGTTTCTTAATTTTCATGCAATGGATCATGAGTGTGGGAGTTGGGGCATAATGTTCTTTTGTGGTGGTGCGACAGTTCTCAATGGTGACGCAAGAGGTGGTTGTGATGGTGTGATAGTGGCACTGTTTAAGGCAGTCCATGAAGGCTGCACGTTGAAGGAGGAGGTGGTGCGACTATGGAGAGGGATAGAGATGGAGGAGGAGTTGATAAGGGGTGTTCCTGTGGCTATAGAGGAGTGATGTTCTATTCAATTAGAGCTGGAGGTGGTGGAAAAGAAACATAGAATTTGAGAAGATAAAGATGACAACCAATAATGATACAATATAGTATTATTTTATGGTTTTTTGTAAACTGGATAGTTATGTATTTATCTTTTTAAAGTGGCGCTTAAGTGGCAGTACATGTTAGTACTACAAGTCTTAGTAGTATATAACTTACTATACGCTAACATATGTCCAGCGGTATGAACCACGCATGCATGATTCGACCTATGACCTCACGACCAAAACCGGAGCGACTAACCACCAAGATAGTGATGCTGGACATAATTATATATATATATATATATTTGCTCCTAATACTATTTTGTAATAGCATTTATGAATTGTAGTGCCATTTTATAAATTGTTGCAATATTTTATGAATTGTAGCGGCATTTTAAATGAAGTATGTATATTTTAATTCACAATGCTATTTTATAGCAACTTTTACTAGTTGTAGTAGCATTTATGAATTGTAGTAGCACTTTAAGATGAGGTGTGTAAATCCTAGCTTGTAATGCTATTGTAGTATGAGAATTATAGTAACGTATTAAGATGAAATTTAGGTTACAAAAATTAATTTATGGTAGCTTTTATATATGATATTTATTTATGTTTTTGCCTTATAGTAGCATTTTACGAATTCCGTAAATGGTATTTATAACATTCCATTTTGTTAAGGTGACCAGTGTTGGTGACTATGGGGGAGTAGCTTTAAATTAGGGAAGAAGAAAATAAGAGTTAATAACGATACCATATTGTATCGTTATAGTTTTTAAATAAGTATGCATATTTATGCTCATAATGATATTTTGTGGTAGCATTTTATGAATTGTTGTAGCAGTTGTATATGAAGTGTGTGTATTTTCACTCTCAATGTTATTTTTAAGAAGCATTTTAACGTTGGAGTGATTTGGCGGTTGTGATTTCTTGACAATGGCATTGAAGTTGTCAGCTAAGATATTTCGATGATGTGGTAACCATGGTTATGAAGTAGTTTTAAAAAAGGGAAGAAAGAGATAACATCTAATAATGATATTGTCTAGTAACATTGTATGTTTTTTGTTAAAGTAAATTACAATGTGTATTTCAGATCATAATTTTATGTTGTAGTAGCACTATACAAATTGAAGTAATTTTTTAGATGAAACATGTGTATGTTAGATCACATTATTTTTTTAATATCATTGTGAATTGCAGTAGCATTTTTAGAAGAACTATATGTATAATATTATCTGTATAAGAATTTGAATTTAATATTTAGTGTTATAGTGTTACTTTATAGTAGCTTTTTTGGAAAAAGGTCCAACCATCTTTATTAAAATGCTATATGCTAATATTATGTCCTAAGTGTTTGGCCTAAACTCATGGAAATTATGTACATATAGTATAAAAAAACAAAACAAGGGCCATACACACTTATTCCGACACAAAGCCTCCACCCTAAAACATCCACCAACTTACATTTGGTAAATACCACTTCTCATTATTGTTGCAACACTTCATTCAATTCTACTCCACTAAGCTCCATCCTTTGAAAATAATGGCAGATTCTTTCCACTTGGAAATCTAGAGGGATTGAATCTACATTTTGGTTGTTTCGATTTGTGTATAGTTCTTCTAAAATCTTTTTTTTCCAATACCATTGAATATAGTACTTCAGTTGTTATCGATATTAAATAAGTTAAAACTACATAGATCTGTTGTAGATCTATTTAGACCAGATGTCCAACCTAAAGATTATCACTTCAACCGCTCTAATTCCTTTCAAAACAAACGACACATATTGGCAATAAAAGAAAAAAGTGGCAGATCTATTTAAATTTGAAGAAGATCTATGTAGATTTATACATTAGAGACACATGCATTTTTGTTTGAGCTACTAAAACATCCTCATGGGTTACATGGAGCTTTGTTTTGGCAGGAAGTAATCTCTTGCACTTATTGTATCACGCTTATGCAGCCTAAAACATACCATAACTTTAATGATTGACTATTGACAGGTTTGGTCCGGAATAACAACTACCAAGGCTGAAATTTGGTTAACACTATTGATTTATTTATTTTTGTTATCCCGCCTTTTAGCAACGCCATAGCAACGCCGTGATACCAAAAGACTAACTGGAAACCAAGGATCGCTCATTCCGAATACCAAGTACACACAGGTTCACCATGGATAACGATGAATTTTATCCGAGTCCGGATTAAGCTACAATTGACAAGACACGACTAGCGAAGCCAGGAAAGCCATCGTCCCAAATTTCAAGTCAATCCGAGTTCATATGCTCAAGTTACGATCGATGCAAGATTGGATGAAAACCAGCCACTGTTCGAATCGATCAGGGAAGCTTACTTTGACTCGATCATCTCTGCATCGATCACCAAGGCCTACTTCGACTCGATCAACTCTGCATTTATCAGGTTCCAGTTGTTCGAATCCATCGAGTATGTTTCGACCAAAACCCTTTGTTCGTATCCATCAGACGACCGCTATTTCGTATCGATCGTGGGACTTCTGTTCGTATCCATTGAGCATTGCACTATTCGTATCCATCACAAAGTTGCTTGTTCATATCCATTAAGTCGAAATAACTATGATCGACACGAACAAAGGCTACCTTCATCGATACGAACATAGTCACCATCATCGATACGAACAAACCACCTCCATCGATTCGAACAAGGCATGCTACAAATCGATACGAAGGAGACTGCTGTTGATCGATTCAAAATGGGCAACGGACTTCGATGTGAACAAGGCGAAGATCAAGGATGACTCGACCAACTCGGCGTAGAAAGAAGATTGATCCGAAAGAGTGCTCGCCACGTCATCACCTGGGCACGCGCAGCCATCGAGTCGAATAAAGATCGAGTCGAACAAGATCAAGTCGAACAAGATCGAGTCGAATAAAGATCGAGTCGAACAAGATCAAGTCGAACAAGATCGAGTCGAACGGGATCGAGTCGAAATGATGGAGTCGAACGAAACAGCCAACCGAAGGTCCTAATTCGTATCGATCATACCTCATAATCCACAAGTCCAAATGCTATGAAATTTTCACAGAAGCTTACGTACACGATAAAGAATGTCCACGCCAAATTTCGACACCTATAAATAGAGCCCCAGGGCATACAGAAAATTGATCTTCTTCTTCTTTGAATTCTCCAACGCCGAGACTCTGCCGGATCCAGCTCTAAACTCCATGGCTGCTGCTACCAACGAATTTCACTGCTGTAAAACATTATTATCTACTGTAACCCGCTGAAATCAATTGTAATCATCAAAGAAACATCAATAAAGCAATCAACTTCAGAGTGGACGTAGGCAAGATCGCCGAACCACTATAAATTTTGTGTTGTTTACTGTTTCCCTTTTTGATTTTCCGAGTGTTCCTCATCTTCAATTTTCTGCATGCTTTCTATTTGTGATCTGTGATTGTGAACTGGTGCTTTCATCGACAATTGGGTGTTTGTAACCAATTTTGGCGCAAACATTTTGGTGCTTTCACTGAGAATTGAACTCAGGAATTCTATCATTTGGAAGTTGAGTTTGAAGGCTTGGAGATTCAGATCTGAAAAGCTATGACAAGGCAATCAAGCAGAAGACCAAGGCCAGAGAGAAGTCAGCATTAAGGGAGTCAAGAGGCTTCTTCAGGGGAAAATCAGACATCGATCTTCATCACCAGGGATGAGATGGAGACAATGATGAAAAGACAAGAGGAAATGATCCAAAATTTGTTTCTTCAAATTGGGCAGCTTGGAGCACAAAATCAAGAAGCAACCAGAGTTCAGAACGGAGCAGGACCATCTAGCGCAACGCTAGAACTAGGGGGCAATAACCCAGAGCATGTTGGCCCAATCCCGGGCGGAGTACCAGGTGGAACTGCACGATGCGACATTGACAGAGAAATGAATGCTCAGCTAGGAGAGCAGATTCCAGGAATCCCCCGTGAACTCGGGGGGCAAATAGGAAACGATGGACAAGGACTACAACTTAAAGATAGTGACAGATTGGCGGAGATGGTCAGACGAGCCATGAGAGGCGGACTGGGGAATAGAGATCTGGAGGATGTGAATAGGAGTCCCTTTGCTCCTACGATCAGGCAAGCCAGGAATCCACCAGAATTCAAGTTACCAACATTGGACATGTATAATGGTAGGATGGATCCTACGGTTCATCTAACGAAGTACATGAGGCACATGGAAGTGCTGGGGGCATCAGAGGAGGTCATGGCCTGGTGCTTCCCACTGTACCTGGCAGACATAGCAGCATTATGGTTCAGACAATTGGAGAGCGGTTCCATTGGAACATGGACCGATTTGACTGAAAGGTTCATGAGGCAGTTCAGGGTTCACATTTCAAGGCCCAAAAATGTGATGAGTTTGGCAGCACTGAAACAAAGAACCGGGGAGTCTTTGAGGAACTTTTTGACGCGATTCAATGCAGCGGCAACATCGGTGGATCGACCCGACCCATCCATGGTTTTGATGGCAGCTGTATCTGGCATAGCTGATGGCACAGAGTTCAAAAATTCGTTAACAAGGGATCCCCCTATGGATCTAGGAGAATTTTATCATGAGGCTGAAGGATTTTTACGATTGGAGGATGCAAATGCTGAAAGAGAGGAAGGAAAAGGAGTTGATGTTTATGCAGTCAAGAGTGAAAATCCTCCTAAAACAGATTCAGGAAATGGTAAAGGGAAACGAAAAGCTGAGGATAATAGCGATGGACCGACGCGACCACGAAAGGAACCAAGATTCACCTCTTATACAGAATTGAATGAGACTTTGGAGCGAATCTACCAGGACACCGGGGGCAGATTCCTTATCGAAAGCCAATGAGAAGGGATCCGACCAACAATGAAAGAAGGTCAGACAAGTACTTCTTGTTCCACGAGCTGAATGGTCATAGCACGAATGATTGCCGACACTTGAAGGAAGAGGTTGAGGGACATATCCGGAATGGTCTGCTATCGTAGTATGTAAGAAAGGGAACAACAACGGTGGAACGGGAGCGACCACCACCTGCACCTACCGGGGACGGCTCAGGATCGAGGCGTCATCTTGTCATCAATTGATTGGGATAATGACGAATGAGTAGCAAACTCCACACCAACGCGATTAAGTCATTTACACATGTACAGGACCGCGAACGATCCTCAGGCATGCTCCGATACGACTCATAATCGCAACGGTGTAGGTGTTTGCACTTTGACGTCCCTGTTTTTCTTTTATTTTCCATTTTTGATGTTTGAATTTGATTTTTCTGAACATTTCTGTTGAAAAAACTCGTTTTGAATAAAAGTATGCCATTTGTGATGCCATAACGGCTAAGCCACTTACACATGTAAGGGATCGCGAACGGTCCTTAGGCATGCTCTGAGATGACAATAAACCGCCACCACAAACGGTTCAGAAACTCACTCGAACGTGAAATCTGATGTTAATGATACCAAGTCTCTCCCCGGGAACACATAATTCGCCTCGAACGGCACCCGACCACGAACGGTCACAATTCGCCTCGAACGGCACCCGACCGCGAACGGTCACAATTCGCCTCGAACGGCACCCGACCGCGAACGGTCACAATTCGCCTCGAACGACATCCGATCGCGAACGATCACAAATCGCCTTGATCGGCACCCCGACCGCGAACGGTCACCATTCGCCGCGAACGGCATCTGACCACGAACGGTCATGTACTACCTCGAATGACATACGATCCCGAACGATCGTCATTCACGGTCAGATAAAACTACCAATTTCTTTGCAGGTCATCAACAGGATATGAACATCCATCTTATGGCATTACAAAACACACCTTCCTCCCACAAGGCATGTTTTGGGGGGCAAGTGTTATCCCACCTTTTAGCAACGCCATAGCAACGCCGTGATACCAAAAGACTAACTGGAAACCAAGGATCGCTCATCCCGAATACCAAGTACGCACAGGTTCA
The DNA here is from genome assembly GCA_030737815.1 of Allium fistulosum. NCBI lineage: Eukaryota > Viridiplantae > Streptophyta > Magnoliopsida > Asparagales > Amaryllidaceae > Allium > Allium fistulosum. The sequence continues at coordinate 873,731,464 of CM060902.1, forward strand.
CCATGGATAACGATGAATTTTGTCCGAGTCCGGATTAAGCTACAATTGACAAGACACGACGAGCGAAGCCAGGAAAGCCATCGTCCCAAATTTTAAGTCAATCCGAGTTCATATGCTAGAGTTACGATCGATGCAAGATTGGATGAAAACCAGCCACTGTTCGAATCGATCGAGTTCGAATCGATCAGGGAAGCTTACTTCGACTCGATCAGCTCCGCATCGATCACCAGGGCCTACTTCGACTCGATCAACTCTGCATCCATCAGGTTCCAATTGTTCGAATCCATCGAGTATGTTTCGACCAGCAACCCTTTGTTCGTATCCATCAAACGACCGCTATTTTGTATCAATCGTGGGACTTCTGTTCGTATCCATTGAGCATTGCACTATTTGTATCCATCACAAAGTTGCTTGTTCGTATCCATCAAGTCGAAATGACTATGATCGACACGAACAAGGGCTACCTTCATCGATACGAACAGAGTCACCATCATCGATACGAACAAACCACCTCCATCGATTCGAACAAGGCATGCTACAAATCGATACGAAGGAGACTGCTGTTGATCGATTCAAAATGGGCAACGGACTTCGATGCGAACAAGGCGAAGATCAAGGATGACTCGACCAACTCGGCGTAGAAAGAAGATTGATCCGAAAGAGTGCTCGCCACGTCATCACCTGGGCACGCGCAGCCATCGAGTCGAATAAAGATCGAGTCGAACAAGATCGAGTCGAAATGATGGAGTCGAATGAAACAGCCAACCGAAAGTCCTAATTCGTATCGATCATATCTCCTAATCCACAAGTCCAAATGCTATGAAATTTTCACAGAAGCTTACGTACACGCTAAAGAATGTCCACGCCAAATTTCGATTCCATTGGATGAAATCTTGATCGATACGAAATCCGTTCGTATCGATCACGGATCGGGCCGAAACTTCACGGGCTTGGGCGCGCGGGCTTACTCACGTGCCAGAAGGAGTCTCTCGAGATCTGAGCGAAATATCAGCCTCCTACACCTAGAAATAGAGCCCCAGGGCATACAGAAAAGAGATCTTCTTCTTCTTTGAATTCTCCAACGCCGAGACTCTGCCGGATCCAGCTCTAAACTCCATGGCTGCTGCTACCAACGAATTTCACTGCTGTAAAACATTATTATCTGCTGTAACCCGCTGAAATCAATTGTAATCATCAAAGAAACATCAATAAAGCAATCAACTTCAGAGTGGACGTAGGCAAATCGCCGAACCACTATAAATTTTGTGTTGTTTACTATTTCCCTTTTTGATTTTCCGAGTGTTCCTCATCTTCAATTTTCTGCATACTTGCTATTTGTGATCTGTAATTGAGAACTGGTGCTTTCATCGACAATTGGGTGTTTGTGACCAATTTTGGCGCAAACAATTTTAATGTGTAATTATTCTTTCAATTCCTGTATAATTAAAATGTGTGAGCAAATATGTAATTTAAAATAGTGTTCAATCTTTACTAGGGGATTCGGGGCATAGTGACAGTTTTATATGATCATAACTCGAGGTACAAAACCACCCAGAGGGGTAGTAGGTAAAATTATTGCTACTCTTTGCATATTTCCTCATCATTCTGATTGATTTGTGCCTTTTGTTTAGATTCACTTGGCCGAATTTTAACATGCTTTGTTATGTTCTTGCAAATAGACAGTTTTGAGCTTGGTTTACCTTCGAACACCCTATTGTTACTTTCTTTCCAACTTAACCATATGCAAGTCGAAAACGTGATAAAGGCCAGATCTCTACTTTTGTAGTTTTGTTTGTACCTTAATGTCATGTTTTCTATTTCATTTCTATTATCCAATGCGACTGTGTGCGATGCTGGCCATTTTAACTTAACTCTGCACCACTTCCAAACAAAAGCTCCATATTTACATTTGGAAAATAAATGGTCTGAATTTGTGTTGATATCACAGTACATACATTGGATTAACACTTATGCACCATTGGATGAGACGTTTTTTTATTGATAAATAATCATATAAAACCTTAAAAACACAAATTGACATTTTGGGAGAATGTATTTTGTTCCAAATTGTCTCTGACCAGATACTTTAGCGAATGATTGTTTTATTGATTGGGGTTTTGCACTGAAGGTCCCTATTTTCGATGTTGTTGTAAGAAAAGTCCCTATGATAATAAGTATGTAAATTAAGTCCCTGTTTTTTTTTTCTAAATTAGAAAGTGCAAACTATCTTGCACATTCCTTATAGAAAATGCAAGTTAACTTGCACTTTTCAAAAATTTAATTTTTTTTGAAAATTTCAAAATTTTCAAAAAAAAATTCAAAATAAAAAAGCGCAAACTAGCTTGCGCTTTCCTGATAAAAAGTGCAAGTTAACTTGCGCTTTTCAAACATTTTAAAATTTTTGAAAATTTTAAAATCTAAAATAAAATTAAAAATCAGAAAGCGCAAACTAGTTTGCCCTTTCCATCAAGTTAACTTGCATTTTCTAAAAATTTTAAAATTTTCAAAAATTTCTAAAAAATTCAAAATAAAAGCGCAAACTAGCTTGTGATTTCCTGATAAAAAGTGATAGAAAGCGCAAGTTAACTTGCGCTTTTAAATTTTTCAAAAGTTTTAAAATTTTCAAAATTTTAAAAAAAAAAAATTCATAGTCAAAAAGTTGCAGGCTAGCTTGCATTTTCTGTTAGAAAAATGCAAAACACCTTGCCTTTTCTATTTTTCAAAAAAACATAGACTAAATTTACATATTATTATCTACAGGGATTTTTCTTATAACAACATTAAAAACAGGGACCTGTGACACTTTTCTTGTTATTGATTTCCAAATGTTTTTAAACTTATAGCTACCATCGTCACTGCAAGTCCAAGACTAGTAATCTTCATTATTGTCTCTCCAAATTTGGACTTTTTCCACTCTTCTCTTATATTTCTCATGTAACGTATCCTATCTGTACACTAGATTCCATCCCTCAAGATGTCATGTACTATAAGTCTTTCACCTCTGGTTCTCTTTAAGGTTTCAATCCTTAATTTGTTAATAACTCTTCCGACATTGTAGCTATGGATCAAAACATAATGAAGTAGATTTACCATTAACAATTCATCTTCTCATACATTTAATGGCCTCCTCCCTATTGCATCATGAACTTCCGTACACTCGAGTCTTCATTCCTAATGCTAACTTCCCAAAAAGGTAGGTTTCTAATGTGCTTTTCCTTTATTAATTTTGCCCAACTACCTTCACCATTCAGTGCCTTCCAGATCAATTTTATATTACATCGATTTACTGATTTCTTCCAGTTTTTTTAATCTCATGCCACATTCACATTTTTCTTCCAGATCAATTTTATATACATCGATTTACTGATTTCTTTCCACAAAAACTTTAGACAAAAATGTTTTACCCAATTAAAGGTAGTTGGCGGAATTTTGAAACACTTCATCCAATATTGTATTATGGGATAAAATGTTGACATAATTAGTCTAACTTCCCTACCAAACTCGACATTTTGGCTTCCCATTCATTAGTTTTCCATTTAATTCTATTAATTAAACTTTCGCAATCCTTATCTTTTAAGTTCATACTCGACAAAGGAATTTCCAAGTATTTGATTGATAACTCGCCTTGAGCAATGCCCAACTTTTCAACTATTTCATCTTCATTGTTGACACCTCCTCCGAGGAACACCTTAGGTTTCTCGTTGATTAACCGAAGACCTGTTGTTTCATACGTCATTTTAATAACTTCCTTAATGGCCTTAGTTTCCACTAGTTCCACTTTGGTGAAGATCATAACATCATCAGAATAAATAATAGAAGAGGTCTGAAAATTATTTACCTTAAATGGAACAATCTCCCCTTCCCTCGTATTTTGGTCCATTAGCAAGATGAAATACTCCATGGTAATCGAGAATAGAAATGAGAAAAAGGGTCCCCTTGCCTCAGCCCATTATTACTTTGGAAATATCCATGAGGACTACACTAGTTGATCATCGAGAAGTCGGGGTATTAAATCATTTCATGTATTATCTCAATCTATTTAGCTGTAAATTGCGTTTCCTTCAACAGATGAAGAATGATATCTTTGTTCATTGAGTCATACGGCTTTCATAAATCTATTTTAACAAACATGTTTTTGTTGTTAGATCTTCCGTATCCCTTTACAATTTAATGAGCTATCAGAATATCATCCCCAATGGATCATTTTTGGATAAACTCACTAGTTTTACAAGATGTGGTCCTTTACAAACCATCTCAGCCTATTATAAAGCTCCATAGCTAGAATTTTATATAACATGTTACAACACAATATGAGCTTAAATTAACGAATCTCGCTAGTGGTCTTGCTATTTGGGATAAGATGAATAAAAGTATGATTACATTCCTTGAGCAATTTCCCATTTGCAAATGAATCAGTAACTGCTTCTGTTACTAAATCTTTTATCTATTACCAATTATTCTTGTAAAACTTTTCATTCATGTCGTTCAGTCACGTGGTTGCATCATCCAAAATATAACTTCTCTGACCTCTTCTAGGTCTATTCCATCAGTCTTGAAGTTTTGTATGTATTCTGAAATAATGTTTTTTACATATTACAATTGGCTTGTTGTTTGATTAGACCTGGTTGAATAGCTGCAACTAGTAGCTTAATGCCATATCTGCAAACTCCTTTCGATTGTTACAAATGTACCTATTCATATAAATGTTAACTCCCTAATTTTTCTAACACTTTTTAATGACATGTTAGCAAAGAAGTAGTCTGTAGCTTCATCATTGAAGAGTAGCTAGTTGCATTTCAATTTTTTTTGTAGCTACGTATTCCTGTTAAATATTTGTTTCAAGCCTAAGTCTCGCCTCTTATAATTCGTTGCCAGTCTCTTCATTACGGACTAGTTCGAGTTTATGCTGCAATTCGCCGCATCCCCTCATCCCCTCATCTGAAACTCTACTTATTTGAGTGCTCTTTTTATTACTCAACTTCTTAGCTTTTCCTTAACCGCCTTTGGTTTTTAAATAAGCATGTACATGGGTCTACTAGATATTTATATGCTCCACCCTTCCTCAAAAATATTTTGATAGTCCTCAAATAAGGCCTAATGGTTGATGTACCTGAATGGCTTAGGTAAAGCTAGCTATTAGTTCACCAATGATACCAAAATTGGATGTGATTGCTGGGACCTATGGTCAAGTATGTGGCATGGATTTGTCTAAAATTTTCCATTCACAATAAGTTAACTAGAACTCTATTTATTTTGGTTAATATATTCTTGTTTGGCCATGAGCTGCAAGTAAATTTATATCCACTCACATTGACACTGAAAGACCAACCCTCATCATTATATTATCAAGCTCCTTCTTTTTACTAAATGGTTTTTGAGTACCACCTTTCTTTTGATCCAATGATCTATTATAGGTTAAATCTCCTAATATCATCCATGGCCTGTAAATTGTTAAAGCGTCATCTTTCAAATTTCTCCACAATGATTCTCTTAAGTAATCAAAATTTTAAGCGTACACAAATATCACATTATAACTAGCACTACCTTTATTATTCAGCTCTGATGTTATAAGTTGATCACTCATGCTTAAAATATTGACTTCCCAAACCTCCTTATCCTCCAACACCAAATTTCTATACTTATAATAGCACACTACATTACTTACCATTTCCTGTTTATCATCATAATTTCTTATGAACTTATCGAGATTGAAAATCCTCAACTAGTTCTCCAGAATTTATACACAATCGACATAATATTTATACATAATTTTCTTCAATTCTAACACTCTACTGGGTTTGTGCAAATTCTTGTATTCCAACATATAATTGTCATTTGGAGACTTTGTTTCTACTCCTCAACTCCTCCTGCCTTGATGCATGACACCTGTATTTTCCTCTTTATTCTCACCATGTACCTTGGTCCATTTAGGATTTTTCTTTGCCAATAGTTCTTTTATGATTGAGTCATGGTTTTTGGGTTTACTGGCGAGGCTCCTGGGTTCTTCTACAGACTTAACTGTACCAGAGTTATGATCATATGAACTGTACTTACCCTATAGCTTCTTAGCCCACATTACCGAGATTGAATCTTCCTGAAAAATAGACATAACACGCTCGTCACATTTCATAGCTTAGAAATTTAAGCTATTACATTCATCATTGGTAAAACATGAGAGCTAGTTTTCATATTAGCCATGGTGGAGTCCTAATATGAGATAAGTTGTTCATGGTGTCGGACTGAAGCGGTAGGCGATACTACGTTCGTTGAAACTCCCACTTTTAGACCCCTAACAAGGGAAGAGTGATAGAGTTAGGAGTATACCCTGGTGTGATTCGGTAATTTGTTGTAAACTGATCAACTTTGTAATCTATTATCGTTCGTAATAAAGGCGATTTTCTTTCTATTATATACTTATTATAATGTGTTATAAATAATTAAATGTTTAATTAAAATATATTTAATAGAAAATCCCTAAATGATGTATTTGTGATAGTAATTAGAAATAGTTGTAATCATGAGTATTGTATCACAATATTATAAAACACATCATTTTAAATGTTCCTAGTTAAGATGCATCGAGATTAGATATCGATGTATCCGTTGAGACTGAAGAACGTAATGCTCTCCAAATGTTGGATAGTGTATTACTCATGACTACTATGGGCACCAAGTGGTTACGTACTATAGTTATTAGATAGCTATGGAATGACTCACTCGATAGTTTTCTGTTGGTTAATACAACTAAGGTCAAATAGAAAATATTGAAGTGACTGATTTACACAGTTCTTTCAACTTGAGAATACTGTCAATCGTCAATATGAAAGCTCTACTTTGATTATATTCAACTCATGGTGCAGCGTCCATTAAGCGACTATAGTTGGGCTAAGTGGAAATATTAAAAGTGAAGTCCTATTCAAGAGAGGATTCGTCTCCTCGGTTATATGAAATTAGTACCCCGATCAACTCAAGGTCAAAAACTCTAGCCAGAGTAGTACGGTTAATAATTATTATTATTATTTTTGAACCAAGGACTTTGTATTGTATTTTGACTATAGAGTTGAATATGGACAATATTGGAATTTTAACCATTACCAAATTCCATAAGTCCAAAGTGGTATAGTTTTAACAAAAAGAATTGGTGTAAATAAATGTCACAACTGCTTAACGCTTAATAAAGTAAAATTAGATTTACCGAAACCAAGTAAGTGATAAATTTGACTAAAATGTCACAGCACCAGCTAAATGGTCTGTGAATGTTAATATTCAAATAGTTCGATATTAATCACTAACCAAATTTACACCTGACGATTCACACAACCGAAATGATGAAATCTTTTTTGATCAAACGATTTAATTAATTTATAATGATTACAAATTAATTAAATTAATTAGTATTTATAAAATTTTAAATATGATTTGAGGAATAAATATTATTAAATATATTTAAAATAGTTAAAAATATACCGGTCGATATACGATATCAATAAGTAATTAAATTAGATATAATTAAATAATATTTCTTTGAGCTTAAATAGATATTAGCCTATGATGATGGGCGGTATTTTTGGATGTAATGAGGGCTACAGGGGGCGAATCAAATAGATTATAGATGTTAGAATTGGATGGCTTAGATTTAGAGAGAATTAGTATGAGATATGATCCATTATTTTTTCTCTTCCATCCGCTATTTAAACACGTCTAACCCTAATTGAAAATGATTCTTTTTTCTTTTGGCTGCCTTTATTCCTATCCATTGTTGGCCGACTCCATCCCCTAGGAGCTTGAGAAAGTCAAACTCAAATCAACTCAAAAGACGAGTGTATTTGATAGTCAAAGGTCTACGGTTCAAGGATTAGTAGTCCGCCGAATCAAAAAGCTTTCAAAGAAGAGAGAGTTCATCATTACAAGGTGTGCTTCAAGGTATTAGTTTTTGGTATGTTTTACCGTATTATATAGTATAAAATTTCTAGATAATATTTTATTATTCATATATATTATTATTATATTGTTAGTTGGGTGACGATTCTTATATGTATTGATATTGTCACATACTAGATTGGTTATATGTATGTAATCATTAATTTATTTTCACATATAGATCATATATGCACAGTTGAATAATTACAATAATTATTATTTTATTAATTAATATATACCATTTAAATATACTTATATGGTTTGTATTTAATTATAACACCATTTCATTGTAATAATTGAACATATATTTTGATACACGTATATTTATAGTAATTATAATTTTCGACCATTGTAAAATACTTTTGATAATTATTTACTATTATTTAAAATTATTTAAATCAATATACCATCTAAATAATTCGTATAAAATAAAATGTATTTCAAAAGTAACTTTTAAATTTTATAAAATTATTTTATCATGAAATAAGCTTTTGGCCAGAAAATGAGATTTAAAAAAAATCGTTTTTTCAATTTTTAAAAATTATTACAATATACGATTGAAAAATAAATAATTAATATATAAAAATTAACTGAGAAAAATTATGAAATTTTTTCAAACCTTAAAATATCATATTAAATTATCTTGAAATTTAAAATTTGAATAAAATGATTCAAAATATTCATATTTTATTGATTTTCAACTAATAATTCAATATACATACATACATATATATATATACATATATATATATACATATATATATATATATCAATAATAAAATTTTATTGTGTTGTACATACGATCTAGAATTTAGAAAAATTAATTTTTTTAAACTTATATATATCTATAAATATATATACATTTAGATATTATAAATATGATTATGAATAAATATATATATTAGTTTAATATTTTTATATATTATGTGTGTGTATATATTATTTTAATATTTACTACAATAATACACACATATATATTATTAATATTTTACACACACACATATATATAAATTTTACATATATATATGATTAAATATTTTCATTCTCATAAAATTATTTAAATGAAATTAATATATATTTATATACAAATATGTAGATTTATAATATTTATATAAATAATAAGGTTAAATACATACTTATATTTGGAAAACATACAATACATATCGGATGAACTAACGTGTCATTGCGATGTAAATCCCAACATCTATACACGGGCATGTTATACCTTACACGGATTATCATGTTACATACGCACACACAAACATATATGTATACGATACATATGTGTACATTTATATGTATAAAATATAAATCAAAAAATTTGTACATAATTTATAGATTTAAATAAAATAAGAGATTTTATTTGAATAAAATTTAGAAATGTTCTCAATAAATTAGACTTTATAAGCCCAATATAGATCCAATAAGGGAATTTTTTTGAAATTCACTTATAACTTCCGCTACGGGCCGGCCCAGTTCTAACAATGGTATCGAAGCCCAATAGCCTACGCGTTCTAAATTAGTCATGTTAGGGTTAACTAATTAAGTTCATAGCCCAAAGGTTGCCCCTAATAGAAGATGCCCAATTTGAATTAGGCCTTGGGCTAATTTTCAAAATTGTTTGAAAATTTAAAAATATAAAATTTTAAGTTTTAAGTTAAATTTAAAATAAAATTTACATATACTATAAAAGTTATAATATAATAAAATTTTCAAAATGTTTAAAAATAATATAAAATAATTTCGATAATTATATGCATATTAATAAGATTAATAAATTAAACAAATTAATTAAATAAGTTAATTAATGAAAACTATATGCATGTATAATGTATTAAGATATATTTTGTGATATTTTAAAATATTTAAGATATATTAAGTATACATGTATGAATAAATAATGATTTTCAAAATTTAAACAATTTATTGAAATAGTTTAATTAAATAAATAAATTAAAGGTTAATTAGTAAAATAACATGTGCACATATATGATATATGTGTAATACTTTAAAGGTTATAGTATATAATAAAATTAAATATAAATGTTATATTAAGTTAATATAAAATTAATTAAATTGTTAATTAATTAATATTAATTAAATAAGATTTAATTCATATTATATTATGCATAAGACAATTACATAAGTAATATGAAATATAAAAGTTATATAATAATAAACTTATATAATATGAATGTGTAAATTAAAGGTGGACTATTAAAAACCCTAAATAGACTTAAGGAATAAATATATACATAAATGTATGTATACTGTGATTTCATATGTGTCCCGACACTTGAATCACGAGTAAATTCATAAGAATTATATTATTCTATAGGCTATCACTCAATATTAAATATGAAAGATTATAAATCTTCAATATAATGTTGTCATCTACCATATATATATTAATAAATTACTTGCATACTCCTTGGTTGTTGAGAAGATTCAGGCTGGGGATGTTATGTGTAGTATTATTAATATATTAAATAGACGAGGTAAGATAACTAAATGTATTTGTTGAGTAGACTCAAGGTACATATACTATACTTAGGCCGTTGCGACATGGTAGGTACGAGTGAATAATTTCATTTCAATTTGTTGAGCAGACTCAAGGTCAAAGCGGAATTAGGATAAGTTACCAAAAGGTTATGTAACGTTTCGAGGCTTTCAACTTCCGAAAATCGACATTAATACGTCCACTGTATCAACTACCGAGCAATCGAATGCCGAAAAACCGAATTGTTATGGTTAAAAAGAAGAGGTAGAAGAAGATAGACAGAAAGAAAGAAGAAACAACAGAAACAATATCAGAATCTCACATATCGCAGCGGAACAACATATAATAGATCAATAATAATCTTTAAATCAAGAACTATACCAGTTTATACATTACATCACATCAGAGTCAATATCCAACACAATACATCAATGGACAGTTATATAAACTTGTCCTCATACAGAATACACAGCGGAACAAATAACATCATATACAAGTGATACGTCTCGCCATCCAGCTCGGCACTGAGCTCCACATCATCTTCTAAATCCAGAATGACCTGATAACCTGACTATAGGCTACCCGTGTGGAAAATTATGGGCACCCAGAGGTTAGGAAAGGAACAATAAACTCCAGGTCAGTCATGGTGACTGGTGTGAGAACTTAAAACAGTTATTAGCACAAAAGAATACAACAAAGGAAGTAAAAGACATTCGCAATGCTTTTGGAAAATGAAACTACCATAAGACCTCCCGCCACACACACAATGCAAACGCAGAATTGGAGGAGATTTCTTCTTATGATAGTCAAACATGCTTACTATGCAAAAATCATTCGATATTATTATTATTAGTGCATAGTGCAGAAAAAATTTCAAAAGTATAATATTAATCTTAGCCAGCATACAACCATTATTGTATGCCTATTATAGCTACTATGTTCAATAGCAGGTTACCGCCACATTCTATAGCAGGTTATACAACTAAAACCGTACAAGGCTCGTATTGTTTCTTTGGATTTCCAACAAATGGTCAGGCTAAGGAACTTCCTACTGCCAACGGGATCGGCTTTGGATGGACGTCCCGAGAACTAACTAGCTCTCTGCCAACACAAGGCCGGGTTACCCCTTACACTGGGTAACTACTACACGAATATGCCACCCCCGGTCCTTTGGGACCTTTATCCGAGCCGCCTCGATCAAAACAACAATTACACAATAAATGAGATTGGAGTAACCATATATGTTAAATACCAGGGCTCCATACCTGATACCACCCTTTTCCAGAAGGAAATGACATACCCTAAAGGGAGCAACCCTCATAACCTTGCCGCATCATTCCTGTTTTGACCATTTCCGGGGTGTGAGGTCGGAAGAGGTCTCGTCCACAAAGCTACGCTTTTTCACAAAGCCACGCTTTGATCAACAAATGATCAATAAATAATCATCACACAGCAACACTCAGCATGCCACATTACCAAATTGGGAGTATATCACTGATAACTTTCAACTACATAACCTCTGAGCTCGTACGTCTCAGAGAAGGGTGTTAAGCTAAGAGAATAAATTCTCCGCCACCAATAGAAATGTATTTGAAAGAAATCTGCTTTATATCTTAAAATGTAATGTCAGACATGTAACCATACAAGTTTGTTCCGGGTTCGAACAAAACCGAAGGCACTTCCGAAGAAGCCCTTGCAATCCGGGTATTCACAATCTCGATCGAACTTCCCATCACAAAGGAAATCTCTATACCGTAGCTAACGGTGCAGATACAATCGATAGGTCATCCTATCGTTTTCACAAATACCCGGTCTTCACCACCGGTCTTCAATGCGATCCATATCGTCGTATCACTTATTCGGAATGGGTTATGTGACACAAAGGTCCTTTCCCAGCTAAACCGAATAGTGAGCACAATATTTAAAACATATGGATATAGGGATTTCAATTAAGTCACAACTTATTACCCAAATTCTTTCCTTTAAATGGTTTAAACAAATTACCATTTTAAATCTTTAAACAAAAAGATTTACTTCACAAAGTTTACCCAGTTTCACAAAGATTCATTCACAGATTCCCAAATCAATTTCCATTTCAATTGGATTAACCCATTAAATCTTTAAATTAAGATTTTTTAACTTATAGCTTTCAAAACTATTCACAATTCAAGTCTTTTATAATATAAAAGATACACCTTTTGAAATATTCTTTTATTTCAAAACAAGATTTAATCATCGTCACAAAGGTTAATTCATAGTTTTTCTCAAACTATTTACAATTTCATTTCAACTTGAAATGTTTCGATACAAATTGGAAATCTTTTCACTTTATGAAAGCTATTATTATTTGAAAACAGATAGTTTTCGTTTTGGGAAAAACTGGTTACAATTACACAGGTTAAAGCTATCCAAGTATAAATCTTGGATATAAATTTAAATTTCCAAAACCATATTTTAAATGGTTAAAACCCATATAAACACCTTTTATAACTTGTAAAATCTTTTAGACCATAATTCCCAATTCATTGAATTCAATTTCAAAATGTTGAATTCAAATTTAAATCAAATGATTTAAATTCCAATTTTATTAAGTTATCTAAAATAACTCTTATTTTTGAATCTCATTTTCAAAAAACTTCCAATTCCAATTCCAAAATTAATTTGGATTCAAAAATTCAATCTTTAGAATTGTCAAAAATCTGTGACTTAACCGATTTCCACGTGAAATCCACATTTGTGTGTGTATTGTGTAGTCCAGGGGTTTAACACAATAGTGCAACAACATCCAATCATCACAGATTCAAATATAACAATATAATTGATAAGCGGTATAAACTATAATGCTTATCTTTCATTCACAGATCACAGATATATATATCACAGATAAACAAATCACAGATCACAACACAAATCAGGATATATCACAAAGCATCACATATTTGGGATATCAAACAATTCAACATCCAATATAATCCAAACATCCATAAGTAGGATTAATTTAATTATCTGATCGATTTTAAATCAGATAAATTTCTATAAATCAATTTTACTAGTTATGGTAAATAAAAAATCAATTAATTTCAAATTGATTTTCAAATTTATTTCAAAACACCAAATCGAATTTCCAACGAATTTCCAAATTATTTCCTTTTTAAAATAAATTCCTTTATCTCTTCAAATCTATTTAAAAATCCAAATTTTAAATAAATTCTTCAACTTATAAATAATATTTTTTGAAATCCATTTATTTAGCCTTTTTCCCATAATTTGAAATTTAATTCAATATAGTTCAAAAATAAGACTTTTATCCTTTTAAAACTCCTTTTAAATTTATCCAATTCTCAAAAATAAGTTTTCCGATAAATTTTCAACTTGAATTTTAAAAATCCAATTTTATTTATTTCTGGTATCCAACGATACCAAAAATATATTCGGCTAAATTATAGCCTTCAACGATTTCAATCACAATGTAATCACACATAGATTATAATTAAATCAACACACAACATTGAAATAATTTCAAATGTTTGAGGAATCCAGTTGGATCCCTCCAACCTGTTTCTCTGCATCCACAGATGTTAGCACAATACCAATTCCACTTCGAGGTGGAATATCGCGGTATATGGGATTTATAAAATACTATCCGCTATTATGCGGCGCAATAGGGTCTCATCCGCTATATAATGCGGGAAATCAACTCCAAATACATATATAATACCAATTCCACTTCACGGTAGAATATCGCGGTATATGTTTTTAATATAATAACCTCCGCTTAATATGCGGCGTATAGGGTCTATTCAACACAACCAATAACAATCATCATCCAATTCACACAATCAAGCAATTTTAAATCTAACTATTTAAAATTTAAATCGAAACAAATATTCGATTGAGTGAGAAGTTCTCACCTTGCTTCCAAAACAGTTGTAGTGTTTTATTTCGAATAAAATTAAACACGCGTTTAATTTTACTCAAAATTATCACTAGCTCCAAACGATCCCAATCCAGCTCCATTGCATAGTGCTCGTCGAAACGATTCCAATGCAATTCGTTTCGTCAGTTTTCAACCTCGCATCAAAAAGATATTATTTTTCAAAGTTTGAATGCATTTAAATATAATTATTTACAATTTTCTTTTTATATTTTTAATAACCTTCAAATCTGGCCGTATATTTTTTAACATCAGATCGTGGCCGCTAGTTTCATCTTCTTCCCTACCCAGGCTACATACGCACACGAAGAACCCACCACGCTGCCTCTAAACCCTATTCGTCGCACCCAACCACCACGCCTAGATGTCGATCAGGCGACGCCAACTCGAAGGCCATCACCTCGCCTACCATCGCCCAGTGACCGGCCCAACTCGGTTGACCTTATGCTTCGAAAACCGTGAATGAACGCGGGTGTTTGAATGAAGTTTGTCGTCGATCCGAAGCTCCGTTTCCGATCACAGCCGTTGGATTGGAAGTTTTCGTCATCCTCTTCGACTTTGTAGTTGATAACTTCTCGAAATAATGCATAGATTTGTAGAAAAACAAGGAAGAAGAGGACGAGTTTCTGGCCATTGAAGTGAGAAGAGGCGGCCTGCCCTAGTAGATTAGTGTTTGAGTGCAAATGAAAATATTCACGTCCTTTTATAGAAAACTTCCTAAAACACTATTCATCGAAAATTTTCCGAACTCGAAATCAAACGTGCCAGTTGGCGTTTCTAAGGTTTTACCCGCGTTCCAAACACAATGGAATGTGTTTCGGGAGCTAATTCGATCGTATGTGAGTGTTACGGAAATAAACGATCAAATTTAAATTAAATCGATTAAAATGATCTCTATGCGTTTTGGCTTGCCCCGAACAAACCGTACGTCCGATTGACACGAAATTTGAAATCTTATAATAATATAACATTACGGATCCGATGAAACTGGTTTCATCGAAATCCGAGGCTGTTTGAAAAATGACTATTTTCACTCGTCAATTAAATATTAAAATATTCAATTTTCACAAATTAACTTTTAAATCAATTTTAAAAGTTCACAAACATCATTCTAACTCCAATATGATTTAATATAACTTTATAAATCATTTTTATACACATTAAACCGAATTTCCAATTATTTATGGAATTTCAAATATTAAATTATCGATTTAATTATCCAATTAAATCTCTATATTCGAATTTTAATCCATTCAGCTTACAAATCTTACTTGTTAATATTTAAAATAAATTAAATATACGAATTTCAAATGAATGAAATTCTGGGTCGTTACAGGTTAGGTGTTATACAAGATACACCCGATAAGACGTTATCCATCATCCATGGAGCTATGACTTGTTGGGCAGACTCAAGTTCAGAATTCTAAGACGGATGAGTCCTAACACCTACTAGTGAAGTCGAAAGACTTCTATGTTCGACTTGGGGTTTGGCGAAATATAAATGACTAGTGGAAGCTGATTAGTAAAATGAAACATAAAGTTTAACCTTAATAATACTATAAGAACATCTAATATGAATTATCTTAATATCTACCATTTAAACATGCAGAAAATAACAACCCTAAAACTGTTTTCTAAAATCGACAAGCTTACTGAACCTAACTATATCGACTGGCTAAGAGCAATTAAAATAGCATTGACTTACTAGTACCTTTGGACTACTATTACATGCAAACCTAACGACCGATGACGCGGACCCCAAGCTTCGACATGCTTATGAAAAATGGATGTCAGACCTAGAAATCACTCAAGTTTTCATGTTATTTACGTTAGACAAGGCGTTGCAGGGACAACACGAAAATATTTCTATCCATGAGATATTTGATAGTCTCAAGGCACTGATAGGTAAACAAACACGTTCCATAAGGTACGAGCTTACGAAGAAGTTGTTCAATACCAAAATGAAAAAAGGACAGAAAGTGGACAATTACATGCTAATGATGAAGTTTTGTATTGATAGGCTTTCACAGTTGGACGTACAAATAAGCAATGAAATGCAAGTAGACTTGATCATTGGTTCCCTTACTCCTTAGTATGAACCGTTCACACTTAATTATAACATAAACCAATTAAATGTGAATCTCGTGGAGCTCCGCAATATGTTGAGGTCAACTGAGTCTAGCTAAGGATCAAGGTGTCATTTTTGCTGTGAAGGGTACTGCATCATCTTTGAAAAGTTCGAAGAAGCGAAAAAGATGTAACGACCCTAGATTTTAATTTAATATTAATTGATAATTAAATGAAATTTTGAATAAAACTGTGAAATTTATCAATTAATAGAAGCGAGTTTTCCCGATATCCAAATATATTTTGTATAAATCATTTAAAATTAAAATATTGTATATATATGTATACGGGCATGCATGAGTAAATTTGAATATATACGTATATATTTGATTTGAATTTAAGTCTTAAATAAATGGTTTAAATATTAAATATAAAAAAAATGTTAGTTGAATTTTTAATTACTTGAGAAATGTATTTGAAACTGAATTCAAATTGGGTTTTGTAAAAATAGTGAATGAATGCAAATGCAACAAAGTAAACAAATGTATGCATACAAACAAATACACATATAAGCAAAGGCAAGCATATATATATAAAGTACAAAATCAAAACAGGTTGGTATAAATAATTAGTAAACCTGTAAGTAGTTCAAAGGCAAGCAAATTTGTAGTTGTAAAATAAGTATGCAGGCTAGAAAATCATAAACAAAGCAAAGTATATACAAGGGGACAAGTATGATACATGAAGGACATAAGCATGCAATGCCATTTCTCAGCATGTACAATAATCATCTCTCAGCCGAAAAAAAAAGATGTACATAAAGTACTTTGCATTTAATGCTAGCATAAACAATAGTCAATTCGAGATATTATAAAACATTTCAGCCACCTTATTAAGAAGATATCCTTGTCCTGCTTTGTATAAAATATTATCACCTGTACAAACAATAATAATATCACCTGCACACCTCTTTTATTTGTATCAAACTTCTTCATTTCATTTTCGCTCATCAAAGTTAAGCAAGCCTGGAAAGAAAGAAAAATGAATGAAGTAATACCATTTCAAATTAAAGCAAAGATCCAATTTATACAACAAAACAGATTCAAGAAAAGGAAATCTGAACTAATATCAAATCTGGAAGTTACAAACTTGAAGCAATGTAAAGAAGATCAAGCAAACAACTTCAACTTAAATCAAGTGAGGCTAAATAAAAAAAAATTCCAGATCAAAGTTTAAAACAGTTCTCTGCTTTCAAACATCAAGTTCAGGTGAGCAACTTCAAATTTTTCTAAAACCAGTTTTTCTTTTTATTTTTAATTGCCTGTGAATCTGTGAGTAAACTTAATTTTTAAGAGTTTTAGAGTTAATTAAACAGTTCGATCTTCATTTATAAACTGTTTGTCTATGCTTTAGTTGCATATGTTTTGAGATGCTCCGTGATTCTGAATTTGGTACAGGCCCCATATTTTGATCAAACTCAATTTATTCTTACTTAAATCATCTCTAAGCTTTGATTCTCAACAAAACAAGATGCTAAACTTAACACTCAAGATTTTTTAAACTAAATAAATTTGTTTACACTAAAATCAAAATCTGAAAATGGTTTAAAACATGACTGAGGAACATGGCTTCAGTTTAATTAAGTTTTACAGTAAAAAGGAGAACATATGTTAAAATTCGAATGTAACAAAATGTTAATTCAATTCTATATCTTGAATCACCTTCAAAAGTTAGGATTTTTAAACTATAAATCTCAAATTTTAGTATTGATATGAATGAGGATTTGGGAATTTACTGGAAAAGGGATTTTGGGCAATATCAGATGATCACGAGGTCTTTGGTGGTCGGGATCTTGGGTGAAGGTGGAGGTGGTATCAGTAAGTATGGGAAAAATGGTGGAAGTGCTGAACGATCGTCGTGGCAACTACGGTGAGGTGATTTGGGTTTTTAAACCTAATTTGCGTTAAGCTTCGAATTTTGCTTCGTCCATCGCCGACAGGTGATCGAGTGAGGCCAGGGTTTGGGAAATGGTAGAGGAGAGGAAGTCGAAGCTAGGGCCGAAGGTGGAGGCACTCAGATGGTCGGAGAATCATGAACTTGGCGTTGACAGGTTCGATTGGTGATGATGTTCATATTTCCAGGTGGGTGTGGAGTAGCTCGATTTCGTTCTAGGGTCGTTGGCATCGAGTCAATTATCGCTATCGAATGGGGGGATGAAGCGCGACTTATTGGCGATCGCGATGGTCAATGGAGCGGAGGCGCGGTGACGTGCACGTGCACGACGTCGATTGGGTATCAGCGAGTTCAGGCCTGGGGAGAGACTCGAGTGAACGTTCGAGTAAACAGAATTTTGGCTCGGGTTCTCTCGCGTTTAAGTAGAGTTTTTTTTTAGCAGTTGATTTAAAGAAGAAGTCGAACAACTGGGAATGCTCGAAAAAAAAGGGTAGTTTTCTCGGGTCTGGGCTCGAGTTTGGTTCGAGGAAGACTCGGGTCGAGACAAAATGTTAACCAAGTTTCAAATTTTGAATTAAAGATTGTGAAATTTGAGTTAAATCAAGGTTTAAACTATTTCCTTAAACAAATTTCTATTTCCATAATAAATGTTTATTTAAGTGTTTGAATAGACAAAGGTTGTAAAATTTATTTTAACTTTAATAAATTAAGTAATATTAAGAAGATAATTTCAAAAGATGAAGTGTTTTAAATCATTAATTTAACTTAAGGGTTTGAGTTAAGAAGTATAATTAATAATAATTAATTACAAAGATTTTTAAATAAGGTTTAAATGATAATTAGAGTAGTTAATTAAGATAAGATGTTTTATTTTTGAATTAATTGAGATCTTAATATAATTAAGAGAGAATTTCTTTCTGAAATTGCACTTAAGGATAATTAATTTATGTGATTAATTTATTAAGGTAATTAATTTTGAGAACAATAAATTAAAGGTTAACTTATTTGTGAGATTGATTAGGGATAATCACTTATTATAATTATGGGATAATTAATTAAAGAAATTAAGGTTAATTAAATTATGAAGGTGATTAAAGAATGATAATTAATCGAGGGATAATTAATTAAAGATAATTAATTAAATGGTGAATTTAATAATTAAAGGCTAATTATTTAATAATTTAAGGTGGATGAATTTTAATTAAAGGTTAATTTATTTATTATTAATGGTTAATTAATAAACGATTAAAGAATACTTAATCAAAATAATTTGTAACTTATCAATGTTGATTTACCAGGATTAGTAATTCATAAGAAATTTATCTGATTTAATCAGATAATTTATTGATATTACTTATGGATGTTTGAATTTCATTGGATGATTTGATTTGTTTGATATCCCTGATATATGATGCTTTGTGATATACCCTGATTTATGTTGTGATCTGTAATTTACTTATCTGTGATGTTTATATCTGTGATCTGTGAATGAAGATGAGCGTTATAGTTTATATCGCTTATCAACTATATTTCTGTATTTGATCTGTGATGATTGATTGATGTTGCACTACTGAGTAAAACCCCTGGACCACACTTATACACACACAAATATGGATTTCACGTGGAAATCGGTTAAGTCACAGATAATTTAAATTTGATGTTTTTGAAATTGAAATTTTAATTTCAATTGATTTTGAAATTAGAAATTTGGGTTTAAAGTAAAAAGCTTTCGAAATGGGATTTCAAAGATAAAAGTTATTTTGAATAACTTAATCGAGTTTTGAAAATTTAAATAATTTGATTTAAATTTGAATTCAAGTTTGAAATTGAATTCTATGATTTGAAACTAGCTAGGAATTGAAGATGCTGTATAAGTTATATATGGGTTAAACCATTTTAAAAGATATTGATTTGGGAATTTGAATTTAAATTTAAAGGTTTTCACTCGTGTAAATATAATTGGATTTTTCTGAAAAGAAAACTATCTGTTTTCAAATGATTAAAGCTTTCATTTTAAGAAGTGAATTTCCAAATTGTGTTGAAAGGTTTCAAGTTTGAAATAAAAATTGAAATGTTTTGAAAACTATGAAAAGAGTCTTTGATTCAAAGACCGAATGAGTTAATCCAACTTGAAATAAAAAATTGTTTTGAAAGGCTATGAATGAATCTTTGGAAACGAGTTTTGAAAGCTATAAGTTAAATCTTGATTTAAAGATTTAACGAGTTAATCCAAGTGAAATGAAAATTGTTTTGAACACCATGAATGGATTTTTGTGAATGGGGTTAACTTTGTGAATTAAATCTTTTTTTTTAAAAGATTGGAAATTGTAATTTGTTTTAACCATTCGAATGAAAAGTTTTTGGTTTTAAGCTGTGACTTAATTGAAATCCCATATCCATATGATTTTAAATTGCGCTCACTATTCGGGTTAGCCGGGAAAGGACCTTTGGGTCGTATAACCCATTCCGAATATGTGATACGTCGTAATGGATGGCATTTGATGACCGGTGTTGAAGACCGGATATTTTTGAAAACGGAAAGATTACCGTCGAGTTACACTGCATCGGCTGATCCCCGGTATAGAGGTTTTATCACCCTTAGTGACGGGAAGTCCGGACGTGATTGGAAATTATCCGGATTTGCAAGGGCTTCGTGAGAAGTGCCTTCGGTTCTGTTCGATCCCGGAACAGACTTGTATGGATACATGTCTGACATTACACTTTGAGATATAAAGCCGATTTCTTTCAAATACATCTCTGTTGGTGGCGGAGAATTTATTCTCTTAGCTTAACACCCTTCTCTGAGACGTACGAGCTCAGAGGTTATGTAGTTGAAATTTATCAGCGATATATCCCAATTTGGTAATGTGGCATGCTGAGTGTTGCTGTGAAATGATCGTTGATTGATCATTTGCGATATGATCATTTGTTTGATCTTATATCTTTGTGATCATTTCTTTGATCATTTGTTTGACCCGAAGCATGGCTTTGTAGAAAGCGCAGCTTTGTGGACGAGACTTCGTCGAGCCTCACACCCCGGAAATGGTCAAAACAGGAAGGATGCGGCAAGGTTCTAGGGAGTAGCGCCCCTTAGTGTATGTCATTCCTTCTGGATAGAGGTGGTATCATGGTATGGAGCCCAGATACTTAACCTATGTGGTTGCTGCATTATTATTATGTGGTTTGTTGGAAATCGGGGATCCTCGGGAAGATCGGTTACGATCGGGGGATGGCATACGCGTGTCAGTAGTTACCTATTTTTGCAGAGGTAACCCGGCCTTATGTTGGCAGAGATCTAACCGTAATGTTAGGTTATTTCTCGGGTCGTCTATTCCAGGGACGTACCCATCGTGGATAGGAAGTTCCTTAGCCTGACCATTTGTTGGAAATCCAAAGAAACAATACGCGACTTGTACGGTTTTAGTTGTATTACCTGCTATGGAATGTGGCGGTAACCTGCTATTGAACATAGTAGCTATAGTAGGCATAAGTGCGGAATGCCTATGCTGGCTAAGATTGATATTATACTTTCGAAATGATTTTTCTACACTATGCACTAATAATAATATCCAATGATTTGATTTTGCGTAGTAAGCATCTTTGACTATCATAAGAAGAAATCTCCTCCAATTCTGTGTTTGCATTGTGTGTGTGGTGGGAGGTCTTATGGTAGTTTCATTTTCCAAAAGCATTGCGGATTTCAATATTTAAAACCTTTTGTTGTTGTTTAAAGATAAACTGTTTTTGTTGCTCACACCAGTCCCATGACTGATCCGGAGTTTATTGTTCCCTTCCTAAACTCTGGATGCCCACTATTTTCCACACGGGCAGTCTAGAGTTGGGTTTCTCAGATATTCAGGTTTAGTAGATTATCTGGAGCTAGTTCATTCATCGGAGTTGCTTATCTTGGAGTTGTGGATTCATTCTTGTCTGAAGATCATTTTGGAGTTATCACTTCTATTGATATTGTTCCGCTGCTGTTGTTATCGTTTTCTTTTCCGCTGCTATATTTGTTGTATCATCTCTGATGTATATTGATATTCATTGTATCACTCTGTTGTATCAGATATTATATATCAATGTATTATTCTTTTCTTCCGCTGTGTTATTTACTTAATTGTGTAATAGCTCCGGCGAATCGGATTTGAACGGTCGAATCTGCGGCATTCTAGTACAATGTGAAGTACGGATGTTGATTTTCGAGCGGGCAAAACCCGAGTCGTTACAAAAGAGATGGTAAGAAAAAGAAAACTAAAAAGACCGATGACAAAGGTGAATGTCACCATTGCCACAAGAAAGGTCACTGGAAAAGGAATTGTCCTGACTACTTGAAGATTACTAGGGAAAGGAAGCATAACATAATGATCCTGCTACACCATCAGGTACATTTATGATTCAAAATTGTTTTGTAATCAATAAAATGTCATAGGTTTTATACTAGTTCTGGTAATCATGCATGTAATTCATTATAGGGACTTAGGAACTGACATCGTATTGCAAAAGGAGAGATAAGGCTCCAAGTTACTGATGGATCTATAGTTGATACAATGGCAATAAGAGACTATCATTTAGTTTTGCCTACTGAATTAGTATTAGTATTAAATAATTGGTATTTTGTAAAAGACTTTATTTGTGGGATTATTTCTGTTTCTAGATTGTCTAAGACTGGATATATATTTCATTATGCAAATAATGTTATGAACATTAGTTTAAATGGAAATAAAGTCTATGATGGTATTCTTGAAAATGGAATTTATATGATTAATACTAATTATGTGCATTCTGTGAATAATTCGTCTAACAGTATAAATGATAGTTATCTTTGACATTGTAGGCTAGGCCATATTAGTGAGAAATGACTAGACAAACAGAATACCGAAGGTTTTCTACCGTCAATTGATTCTAAACCATTTGACACATGTGAGTCGTGTCCCAATGGTAAAATGACCAAACATCCCTTAAGTGGGAGGAATGAGAGAGTTGATGAACTCTTAGGGTTAGTATATAGTAATGTATGTGGCCTGATGCCTGTAGTTATCAAAGATAATAGTTCTTACTTTGTTACCTTCATCAATGATTTCTTGAGACTAGAATATGTGTATTTTATAAAGAATAAATCTAATATCTATGAGAAATTTGTTGAATATAAAATTGTAGTAGAAAATCAAACGGGTCAAAAGATTAAAATATTTCGATTAGATCGAGGAGGCGAGTATGTTGGACATGATTTTCAACAATACTTAATGGAATTATCTCTCAGGTTACTCCACCCTATACCCCGCAACAGAATGGTGTGTCGGAACGAAGGAACCAAATCCTATTAGATATGGTTCATCACATGATGAGTAAGGCTAGGTTACCTTTGTCCTATTAGGAATATGCGCTAGAAACCACAGTGCATATGTTGGACTTATTACCCACTAATTCGTTGCCTAAAACACCATATGAGATGTTATATGGTAAAAAAACCCCACTCAAGCATTGAAAGTGTGAGATTGTCCGGCCTACTTTAAGAACGTTGGTCTGAATAAACAAAATGCAAGATCGTAATGTGTAAATTTGTAGGATATTCCAGAAACTCGACAGCATATATATTCTAAAATACCGAGGAACAAAAAGTCATTGTTTCTTAACACATTGTCTGTTTAGAAAAGGAATTTATGTCGAAGGAAATTAACAGCGAGATTGTAGACTCTGATGAGATCTAAGAGATTAACACTGAAATCGAACCAGTGGGAGAACCAAGTTCACCGCTATACAAAGACACGCAACCTATTAGAAGGTCTAGTATGGAATCTCGTGCACCAGAGAGAAACTATGGTTTTCTTGTGGATGACAATAAGGAGGACCGTGTCTTAGATGATGACACTCCTCTATCTTTCCAATAAGCACTGCAGAGTAAAGACTCTGCACTATGGCTTGAAGCAATGAAACTCGAGATGGATTCCATGTACGAAAACAAAGTTTGGACATTGTTGGACATAACCGAAGGGATAAAACCCATCAGCTTCAAATGGATTTTTAAGAAGAAAACTAAATACAGATGGAAAGACGAAGACTTATAAGGCAAGGTTAGTTGCGAAAGGATTTCATTAAATTCAAAGCTTTGATTATGATGAGACTTTTTCACTCATAGCCATGCTTAAGTCCATTAAGATTATGCTAGCCATCGCTGCATTCTGTAACTATGAAATATGAAAAATGGATGTAAAGACGGCTTTTCTAAATGATGATTTAGTAGAAACCGTGTATATTTCGTAGCTCAAGGGTTTTATGATCAGTGGAGGTGAGAGCAAGGCTATAAAGTTGTTAAAGTCCATTTATGGACTTAAACAAGCTTCAAGGAGTTGGAATAAGTGTTTTGATAAAGTAATCAAACGGTTTAGTTTTTATCAAAACATAGAGGAAGCGTGTGTATATAGAAAGAAACGGGGCAATGCTATCATTTTCTTAGTGTTTTATGACAATGATCTATTATTGATTGGCAATGACACTTCATTATTGCAATCAGTTAAGAACTTGGCTTTCCAAGAACTTCTTCATGAAGGATTTGGGAGAAGTAGCCTATATACTTAGTATAAAGATATATACAAATAGATCTAAGAGGCTGTTGGGATTGTCCCAATCCCTGTACATAGACACCATACTGAAAAGGTTCCATATGGAGAATTCCAAGCATGAAAATGTTCCAACGCAATTTGGAGTCGTCCTTTCTAAGAAGGATGCTCCTCATACTGATGAGGAGGAGCGCATGAAGGGAATTCTATATGCTTCAGTCACAAGTTCCATAATGTACGCTATGCTATGTACTAGACCGGATGCAGCATACGCATTAGGATGTGTAATCTGATACCAGTTTAATCCTAGAGAAAAACATTAGATGGCTGTGAAATGTATACTTAAGTATTTAAAAAATACTAAGGACTTATTCCTCATACATGGGAATGAAGTCCTCCTTATTAAGAGACACACATATTCAAGCTTTCAAAGTGACATAGATGATAGTAAATCGGTGTCTAGTTATGTCTCTACGCTTAATGGCGGGGTCGTTAGTTGGAAAAGTTCCAAACAAGAAACAGTTGTTGATTCCATGTTAGAAGCCAAGCATATCACCCTCAATGAAGCAGCTAAAGAGGCAGCCTGGATGCACAAGTTTTTAAGTGAGCTCAGAGTGATTCCCGATATCGAGAATCTCATAGCATTGTTCTGTGATAACAATGTAGCGATATAGATGACAAAGGAGTCCAAAGCACACAAGAAGTCATGGTACATTCTTCGGAAGTTCCACTTAATTAGAGAGTTTGTTGAGAAGATAGAGGTCATGATACAAAGGGTAAATACCAAGGACAATAGCAGATCCATTCACTAAAGGCCTGGCTCGGTCCGTTCTTGAGAAACTAAAGGGATGGGATTGAGATTCCATAATTAGCTCCAACTATGAGCGGGAGATTGATAGAGTTAGGGGTATGCCCTAAGGGAAATTCTATAATTTATTGTAAATTAATTAACTTTGTAATCAACTCTCATTCGTAATAAATGTGTCTTCCTATCTGTTATATATTTTTTATAATGTGCTATAAATAATTAAATGTTTAATTAAATATATTTAATAGAAGATCCCTAAATGATGTGTTTTTTATAGTAATTATAAATAGTTGTAATCATGAGTATTGTATCACAATATTATAAAACACATCATTTTAAATGTTCCTAGTCAAGATGCATCGAGACTAGATATCGAAGTATCTGTTGAGATTAGAGTATGTAACGCTCTTCAAATGTGGATGGTGTATTTCTCATGATAGTTGGGGGCATCTAGAGGTTACGTAATAATAATTATTGGATAGCTATGGAATGACTCACTCGATAGGTTTCTATTGGTTAATATAACTAAGGTCAAGCAGAAATATCGACGTTACTAATTTACACAGTTCTCTCGACTTAAGAATACTGTCAATCTTCAATATGAAAGCTCCGCTTTGATTATAGCTAAATCATGGCATGATGTCAAACGAGTGACTATGGTTGGGTCGAGTGGAAGTATTGGAAGTGAAGCACTATTCAAGAGAGGATTCGTCTCCTCAGTTATATAGGTTAGTATCACGGTCCACTTAAGTCAATTCAAAGTCAAAATTTCCTGCTAGAGTAGTACAGTTAATAGTTATTGTTATTATTGATCCAAGGACTTTGTGTTTGGACAATAGTGTTGATTATGGACGATATTGGAATTTTGACCATTACCAAATTCCATAAGTCCAAAGTGATATAGTTTTGACGAAGAAAATCAGTGTAAATAAATGTCACAACCGGGTAACGCTTAATAAAGTAAAATTGGATTTCATCGAAACAAAGTGGGCGATAAATTTGGCTCACACCACCTGCTAAGTGACGTGTGACCGTTAATATTCAAGTAGTTCGATATTAATCGCTGCCAAAATTTACACCTGACGAGTCATACAATTAAAATGATGAATTCTCCTCTGACCAAATGATTTAATTAGTTTATTATTTTTATAAATTAATTAAATTAATTAATATTTATGAAATATTAATTATAATTTTTTTAATATGATTTGAGGAATAAATATTATTGAGTATATTTATAATAGTTATAAATATATCGATCGATATATGATATATAAGCAATTAAATTAGATTTAATCAAATGGTATGCCTTAGAGCTTAAATGGGATATTGGCCCATGATGATGGATTGGTATTTTCGGCTGTAATGAGGGCTATAGGGGGCGGTTCAAATAGGTTTGGGATGTAAGAATTGGATGGCTTAGATTTAGTGAGAATTGTTATGAGATATGATCTATTGTTTTCTCTCTTCCATCCACTATTTAAACACCTCTAACCCTAATTGAAAATGATTTTTTTTCCTTTGGCTACCATTATCCCCATTCATTATTGGCTGACTTCATCCCCTAGGAGGTCAAGCAAATCAAACTCAAATCAATTCAAAAGGTGAGTGTTATTTGGTAGTCCAAGGTGTACGGTTCAAGGATTAAGAGTCTGCCGAATCAAAAGCTTTCAAAGGAGGGTGAGTTCATCATTACAAGGTGCGCTTCAAGGCACGGGTTTTAGGTATGTTTTTACTGTATCATATAGTTCAAAGTTTCTAGATAATATTTTATTATTCATATATGTTATTATATTGTTAGTTAGGTGATGATTCTTATATATATTGATGCTGTTACATACTAGATTGGTTATATGTATGTAATCACTTGAAAAAACAAAAATTTTCACATATAGATCAGATATGCACAACTGAATATTTTAATTATAATAATTATTTTTTACTAATTAATATATTATATAAATATATCATTTAATTATACTTATATGGTTTGTATTTAATTATAACATCATTTCATGGTAATAATTCAACATATATTATTTATACATGTGTATTTACTTTAATTATAATTTTCGGCAGTTGTAAAATATTTTTGTTAATTATTTACTATTATTTAAGATTATTTAAATCAGTATACTATCTTAATAATTCATATAAAATAAAATATATTTTGAAAATTAACTTTTAAATTTTATAAAATTATTTTATCATGAAACAAGCTTTTAACCAAAAAATGAGAATTAAAAAATCATTTTTCTACTTTTAAAAATTATTGCAATATACGACCGAAAAATAGTTAATTAAAAAATTGACCGAGAAAAATGATGGATTTTTTTCAAACCTCAAAATATCATATTAGATTTCTAGAAATTTAAAATCTAACTGAAATTGTTTGAAAATATTTTTACTAATATTTTATTGATTTTCGAACTAAATCAATTTATATATATTATAATATAATAAAATTTATAATAGAATTTTATTGTGTTGTGCATATGAATTGGAACAGTTTGAAAAAATTTGCTTTTATTAATATACACACACACACATTAAGTTTTTATAAATACGCTTATGAATATATATATATATGTATGTATGTATCAGTTCAAAAATTATTATATATATATATATATATATTGTGTGTGTGTGTATAATATATTGTTATAATATTTACTATAATAATACACAAGTATATAAATTATTAATATTTTACACACATATATATATATATATATTACATATACATACATATATATATGTTTAAATATTTTCATTCTCAAAGAATTATTTTTATAATTTTAACATATATATTTATATACATATATGAAGATTTGTAATATTTATATGAATAATAAGTTTAAATATATACATATATTTGGACAACATACAATACATATAGGATGAGCTAACGTGTCTGTTGCAATGTAAATCCCAACATCTATACATACGCAAATTATATACCTTGCACAAATTATCATGTTACACATGTACACACATACATATATGTATATGATATATATGTGTATATTTATATGTATAAAATATAGATCAAATAAAATTGTATATAATTTGTAGATTTAAATAAAATAAGAGATTTTATTTAAATAAAATTTATAAATTTTATAAATAAATTAGACTTCATAGGCCCAATATAGATTCAATAAGGGAATTTTTTGAAATTCACCTATAACTTCCACTGCAGGCTGGTCCAGTTCTAATAAAGAGGTGGTTGGAACAGCTACATTAGCACATAGTGTTGCCCCCTCTTATTGCATATCCGAGGACATAATTTCCTCACCAGTCTCTGTTAAGCCTCCTTCCTTTTCTGTTGGTTCTTTGCTGATACATTTATCCACTACTAGATTGTTGCATACTTCTCCTTTAGCTCCTTTTTTACAGGTTAAGTCTTTTGGAGTAGTTTCATTCACTGAACTGAGTTGATTTAACGCTTCTTCAACTTCCTTCAACATTTTCTCTACGTCATTCTCTACCCTCTCCATCTTCTCCTTTTTCCCCTTTGAGTACTTATTTACATTTACCCCTACCGCCTTATCTTTGATTTTTTTTCCTCCCTCAAAACCATATCTTTGTTTACTTTATCGACACTTACAGAACCACTATTTGGGATATTATTGACTACTTTCCTAGATTCCTTCTCCTTCAAAGGTTCCCCGATTCTTCCTTAATAATATTGGACACACCTCTCTCCCTTGGCTTTTCATCACCTGCTTCTGTTGGGTTTTCCTTTCCGTTGCCTAGTTCTTACGTCCTACATTCCCCATCTTTAGGTTGCTATGATTTACCCAATATATATGGTCTTCTTTTATGAACATAACAACAACAATTTTCACATCTCATATGGATTTTCATAAATGGCCTCTTGTTTGTAAAACTCCAAGTCGTCCCCTACGACCTCTAAATAATTAGGGAAACCCGCCTCCACATTGATACACTAACACTCGAGTAAATAAAATCTGGGTTCTAGTCTTAGTAGCATCATCAATCTTGATTGGGACTCTTATAGTGCTAACCAGTGCACTAATGGCTTTCGGCCCTATAACCGTAAACTCAACCCCAAAAGCCGAACCCACCACTGGTGTGGATGTATGAAGATCTCTACCAGTCTTCATATTTTGACTCAGTTTCTTCATAACAATTAGGTTTTTATTAAAAAAACCAAGGTACACCTTCCAAAATTTTAGAACTATCATTTTTATAACCAAATCTCACTATAAAGACACCATTTTCTCCTGTTTGAATCCCAAAGTCAGACTTTTTTTTGCACATTCTCTTTGCAAAAGCCTCCAAGGCTTTATAGTACGGTCTAGGACCAACCACATACAATATGACACAGTTTGCCCAGCTGATCTCTGCCTCTCTACTCACCTCATTAGAGATTCTCCCCTTCCTCAATCCATTTATGTTGCAAGGATCTACAAATTCGAAACTGTGAAGCCCACCACCAGTCTGAGAAGTTCCCTGTACAGTGTCACTTTATAAAACTGTTTCGGCATCAGTTGCAATTTGAAGTTTATTCTTCACCTTTACACTCTTATACCCTTGGGTGTGAAAATTCATGTTGAATTTCTACTTGTAGGCCTCCCGAAACCCCTTTGCTACTTTGGCTTGTCCAGATCCGCCATTGACTCCTACATGTTTCCCTTTTTCCACAGCACTTCCACCCACTCATCCCCACCCTCCGCATCACCCTCACCACCTCCACCCTAAGCCACCTCATTATCCATGTGTATTAGATTTAGAATAGGAATAAATGTAAAGAAGAAGCTAGAAAAAGAAGAATTTTCGGAAGGGGGAGAGATTAGGGTTTAAGAAACCTAGCTGCCATGAATTTGTAGGTTTTTTCTTCGAAAAAGAAAACACCCTTTTCCATTATTGCAACTTTTTTTATTGTAGTGCTTTTTATATTATTATTATTATATGACTCATAACCATGTTTACCAATTTTTGTTATAATCCTATAATGTAGCATTGTTTGCACAAAAAATGGACAAACACCTCCAATCGATTTGTCGTAGAGCTGTGAATACGTGATGTATAACATAGCTATTATATTTAAATCATGATTAATTTTCAATGAGCATATCTCATATAGGTAATGAAGAAAGTAAATTGCAGTGAAGTAAAGAACATAAAGAGTTATAGTGGTTTGGCCAGAATGTGCATACACCCACTGTCCATTTTCATTATTTTTCTTATAGATCTTTGATACAATGCCTGAGATGTAAAACACACTTGTAGCTAAAAAGACAGTAAGATAGAGCTCAAGGGAGTCTGTTCGGCTATTTATATCCAACTATTCATGCTTGCCTATTCCTGTTCGGCTGTTCCTGCTAGGCAGATCCTGCTAGGTTGTTCCTGCTAAGCAAATTCTACTAGGCTATTCCTGCTAGGTAGATCCTTCTAGGAAGATCCCAGCTTTCCCTGACTTGTCTGCCATTACTGTTGTAAACTTGGCTCTCGGGAAGATTGTCCCCCTTGTTGTTGGAAGCTTTGGTATTTATAGGAGTGAATGGGTATGGTGATCATTCAGGTAAATTATGCAATTTCCATCTATAATTTACTTGGTTTGGATATTTCCATATATACATGATATCAGAAGTTTCTATATGTACTCAGATTTTATTCCATATATAACCCGTTTGGTTTGGTTGGAAAGCTCGGTTCGAGGGTGGTTGGTTCGGCGAAATGCACATGGCCATCTTGCTAGCCAAGTTCTTGCACTTCCCTTCTGGGTTCGGCTTTAGCTTAGTTCATTTTCTCCTTGGTCTGGCTTATGCTTGGTTTGACTTCTCCTTGGTCTGGCTTCTTCTTGGTTTAGTTTATCTTTGGTTCGGCTTATCCTTCTCCTTCTGGTCTAATCCCCACATGTAACCTTTGATGTCCGACACCTAGCCTATAGAACATGATTTCATGTTCGATGGCTTGGATACTGAATAGGATCTCCAGTTTGGTACCCTAGGGTGCTGAACAGGGTATCCTGTTCAGTACCTAGGGTGTCGAATAGGAGGGTTCTTCCTTGTCGAACCCTTCCCTTTGTTTCCTCTTTCTATGCTACCTTCCTCTTGCCATGTTATGGCTTCCTTACATTGGAAATTGTTAGGCACTTAGTAGTTAGATTCCCTATCAGACCATTCCTTACATTTCATAAAAATAATGTTCTTTCCATGAATCAAACTCCTGACCTCTCTGTTGGAAGCATGGTGCTCAACCACTTGAGCTACACATGTTTTTGTGTCATAACTCCTTCATTTCAAGTCAGAATTGAATGAAACTTGGACCCAATAGCTTAGTATCGTTTAGTAGGGTATTCCAATACCTCTGAATGTTCCACTTTCTTAGAGTAGGTAGTAACTCTCCAAGGTGAGGTTTGAGTCAGTTAGGTGGTGGACGATTTTAAGATGATCATATCTTCCAATCCGCAGCTCAGATTGAGATATTGTTCACCTAGGTGCATGTCCTTACCTTAGGAACATTTTACAAATGCTTTGGCTATATTTTCTAACTATTTCAATTTTTCCCATAATGCTTCGCCTTGCCCTTGTGATTACATGCCGACTCTTTTGTTATGCATCTTTCAGCCATTTCTATGCTCCTTGATGTCCTTTTGCATTCACCGTGCTGTAGACAAAAATGTACATAACACTTGCCTCCCAAAATATACTTTCGCAGAATACAAAGTGTGCTTTATTTCATCCAAACTCGTATTCCTTTCTCATGCAATGGTCATCTCGAATCTCAAATATCTTTATCCTCATTCCGGTCATTTCCATAAGTTTTCTACTGCTAATATATTGTAGAGGCTTGTCGTGGAAAGCTTGTTGATCGTTTCAAGACATCCTTTGTCAGCATGATTTTTGTAGTTCATTCTTTCTCAGTTGTATAATCATCTAGCATGATTTCCTACCGATTTTCATCTCTATTTGGTAGACTTTTGCTCCCTCTAGTTCAACCTCCTCGCCCTATGTCTCGAGGGCCACGCTTTGTCTTATGAATGTTCTGAGAATTTCAAGGTGCCATTGGGAAGGGAATATACAGTGGTTCCATGGTACGTGGACTTGACGATGTGTATTTTGTTGCATTGATTGTAGTTTGGCCAACTAAGACAGGTGGTTGTGATGTATTTTTCCTACATGATCGCCAAGTTATTTCACTAATAACTCCTTTATCACTACCATGCATACTTGTATAGGTCAATCACTAAAATGTTTGCCTAGGTAAGTGGTTTATGCTGAAGTTATGAATGTGGGTTGATTATGCGCTTAAGTTGGGAAGCTAATTTTTTTGGTATTTATAAGTTGTTGCGTTTGATATTTATTCATGTCCATATTCTCCTTTTCCTAGCTAGTAGTCACAATATGTTTGTTCCATTTGGTTGCTAGGTTTGTTTTGTTCCGTTAGTAAACTTTCTTGTCACTATCATGCATACTTGTATGGGATCAATCACCAACAAGTTTGGTAGGATAAGCATTTTATGCGACTGATGCTTCTCTTTGCCCATAGTTTATATTTCCTGTACGAAAACTTACATAAGCACATATGTATCTTATAGAAATTTTAAATGAAATTATTGTACCTGATTAGTTGTTGCGTTTGTGTTAGTATAGTATCCTTGCTTAACCATTAGATTGTTAGCAAATTTTTCATTACTACCTTAGCACTTGTACAAGATCCATCACTGACAAGTTCGGCAAGGTAAACATACTGGTAAAGTAGTTACATGTTATTTTGTTAGCTCTTTTAGCGGCTCTTCCTCTGCCCTTGACATGTTTGCATAGGATCAATCACTGGCAAGTTAGGCTAGATGAGCAATATCTATGAAAACATACTCTATTATACCATAAGCTCTTTTGATAATTTTCCCATCACTACCTCGTATCCTTGCATAGGATCAATCATTGTCAAATTTAGTGGCGCAAGTTACCTCTGATTGAATTCCTTCTCATCGCTACCTTTCGTTAAGGTGAGTAATCTCTGGTGGAGTGTCTTCGTAATCCAGTTGCATTTGTCCATGTTTGTTTTCATGCATATATTCCACGTGCACTTTATACAATCTTGTCCTAGTGTAGTCTATTGGTTCTCCACATCTCCAATTCCAGTATCAACTACTTACACTGAACTGCCCAACTAATAGTCACGCTTTACTATAAGCGAGCTATGCTATCCGATGTTGATAGAAATCTAGGGTCGATCATCGGGGGCGAACCAAATAGGCGGGGTTCATGTTCGGATCGTCGATAAGTTGGGGTCTCCATAGCCACCTCAGTAGCTTATAGCCAATCATCAATGATGGACACCTGGTTAAGGGATCATTCTAGTCCACCACTGCCAATGAGAAGTTTGAGCTGATTGTCAATGATGGGTACCAAGTTAAGGAATCATTCTAATCCACCACTGCCGGTGGTCGATCCTCAATGGCGAGCACCCATATGGCGATCACATCTTGACCATGGATTGATATGGCTCACCATTGCTGGCAAAAGGTTTGTCCAAGCTTTCCATGATTCACCAGAGTTGGGTGCCCCCAGTATGCAGCAGCCTTGCCTGTATAGTCCTAGAAATCGGGGACTGTATTTAGCATGGGATGGTTTTTCTTATGGTTGTTTGGTAGCACTAGTCATCTATCATGGTTTCACACACCATATCCATGGGATTTGGGAAGATCGTGATGATTAACTAATCCAAGTAGTTTGCATAGTCAGTGCATAAAAATAAAACAGAGGTTTCGATCCTGGATACTGCTCCGTCCATGATGATGAGAATGTAGTTCCATTCCCTGGATCCCTGTAGATAAAATATAGTCCTTCCCAGATATGTCAGATGGCCCCAGCGTAGGGGAATTCACTCTAGGACTAGGTTCCCTTCCTTGAGCAGGCGATGCTCTGTCCTAGAGTTATATTGTTTCATCACTTTCTACTAGAGTGTCGCGGTTTTAAAAACCACCTCATCCTACTTCTCCTTAATTAGATCCAGGGACATCCTCATTCTCCTATAAGTCATAGTGGATTGTCCTATGAGATAGGACAATAGTTTCTTTGGGAAACATAACCTATAATTACAAACCCAAAGCAAAAGGAGTATGTCCCATTGTAGTTTCATGGGAGGTGCAATATGCATAAAGTCCAATGATTGCTCATCCATTCGAGCTCCCTTATCATTTTCTAAATGCTCTTTTATGAGAGTTTTGAAAACCTTATTGGTTTCTTTAACCTATCCCACGATGACCCAAAATTCTGACTTCCGAGAATTGACATTAACACAACCATGTCAAAAATTCGAGTGCTAGAAAATTGAATAATCATGGTTTAAAGAAATAAAGATAGATAATAGAAACAGCAGATTCTTACATACGCATGGATCAAATATAATTATACATCAGAGTTACCTTACATAGTGTTCCACATGAAATAAGATAGATACTAACCCAGCCAGGGATTATTATAACTACCTGCCCCCACATGTGCCAGTACAAAATACCAAAATCAATAACACATAAACACTGCAGCGGAAATAAAGGTAGATAATGTCTTCTAATGATCCAGCTCCAACCTCCATTTTCCATGGCTTTGGCTTCATATCTCCAGCTTTCAAAATGCTCCATACTAATCTAAATACTAGGCTGCTTGGAAAAATAAGGCACTCAGAATTTAAGGAAAGGGAAAACACTCCGGGTCAGTCATAGGACTAGTGTGAGAAACTCAAAATACACTTTTGAAAACAAAGGGTATCTCATAAAACCACGCCGGATAAAAAACACGGAACATGTTTTTACCTTATGATAACCAAAAGTGATTACACCAAAATAACGGGATATTATTTTTAATGACATCGTGCTTTTTGAAAATGCTTTCCAAGTAAACTTATGAATCTTAGCTGAAATTGTTACATTGATTAACTTCCAGTATCTTGGTCTACAATCAAAATCTTACAGGTTCTTATAGGATATTGGATTCCATACTAGCAACCAAGGTAAGGGACTACCTTCCGTATAGTACATCTCTAGAGGGATGCATTTGGGTTTGAGTTCCCTACCCAATGCCTAAACAAGACTGTCTACCCAACCGATAGACCGAATACGCCATTTTCCTCGATTGGTTCTGACCTTCCAAGAGCGCTCTCATCATAACCTTCAGACCTGAAATATAGTGGGAGATCGGTTATATCCAGAAAGGAAAATGCAGGCATTGTCATGGGTGCTAAACCATGACTCATTGCCACATGCCCTATTTCAGTCACTCCCCATTTGATGAGGCTCGAGGTAATGCATTGCCTTTTCATTCCAGCTCGTTCACTCTGAATGCCACATTACTAGACATCCATCCATACAAGTCATCCAGGTAAAGGATGAATCGAAGGCACCACCCTACTACATCCCTAATCGCAGTAGCCGCAGCCCTTGCTTCATCGCAGAGCCCACAACAAGGAATCACTGCTATTCATTTACCTTGGGAGCAACTCCGAGGTTATCAACAAGCAACCCGCTTGCCAAAGAAGATCTCTAGTCTTCAACGTCATAGAGATTTTCCATCTCTGTTTCTTCAATCATTTGTCCATTTCTGGAACGTCGTTCATTGATTCGAAGTGGTCTTCGGATCGGGACATTACCCTAAATCTGACCCCGGTTCCTTCGATATCAATTTTCGAAATAAAATGTGAACATGTGTATATAGAATCGTTAAGCCTCATTAATTTAATTGCTTAACCCTTTTTTTCCACTTTAGAATCAGTTCCTAATTGTAAAACATTAAGAGGATAATTTCCGAAGTGCAAACTCCGAAAGCCTAAACCAACATTAGGTCGACACCCAGAAAACTACCCAACTTAACATCACAAC